>JANVCC010000010.1:6597048-6681267 GCA_025345505.1 Todiramphus chloris collaris
AGAGAAGAGAAGAGAAGAGAAGAGAAGAGAAGAGAAGAGAAGAGAAGGAGCAAGCCTTCATCAAATCCTCATTTATATATTTGCACTTCATGCAGCAATACTGCCACATGACTGAGATGTGAGGCCAAGTTGTGCAACCTTGCAAAGGGCTTTGCAATAAAAATTCATAAAGCAGAAGCTGATAGGTTCTGTGGTGAAAGTCAGCTGCTAAACAGCCAGCTCTGGAAAAGGTCCCACATCAGCGCCATACCTGCCTAATCTCAGGCCTCTGACATCCCACCATATATTGAGGTGATAATCCAAACTTGCAGGAGAAACCTACAGTGGGGAGCCTTTGGGGAACCTCTCTCTCCTCTTCCCTAGGAGTGGGGTGTGCTCAGACCCATTCACACCTCTCATTCCTCTCCCTTCTCCAAACACCCCCTTTGCCCATGATTCTGCCCTTGGCTTTTGCAGGGGTCAGAGTCCCTGTATCAGCTGCAAAATGGAGATCCCAGAACATTAACTGTACCAGAGAATCAGAGGAACGTGAAAGATGCAGAAACAGAGGGAACAGACTCTGCGTCACACCACAATGCTCCTGAGCTTGATGAAGGAAGCACCAGAGATGTGCAGCGCAGCTTTCAAGCAGGGACAACACCACAATCCACTAACTGACCACCAACAGGAGCAAACTGTCTTCAGCCTGGTTGTTCAAGTGGATTTTCTGGATTAGCAGAGCTAATTTGGGTGTTTGGGTAAGAGGGGTCCTTCCAGCAGAACTGGTGAGGAGCGGGAAGCAGGGGGTGGCAAAGCTGCAATCCACTCTCTTGCTTCTTAGTTGGTGTTTTTTTTTAGAAGTAAATGTTTTCTCATACATTTTCCCTTCTCCTTCTGGCCCTTCATTAGAAGGGAGGAAATGGGGTGAGCAATGTTTCACTTCCCAGTCTGATGGAGAGCTCGGAAGCTCCAGAGAATTACAGGTGTCTGTGGGGGAAACACTTTCAAAAATGAGGGGTTTTGTTAAAAAAAAAGTTAAACCAGTCATATTCTTATTGCCAGGAATCAAGTTCTTAGAGGATCCCCTGACCTACAGGTCACCCATGGACAAGTGCCCACCCCAAGGCCAGGTGTGTGGGGGTTGCTGACAGCATAGGTACTGTGCTTGTGTTGCCTCTTAGAAAAATCCTGAGGATAATGAGATTATAAAGGCAAAACTTGAAGTCTGCAGCACTGCCCTTCCCCCTAACGGCCTCATGATGGCTTTTAAAGTGCTGGGGTATGTTTATCATTTCCCAGTAAGTCCTCTTCCAGAAGGTAGGAGCTAAACCCACTCGCAGCTGTCCCTGTGCTGCTGCACAGCAGGGGAACAGTGGAGAGATTTATTTCTTCTCATTTTTCCCTTTGTAACACTCAGCTGCTCTCCCTCGGGCTGCAGCAGTGTGAGGAAATAACGCTGCTCTGGGATGGCAGAAGATGCCACGGTCCCACGTCCTGAGAGCGGAAATGCGCAGGGGCAGGGAGGCTCAGAGCCTTTTCGGGTCCCAGCACACTGCCATCCAGCCTTGCATGCACCTTCACCTGGGAAGCCTCTGTGCCAGGATGGGCCAGCTGAGATGGGGGATGAGCATCCTGCCAAGTGCACTGTCCCCTCATGCCCTGTCACCCTCTGTCCCACAAGGTGGGAAGGATTCTGACAGCATCCTCCAGAATTCGTGAGGGATCATTGCAGCTCCCAGGGGAAAGCAGAGCAGCCTAAAGGCTCATCCAAACCAACCTTACTCACACACTGGGATGTGAGTGTGGGTGCACGTTACCTGGCAGGCTGCAAAGAGAGGGAGAAGCTCATCGTATGAATATATAAGCACTATAGGGCAACACAAGGGCAAAAGTAAACAGATACCACAGCCAACTTCACTGAGGAATGCTTCCAGCCTGAATCTTCATTTATTATTTTCTGGACTTCTCACCAAGACACATGGCACACTAGTGGTCTCAAGTGACACAGCAAACCCAGATGTCACTTGGATCAAACAGCATTGCAGTGATATCAGCAGAATGGTCTCTACAGACCATATGTCACAGGACACAAACTTCTTAAGATGCCTTGCTTTGCACTACATGGATGTAGATACCACTATCATTCACCAAGCAAAGCTTTTTGTTTAGAAGAGCATTCTTCATCACATTCTGTGACTTCTGGGCTTTTCTGAATAAACTCAGATGGTGCAGAAGGTGGGGAGTGGACAGCCCTACCCAGCCATGTTATCCATGTTATAAATCCCAGTCCTGCTTTGCATTTCCCATGTGATATTCAAATGTACCACATGTACAAGCTCATCAGCCTCCCATGCAGCCATTGCCTCTGTTCCACGTTCCAGGTTTCCCAACGGCTTTGCTCACAGTCACATAACACCCCTCCTGTATTAGGGTCTGGGGTATTGGCTGTAAAATTCAAAGCAAAACCACTTTTTCCTCTTTCTCTCCCACCTTTATAGTACCCCATCTCCCACCTCTCCAATGAAAACCTCCCCCATTGGGGTTCCCTAGCAGACACCTCCTCTTTGCCTCTGAGGACACACTGGGTCTCTTTTACCAGCTCCTTGGTGGGTTTCTCTCGACCCCCCCTAATTTCAAGCATACACCTTCACCACTGCAAACTCCTGGAGAACTTCTGCCACCCACCTGTTCCAGCCCTATGCATCCGGTGGTGTTCTATTCCTAGAATAATGAAAACAAAACAAAACATAGCAGGAGGCTTAGCCACCAGAATCAACCTTAAAAAGTCTCCAGCTACCTTTTTTCGAGTCCAGTGATCCAAATTCTTCTGCATCTCGCAAAACTATCTGTGAGCTAAAAATATGTAACCTCTACAAGGGGAAATACATAAATCTGCCTGGTCTCCTCAAGTCATCAAACTTTCAGGGTGAAGTGTGTTCTGCAGTCTCTGGTTTATTTTTCAACTTCACTTCTGCAGTCATAAATGTCTATTAGTGCTCAAACACTGGAACTGAACTGCACTTCGGAAAAAGTGTGGCATGCTATAAACCAGACTCAGATTAATCTACAACTTGGTCTGCTCAAAGTGCAAATTACTCATGTAACATTAAAATGTTCAGATAAACATCTCAAAAAGGAAAATATCTTTCTTTCATGAGTGATATTTGGCTAATAATAAATTAATTAGTGTAATAACTGCTGTTCTTGGCTATTAATTAGTCATTCAGGTACAGGTCACTGTAGTCTTATCCCAAAAGCAACTTGCTTGAAATCCATTATACTCTTATGGACAAAGATTTCTCCAATCTGCTCTGTTCTTGTTGTGAAAGTTTGACCAAAGTGAAACACTTTTAGTAGTGTGTCCCCACTTCCCACAGAGCATGTGCTCCACTGTGAGCTCTAGTTGCTGATCAAGCACAGAAAATACAGTAAGGTCCATGGGTATCCAAACCTGCAGAGCCTGACAAAGCCCAACACAGCTTGGTCATGGAAAGTACAGTGAGATGTCCTGTGCTGGAAAGGGGGGTGGAACTTGATGATCTCCAGAGGTCCCTTCCAACCCCACCAGATTCTATGAAAACCCAATTATTTCCTACGAGCTGGAAGGAACAGGCTGGTGATCTTGTATAATTAGAGATGGGCTGGTGAGAGACCTGCCAGACCAAGTCCCTGCGTGTGGCAGTGGCACGTGAGTACGTCAGGCTGGAAAGACCCTCCTGAGGCGTGAAGCAATCACCCCCAGCCCCTCCTGCAACCCTACACTAAGGGATGGACCAGCCGGCAGTGAAACGGCAGCTGTCTCTGTGCCCTCCCTTCTGCTGCAGGTTGGTAGAGCTTTCAGGGGAGGAGGGATGAGCTCTTTATCATCAAAGCAGCTTTAACAATTCTAACAATAAATATGTTATCTAGCAGAACAGTCCTAGGGGAAGTGACGATACGAAACTGGAAGGAGTGGCTGACACACCAGCAGGCTGTGCTGCCATTCAGCATGATCTGGACAGGCTGGAGAGTTGGGCAGGGAGAAATCGAATGAAAGACAACAAGGACAAGCGTAGAGTCTTGCATCTGAGAAAGAATAAACCCAGGTACCGGTACAGGTTGGGGATTGACTTGTTAAGAGAGTAGCATGGGTAGACCTGGGGGTCCTAGTGGACAGCAGGACGACCATGAGCCAGCAATGCACCCTCGTGGCCAAGAAGGTCAGTGGCATCCTGGGGTGGATTAGAAGGGGTGCGGTTAGTAGGTCGAGGGAGGTTCTCCTCCCCCTCTACTCTGCCCTGGTGAGACCTCATCTCATATTGTGTTCAGTTCTGGGCTCCTCAGTTAAGGAAGAACAGGGAACTGCTCCAAAGAGTCCAGTGCAGAGCCACAAAGATGATTAAGGGAGTGGAGCATCTCCCTGTGAGGAAAGGCTGAGGGAGCTGGGTTTCTTTAGCTTGGAGAAGAGGAGACTGAGGGGTGACCTCATTAATGTTTATAAATATATAAAGGGTGAGTGTCAGGATGATGGAGCCAGGCTCTCCTCTGTTATGTCCAGTGACAGGACAAGGGGCAACAGGTGTAATCTGGAGCATAAGAGGTTCCACAGAAACATAAGGAAAAACTTTTTCACTGTGAGGGTCACGGAGCTCTGGAACAGGCTGCCCAGAGGGTTGTGGAGTCTCCTTCTCTGGAGACATTCAAAACCTGCCTGGATGCGTTCCTGTGTGACCTGCTCTAGGTGATTCTGCTCTGGCAGGGCAGTTGGACTAGACAATCTCCAGAGATCCCTTCCAACCCTTAACATTCTGTGATTCTGTGATTCTGTGTGCATTAAAACCTTTTGAACAGGATAGGGGAAAACTGATGGGGAGTCCAGTCTGAATGAGTTTTGGGCTGGATTCAGAAAAACAACAAAACATGCAAGGAAGGGCCATGAATTTATTTGCTGGGAACTGGACTGACATAATTTTAGCACAGAAAAGCAAAGTCTTCTAAGCAGTGTCCAACATAACAGCATTGAAATTGGCTGCTATGGTGTGTCTTACTACTTAAACTATTGCTTATCCTCTCCCCATGAGCAACCAGAGCTGCACAGTAATTGTGGTCAGGCCACTCAGCAGGAGAGCTGTGGAAAGCCAAGAGCAATGCAGCGTGAGGTGAGGACAACATCTGGGTCCTGCATAGTCTCGCGATCCACAAAATAGCGATCCCCACAAACTGGGGGAAGAGGGAGAGCTCCACAGAGGGACAGCTTAAGTGCAGGATGAATGGTCTCTTTCCCTTTGATCAGCACCAGCACTGAAAGCCACGAGGTGAACTTCAGAAGAGCAAACTGGGTTGGGGTGAAGCTCTTCTCTGCTGCAATCAGATGTCTGCACTGCAACCCTCTAACGGTTCCCCATTCCCAGTCACTGTGTAAATGCACCAGTCTTCATGCTGACACAAGAGCGGCAATGTGGGGAAGGAAGTGGGAGAAGATGGACTGCCCTTACTGGTGTCATGCTGGTCTGTAACAATGAATTCAATCCTGAATTTATGCTGTGGGAGCCTTGAAGGACATTCTTTTGGCCTCAACCCCTCTGCCTGTTCCCTTGCCTTGCCTTGCTGCAGCCCAGCCCCTGCAGCTTTGCTTGGCCCCGGATTAGGGCTCCCATATTTGTCCTGGGATTTGCCAAGTGGAAAACTCCTTGTTATGGTTTGAGAACAACCTGGTGGCACATGTACAGTGCGAGGACAATGGGCAGCTGCAGCAGTGGTGGTTCGGACTCCTTGGAGACACAACACGCAGGTCAGAGAAGCTACACTTCTCTGCTGGCATTACACAAAAAAACTGAGTCCATGAGCTTTGAAAAACTTTAATTATCAGTGGCATTGGTAGAAATATAATCTAAAAATGTTCTTCTTTCACAAGACACAAGCAACATGCACAGCCCCACGATGTCTTAGTGGAGGAGTTTGTCACGTCCCCCTTTAATGGGCACGTTCCTTCTCAGTGATTTATCCCCAACTTTACTCCAACCCCCTTCTGTGCAGGTGGCACATGGGCGGGCTGAGCTATACGTCAGCCAGAGGGCTGGAGGCCGACTACAGCAGGCGGCACAGTATGAAGCATGCAAAAATGCAGACCACAGAAACGGTATCTGGAGAAAGACATCCCCACGCAGAGGTTATATGAAAGCCTGTGAGCCAGGAACAGCCCATATAATGTGTGTGCTGGGGGAGGGCACAGCTGCAGTGGGAACAGAATTGCTAACATTGCACGACTCATTAAATGCGTGTTACACTGAGTAGTAGCAATGGGGGGGGGGGGGGGGGGGGGGGACGACTCTCTCCTTTATTGCCCCAGGAAATCCACCTTTTCACCCATGTGCAGGATTACAGGGAGTTCATGAGAGGAAAAGTTTTGGAGATGCTCTGTGTCCCTTCCTGCAAATACATCACAACCTGTCTATGGGAGAGAGACACCACCACCACCTCTCTCGTGAGCTATCATGCACATTTACAACTTTATAGCAGCATACGAGTGCAAAGGGTTAGGATTTCATAAACCAGCTCCTGACCATGACATGCCTTGACATTGTAGAGCTGGTGATGTGCTCCCACACTCGGGTGCTGTCTGAGCTGCTGGGTTTGGGTCCCCTCATACTCATCCCACATTCTTCATGCTCTGGTTACAGTCAACACCAGCCTTTCTCTTGTCCTTGGTCAAGAGGTTTTCTGGGCTCTGCTTATAAAGCCCTCTGAGGGAAGTGGGACACCACTGTCCTGGACCAGGGCCAACACTGGTATGTCCCTTCAGTTATGGCCATGGTTCACAATCAGCTTAGGCCAATCTAAGACCACACTGTCATCCAAAGGTGTGGTCCTGCCTACTCCGTGCCCTGGACACATGTTCCTTCTTGCTTCCCTGTCAGCACAACTCTTTGTGCAGCTATCAGCAAGTTGGGCTGATTTATTTGGTCATGTTTCAGCCACATTAACAGCTGACCTGCCACACCAGTGGTTTCACAACTGCTACCCTGGCCCAGTGGTGGTGGCAGGAATGCATGGCTGGGGATGGGGTGGGATGGGATGGAGAAGCAGGACTGTCCCTTTTGGCAGACAGGCAGAGCTGGATTGGCTTGAATTTCTTATGAAAACCTGCTTTTAGTTTTCCTTTTGGTAAATACGAATAATTCTGTTTTAATGGGTAAGTTGTGAGGCACCATTGTGTTTCAGAGGTTCTCTAGCCACAGCAAATTTCTGCAGATCATAACCAAGTTTAGTGTGTTGAACAAATAATATTTCAGCTGCTAACAGTTGAGTCAACAGCAGGGTGGTCAGAATTTAATCTTCTGTTTTGCAGGGGGAGAGCACACTACTATTTTACAAAGCCTTTTTCATCACAATAGGATTCCCTGAATCAAAGGATCACAGGTGTCTTTTTTGGCTGGGAACAAACAGTTGCATTCCTATCAAAGGTATTCTGCTTTCCAATCACAAAGAGCCTTCAACTCCTCACTGTTCAAGAGAACTGCTTTCTAGAAAAGGAAGGTGTTGCCTTCCCTTGAGTTCAAAGGCCCATCAGGAATGTGGTCGTTAGGATGCTGCTAACAAAGCATCCTTCATTACCAAGGAACAATTCCTAGTAGTTAAAAATGCCCATCAGGAGGCTAAACCCAGCAGAATTTGGAAAAGGAAGAGAAGCAAATTCAGGCATCAGCAGTGAGAAGAAAGCTGACTCTCCTTTTCTTTTTTTTTTTTTTTTTGCAGTAGCTGAATCAAGAAAACACATTTCTTGGCTCCAAGCAATGCCCTTTTCAAAACTAATGGAGTAAAATGGACATGTCTTTCCAAGACAAGCTGAAATGCTGCAGAATTTTCTTGTTGATCTTTGTAGGGATATTAATATATAATAGTCAATGGCTATGCTCTTTGTGAGGTTAGATTAAAAGTACATGAAGATTCCTTCAGCCCTTTCAGGCTATTCATTTTGACATATAGATATTTTTCAGAGCACCTTCTTTTTATTACATCAAAATTCTGAAGCAACATAGCAATTTCTAATTCTCTAGAGGATTTTACATGCACTCCTGCAACCCTGGAGGATAAAATTGCTCATTTCTGCTCATATGGCCATGTAAAATCCTCAGAGAGGCTCTTAATATGTAAGATGTAAAGGGAGGCAGTTCCTATCCCTGGAATGTGAAGTGGGCAAACCTTTACCAGTCAGTTATAGTCTGATTTCAAATATCTCATGAGAGATCAAAGGATTTTGCTACAAATTAATTTCTTCAGTGTTTTAGTATTGACATACTTCCTTGCACAATTTATGCAAGCAGTGGGTTGAGGCCAATAGATCATCTGAGCTTGCAGACCGCCTGCCAGAGCATATCCTGGATTAACACAGGAAGGTAGAAATAAAAGGATGTAGCAGTCCTCTCTTTTTGGATGGTATTTGCCCATAGCTCACTTGATGACATGTTGCTCTGTAGAGAAGTCAACTCTTTTAGGACAGCTTCTTATCTTTAGGCTATGCTTGGGATGCCCTTAGGATACACAAGGATAGAGATCAGGGGACTCAGTGGAACATGGAACATATATCTCATTAGCTACTGCTGACCACAGTGAAGCTCAGCTTTTGCACGAGGTAGAGCAGAGCCCTGTTGCAACGCCAGTACTCACTGTGGGGTTATTACAGTGACACTGCTCTCTGCCTCCCCAAAACCTGCTCCAAATCCCCTGGGTCCCATTCTGTGCCAGGAAATCTGGGATATGGGGAGCAAAGTGGACAAATGGAGAGGGCAGGAGTGCAGACAGGGCCAAGGTTGAGCCATGTGTCAACATACAGGCCAAAGTTGGGAGGAGAAACCAGTCTTCCCCCTGCAGCAGAGGCCTCTGGAGGGGAGGAAGGCTCTGCTGGGGAGGAGAGGAGGGGAGGGGAAGAGCTGCTACATAAATTTGAAGCACGTGCTGTTTGCATATGCTGGTCTGTGAAATCTGAGTTAAAAATAACGAGCCTTTCCAAAACTGGAAGAAAGTATCTCATTGTAATACACGTGTAATCCAGATCTAATATCCCAGAAGGAACAGTGACCCTCATTTTAGGCAGTACCTGGCAAACCTGGGGTACTGAAGTTGCAGACTCTTCTCTGTAGAAGACCATTTCACAAATACAAGGTGGGAGACTCTGTACGAATCTCCCTGAAGTAAAAAAAGAAGGAAAGTTTGCTTAGGAGGTGCTGTATAATTTGAAAACATACCACAGTGCTCCGTACTACATGTTTTTTGCTTAGAGAGAAGAAGAAACTAAAGAGAAACCACTAACAGAGCTGAAGCAACTTGGGGGTGCATCTAGAAAAGCCACTACATAAAGTGCCTTGATATATTGGGAAGTGGGACAAAAGAGGGGAAGGAAAAAGGGAAATGAGCCACCACAGTTTGCTTCTCTCAGCAAAGCAGGGCTTAATGCCTTCTGCAGGCATGAAAACAGCCTTCCATTGCTGCCCTTTCCCAGCCCATGCTCATGGCAAATAGCAGGGTAATAAATCTGTCAGTCCCTCAGCAAAGAGACACCTCCCCTCCACATTCCTGTGCGAACCTGCAATGAATTATCAGCTAAATAGCTCCCTTTGAAAGCAAAGCTAAACTTCCAGAGCTCCTAATCTGACCCCAGCAGTTGTAGAGCTGCACAAATCTCCCAATAATAATAGATATGATATTGATATGATGTCATCATATCATATCACTCACAGTAAAGATGTGCATCATATCACTACATCCCATTTATCTGGGAGATTCCTTCCCAAACATCCCCATTCTTGTTTTCAAGCCAGCCAAAGGATAAAAAACACATTAAAAACTAAATTGGAGTAGCTCACCTCTAATTTATTCCTGAAAAAAAAAGTTTGCCATATTAGATTACTCATGTCCCCTGAAAGACCCAGAACATTAATCGCATATGTTCACCATGCTCCCCTGAGGTAAGAAGAAAGCCAATGCAATGCCAAATTCCTGTATCACTTCAGTAACTCTGCTAAGCTGCTCCTTATTATTCCACTTACAGGCGTTCTATGCAATATAACTGGTTTGGGTTCTTGTACCCCAGCTCCACCTGCACAGAGCAGGTTGGCAGGATGACTGAAGCACAGCATTGAAAAATATATACCCATTATCTTATTACCCTTTACCATCACCAGAAATCCATAATGACTGAGGTCCAAATTACATTAAAAGCCTTTGAACTGATCATTTACAGAAAATCATTGGCATCATTGCAATTGGGTAGTTCTAGAGGGTAGAAAGTGTCACGCTGTGTGATGTGTTTTATGATACAACCAGGAAAGACCGAAGAGCAGAGCCAAAATATCCACACTGGTATCAAACACCAATACTTTAAGAAGCCGTATTATGAAACTAGAGTTTTCGGATGTACACCTATGGTGAATATTAATAAACTTATTAGAGCTGATCCAAGTTTTCCATCTTGGCTTTTTACTTTGTTTTGTTTGCCAAATAACAACAACAACAATTTCTTTAGCAGAAACAGAAATAATTTCAGATGTGATGTACGCTTGTGCTTTGAGGGAATGAATAAAAACTGAAATTACAAAATACCTATTCAGGTCTCCATGCTGCTCCAGATCAAACCACACTGGCTTTGGGAGGCGCAGGAGAGGAAACGGGATTGGAGCAGGTTTTGGTAATCTCACAAAACTTGCCTCAGTTCCAGGTTTTCAGCATTAAGGGAGTTTTCCTTCCACCTCTGTCTTCCCACTGTCCATGCTCTTGGGCTGTGATGTGTCAGGTGACAGGCTGGGTTAGGGACTCACATCCCTCTGCATTTACCTCTCAGCCCCTCCCTTCCTACAAGAGTCCACCACCTCTGTGGTCAGATTGAGCTAACCTCACTGGGTCTACAGCTGTGATCAAAAGCAGCTCACGGAGTTCATCAGCCCAAAAACCTACATTATTTGCTTTGTTTTGGAGGGGATGGGAAGGAAGGGGGGGAGTAGCATGGGAGTTGCTAAGGCATTTTGTAGGCCAGGTTAGGGCTTACAAGAGCAAAAGTGTTTGAGTGAGAAACATTAAGAAATAAAAGATGAAAGGCAGGCTCAGAGAAAAGAAAGGTAAGGCGTGTGGGAAAAGACTGAGGGGCCAGACCCACGTACTGCAACAGCTGTCAGAGCAGAGGTTAAAATCACAATGGCACTATATTTCAGAAAAGAAACCTGCCATGAAAACCCCATCATATTAAGTTATATGGACTTCTTTCCTTTAACGCCTTGGTGCATCCCAGAGAGCAGCATGGTGTCTTTAAGTATCCAACATGATTTACATGGTCCTACAGGTTAGGGAGAGCGTTCAGGATATGAGCGGCTGTGCACAGACCAAGGGCAGGTCCAACAGGTGACCACTCTTGCTGTGCCCACCTCCAAGGCAGGGAGATGATGGGGAACCCAGCAGGAGCCCTCCAGCATTTCCCCTTGTAAACCAGAGGAGTGGCAATGCCTCTTGTCTGGTTACAGTCCCATATGAGCTGAGCAAGATGCCAACTCAGCATGTCAATGTAAACTCCTAAAATGATCATAACTTTGTCTAGCTCCCAAAGGAAGTCTCCTAGGAACAGCATTAAAGCAAGCTGGGCTCCAGATGCTTCCTTATAGCTGAATATATGCATTCCTCACTCTTGGGACCTAACTACGCTTTGCTTCACAAGAGGTACCCCTTCTTGCTGTCCTTGCAACAAAGGATGAACCTCTGAAATTCAGTAGCACAGCATATGCACATTGGAGGGCAATCTAATACCCAACACACTCAACCCATACTGCCTTATTTAGATGTCTGCTCTCCAGATCTGTGCAAGGGTTGAGATCACTGAACAGCTAGTCCTAGGATATTCCACTTCTGATGGTGTTTATTTTGTTGCTTCAGATGGCAATCAGGGCAGCTAATGAACTGACAAGTGGGTGAGAAGAGAGGGAGGGCTGCTGACTGAGGGGCAGAAGAGGGTTCCCCCACCTCCCTGAATCCCTGCTCTCTCTTCCTCTAGACCTGTGCCACTGAGATGCCATTAATGTCCAAGTCTCCCACTTCATTTCCCTTCAGATAGTACCAGGTTTTTTTGATTTTGTTTGTTTGTTTGTTGGGTTTTGGTCATTGTTTTGTTTTCTTTTTTTTTTTTTTCTTTTTCATTTTATTGACAAATAATGCTTCGAACCAGGCAGATCGTAGTGAAATATTATGCCTGTTTCTCTGTCTGTGCAATTTTGCCGATTTTGTTGGAAAATCAAGCTCCTTCCTGTTGCTGGTAGCATTTGTTCTTGGGATGAGGAATGATGGCTTAAAGGGAACTGAAACAATAGGATTCAATGAGCATTTGCATCCATGGGGGTTTCTCTCTAATGCAATTCCACACGCGAAACTGCAGATGATGAAAAATGACGTGTTAATATTGTCTCTGAGAAGAACTTAAATTACGCTAGCCTGGGGAGCCAAAAGAATGGTTTAATTAAAATCTGCTGGTGTCAGCCTTCTTCCCCAAGCATACAAGCAAAACCCACCGGGAAAATCCTCCTACAGAAATGACAAATACCTCAAAAAACTGGAGAATCCTCCAAAAATTAAAGCCAGAAAAATCAGAGCAAGTAATTGCTGAAGGCCACTGGCTTCAACCAGAGCCCTGATAACTGGGTCCAGCCCCTGGAGTTCTCCTGGGGCAGGGGCAGCAGGTGCCCTCACTGCCTTCTTTGGGGTCTCCCCTCTCCTGTTCCTGAGGGGCTCAGGATGGTGAGATGCAACCCTGCTTCCCTTCTTGGGAAGCCTTTAGACACTGCTCTGCGAGCGTGTGCGCATCTGCACAGCTCCAGGGATGCTCAGCTCAAAAGCCAGGCGTGCTCAGAATAATGATATTTGCTTTGATACTAAAGCACTGCTAATTTTATTTGCTTTCTGCACCTCCAGGGTGTTCTTGCTTTTCTTGGTGTCCACAAGGACTTGGGACATGTTCTTGTTTTTAAAAGAGAGAAGGGAGCTATCATCTCACATTGAGAGATTGTCAGGCATGACAGATGGATGCAAACTGTCTTTGATGAATGGGGAGGGAAGAGACAGGGCATGTGCCTGGAAAAAACCCTGCAGAGATGGGGATGAAGGAAAGCAGAGCAGACCTGGCATGTCCTGCACCGAGAGGTAACAGCTTTTATTGAAGAAGCTGTGGTGCAGTGAGAGCAGATGAGCTGTGAGGTTCACAAGCCCTCTCCTGTGCCTGCCCATCATGGTTGCAGCTCTGGATTGAGTCTGGGGACAGGCTAGAGAAAAGCACCACCAAATCATGGCTAGGAAACAAAGAGAGAGTCCTGGTAATTTCTGTCTATGAGCCAAGAAATGCTAAAATCATATAAGGAAAAGAACAATCCAAACATAAAGGTGAGGGGCAGAAGAGATTATAGGAGCAACTAGTTGCTCTCAGTTGGTCTTCAAGAAACCACCAGCAAAAGGAACCCAGCCCACATCAGCCTCTGCCTGGGACCAGAAGGAGCACAGACCCAAGAGATATAAAAGCCCCAAGCAGCAAAGGTGAACTCAAAACGCTATGGTATCCATTAGGTGATTGCTGGAACCTCCATGGGCTTCTGAGCACAAACAGTTTCATTTGACTTGGGAGACCAGAAAGGCCACAGCTGTATGTGAAAAGAGTCTGAGAAATGTCTCAGCATGTCATGACAGTGGTTGACTTCAGCTGTTGAGTTTGGGCCAGCAAAATCTTGTCAAGGTAAGAACCAAGGGAAGGAAAAGGCTTCTGAGATGACACTGCTTTGTTTCGTACCCCTTTGCTAATCTTGAGCAAGTTGCTGGAAATGTCCATCTCCAGCAAACAGGAGTCATGTCAAGAGGTACTGGCAGTTACTGTGACTTTCAGGGGATCTTGTAGATATGGAATGTCTCCTCCTGCTCTCCGACCTCATCTATACATCTACTTTTATGTATCATCTCATGGCCACTTTTGGACCTTAAATACTTCTCTTTTCCTATTCTGAGATGCACATTAAAAGACCCCATCCTACTAGTGAGATTCTTCTGCCAATGGATGATAACTCAATGCAAATAATTTTAATTTACTGTTTCAGTTTATCATTTGAACTTCCTGAGAGATGGGACTGCCACTTTTTACCATTAAGAAGCTGTGTCTGATTTCAGAACAAAGGATCTCAAGATGTGGGACTTCATTTCACCCATTTTTCTGTTAAACAAAATTGTAACACCAGATGATATACTGCTGAATTCTTGTGCAATGAAAACAAACTTGACTTGAAATTATGAGATTGCAACATTTGAAATGATTTACATGATTATATTTGGCTGAAACAAGAAAAATGTATTCTGGTGGGGTTTTTTAATTATTCATTTGCAAATGTCACAATTAAGAACATGGTGGAGGTTGTGTATAATGGGAATTGTATGGTAACAGAATAATGAATATTAGATGCTTCTGTCAAAGAATCATATCTGATTGAATTATAGCAGAAAAATTGGAAGAAAAAATCTTATGTACATACTCCAGAGAGTGGAGAAAACCACAATATGGACTGAAGTTCACTCAGGTTTTGAAGCTGAGTAGACAGAAGCAGAACTGAAACTGATTTTTGCACTATAAGACATATTTGCTTTCAACCTCTAGAAGGCCACATATCTTCTCAGCAGGGAGCCAGCTAGTACCTAGAAGTTCTGGCATATAAAAGGAGTGGTCTGCCAAGGCTGGCAGGTCTGCAGAAGAAGCTGGTAGCAGAAAGAAGAGCTTTTAGACAGGTGTGTGGAAGCAGAGGAAGAGTTGGGCTTAGTGTTAGAAAAGGATCTGCCTGTGGAGACACCCAGAGAAGCTGAACACATGTTACTGTGGTCCTCATAGGGAAGAGGGCAAATTTTTGCTCACACAAATAAATTTAAGTCTGAAAAATACCCCACTCTAGTGAGAGATGGGCCTCATCTCATGCAGATATCAATGTTTCTCTGGATCACTTGAGCACTTACTGTTCCTGGTGAAGAAACCGCTCAGTCAGTCAGAAATTTTATCAGTCATTTGAAATATCATTGAGCTGAAATTTGGATAGAAGAGTCAGACTGCATTTAATTACTTTTTGTTTTTTCCCCAGTGGGGTCTAGATCACACAGCTGGGCTGGGGAAGATTCAGGTCTACCACTGAAACAAGGTCCTCTGCTACTCCTACTTTTCAATATCCAACTTTGATTAGCTGATGTTGGTTCCTATAGATGCCAAGCGATGGGTTCGTGTTCCTTGGCAGCAAGAAATATCTGTGCAAATTTCACTTTCATAATATGCCAAAGGACAGACACAAATTCTGTCACCAAACAGATCAGTTATGTCTTTCTACCCATCCCCACCATTATGATCCGAAATTGCAGAGTGAGGAACACATGTTTTATGGCATGTGGGTCTAAATATTATTCAACAACTTTTGCCCACTGAATTATTTGCTCGTTCTGTTACACACCTCTGCTTAGCTTCTCTTCTCAGAGCCAGTACAACATCAGGACTGGAGGCAGCTATGTGTATAGGTGAAAAGACTATCCTGTCCCTGGAGAAGGCATCATCTTGTTAGCCACAGCATATGTCTGCTTTGTGTCAGGGCAGGAAAACGAAGGGTCCCTTCTGCTATTGCTGTGACACTCTCCTGCTTAATTAAAGTGTTACAAAAAGCACTAATTTAAACAGAGCAGCTGGAGAGCAGTGACTGCTGGTCCGTGGAAAAGAGGATGACAAAACAGGGCTACATTTTAATGTATAGCTGGTCCCAGGTTACAGGAACCTGCCTTTCTTCTTGGAGGGGTTTTAGTCTCCATGTAGAGTCCTTATCCAAAACAAAGGTCCATGTGCATGTTCTGAAGCCTGCAAAGCTCAAACAACAGCATCCTGCATCTGATGCTCAGGCACTGAAATCAATGACGATCTCTCTTGGGATGGACCTGACACATCAAACACTTAGATCTGGCTGTGCTCAGTTGTTTCACTGGGGGAACTAATGGCCCAGATGATTTTTGCCACTGTTGGCACACTTATTTGTTGTCTAAATACTTACATTAAAATAATCAAGAAATAAAACCTTTCTTTTTATGGCTGAGATATGACTTTTCTAAATGTCAGTATTTAGACACGTCGGATGGAGAGAGGCTGAATGCCCAGATCATTGTATAGCTGGACTACTGCCAAGCCATTGCCTTTCAGATAGATGTTTTGTTTTACCACCTAACCCCTGTGTATTAGGTATTATGATGTCTCTAGGTACAACAGACCTCACCATATGGCTATGGGACAAAGAAGAACAGCAGAAGCAAAGATAAATACTGTCATGCCAGAAGCATGTGATGCTACAAGGAATGGACTCTGAAGGTCCCAAAAGAGCTGTACTACAATCTATTATACCTGAATATAATGACATACATAATATGTATATATATATCTTTATATATATAAATAAGACCTATAAAGTTTTGGATTTCTTGAGTTCTATGTCTTTTGGCCAATATACAGTCATGTTCATGTTAAGATTTGGTCTTGATTCACAGGCAGAGTCCCCAAGGTCCTACGGGCTCGAAAGTGACTTGATGGGGTGATTGATGAGTAGTTTGGTGCTGGATAAGGCTCCTTAGGTACAGAACTCTTCTTTGGCTACTAAAACTAACCCCAAACTAATACAGCGCAGAGGATGAAAAGACTGTGAAAACACTGGTCTCAAATGTGAAAACAGTGAAAACACTGGTCTCAAGAAGCAATCAAAACTAAGCCAGGATTTTGATAATCTTTTCATGCTCTTTTGTTGTAAAAATCTGGACCAGAAAGCTGCCACTGCCTCATGGCTGGAGCTAGACTCTCCAGGCTATGCAAGCTGAGCATGTCACTAGCATCTCTGTCTGGATTTATCCTGACAGAGCTCTCTGACTGGGAAACAGTCAAGTCTTGGATGGTCCCAGGCTGTTGTGTGGTCCCTGGGAAGCAGTGTGTCCTTTTAGGCTACTTGACCTCAACCCTTCTTCTTTATTAAGGAGAGATGCCATAAAATTACAGACTGGTTTGGGTTGAAAATGACCTTTGAAGAACATCTAGTCATACCCCCCAGTCATGGGAAGGGATATCTCCCATTAGATCAGATTGCTCAGAGCCCTATCCAACTTGACCTCAAACACTTCAAATGATGGGTCATCCACAGCTTCTCTGGGCAACCTGTTCCAGTGTTCCACCATCCTCATCATAATTGTTTTTTCCTTATGTCCATCTACTCTTTCAGTTTAAAACCATTGCTTCTTGTCCTGTCACCAGAGACTGTAGTAAAAAGTAAGCCCCTTTTAATTATTGAAAAGCTGCAATAAGGTCTCCCTGGAACCTTCTCTTATCAGGCTGATCAACCCCAACTCTCTCAGAGTTTCTTCACAGGAGAGACATTTCAGCCTGATGATTTTGTGGTCTCCTCTGGCCCCACTCCAACAGGTTCATGTCTTTCCTGTGCTGAGGATTCCAGAGCTGGACACAATACTCCAGGTGGGATCTCCTGAGAACAGCATAGAGGGAGAATATAACCTCCTTTGACTTGCTGGCCATGCTTCTTTTGATGCAGTCCAGGGTGCAGTTAGCTTTCTGGGCTGCAAGTGCACATGGCAAGTTCAGGTCCAATTTTTCATCCACCTGTGTCCCCAAGAGCAGTGCTGCTCTTAATCCCTTCATCCACCAGTTGGCACTGATACTGGGGATTGCCCTCACTCAGGTGTAGGACCTTGTACTTGGCCTCATTGAGCTTCATTAGGTTCACATGGGCTCACTCCTCAAGCCTGTCAAGGTCCCTCTGGATGGCATCCATTCTCTCCAGCATATCACCTGTACCACTCACCTTGGTGTCATCTGCAAACTGAGGGTATGCTCAATCCCAATAAGTAATTAGTGAAGTTAGTTTTGGTCCCAGTACAGACCCTTGAGGGACACCACTCACTGATGGTTTCCACTTGGACACTGAGACCTTGACTGTAACTCTTTGGATGTGGCCATGCAGCCAATTACTTATACAACGAATAGGCTATCCATTAAGTCTGTTTCTCTCCAATTTAGATGCAAGAATATTGTGCAGGACCAGATCCAAGGTGTTCCAGAAGTCCAGGTAGATGACAACAGTAGCTCTTGTCCACTGATGCAGTCTCTCCATTATAGAAGGCCCCTTCTATAGCCAGTTAGTCAGGTATGATTTGCCCTTGGTGAAGATGTATCAATCTTTCTCTTGTGCTTTTGCTACTGGAGAAGGAGTGGCCATGGCTGTATCAGATGGGAAGACTGCTCAGCAACCAGGCCTGGATTGGTAAGAACACACAATATCGACAGAGTTTGCTTTATCAACAACATGAACACTGCTGAGCCACAAAACAGCAGAGCCACGATGTGTCAAGTCATAAATAACTCATCATGAGGAAAGTGTGCACCACCTGGGCATGGAGCCATAGCATTCACCCTTAGATACGCATTCAAATCAGCTCCATTAGTATCATATTCTTCTGTAATTACTCCATTGATTCAAACTGCATCTTATCTCCCCCCAAGAGCTGAAAATAGCCTTTAATTTACTGAAAGGCAGAAGAAAGGAGAATGCTAACATAACATCCATGCTGTGTTCAAAGTGAGGTTATGGAGAATTTGCAAGAGAGGCATGAAAGCCTACGAAGGCTGAATGGTACTAGTTCTGCTGGTGCTAAAGTCAGCAAAAGTGGAAACCTGAATGATAATGGGTTGACAGTGTTTACTTACATAGCAGCATCCCAGGACCCTCATGCTCAGCCTAAGAGTAGAAGGGGTATGAACTCTTCAGTGACCCTGGGCCATTCTGTGTTGGTGATGAAACCCAAAACCTGTTAAGTTCCACGCAGTCTCCAATTTCCCAGTGGAGGTTTCAAAGTGCTCTTGTTACAATATCTTGTTTTCAAAAGTACCTTTATGAAACTTTACAAATTCTCCTCCTTAATCCCCTTTAAATGAGGGTCTTGTGTCTTCCAAGAACTCCATGAAAGCTTTACTGTATCTGTTATTATTGTTGGCACACAGGAGATTCATTATTAGCAAGAGCTGTTGGAATAGGTTTCAGGGTAAAAGAGGGCATGAGGGAAGCTCTTAGGCTGTCCCTCATCACTGTGCTATGCAAGAGCTGCTGCACAACAGCAGCTGAAAGCTGCAGGACCCCTCTGCAAAAAATAACCCAGATGATGCAAGCTGAGAAATGAAGGGGTAGGAGCTGGACTTAGAAAAAGTATGAGCTTCTTGTCAAATAATGGAAACTGCACCATTTTGGTCAGGGTAACATCTGGAGCAGTTATGTATCAACAAGAGCATGAATGAAGAAACAGAAGGTTTCTGGAAGGAGAATCCTGCAAGCAGGAGAGGGGTGGTGGTGGTCTGTGCAGAGCTGTTGCCAACCTAGTGCTAGCCACCCTGCTGGGCACCAGCCCGGGACAGGACATGAGCTCTCTTTGATCAGAGCCTGCAACTTCGACTACTAGGAGGGGTTTTATTTTGGATAAGAGCGGGCCACAGATGTTAATGGGTTGTGTGTTGGACAGGATGAAAGGCTCTGTGCCACACAGTGCCATTACCTCTGTGTTTACGTGGGAGTGAAAAGCAAAGAAAAAAGGTAATGAGAAAGTCTGGTTTCACTTAGGTGCTCCCAGCCCACACAAGCTCTCCCCAGACAGCTGCCAGCTAGAGAGTCAAGATTAAGAGGAAGAAATTAAGAGAAAACATTACAGTAGCATACACTGCTAAGGGAGGTTTTGGTGGTAAAGCACAAGGAAGCAGAGTCAAAAAAAAATTAATCCTGACCAGGGACGGTCTCAAGCTTCTTGGGGGGCTCTGGTCAAGTCACCAAGGCCACAATATCCCAGTAGAATTTGCCAAAGTGTTAAAATGTAAATGTAATTTAAATAAACAACAATGTTTTATTTGAGGTGCTAATGCTGGAGCAGCCAAGGGTGTTAATGTTTCTCTGGCAATCACAGCACACAGCCGAGTGCCCAGCTTGAGTAATTCCATGGGATAGGTTTTAACCTCTGTATTTAATTTGCTTAAATTAAAGCAAATTTGCACCAGAACAAGTTTGAAGAAAATAAAGGTAACCTTTGCTTGTTGTGCTGGAGAAAAAACTGTCCTCGTGCTATTTCCACAGTTGCACTGATAAAATGGAAAGATAAGCAAAGGAAATAGCTCAGTGTCAAATAGCTCCAGTTCATCAAGTAATTCTGTTCATTTCCTGCTAATTTTTAGCTACTAACTGGTGATCAAAATACTTAACAACTCCCAGAGTATACTTGAAATGCTTCCTTCAGCAGCTGGATGCTCAGGCCCGTGGGATCATCCAGCACCTGAGGGGAGTTCAACACAACTGCTCTTGGCCATTTTCCCAGAAGAGCACAAGCAGCACCAGGAATAGTCCCAAGGATGGTGTCCTTAGGAGCTGGTACTACAAAACCACAAGCACATCTAAGTTTAACTGTGAGAAGTCCCATTCTTTTCAATGGACTATTCATATTTTCCATGTATTTTTGGAGTTTGCCTATAGGGTCTAACTTTAGTGTAGGGCTTTACCTAAGCAGCTACTAGTGTGTTTCCTCTGTCTCAGGTGTCCTCATCTCTTGCAGTCCTGTATCTCTACTCAGTGAGCACTTTCTCCTCCTGTTTTACGGTTGATCTGCACTGGTGTTATCAATTGTCTGATGTGTCAAGTAGGCAGGAATCAAGCTCTCAAGTCCTTGATGCAGTGCACTGCTTGAACCCATTAGATATAAACCACACCTACAAACTGTCCAGAGAAAGATACAAAGAACCAAGTGGAGATGATGATAGAAGTTTTTCCTCTGTGTGGGGAGGCATATTCATAAAGTTTCTTTTCAATTTTCCAGATAGCTGAAATGACAACTCTGAATTTGGGAGTCCAACATCATTATCTTGCCACTCAGATCAGTTCTGGTCTAAAGACTGGTAAAGTCATTGTGACCAACAGTATGTCTGTTGATACCAAGAGACTTGAAAATGCACTTTACTGGGTCAAATCCACTCTCTAGCTTCACTAGACAAATAACTAACCTAGGTAATAAAAAAGTGCAGGTGAAAAAGAGACAAGTTACACATTCAAGGTTTGAAAGTAGCTGAGGTCCTCTCAAGAGACCTACGTACTCTAAAGGTATGACTGACACTTTCTATAGAAAATTACAGGTGAGACTGATTTCAGTGAGGCTCCTCAGGTACAATGAGAAGCACAGCTTACTTCATCAGGCATATCATTCCCAAGATTTCTCATTTAAGGTCTCAGCTCCTGATTTTCTGGTGTCTCAAACAGCTTGAAAGAGAAGAAATGATTCCATGATGCATTGGATGATGTTTGCATTTCTTTTGTTTCAGAAAAAAAAACCCTGAGCTGAACTCTGAAGGTCAACAGAGTTCAAGTCAGGTGAATGATACTGCTAGTAGAAAGGGTCACTAATATGCTTTTGTCAACATGAAACATTTATTGGAGTCATAGCACTGTTGCTGGTTCAAAACAGTTAGGCTTTCTCCTAAGTTTCCACCCCAGAGTTTATCAGTGGCTAAAACTGGACTTGAAAATAAAAGATAGGAAAATTTTTGACATTGTAGCTGAGGCTGAAAGTCTAAACAGGCAAGTTTCAGTGTGTAGTTCTGTCAGCTTTGATTTATGGCCTTGTAAAGTCTGATAAAGACCCTCCAGGCAGCATATAAAACAAAAATTAATTAATTCTTTACACATCAGAATCAGGACAAAGATGCTAGACATGGAGAACTTCATTGACATTTAATCATGCTTTATTACTGAGACAATCTCTAAATATTACACTGACGGTCAGTTATTTACAAGCACACTGCTGCCATAGTAATTTGTGACCAAACAAGTCTAACTCAATCTCTTTGGTAATTATATTAAAATCTAATTTTTGTTGGGATCATGTTTATATCGTATTTAATGTTGGCTGCATCTGGAGCAGATGCAGTCTTCTCGTAAAAGGAATAATTGACCAAATTCTGGATTTGGTTACAGGCATGCAACTCCACTGTGATCCAAAATATGTGACTACGTGTCCCAGTGGGGAGGGTCAGCTGGAAGATCTCATTAATTAGTATAGTATGTGCTCAAATTAGAATTTTATGCTGCTATTAGTGAAAAATGGACTGATCCTCTGCATGGAGAGGATTGTGCTGACAGACATCAGGTCTCTTGGTGCTGGAAGTTCTCAGCATATTTGTTCTTAGCTCTTTGTTGATGTCATTTTGAAAACGAAAGACACAACAGTATGAGCTTTTTTTTTCCTGACATTACTTCAGCCTTTGTGGAAAAGTGTGATGCATAAACATGAATTAAAAGTCTCCTGAATAGGACTGTGAGATTCCTGTGTTGATGGAGCATGTTTGCCCTTTGCACCTTGGCTTATTGTTGTGATTTACAGATTTCAGCATGATTGCATAGGAAAGAGGACAAATTTTGTCTGTTTTATAGCTGGAGTAACCAAGATACAAATGGAAGTTCAGATATACCACAGAAATTGGAAATTTTTGTCTTCTCCATTGGGCCTCACTGGCTCTTTTAGTGATGTCTGGATATTATTATTTTGGGACAGGAATGAGCTCTGCTTCAGGTTTTGAAATGCTTCCAACCCCTGTTCTCAGACAGCCCTGTGCTTTCTCCTTTCCTTTTTTCTTCTTCCTCCCACCAAGGCCACCCACACCTAGTTCCTTGAGAGTCTTTCTTTCCATGTGGTCCATATTTTCCCTCAGCCCTATGTTCTCGTCCCTTCACCTAGATGTCCTACATGCCTTCCACCACCTTTTCATTCTGTCTTCTTCCTCCCTCTCACAGCAGGAGCTGTGTGTTTGGTCCCCAGCCCATCACGCTCCATGACCATCACCTCCCTCTCTCTTCATTACAGTACTCTTCCCCACTCTCTGCTGCAGTCCCATTGCTGGCACCCTCTTCTTCCTCTCCATATTTATCATGTTTCTTCGCCTACTGTGACAGAGTCCAAATCCCCAAGTATCTCCATGTACCATGCTTCCATTCCCATCCCATCAGAGCTGGCACACATTCTGCATGCCTTCTTCCACCCACTGCACTTCTACTTCCAGCCTCTGTGAACAGCCTCATCTCCTTATTTTGCCTCACTGATTTTTTTTTTTTTTAATTTTTGCCTGGGAAGGCAAATATTGTGCAGCTAAATATTGTACACATATTGCACTGACATTTTAAAACCAGTTGTGCTGATGGGCAGAGCGGAGAGGGAGTTGGGCAATATGGCACTGAGAGCTGCTGCTAAACAAGTCTCTGAGGCACAGACCATAGAAAAGCTGGATGTGGATACTCAGATACTAGACCTCTGTGGATCTCCTTTTGCTCTCCAATGTGCCATCACAATAAGCACATTGATAACAGAGCACCCTGACAGCCTCAGACTGATCAGATGAAACATCTGGGCTGTGCATGTCTTGCAGAGATAAGTGTGCCTCGTGTACGGGATTTCATGAGTGTCACCAACAAGATCCCACAGACCAAGTTGTCAGGAAGGTCTCAATGCTGAGGGACAGCAGAAAGCCCAATTTCTACCTGTGACATGGAGTTTCCTTGCAGGTCTTCCCAGTGACAGACGAACATCAAGGCCCTTGAAAGATGTTCAGCAGGGACTTCAGGGCAAGACCACACATGAACCTGATCGATGTTTTTGGTTTTGTGGTCTTGTTCTTTAAAAATACTCAACAGAAGAGTAATGGACAATTTGATGTGGTGACTTGGATGATTGAATAATTTGGATCACCCAAATTGTCCAGAGTGGTGGTCCTGTTCTTCCTGACCACTCCTCTGATTTGATATTACTATAAATTTGTACTCCTGAATTTGACCATGTGCCCTCCTAGAGAAATCCCTGATGCAGGTCAGTTAGAAGAATCACTGCTCCACCACTGCAAAGGCATGGGAGCATCTCTCGATCAGTACAGTGTCAGTCCTTCAGCACTGCCTTCTCTGACACCACTAACCTGTGGAGGCTAGAGATGTCTGGGCCCAACATAGGGAACCTCTTCTGCTACAGCAGACGATCGTGGGATGAGGTAGGTATTGGCAGTGGCTCTGACAGCACAGAGAAGAGAAGCAGAGCACAGGCAGGGTGAAGCTGTTGGAAGGGAGCAGGTAGGAGCAGAAGGAGAGGAGAAATTGTCACAAAAGTGTTGTAAAGCCAAGGGCACCACCATCTGCATTGCTGTCTCAGTGACAGCGAAGAGATGCCTCAGTCTGATCCTGTTTCTTCAGGCTTATAAGCAGCATACATGCATCAAAATCCATATGTTACACAACCACAGAAACATTGACTGGAAGTTGCCTCTTGATGTTTCTTGTCCACCCTTCTGCTCAAAGCAGGACTGCTGCTAATGCTACATCAGGTCAGTCATGGCTTTGTCCAGTCAAGGTTTGAAATCCTCCAAGCATGGCACCCTATCAATTCTGGGTGAGCTCTTCCCATGCTGCACTACCTTCCCACATAAGAAAATCTTTCCTGACATCCAACCTGCAAAAAACCCCAACCAACCAAACAAGTGCAAGTGAAACTGCAGAAATGTGTTGGTGAGGGAGACCTTGATAGCATCTGGTTTGTCTCTTTGAATGACAGATGGACTAAATATACTTATTACATCCCCAGGTAATGTTCAGCTAACTCATTCTCAAAATATCCCATGAAAGAGAGATCCCAGCACCTCCATAGCCAGACCTCTTTTTTGACACTGCAACAAAATTATTGCTCTCAGGCAGCTCCAGTTGTTCCTTATATTCTATGTTGTGGGTGATGGCAACAAGACTGAAACAGTGGTCTACAGAGCCCCATGTCTGGTAAGAGCAGCATAGCCAACGTGGAATCACTGATTTTGAAATTTTTTCTTAATTCCAGCAGTTATACCTTACATTAAACCTTTTTCTAGCACTTTTACAAGAACATAAATCTTTGCCAAACATGATATTACCTGACTGTGAAGGGAGGTACTTCCTGTCTGTGAGGAGACACGCTCTGATTATATATCATTTGGCAGGGAAATTGGTAGAGGAATGGACTATTAAAATAAAAGCTGTGGTACAAAAAAAAATGAGTCACACATCTGGCTTCTATTGCTCAGTGTTTATCAGGGAGGAAAAAAACCCATATGATCTCCAGTTACCTAACCAAGAGAAAATGAGAACAGCACTATTTGCGCATTACTATTTATTATTTTAGTAGTAACCACAGCAATATCCCGAATTTTGTGATCTTCTTATTCAGGCAAGAACAAATTGAATTCACCAAAATTGAACCAAAAAATCTTACTGTTGCTTTCAAGCACAAACAAGCTAAAAATAAGATGGAAAAAGCATTCTGCAGCCACTGGTGCTGCAGCCTCAAGGCACCTGGCTGAGGTGGCAAAAATGCAGCGTTCACTAAAGTCAGTGAGAAGAAAAACACCTGTTCATTCCAAAGAACTTTGGATCAGGTCCAAAATAAGTGAGGATCACCAAAAGACAGGAAGATGACATTACAAACCTGACTGTAAAAGTGCCTGGTAATATCACAAACATCCCTTAAGGCTTCTGATAAGAGTGCAGGAAAGCTATAGCTGTCATAGTGTATTATTTTAGTAAGAACAGCCATTAGTCCTTCCTTCACTGCCTACAAATCAATACAAGAGAAATGCTCCTATGGATTTTTTTCCCTCTCTTTTTATTTTATTTGTTACAGTGAGCCAATTCTCTTACCTTGTTCCATAGTGACTTCTAGAGCACTCACCTTTGGCACATGGATGATGGATGGTCTGGGGATGTGAGTACAGAGTGCAATAACCTCATGGCTTAGCTGGTTAGCAGCAAACACTGATGACTCCATGGTAGCAGACACTGACTGGGCAGCAATATGATTGCTAGAATTGCTGCTTGTGCAGCTGTGTTTTTCAGAGCATCTGCTGGCTTTGAACATCTCCTCAGCATCCTTCTCTCCTCCATGCTTGATGCTGCTGGCTTCTATTGCAGATGGCTGCAGGCACACCACTGAGGTCGCCTCGGTCTTCTCCTCCTCCATGGCTAGAGGGCTTGTGTTGGGCTGGTCAAACGGAGTGTTTTCGTGTGCATTTCCAAAGCAAGTGAGCAGGGCTGAGCAAGGGAAAGGATGCATCTTGGATGACAGGTTATCGGATCCGCTTAGCCTGCTTTCCACAACCGCATAATCAACAGGCTGCATTCACATCCAGAAGAGAGCTCAAAATGAAAGCCCAGGCATGATGTCATTGCAGCCTTCCTAAGAGAGAGCACCCCCTATTCAGCTGTCAGGAGCATTCAGAAGTGGGGTACTACACCTCCTGCTCTGTCCTTCACCCAAGTCAGCCCACTGTCTCCTTGCCACCGCCCACTCCTATTGTCTGCAAGGCAAAGAAGCGCAGCCACAGTAAAAACATTTGCAACCTTTGCATGCTCTTCTTCGGAGCTGTCAGCAGCTAAACAAAGCCTTCACAATAGCCCCATAACCCCAGCGGGCTATGGTTACAGGAGTGGACGCTACAGCACCAGGCGGTCCTCAATCAATAGTGCTGTGGCCTCAAGTTACTTGGCAGAAGAGTCAAAAAGATAATGTAGCCTGAGCTCTGCAGCCATAACAGCATCCACACGTGTATCGGTGTCATCATAACAATAGTATAACTGGCTCCGATTACGCCGCTCAGATATTTATTAGCAATAAAACCCCAAATCATACATCTAACACTGACTCTAGATCAAAAATGTACTTTCAGGCTCTGGACAGGCTGTTCATCATTTAGAAGAGAAAATGAGCAGCTGCTTTGGTCAGGGAGGAGAAGATGGGGTGCTGTATGGCCACCCTGTGTCCTATCCAGCACACACTCTTATAGCACAGGCAGGATTCATCCCCACAGATCCTCTGGCCAGGCACCTCAGTCCTGGCCACACAGCATTGCCTCTCCCAGATCCTCTCAAAGGCATCTGTGGCTCCTCCTGCCCCACTCTGTTTCCCGGAGAAAACTGCGGAAGCATCCTACTAAAACTCATCTGCCATCAGGTGGGCGTAAGGGGAGACATTTCCTTTTTCAGTGTGCAGTGGGTCAGTGCTGGCTGTTAAGACAAAAATATGCGGGAAGCAAGGGAAGGAGGGAGAGTTTGTGGCTGGAGCATTTGCCTCCAGAAAATCCCAGTTCCTTCTTTTTTTTTGTGCTGCCACAGGATTCCTATGTGATAGCAAAGATGTTATTTAAGCTCTGTCTTCATCTGTAAAAAAGGAGGAGAGTAATCACTTCTTTTTTTCCCACCCACTACACATATCCTGTCTCTTTATAAAAGCCTATAAACTCTTGAGGGCAGTGGCTTGCTCTAATTTGCTTTTAAGCTGCTCTTGCTTTGCATTCATAGAGATGGACATGGATCCCTCTGGAAGTGGAGCCCATTGAGGATTTGAGGCTGGACTTGTGTCACAGAACATTTCCCAGGGGTTTTCTGGCACCTCCATTCCGTCCTGGGCACCATCATGTCTAAGACTTTGGTTGTGGACAGGCATCAAGCTAGGTACAGACCCATGCATAGGGACAAACCAAGCAGTATAGATGGCACCAGGCACACACCAGACAAGTTTCATGGCTGTGAGAGGTCAGACCAAGAGGCTAGACTAGTCAACCAAAGAAATAACTGCTTTTATGTGGGAACAGTATTTGGTGCTTAGTTGGGAACAGTCATTTCAAAGTGACTCACAGCTAAGACTTTGGGTGATCTGACACATCTTTAATTATACAGTAAGGTGTCCTTGAGATTAAAATAATTATTTCAGCAAGTCAGTCAGCCAACAAGCTACATTCAGTTCTTTCCAGGCTTTCAGTTGTCCATGCCAGCCTTTATTCATCTCTTTCTGAGATCCTTGTGAGTTTACAAGGGCACTAGTTTATGCAAAAAATAGCTGCACGAGCGAGTCACGACCACTTAAAGTCACCAATGCAGCACAGATGCATGCCTGTATGAAGAAGGGTTGTTCGAAAATTCAGATGGCTTTTTGCATTACATCTGAGGAGGGAGGATGTTCAGTGCCTAATTGCTGTGACAACCACAGAGATGCTTTTTCAGTTAACAAAAAGGGCTAAATGCTCCATTGTAACTGTAAGAGAAGTGATCAGCACAAAAGTAATTAATCCATGAGTCCTGTCCTGAGTTTAAAGACAACATGAGAAATTTTCACATGCTGAGAAAATCCAAAATGAACTGGTGGTGACACCTAAGAGCTGACAGCCATGAGCCCCAGCAGTCAGGCCTGAGCCCAACCTCCTCACAGCTTGGGGCTATTTGGTTTTGGCTCAAGCCCATCCCTCTGGCTAATGCTAACAACATGATTCAAGGTTTTTTCATTCAAGCAGCTCTCCTTGCACAAATCAACCAAGTGTGACAACCACATTTTTGTGTGTGATGAGATATTATTAGGACAAGTGACAAGACTTGCTTTATTCTTCCTGAATTTGTTGATAAATCAATGATGAGCTGAAATGTACTCGCTTAATGCCTCAGCAAGCTGGACATGTCAAGTAAATGGAGAAGGTGAATTTCAGCTGACTTTTTCGCCTGTCTTCAGTATTATTCCTTCAAGGGAAATCTTTCCTTCACATGGTTAATATTATACTCTCTTCTCAGCAGGAAGCATTGGGTCAGATTTAGCTCAGGTGCCCCACACTTACAGCAATGACTTATCCAAACTGGGTGTCCTACTTTGCAAGAACCAGTTTTACAGAATGTCATCCTGATTTTGTGCTTCTATGTTGTCCTTTCTTTCCTCCTTATTGTGCCCTTACAGCAGCACTGATTCTCAACATCTCCCAAAACCATGTCTATCTGATGGAGGTTGGCCATAGTTCAGCATTACTGATCATCTCCTCTTCCTCACTCCTCCATAAGCCTCAGTCTTTGTCTGCTGCCTCTGTGCTTCCTGCAGGGAGAATATGCTCATTGCACCAAAGCAAGTTTTAGCTTAAATCTGAGCTGGTGATGATCAGCAGAGCTCCACTGGCTTCAAATTATGGGGGTCTGAAAGGGTGATGAGAGGAATTAAATCCAGTCTCCTATCTCCTCTGCTTCCTTACAGACTGCCTAAACTTTAGCTGAAAACCAGATGGGCTTTTGGCTTCCCCTGTGTCATATTTACTTTCTGTATACACACAACATATAATACTATAGAAAAAGATTAATAGGATGTGAAGTGAGTGTACCTAAACCATGGAATACAGCTAGAAACAACTTGGCACTACTTAGAGCTTAACAGAAAAGAATTCAGAGAAGAGCAATGTTGATGGCAGAGGAATCAGCTCACAAAGGAAGGTTTAAGGAGATCAGCTGGACATGCAACGAGAAACCAGTAAGATAAGCAATAAGATAAGATGCTCTATGTTTAACTGAGTAGCACAGGGATTGAGGCTAAAAAAGCAGCTGACTATGGTAGTCCAAACACTGCCTAATAATTTCAGAGTTTGTTCCATCTTCTGTTGTACCAGCTATTAGGCATCACCGAGGGTAAGTGACTGGGTTAGGGGAACCATAAGTCTCATCCAGGTATGGCAAAGGCTGTGTTTCTCAACAGGAAAAATTTAGACTAATTAGGAAAAGAATTTACTTCATAATAAACCAGTTTTTAAAAATGCACAGGAAACTAAGGTGTTTTATTGGTTTGGTTTTTTTTTTTAATTCATTTCCTGAAATTTCTAAATGTTTTGACATTTTAAAGACTTAATCACAATGTCTGATGCTTGAAGAATTCCAGCTAACTCTTCAGCTCAAGCATTCAATGAAAAATGCCCTTTATTGTAAAAAAAAAAAAAGTCCCAAATCATTCAATTGGAAATCTGAACTCTGAAGGTCCTGAGCAGACTCTTTCAGTGAGCTCTGATATCTTGCTTGTGAAAACTTCCTGCTTGGAACACCTAAAACCCAGCTGGACAAAATGATCGGGTGGAGGTAGACACTGAGCATGCACCTCTCTGTCTTCCCAGGAAAGGTTATCATTTTTGGGGGCTGTGAAAATGTTTATCTACTTAAGGGATTCATGCTAGCTACTGAGTGTGGATGCTGAAAAGCTTCTAGCAGAGGAATTTTCTCAGGTTCTCACAATATTTGGTGAGAGTCCTGCCTTTCTCACAGAAGTTATGAGAAACAGCAGGATGTTTTTTGTAAGCTGGACCAACACCTGGTGTTTTGCTAAGTTCTGTTTATGGTACATTGGAAAAATATTTTGAAATGGGTGCTGTAGGACTTTAGCCAATCACCCTAGGAGATGGGTGATCACTGACCAGTCGCCCTATGGGGCTAGGGTATATAAAACGGGGTTATAAATTAATAAAGTTGCTTCTTCTTCTCCTCCTGTCCTTCTCTTGCTGAATTTGTGTGTTGCTGCTTCTGTCTGCTCCTGGTAGAAACAGTGACAACTCAGAAGCTGGGAAAAAACACAGGTAAAAAAGTAAACCCAGATGGTGAGCTTACAGAAGGCTGGAAACAAAGGCCTAAACTAAAGTCTTTTTCAACAGATATTGCCATCCTACTCCAGAAATCTATACAGGATGGTTCCCAAAGTTGTATGGATGCACATATGTGCTCTTAATATTAAAGGTGTCTCAACATGTCTTAATGTTGTTCAAGTTTTCTATTTTTGGGTATGCAAATAATCACAGAATGGAAGGAGTTGGAAGGGACCTCTGGAGATCATCTAGACCAACCCTCCTGCTAGAGCTGGGTCACCAAGGGCTGGCTGCCCAGGAACCTTGTTGTTCAGGCCAGTTTTGAAAGAGAAGGAGACTCCACAACCTCTCTGGGAAGCCTGGTCAAGGGCTTCATCACCCTCAATGGAAAGATGTTTTTCCTCGTATTTAGGTGGAACATCTTGTGTTCCAGTTTGTGCTTGTTGCCCCTTGTCTTATCACTGGGCACCACTGAAAAGTGCCTGTCCCCATACTCTTGACAATTGCTGCTTAGATATTGATAAGTTTTGATAAAATCCCCTCTCAGTCTTCTCCAGGATAAACAGCCTCAGCAAGCTGGGGCTTTTTTGACCTCAGCTTTTCCTTCTCAGACAGATGCTCCAGTCCCATTATTATTATGTGCCCAGTCTCCAGTATTGATATGAAATAATATTCATACCAAAACAAGGTCCTGGGCCTGGGAGCCAGAAGCTTTTGTAAACCAAGTCTTGATTCTGCTGCTTAAATGAGTACATCAGAAATTATGACCTTTACTTACCTATCTTCCAGCTGGGGAGGTTGCTTCTGTCAGTCAAAGCTGGGAAAACCTGATGGCTGCTTAATAAATTAGATCTTTTATAACAAGGGCTACTAGTTTCTGAGGTGGGTTTAGAATCTTGTTCTTATTGTTGGTTCACAGCAATTGAAATAAAACTTCTAAGCACAAGTTGTCCTTGAGGCAGAAGTAGAATCTTTTCTTTTGTAGTTTAAAGGATTCAAGATTAAGAACTGTTATTATTATTCTAAAATGTCCTTTCATGCACTAATGACATTTGAAGCTTCTGTGCCAGAACATTTTAATATAATTGAAACTTTGTAACTGATCAGCTTCATTTACTTTCTGCTCTTTTTTTCAATTACACAACCAGACTTCGCAACTTTATATATTTATAGCAATTTCACATTTTTTAGTCTCACCATTCAATATTAACATGATGTGACTGTGAACATTATGTAAAAAAAAAAAGAGCAATGACAAAATGCTTCCTTAGCTTCAATGATTTTACTTCATAGAAAGTTTTCTTTTAAATTTATAAATAAGCACTCTAGCTGCTGTGCAGCCCTTTTAAAATGACATAGACCTGCCTAATGGCCAATTTTTAGCAGTCACCCCAAAAGGCAGGTCACCTTCAAGGCATAAAAGAAAGGGGATTATCTTGTTTGTAACTTCGAATCATAGAATGTTTCCGGTTGGAAAGGACCTTTCAAGGTCATCTAGTCCAACCCCCCTGCAGGGAGATCTGCAACTAGATCAAGTTGCTCAGACCCCATCCAGCATGACCTTGACTGTTTCCACCCTAATTGTAAAAAAATTCTTTCTTATATCTAGTCTAAATCCCCCCTCCGTTAGTTTAAAACTTTTACCCCTTGTCCTGTCACAACAGGACATGCTAAAAAGTCTGTCCCCATCTGGACCAGGATGTGCAGGAAAGTGTTTGAATCACCATCCATGGAGGTATTTAAAGATATGTAGGTGTGATGCTGAGGAACATGGTTTAGTGGTGGGCTTGGCAGTGTTAGGTTAATAGCTAAACCTGATCATCTTAAAGGGCTTTTCCAACCTAGATGATTCTATCTTTCTTATAAGCCCACTTTATATATTGAAATGCTGCAATAAGGTCTGGCTGGAGCCTCCCCTTCTCCAGGATGAACAACACCAACTCTCTCAACCTGTCCTCATGGGGGAGGTGTTCCATCCCTCTGATCATCTTTGTGGCCCTCCTCTGGACCTGTGCCAACAGGTCGCTCCCTATCTGTCTTGTACTAAGGATGTCAGAGCTGGGCACAGTACTCCAGGTGGGTCTCACAAGAGCAGAATAGAGGGGCAGAATCCTCTCCCTTCACCTGCTGGCCATGTTTCTTCAGACTTCAAAACATATCTTAGAATGAGCAGGTGCATCTCTGCACCATCATGGCCTGATCCAGTGCCCCGGAGCCATCCTCTATCCTTCCGTCAGTTGCAGGATGACTGCTCTGCTTGCACAGGCTGGCATATGGACGCAGCAGATTGCCAGATGCCTTTTTGGAAATGGATGAGCCAAAGGCCACTTTTCCAGATGGGATTTTCTCAAACAACTCTGATTTTTCCAGCTTCTACATAAGTGGCATGGGAAAACCTTCCCCTTGCTGGTCTGCAGCTGTGTTACTGCTCCCTACAGCAATGAGCAGGCTCTGCTCTGGTGTAAAGAGAAATGCCAACCAAGGCAAGACCAGCTTTGTGAATCACTGACTGGGGGAATCATTCCCTGGCTGCCCCTTTCCCGCTCTGCTGGCTGAGCCAAGCCCCCTTCCAGTTGCACACCACAGATGGCTAATTAGGATCATGGAGAGAGGAAATCTGCTCAGTGGCCTTCTGTGCTGGGAGTGGGCTCTTCATTATGCAGATGAGACCCATCTTTGCGTGGAGGGGGCCCATACGGAGGACAGCACAGCACCCGAGGCTAGAGCACAGTCGTGCCCTCAGGGACAAGGAATCTGATTTTAGGTATGGATAAAACAGAGAACTGGGGTATGCAAAAGAAGGGAGTGAAGTCTGGAAGTAGAAAAGGTTCTTTTAATGCCCACTGATCTCTTCTTTGAACTCTCCCCATATCCACCTAAAAAATATAGTCAGTACTATTTAACTTCAAAGCACCGTCATTACCTCTCACCCTTTAAATTGCCTTTTGCTGCTTGAGTATGCTAATTACAGCGTGACAATTGCTTCTCAGAATAAATTCACCCTATTCCTTTGGCTCTGTGAGTCCTTAACCAACCAAGACTTCATAGCTAACAGATGGGTCCACAGATCCAAGAGCCACAAGGAACTGTGCCAGGTACCCTGTGTCACATATGGGCCACAAAATCTCACTCTGAAATTTCTGATGCAGGGAGAAGTACTTGTATTTCCTTCTTCTCTCAAAGAAGGAGGCTCAAAAATACATCATCACATAGGACTTCAGCCCTACATTGTTCTTTACATTCTGTACGCTTGCTGAACAAAAGCTGGCCTTCATCTCAGTGCAGCAGTGATTTGTAATTAAAAAAGCCAGAATCAATTGAAAAGGGCAACCTACTGAAATATTTCTAAAATACATAATTGCATGTTGGTTTGTATTTCCCTGTAAATTTTTGGGTGTTTTGTAGAAACACTTCAAAAATATTAACATTTTCTTTAAATGGATAAAAACTCTTTTTCTCTCTGTATACAGAAGTCATTTCTCTTGCTAAGAACATTTTTATAGAAAAAAAGAAACTTACCAAAGCAATTATTATCTCACAAAATGATTACTTAGGTAAATGATCTTTTTTTTTTTCGGGGGAGTCTATTTTTAAAGACTCTAAAGGAAACCTGCACTTATTATGTCCTTGATCAGTGCTAGGGGATTAATCCAAACAAGGTCCGCAATTATTTTGCTACTTTCAATTTATTTTGCTTATGTCTGCACATTGCTTGGCTTTGGTCGCTTTGCAATATTTTTGCTTAATGCTTGTGCAAATGGATAGTTGTACCTGTGGCCAAGATCCTGTACTTAACTGAGAAATAAGATCACAGAATTGCAGGAAAACTGGGGTTGGAAGGGACCTTTGGAGATCATCTGGTCCAAGCCCCTGCTCATGCAGGGCCACCTACAGTCTGTTGCCCCAGACTGTGTCCAGATAGCTTTTGAATATGTCCAAGGATGGAGACTCCACAACCTCCCTGGATAACCTGTGCCAGTGCTTGATGACCTTCACAGTGACAAAGTGTTTCCTGATGTTCAGAGGGAACCTCCAGTGTTTCAGTTTGTGCCCATTGCCTCTGGTCCGGTCACTGGGCACCACTGAAAAGAGCCTGGCTCCATCCTCCTTGCATCCCCCCTTTAGGTATTTATATACATTCATAAGATACCCCCTGAGCATTCTTTTCTCCAGTCTAAACAGTCCCAACTCTCTCAGCATTTCCTTATAGGAAAGATGTGCCAGACCCTTACCCATCTTCATGGTCTTTCTCTGAGCTCTTTCCAATATATCATCGTCTCTCTTGTACTGGAGAGCCCAGAACTGGACACCATACTCCAGGTAGGATATCACAAGTAGGGGGGAAGGATCGCTTCCCTCAAACTGCTGATAATACTTTGTCTGAGGCAGCCCAGGATACCATTTGCCTTCTTTGCTGCAAGGGCACAGTGCTGCCTCCTGTTCAACTTGGTGTCCACCAAGGCCCTTTTCTGCCAATCTGCTTTCCAGCTGAGTGTTGTTCCTCCTCAGGTGCAGGATTTTGCACTTTTTTTTTTTTTTTAACTTCATGAGGTGCCTGTTGGCCCATTTCTCCAGCCTGCCAAGGTCTGGATGGCAGTATGATCCTTCATTGTATCAGCCACTCTGTCCAGTTTGATGTCATCCAGTTTATGGCTACATAAAATCCAACTCAAGTAGAAGTAGGTGACATAACAAACTTCATTCATCAAGTCCAGGAACCACATCAATCAAGACAGGCTCAGATTTGACAGCAAAAGTCAGGTACCAACTGCCTGACCCCAGCCAGTGAGGGCAGCTGGTGGAGGCAGTTGCCCTTCAACATCATGCTGCCTCCCCGCATATGCAATACAGGCGGTTTCTGACTGACAGGATGAAATACGTGTGTGTCTTGGTACAATACACTTGTTTAATATTTGCTTACAGCACCTGTGCTAAACATATGGTAGGGCTTGCTACTGCCTCTACACTGGGGCTCTGCAGGCATTCCACTGCCTCAGCTCCTCGCTGAACCCTCACAGGTGATGATCCAAAGGCCACACTGTAATATGCCTAAAGATAATTATCGAGAACTTCAGGCAGTGGGAATGGTAATCCAGCTGCAAAAGTTTTAACAGAGGGGTTTTGTTTCTAGAGACATTCAGAAATTTTCCTGAGCACAGATGGCTCCTCACCATGAATGACTGAGTCCTCTCTCAGCTGAGCCTGCAAGATGCTCCGTGATGGAGCTACTGCCATTTAACCTCCTTACAGCCTCTACACCTCAGGTTGCATTTGTTTGATCAAGTCTTTCAACTTCTTTAATTTTTCATTCCCAGCCCCACAACAGGCATATCCACAGCTCACAGGTGAACCTTTCCACCGCTTGACTTGCCAGGCTGGGTTTTGTCGATTGCAGTTGGCTGCCTGATTAAACAGACAGGAATTGTGTCCACAATGCATCTAACAGCTGTCTTGCTCTCGTAGACTGCTCTGATTTTGATGAAAATGGCTTTAAAATAGCTGCTTCCCCCTCACACCCAGCCTTTGACTTCACAGCGATATAATCAGGTCATGACAAACCACAGTATGGGTGCGTTTGACTCTACATTCAAGAACAAATATTTGGGAAGAACAAAAGTCATGGGCTCATTCAAGGTGCTTCATGCTTGGAAAACCTGGCCACTTAATTCACATGCCCCAAATGCAAAATTAACTGCCAAATTTAAGGACTAAATTCAAAAATCTTATTGCAGTAAAATGTCTTCTGAAGATGGGAATTGATGTCAATCCAGAGTGTGATTTAGGTGTGAAAGAGCTGAGTCAAGCAGTTGTAGGATTGTTTAAGGCTGGATGAAGGAGTAGGTACTACTACCCCCACAGATATTATTTAATTTGGGATAGCTACTGATTTCATAGCTGCATTTTGAGATCCATGGTAATTGCTCCAGTGCCAGAAATCCCTCTGTGGAAAGACTGACAGGAAGCATTGTCCGTGTTTCCGACACAGACCCGGATCTCTGCCCCAGCACTAACAATGCTGTTGACTTACAAGGAGTTCTTGGCTCAGCTGAGCCCACAGACCACCTCCAGAGCTCCCTACAAGAGACGGCTTCACCTATATACACTGGCTATGAGCACAGAAAGGGAGGTCAGATCCCAGCCTGTGTCCTTTTGGCAGAACCCTCCTTTATGGCTCACTTGCCAGCAACAGTAACTAGTGTTCACAGCTTCCTTCACCACAGCTAGCTCTATTGTGGGCTGACAAAAGGCTTTCTCTTGGCTTGTGATGTTGGGAGACAGAAGGCACCTCTTTTGCCAGAGCCTGTGAAATGGTGGTCTCAGCAGTAGGGAAAAGACATCTTCTCGGGCTGCTGAGTCTTCTGGCATCAGCAAATGTTGACTTACAGAATGAGACAGCTCCAGAAAGCTGTGGGCTGATGACAGCTATTTCTGCATCAGTGATCCAGGTACAGGAGTCCCACTTGATATACAAAACATTTCCACTCCTGTATTTTGCCCAGAGTGAATATTCTTCTTCTTAGTTTTAAAACTGATACTTAAGCATGTATGTGATTTGAGTGCCTTTCCCATCAAATAATTTTGCATAGGAACCCCCACCAAGCCGTGGGATGAAGGAAATTGTTTGGGCTCTGCTGAGCTCATTTGTCTCATGGCAAATGTGAGTCTATTCTTATGTGCACACCTGGCTCTGTGGTCGCTCCACAGGATAATATGTCATAGCTGAGCAGACAAGAGGTCTTGAACCAGCATCTAAATATCTATATATCTTTAAAAATATATATTCTTGCCCACAAGGAAAACTCTGGTACTTTGAAAACTTTAGGCAGCACAATTTAATCCTTTTCTTGAAATGCTTTGGCAATAAAATACAATATTGTGTATTTTGTACATAGTTTTATACCTCATTGCAAAATTATATGGTAGTTTTGGATAGCAAATGCAGAGTATCTTACCCAGATGTACCTGGGAGGAGAATGGAGGCAGGCAGGAAGGTTTCAAGTCAGGTGTGTTTGTCCACATTCCCAGAGTTAATACTCTGCTCTTTTATGAAGTGCTAGAAAATCTTAACGAGGTGTAAGGGATGAGGAACATGGACTTGCCTTCTGTGACAGAGCATATCTGAAAGACAAGTAACATTAACACTAAAACAGGTCCAGTGCAGAAGGAACAATTCCTCTTCCAAGTTATCTTTACCAGCATGAAGACTGAATTATACGGTTTGGCTGAAAATGAATTTCTACCCTACCCCCTCTGAACCGTGGCTATTAGAAGTATTGTGCTGCTATTTTCATGGAGGAGGTGAGCAGCACAGTGCTCACTAGTAGCTAGTTGAGCACCATCTCAGGGCCTTCTTTGGCACAAACACGTCCAGAGCTGGCCCGGGCCACCAGTGTATGGCCTGCTGTGAAATGGAGATCTCAGCTCTGAGATACAGCCAACTCATCTGAAGGTGGAGGAAGATTGTCAGGACAATGGATGAATTAATAACTGATAATTAGTGAATAAAGAAAAGAAATTTGGTGCCTTTTGGTGGTTCTAGCTCTCACTTTGTTTTTCTTAAGACCACCTAGAAATTAAAGTTTAGTGTTACACGAAAGATTCCTTCCACAGTCCCTTTCTCAGAGAGGAGAAAACTGCATTTTTCATTTCTTTTCAATTCAATATGGCTTTGATTTTTCCTGGGCTTAGGTCAACTCGGGAGATCTGAAAAGTCTTGAAGACAGCAGAAGACCCCTAACTGGAAGAACAGTCTGAAGTTGATTTCAGTTGCTGGGCTACAAGTGAATTCAATTGAACTATCAGAAAAATGAGTTGCTGCTGAAGTCAACAGAATTACTTCAGCAGAGACTATAGTTTCAAGGGTCTGGATTTTCTGATAGCCTAGGATTATGTAACTCCTGATGCCTGTGACCTTCCTCCCTCATTGGAGAGACCAGAGTGTTGTCCATAAGAATTCAATACTTCTCTACCTCATACTGCACCAGTGGGCAGAGGGATTCAAGACCTCCAGTTAGCTAAGGATAAGCCAACTGGGTTGTAGCAAAAATACAGTGCATTAGTGTAAAATCTATTGAGATTTCACCTGCCCTATTGAGTCTCTCTTACCTAATCTATTGAGTCAGACCATATCGACCACATCTGACAGATTAATTTTCACATAGTTCTTCAACTCCTTTTTTAAAGCAGATGTACCCAAATAACGTGCACATATGTATATATATGTGGTTATCCCTCCACATCTGTACATCTACCTATGTTTGTGACAGGAAATACTGAAAATTCCCTGCAAAATCACCAAGACAGGCTTGACTCAGTGACTTCAATGCATGTATCTAGAGCCCTTTCAAGCTTTCTTGTCTGAGACTCCCAGTGTGCGAAGACACAGAACCTCCAGATGATGACCATCTGTGAGCTAGAAGTCACACAGGACATCCTAGGGCATCCCAAATGGCACTAGAGATGCATGCTCAGTCAAGTGATTAAAGTCCAGGTTTTCCAGATGAGACAAGGCTGCCAAGGTTCAGATGTGAACTTCTAGGCATTTCACAGAATCACAGAATGGTAGAGGTTGGAAGGGGTCTCTGAGGACCATCTAGTCCAATCTCCCGGCTAAAGCAGGGTCACCCAGAGAAGGCTGCACAGGGTCATATCCAGGCAGGTTTTGAAAGTCTCCAGAGGAGGAGACTCCTCAACCTCTCTGGGCAGCCTGTTCCAGGGACCCATGTTTCCTGATGTTTAGGTGGAACTTCCTGTGTTCTAGTTTGTGCCTGTTGTCTCTTGTCCTGTCTCTAGGCACCACTGAAGATATACTGGTCCCATCCTCTTGACACCTGTCCTTTAGATATTGATAAGCATTGCTCAGATCCCCTCTCAGTCTTCTCCAGGCTAAAGAGCCCCGGGTCTCTCAGACTTTCCTCATCAGAAAGATGATCCAATCCCTTAATCATCTTCGTAGCCTGTGCTGGTCTCTCTCCAGTAGTGCACAGACATACCTTTCACACTATAAGGGTGCCTTGGCAGTGCAACCCAGGAGATGGCATGTTCCTTTCTGATGGGGTTGGAAGGGATTCTGCTCATTCTCACAGGCAGACAGGGGCTTTTTGAGGTAGAAACACAATGAACAAGCCCTTTGCTGTCTTTTTATGAGTTGTTTCCTTTTATGGCCTTTTGTTGACCTTCCTGCACCTTCATTTTCTGTACTTAAAAGCAAGCTCACAGGCTCTACCTGTATAAATGTCAAACAAATCTTTTAAAGGAGCAGAATGTCCTGGAATAGTGGGGTTTTCTGGCTGTGTTGCCATCCATTGTATAAATCCCCGATTGCAAGGGATTTGAAGAATGCCAAGACAAGAATAAGAGAGTTGAGAGCTCAAATTCTATTGAAATCCTCTGAAAACTTCAGTTTAACAGAGTAAAATAAGGTGGTGAAGGCCTTGGATATCTATACATTTTGGCAAAGTATAATACCCCAAGGTGGGAAAAGATGTATTTACAGTGGGTGTAAAGAGCTTAAGTTTTTATTTATAGTAGCTTCAAGTGCACTAGACTGCATATTCATGGCAAACTGCTACAAAGAGAACAAGCAAATGGAAATGCAGACTGGTTCAAGAATTATTCCCTAACAGCAAAGACCTATGGATATGGAGTAACCCCCTCAAGGGAACACACATGTACATTTATGCCATACTGAAACGCCCATCCATTAGAAGACTACAAGTGTAAGGTGAAACACTTCAGTTTTGTTCTTTGGGCTGTACATGCAGATTGCTGAAAAACACTCTGTCAGACCTTTTTTTCCAGGATTCTGCCTTATTCAGTAATGTGTAATGCACGGGATTATCCACAGGGAACCTGCCTCCTTCCTTCACTGCTCAGATGAAAGGCAAGAGCTTTCCAGGAAAGCCAAGATGGATTTTTGGCCAAGGAGCTGCCTGTGGAAGTTGCAGCCGGTGCCAAATACCTCCATGTGAGATTATAAGGTGATGTGATTTCTGACTGCTGATGATTGGTGTTAGAAAATAGTGCTTTGACTGCAACTTCTGCTGCTCAGGGCTCTCCTTGCCCTGCCTGGACCAAGATTATGGCACTCCCACACTGCTGATGGATGGCACTGCAGGCAGAGCCCCTTCCTAACCCTGACAGCATAATGACATGCTTGAAATAACTTGACTTTAGTCACCTGAAAACATACCCCAAAAAAGCAAAAACAATGTTTTTTGCTAAACTTCAGTGTTCTGACAGAACTGCGTAGGGAAACAGTTGCACGTCGTGTTTTGTCAGGAGGCCTCACATATCAGCAACCATCAACAGACTGGAAATGCATCATTGGAAATGCCACTCCAGCTCCCAGCCTAAATCTTAGCAGAGCTCAGATGCAGGTCGTGCATCTCCAGAGAGATTTAAAGCTGCCTCACATCAATATATTTGTGCTTGTAAGTGACAAACTCTACCAGTGTTGGCACATATAAAATCAATGGGGAACCTAATCTCTGCTCCCGTTGGGTATTGATTTAACTATGTTTATTTAAATTAAAATATAGTAAACCAATAGAGCTCCCTTGCATTGACATAAAAACACAAGTTAAAGGTATTTCTGTCAGCATAGCTTGTCCCAAGAAAAATAATTTTAGCAGAATTAATGCCTGGGTTTCCCTCTGGATACAGCTGGAGAGTCACAAGCAGGCAGGTAAGTTCCTTAAGACATACAAGAGGCAACAGCATCACTGAAAAGAAGAAACCTCCAGGAGAGGCTGGAAAACCAGAAGGCAGCACATGCTGCTCTGTCCTGCAAAGCTCAGCTGTCCCTGTTTGCATATGCCCATGTGCATAACTGGGCAAGTCAATACTGCCAGTTTTCTGCCAGACTAAAATGAAGTAACTGAAGCCACTTGCACCAGCAGTCTGAGGTTAAATTAAACCATCGTGGGACCTGGAAAGGACTGGATTCTATGCCAGCTTGTAGTGGAGAATTCTTAAAGGCAAAGAATATTAATAAGAAAATCAGAAGAGCGCATGCATACAAATGGTAGCAATGCATAGCAAGAGGCAGACTGTTTCCTAGCAACACAGGCTTTAGGCTGGTTAGTTTTGGTTAGCATTTTCTGACTAATAGCTGCAGTTTTTATCTGTATTGCTGCTCACTTGCCTACCTGTGCTGAAGGAGAGAGAAAAAGCAATTGAGAATGTAGGATAGGATCCATCTGTGCTAGACTACATGTCTGAAGGTAAGATCTCTGTGTGTGACAGACTGGCCAGTGCTCTGAGAACTGGTAGGCTGAGAGTGCCTTCTGAGATGCCCATTTCTGCCATGTGTGAACTACCTCAGACCTGGACCTTGTGCTTCAGGCAGCTAAAAAAGGATGCATTAGTTTTGCCTCCACTGTGTTTTGGCACTTCTTCCCTATCAACATTCCATAGGACCATGTGCTCCAGGAATACCCCCATGGCTAAGTCTGCTCTCAGTAGCATCAGTAAGTCACCCTTGACTTCAGAGCCCTTTTATTTATTTATGGATTTTATCTGTGGTTTTCTTTATACTGTGCTCACAGAAAATACTGTAGGAAACCAGCATCTCTGTGCGTCCATGTGTGCACTATGTATAGAACTTGACTTATGGGGACCTCTGCTCACCTATTGCAAGGTAAATAATTAATGATAGTACATCTGTTAATAAACTTTTCTCGAGGTGTTTGAAAAATGCCTTGCACTGCTAGGGTGCTACAAAACTGATTTCTAATAAAAACCCCAGCCATCCTGGCAGACAGTATCTAGGCCCAATATGGGCTTGATACCAGTGTCAAATAAAGGTCTGATCTGAGGTTTCTGCACATAGACTTTGGGAACAGACCCTTAATGAGGCTCACAAGCTCTGCTTTCTCCATACAGACCCTGCACACTTCTCCCCAGCCTGTCAGTGCTTCCAGAGCTCAGCCTCTCTCATCCTCTTGGAGAGCTCCATGTATTTTAAGTCCAGTTTCCTTTCTGCAAGAGGAAAGAATGTGAGAGATGCTTTAGAGAGCACGCAAGTTTTCACATTGTGCTTAACTCTTCTGTGCTGATGGAGAGGAAAAAATCACCCAGTTTGTGCAAATGCTGCAGAAGGACTGCTGTAACGTGAGGGGTGCTGGAGTCAGGGAGAGCAGCCACTGCACCCCAGGTGACATGGGCTTGCACTTCCATGCCCTCCACTGATCTCTCTGCAGCTCCAAGTATTTAAAGTCACAGACCAGGACTTTGCCAGTCCATGACACCTCTAAAGGTGATGGCATCAGCTCCTCTGTCTCACTTTTTTCCCCATAGTTTGGGATTTCCACAACCTTCCCCTTCCCAAGAGAAAGGCTGTAGAATAAATCTTATTAGCCACCAGAGAAATCACATGAGAGAATGAATCACAAGAAGTGCCCAGTCATGAGAAAACCTTATGCCAAGCTTTACACTTTACTAGGACAAAAGCAGCAGATCTGCAAAACATGAAGCCACTGGAAATGAGGTTTCATTCAGTCCATGGGACTGGCTGTTTATGTCCCACATTCAGTTTTTATTTTCCATGAAAAACTGTCTGGGTAAGAGGAAAGCAAGCAGGTTTTGACATACAAAGAAAGCAAGGCCTGATTAACTGAAGAGAGAGAAGAGATTTCATTTATTTGGGTTATTTAAAACTCTGCAGTCTTTGTTAATAGCTGCTCAACTTGAACAAGCAACCTCTCTCTGATGGAGCCAGCGCTGCTCCTTCTCCACTGCAGAGCTGGGAAAGTGCCCATCCGCATGCGTGAGTCATCTGGACTGGCCTCCAACAAAGACTGCTCTGGCTACAAGCAAAGCATAAGCCCCAGACTCTTTACTTTTCCTGGCCTAAGCTGTAAGCAGATGAGAAGAGGGAGGGGGTGAATACAGAACTATTTATTTCCTTTTCTGCTTAGGTTTCAAAAGGATAAAGCACAGAAAGAGTTTGTGGGCAGGGACCCAGAGGGGTAAACGAATGTGACTAGACAATGAGACCATAAAGCTCAGCAATTTGCTTATAAAATCTCAAGCTACCTTATCTGAGCTCACCAAAATGAATATTGGCTCGCTTAAACTGTCTACAGATCTTTAGCAGGGGCACATGGGCACCCACTGTGCAACTGACTTCAGCAACTTTTTTTGTGGATATGTTACGGGTGGCTCCACAGTAACAGAACTGAAAAACACAGGACAAAGGAGAGGGGATGTTGCAAAGTGGGGAATGATTTTGCACCCCTGGAAGCCTGCTGTGGCAGAAGGCACCCAAAAGTCTGGGCTGTTGACTGCTACAAGCCACTTACCAAGATCACGAGACTGCGTCTTTCATGACACATGGCAAAGTGACAGGCACAGCAGTGTCTGTCTGCTAAAGGATGTTGATAATGTGCAAATAATGGATTTTCGAGGTGATATTGAATTAGGTTGTTATAATTTGGCAATGTTTTGTTTAATTTTGTACCTACAATAAATCTTGAAGGTAAGCCTTGGATTGTGTCAGTCTGTCACATCAGTAAACATAATGAATGTACAATTAAATGAATTAATGAGTAAGGTGATACACCAGTGGAATACTCCTCTTCATGGTAGAATGCATCCCATTGAAAGCAGTGGAGTTTTCTCAGCAGCTTTTACAGCACAGAGAAGGCAAACAGACCACCTGTGGTTGTAAATCAAGGATGATGAAGAGGTCTTGCACCTTTACCTATCTAATCTGTCCCACCAGGACGCATGGTGGATAAGGGGCCTTCAGCACAGGAGGAGGAGGCTGTCTACCGAAACCTCTGCATATCTTGTGACCAGATTGAGTCACTGTTTCCCTACACCCCAGGGAATTCCTGTTGGTTTGGCTTGTTTCCTCACTTTTTACTTCTATTACGACTCTTTAAGTTCTTCGAGCAGATCTTGTCTTTCTCAGTGGTTGAACAGCACACAGAGGAATTACCTCTGGCCATGAGAACAGGACAGGAAAATCCCCAAATGATAGCATGGGAAAATCCAGAGCTGAAAATCCAGCATACACCTTTTTTCAAAGGGTAGGCCCACAGAAGGGATTGGTGCTGCAGATGTGTCTGCTGAAGCTGGCCTAAAATTCCTTCTTGGTGGAGTGGGACTTGTCCCTCACGAGCTACCAGAAAGCCGTTCACTTTCTGCAGCAGCTTTTCTGTGAAGACCTTAGGGTTCCCCTCCTGCTTCCAAAGAAATAAGGAGTCCCTGCAGCATGACTGATTAACAGCAGAGCTTGGAGAGACTGTACAACACAAACCACCTAATTGCACAAAAATCTTGTGGTAGGATCAATCAATATAATCTGTCCCAACTGCCTAGACCCCAGGTCTGCCCTAAACAAGAAGTCTTTCAGTCTCCACAAACATGCATAGTGTTCCACAGAAGTGACAGCTAATCTTTAGAGGCAGCTTTCTGTAGCCAGGTCATTAAAACCAGAACATCCCACAGTGAAGAATACTGGGTGTCTGAAATATGTCTGAAGCTGTGAAGTTGTCACAAAGTGAGAACAGCGTGGCTGTCTGTCCATCAGCAGCACAGCCTCCCTCTTCTGCACTCCTGTCCTTCCCCAGTTTCAGTCTGGAAAGGTGGAAGGGGATTTCAGTGTATTTATTCAGTCATCAGCTAATGAGCTGCCAACAACGATGTTAATTTTCCTCTGTTGTCACAGGCCATTTAGGGCCCAAGCCAATGATCAGGGAAACTTCTGGAAAGAGTCCCACTGATTTCAATGGCTGTCCAACAATGTACAGCCATATACTCTGAAAATTAAACACAGATCCTCCAAATTTGCTTCACACAGGCCGCAGGACTGTCCTCTGTTACTTGCAATTATCATTATTATTGTCATTACTGGATTTGAATTAATGCTTGTGAGTGCAGATGGACAGAGAATTTTATTGAACACAAATTCTGTCATTTAACTAGGACTTTGTCAGAACTTAAAACAAAGAAGAATGGTTCCAGATGCTGTTCTTTTCCCTTTGCATTCCCACAGCTGCTGACCAGCTATAGTGTCCGCTGCAAATTCTGAATTTATTTTAAGTGAATTGTAAAAGCTCTCCAAAAATTCTTTACATACTGCAACAAGAAAATAAAAACCTTAAGGTGAACAGCAGAAACTGTTAAAACTGCCAAAGGAATGTTAACAAGTTAGCTAAAGATAGGGATCATTAACAATTATAAAATATATATATATATATTACTGATCACTAGTTTAAAAACCAAACTGTAATTTCATCTTTTAGCTTTATAGATAATGGTGGGTTTGTGGGAAAGGAAATCATTCTGTCAGCTCTGCATGTAACCCATTAACAATTTTGTAATAAAAGGAGCTCAGAAACTATCACCACTTTGATCTCAGTTCAGTGAAGTTAATCTTAGCATTGGTTTTAACATGAACATTTAATTGTGTTTAATCATGTTCTGCAAAAATCAATTTAGTTGACAGGATACTGACCAGGACTGGTCAGCAGAGATAAGGAAGAGCTATGTTCTAGCTACTCCATCCTATTACAGTCACCTCTAAGCAGGCAGGATAATGTGGTTATCCTCATAATACACTTGGGAGGGAAGGAAAATGCTACTTCTGGTTGATTTTGTGGGGGTTTTTTTTCAGATTAAGAAATCAAGAATCAGTAAAATTAAATTACCTCTTCAAGGTTACATAGCAAATCTCTGATAGCACACAGAATGAACTTCTTGTTTCAAGTTGGCACCCTCATGCGTAAATTAGTTCTCTGCCTAAAGTGAAGACATCTGACACCTGATGCTGGTCATCACCTATTTTGGTAGTAAGTTCCTAAACCTCTGGTTTAAACACTGCTCAGTTTTGTAGGGAACTTGTTCTGCAGAGTATAAACTTCATGTCAGTGTTCAATGACCACAAGCTTTTATACCCAGAGCACGGAAGTGAATTTCAGGCGTATTTTACCATGCAGCTTGCTTGGAAAGCTGAGACTGACTCGTGGTACTTTGTAATTCATGTTGTAATTTCGATCTGCATTATTAACTATAACATTTTATATTTATGGAGAATCCTCCAGCCAAGGATCTCAGTACACTTCCTATCTATTATTAAAACCATTCAACATTCCTGTGAAATGAATCTGACATTATTTAGGAGATGAAAAAAAAAAAATTGTATATGGAGAGGAAAAAGGCCAAAGTTTAAAAAGAAGCTATTTGATTTTTTTTTTTTTTTTTTGGGGGGGGGGGGGGGGGGAATCATTTGTATGCATGTTTACCAGTTTTCAGACTTGACAAGAGTAATCAGGTTGTTCAGCCAGTTATGACTATCATAGAAGTGCCTAGAGATGAGAGTGCCTGATACAGTCTACAGCGATTCTCAAAACAGCTATGAGAATGTTTCTTGTTTTATTAACACAGACTGTATGTGCAATTATCTGTGGCACATGCTTATTCTGACTGAAGAAAATGACACATATTCGATTTTCATAACAGCCCACAAAACTTTGTCAAAGGTGATGGGCTAGTTCTCGGTTCTAGGTATGAAGTGGGTTAATGTTGTGTTTAATTAACCTTTAGTGCCTTCTTGCTCCTGTCAAGAATAATCCACAACTGGCTGAAGGTAGCAGAGAACTGTACCACAGTAACTTGGAAGAGGGTTGTATCGTCAGGACAAAGTTGCTTTCAGACAGACTGGCTCAGCTGGAGTCACTGGCTGATTCTCTCAGGATACTTCAGTGTGGGTCAGCAGCTCATCCAGTGAACACTGATCAATTCCCCAGGTACAGGTTGGAGGTTTGGTTGTTTTGGGTTGTAACAAAATCAGACTTTTCCTACTTTGTGACTCAAGTTTGTGATGTGGAGTGCAATAAAGGATGGTTTATTACACAGGTGTTCAAAGGTTTTTCAGAAACAGAGGAAGAAAACCAAACATTTTTGACTTAAAAGCAAAACCAAATAGATGTGTAATATACTTTGTCATCTAAACCATAAAAATATTTTGGGATATTCTCTAATAAGCATTCTGGTGTAAGTAAAACAATAAATAAATCTGGCTTCAACTTTACTGCCAATCTACTGAGCTGCCAAACAGAGTAAACATTGAAGAGGATTTGTAGCATTGCAATTACATGCTGCGTTTATGCCACCTACAGGCACTAACATCAGCTTTTCAACAGATTTGCCCACCAAGCTTTCTATGTACTTCATCTTTTATGGACTGCTGTGAGCAGACTCCATAGCACTTAGCCCTGACCCTTGACCCGTAAAAATATTCTCTTCAGCTTATTAAAAACGAACACATGTGTTTAACTGATCTGACCCACTAACTGAACTTGTCTCTTCCCTATCACAGAATCACAGAATTGTTTGGGTTAGAAGGAACCTTAAAGATCGTTCAGTTCCCACCACCCTGCCATGGGCATGGACATTTCCCACTAGACCAGGTTGCTCAAAGCCCAGTCCAACCTGGCCTTGAACACTTCCAGGGAAGAGGCATCCACAGCTTCTCTGGGCAACCTGTTCCAATGCCTCACCACCCTCACAGTAAAAAATTTCTTCCTAGTATCTAACCTAAATCTATCCTCTTTTAGTTTAAACCCATTACCTGCCATCCTATCACTACACTCCCTGTTAAAGGGTCCCTCCCAGCTTTCCTGTAGGTTCCCTTTAAGTACTTAAAGGCCACGATAAGGTCTCCCCAGAGCCTTCTCTTCTCCTGGCTTAACAACCCAAAGTCTCTCAATCGGCCCTTATAGGGAGGTGCCTCAGCCCTCTGATCATCTTTGTAAGCCTCCTCTGGACCTACTTGGGCAGGTCCATGTCTTTCCTGTTCTCTTGAAAGTGTTACAATGTAAGATATTAAAATCTTACCATAGAAGGGTTTGGGTTGGAAGGGACCTCTAAAGACCATCTAGTCCAACCCCCTCTGCAGTAAGCAGGGACATCTTCAACTTGATCATGTTCCTCAGAGCCCCATCCAACCTGACCTGGAATGTTTCCAAGGATGGGGCTTCTACCACCTCTCTAGGCAACCAGTGCCAGTGTTTCACCACTCTCACTGTAAAAAATTTCTTCTTCCTTCTCTCTAGTCTGAATCTCCCCTCTTTTAGTTTAAGACCATCACCCCTTGTCCTGTCACAACAGGCCCTCATAAAAAGATTTGCTTAGGTACTATCACTATGAAGCCATGAGCATAGTTGACTTTATCAAGTGCCTTTTGTAACGCGTGACAAGTGTTACAGCAAACCCAGAAACAGCCTCCAGCCTCCACCAAACACCAGCAGCCTTGGGGGTGACATACAGACTCCCAACAGCCTGTATTCCTGTGCCCAAAATAAGCAATGCAATTAATTGGGAGGATTTAGGTAATGAGTTTGAGGAGCCTCTTTTCATAAAAAAAAAACAAAAAAAACCCCTCTTATGGATGTTTTTATGAAGGCAAGAGATGGGAATGGAAGTTTTCAGCAGGTGGCAGCATCTCCAGTAGGACTGTCTCGAACTATCATGGGGAAGAAGCTGTTTTCTAAGTCAGGGAGGAGGTGCCACCTGGAGGACCACTGTCAGATCCCCCTGCAGCCAGGCTCTCCTGCAGCTCTCCTGAGAATCAATGCCGCTGACTGTTCGTATTCCCAGGCTGGAGATGATCACAGGCCGTGATCCTGCAGCTGCCATCTCTAGTCTCCTTGGAGCTTAATTTCCTGAGAATTAAGTCAGAACATGCACAAGATAATTAAAAGAAGGTCTCTCATCCTTCTTTGCTCACCCCAAGGGACATTTTAGAGCATATACTATTTACCAGCTGCAAAACAGTCTGTTGTTCAATAGACATTTGCTTCCACTTTAAATAACGCAGCAGCTGTTACTGCCTTTTTGACATAATCTCTGTGATTTTCCTACAGTCAGCCTGCTATGGTCAGTGACAGGGGGATCTATTTTTGCATTCAAGCTTCTCAGGCTGCCTGTGAGCTCTCGGTGCAGGAGCTCAAGCAATCTCACATCGTACTGCGCTAACAGCTGGTCTGATGGTGGCTGGTCTGTTTTCTAGGTGACTGAGGTGTGCCACAGACTGGGAGTGGAGGGGCAGCTCTGATGCTGGGAAGGCTTGTGCCACTGCTTTGTCAGCTGAGAAATAATACTAAGAGGTTGCAGCAGAGTACCTGGCTAAATTGGAGGTGAGTTTGTTGCAGGGTGAGCAAGATGGGCTTTTTTGTTTGAAGTAGGCACCTGGAGATGTGCAAGACTCCAGTCGGGCTGGGGCTGGATTTCTTTCTCCCTTCTGACTTAGAGGGATAGCTCTCCCAGAAGTGTGAAAGCTTAAATTCTCTTGCATCCTGAAACCAAGCTGCTGCTCGGACCAGTGTTTGCCTCCTCAACTCCACCTTTAATGAGCATCAAACATATAAAGGCTTTTATTTACTTACAGAACTGCCATAGCAAGCAGGGCAGCTTTGCCACCTTTTATGCAGAAGTGAGTTGTTCACCCCATCTCTCAGCTCACTCAAGCTCTGTGCAACCACTGAGCTTCCCATTAGCTAAGGATGCCACCCAAAAAGTTTGGAAGAGCACAGACAGACAGGGCTTTTCCCTCCTCAGGGAACGCTACTGGCCACCACAAACCTCTGCCAAGGCATTTCTTGCCTGCTTCTGCACAGGTTTGCTTACACCTGTGAGGAACATTAACTGCTTTAGTTCAGCAGAAATTCTGTGTGTCCATCCAGATGTGTCGATGGCACAAATAACAAGTGGGATTTAACCATGGATGTGTTTAGTTGCACACGTTAGCAGTGTGGCCACAAGCACTTTTTGGTGCACAGATTACGCACACTGGTCTATTGTCCTAAGTAGTGCAGCTGGTATTAGTGTTTGGGGGAAAGCACATGAAAAGTATTCTTGGATGTTTTTTGTACTGGGGCCTTCCGTTCTCCTTTACCTTCCTATCTTGTGTCTCTTCCCAGACTCCCTCCATCTTTACCTTTGACAAAAGCATCTATCATTGCTTTATTTTGCAATACCTTTCTCCAGTCGCCACAAGTCTCCCCTGCTCACCTCTACCCTTCTTCTCTTTTCATTCCTCTGTTAACAAGAGGATGCAGGAAGGAGCTACAGCTTAGACACACTTTAAGGTTATTGTTTTCAGTTGTACAAGTTCTGCCTTTATCAACACTGCAATCATCTCCCAAGCACAGACTGCAGCAATCTGAGCTCCAGCCTTTGTTCAGACTTCAGCAAGCTCAGGTACTGAGAGGAAGATTGTCCCATGACTTAGGAAGCCAAAGTTCCATTTTGGGAAACAAAATCCCTTTGCATCTCCAGCTAACTGCTTTCACCTCTATGTGATCTTGATTCATTCCTTAAATTGTCAGTGTCATCACATATAAGGCAGGATAAGGACAATCTTTACTTCGGAATGATGCAGTGAGATGCTGTTGCAGGGCATTTAGACCCTTTATGGGAATGAGAGGCAAATGAGCACCCAAACCTAAAGAAGCACTGTCATGTTAACAGTGAGAGGACTGAAAGCCACATGTATGAGGTGACCTGTTCCCCACTAGGGTATGTGGAGAGTCATAGAATCATCGAATGGTTTGGGTTGGAAGTGGCCCTAAAGATCTTCTAGTTCCACCCCCCCTGCTATGGCAGGGACACCTCCCACAATAGACCAGGTTGCCCAAGGACCCATCCAACCAGGATTTGAACACATTCAGTGATGAAGCATCCACAGCATCCCTGGGGTACCTGTTCCAGTCTCTCACCACTCTCAAAGTGAAGAATTACCCTCTTATTTCCAATGTAAATCTAACCTCTTCCAGTTTCAAACCACTACCCCTTGTCTTGTCATTCCAAGCCCTTGTAAACAGCCCCTCCCCAGCTTTCCTATAGGCCCCCTCCAGGTGCTGGAAGGCCACAATTCAGGTCTCCCTGGAACCTTCTCTTCTCAGGCTGAACAACCCCACCTCCCTTAGCCTCTACTCATAGAAGAGTTCCACCCCTCTGATCATCTCCGTGGCCTCCTCTGGACCTGCTCCATCAGGTCCATGGCCTTCCTGGGTTGGGGGTTCCAGAGCTGCACCCATGCCAAGGCCACACGAGATCTGAGGAGCCCTCAGCCTGGCAATGGCTCAGCCACAGCTTCCAACGGCTCTGGCCAGCAAGAACCCAGTTGCACGCGAGCCAAGTTAAATTCCCCCAAGACTGATTACAAACAATTGTATTTATTCCCCTCCGGTGGGATTTCTCCAGCTGCAGTGCGAGGTCAGGAGACACTAAGCTTCGCTTTCAGACGACACTGGCCACGCCTGGCCCCCCCCTTTAATCTCTATTTCCTGACCGGTGGGCTGTTTCGGGGCTAAACCAGCCGGGCCCAGACACGCCGCGGGGCTCCGCTCAGCGACCGCCTCCCCTGCTGAGAGGCCCGGTACCGCCGCGCCGCCCGCGCCCACACTGCCCCGCTGCCCTGACGTCCCGCTCTCGCTTTTCCTTATTGGCTGCCTCCGCCGATGACGGCACTTCCAAGCGCACCTTTCCGTGATTGGTTGGCGAGAGAGCGCGGTGCTGGCCTTGATTGGCTGCCGGGGAGAAGAGGGGAGTGGGATTGGCTGGTGAGCAGGGCTCGCACGGTGCATTGTGGGGCGGCGGGTGGCTGCGGAGCGGGAGGCGCTAATGGCGGCCATCGGGGTCCACCTGGGCGCCACCTGTGCCTGCGCCGCCGTCTACAAGGTGAGGCCGAGGGGCAGCGGCCCCCCCCCTCTGGCTGGGCGTGCCGTGGCTGCGCGGGGGTCTTTGCCGGGGGGAGGGGGTGGGCCGTCGTCACCCCGCTTCCCTCAGGGGGCTGCGGGGTCACGCAGCCCGTCCGCCCCTGACGGGCCGGGGCTGTTCCGGAGGGAGGCTCGGCTCGGCTCGGCTCGGCTCAGCTCACTTCACTTCACCCGTGGTGCTTCTGTCCCCAGGATGGCCGCGCCGATGTGGTCGCCAACGATGCCGGGGACAGGGTCACTCCTGCGGTCGTTGCTTTCTCGGAGAGCGAAGAGGTGAGGTCTTCCCTTCCGAGGTGGGGGCTTGGAGGGGGGGGAGCTCTGCCGGACGCTCACTTCTTTTTTTCGTTATCTGTTATTCAGGTTGTTGGCTTAGCTGCAAAGCAAAGCAGAATAAGAAATATTTCAAACACTGTCGTGAAAGTAAAGCATATCCTGGGGCGAAGGTAAGAGCAGGTGTGAAAAGGAAGGTGAGAAGTTTCGTTTTCACCATTAAAGCTGGTCAGTGAAGTGTAGTCTCAGCACTGATACTGAAGGCATTTTAATCCGTGTGATACTAGTTAGCCTGGCATTGACAGGAGGGTGTGTCAGATCTTAAATACTCATTATACAATGAACTTCTTAAATTACATTTAATTTCTGAAGTAAGGAGATGTACAGTATTTTATGTATGAATTTGTCTGTGAAAATGAAATTGTGAAATTCAGTAATAAGTTGCATATATGTTTTTGAAATTTTTTTTTTCGTTCATTTTTTAACTAAAACATTTTGTTGTTACCTGGATGTCTTCCTGGGGCTAAAATCCACTATAGTTTTATTTGCATGAAACTTTGGTATGGCTTTTGTTACAATCATGAAATGTGTTGATGTAAAGCCAGTTATGATTTTGCAGTTAGTGAAGCTGTGACGATTTGTGCCAGCGGTTCCTGGTACCAGAACTAAACTTGTTGGTTCAGGTCTGACATTCTGAGAGAGCTTTTCAGTGACAGCCCAGCTATGTGTTACAACCCTTTCATTGAAAAGAGCTGGCAAGATGATGTCCGTTCTTAGGTTGTTCTTGGCACCTTTTCTATGCATAATTTTACACTGTTAGTAGAGGATTGAGGACAGTCAGCTGTCACATTCAGTCAGTGCAAACAAAATGCTACTGAAATTTTACATAACGATTACTTGGGATAGCAAATTAAAGCAATGCATTGGGTTTTGTTTTCCCTTTTCACTAACTAGTTGGTATTTGTTGAATCATTAGTTTGGGGAAAGGAGATTGAAAAATACCCGCAGTCAGAACTGTTGATTTTTTTTCTGTGTGACTGTATCTGTAGAGTGGAAACAAGAACTTTGGTTTAAATATAGCTTCAAATATTGTAGATGTTATAGGGAGTATCAGCAAGATGAATTTGTGCGGTTACCATTGAGCATATGTTTTATTTTATTGTTTTGAATTTGTCTGGACAGCTCTGGTGACCCCCAGGCAGAGAAATACATTGCAGAAAGCAAATGTTCAGTGAGTATGATCTACGTGTTTTTTCATTGTTGTTGCTCTCAGAATAACTTGTATCTCTACTTTTCTTGTCATTGTTTGTGCCACACCATGTTTCTGTTCTGTAGTGATCAGCTCTCATTCGATGAGGTCCATTTGCTGTTATATAGCATGTTTCTCTTGTTATAAAGTAGAGAACTTAACTGTATTCCAAGATCTGCCATCATAATATAATCCAACAGAAAGATTATGTGTGTCTCTTGGCCATTCTCAACAGGGATGATTCCTAATCTATTTGGGCGATAGTGCTGTGTTATTTGTGCTGGTAGAAGATGCTCAGGTTACAGCACCTTATGATAACACTATCCTTGAGAAAAATTATCCTGGAAAATACACTAAGTACATTGCTACAGAAGGAATGAGCTTTTCTCTGTTTTTTCACTTTTTGTATTGTCATTCTTATAGAAATAGTTGATTTTTCTAATGGAATGTAAGCAGGCAAGTACTTCTGTTCTAAATGTTGCTTTTGTACGAAGGAAAACTTCTTAAAACTTTCTTAACCATTCTATGATTAATAGAAAAAAGGAAATTTGGAGTCTCTTAAGTCCATGTGAATGTCCCTATCATGTCTACTGGCTAACACAAGGGTTCTTGTGATCTTGGATAGGCATCTTGAAAGCATTTATTCTCTTGCAGTAGAGCACTAATGCAGAAAGTATTTACACAGCCCAGTGCTTTTTTTCTTTGAACAGAAACTAAATTAAATGTTACCTTTTATTAGTACGCAAATTGTGTATTTAACAAAGGTATGTTGGCTTTGATTACAGATAATTGAGAAGAATGGAAAACTTCAATATGAAATAGATAATAAACTTATTAATCCAGAAGAGGTGGCAAAACTGATTTTCAGTAAAATGAAAGGTATATAAGTAAACTCATTTTTCAGTTTTTTAAGCTGACCTCATAATTTTAAGATGTGGTATGCTGTGTTTTTTTGGTTTGCGTTTTTTTTTTCTTCTAATTGACATGTTCTGCCTATGTTTATAAACAGAAACTGCTCAGTCTGCACTGGGTTCAGACATAAATGATGTTGTTATCACTGTACCATTTGATTTTGGAGAGAATCAGAAGAATGCCCTTGGGTAAGAGAATTAAGCTTTTTCTTTTATTTAACATGCTTGAAGCAAACTGGCTGGCAGATCAGCAGTGGGATTCTCCTGCTGACTTCAGCTTGTGATTAGTGGTCCAGACATTGGGATGTTATTTGAATTGTGAAAATATGATAACAAGAGATGAAATATTGACCTCAGAACCTTCTCATTGAATTCACTGTTGTAACCAAAATGAAATTTGGAGTCGTCAAGGACAGAATGTCACTTCAGATGTGTATCTTCAGTGTCCCCTTTGAAATGCAAACAGTTTCTCAGCCCTCCTCTGTAATTTCCCATCCCTTCATACAACAATACTCCCCAAATCAAGTGGTGTTATATAAGTTCATGGAGGACTGTTTTGTCAGAGAGCAGATACGGAATGCACACCAGTATTCTACTTGGAAAACCTGTTTGGAAAAAAGTTCTGCTCCAAAAGTTCCTCTGTATGCAAACATAAGTAGACTTAAAGCTGTGAGTAATTGGCAGCATCCATTTCTACTTTCTGATACATAGAAGCCCTTTTGTTTAACTGTCATGAAATACTTAAAGCACACTTAAACTTGGTCATAAAACGTTAGTGAGATGGGTATTTGCAGTGTGTATAATGAAACATTCTATGTCTTTGGTATGCAAGCTTCAAAATAATTCAGAGTGGAGGAAACAACTTGCAGGGCAGTCCCAGGGTTACTGAAGTTTCAAGAAAACATGTAAAGAAAAATGTTAGAAGTGAGGTGCAGTAACTTGATTTGGAAAGCCATTTTCCCAATGTGGTAGATGGTGAAATAATGTACCAAGTACTTTTAATGCCACAGCTAAAGATAAATTACCAAGTTTGGCTGGGGAGTGATGTTTTCCATCTTGTAGTTAAGGAGGGTGGGGGTTGCTGGTTTTTTATGGGGTATGTAGACTGATACATCAGTGTTTTCTTTGACAAGGAGCACACAGCAGATCCAATGAGCACACAGCAAATACCTGAAGAATACAGTAGGAACTGAACTTCTTGCTACCTTTCTTTTCCAGTCACCTTGGTTTGTTAATACCATGCTGTAACCAAGTTCTGAGTTGGTGGCATATGTATTTCAGATGAAATCTTAATAGCATATGTGACTATAGTGAAATCATTAAAATGCTGCTACTTCTTATCACAGGGAAGCAGCTGCAGCTGCTGGATTTAATGTTATGAGATTAATTCATGAACCGTCTGCTGCTCTCCTGGCTTACGGAATTGGCCAAGATTCACCCACTGGGAAGAGGTAAAATCCTAATATTTTACTTCTTAAATGTAAGCTGCTGTACTGAAATCATGAGAAATCTTAAATGAGGGAATGCTGTTGCCTTAGCAGTCAATACAAAATTTGTTATCTGAGACTTGTTTTTCTTTTTACTTTTGACCAAGCTAGTAACAATGTGGAAGCTGTAAATCCATAGTATTTTAAATTTATTTCTTCTGGCTTTTATTTTTTTTTCTTAGACTCGTCTTTAAAGATTTGTCCCCAGATTCTGTATTGTTCTTCAGTGAGCTGATTTGCTTTAAGAAAAATGAATCCTCCTTAAACAGATCTTGGCATAGCTGGTTTTTAATTGTGGGAAATGGAGCTATTTTACATGTGGTAGATGAACTAAATACAAATTCCTGGGCTCAGCCGGTGCCTTGGGTTTCCCATATGAATATTCAGATAAGTCACAAGATGTCCAAAATAGCAGGCTGTTGTCAGTGCAGACAAGCATTGTTTTGGTTTTTTTCTTTTTGGTTGATATTTTTTACCCTTCTTCTAGAATTCTCGCCTGTAATCTTGAACGTGATGTGCAATTCTCAGTTGTGTTGTAGGAAAAGCACTGGCTGTTCCTGTTGTATGAAAAGAGATGATTTTGTTCTTTAAGGGGACATTGTCAAGTAGTCAGTGGTGCTAAGATGCATGAAATTCAAACACCCCAAATCGAATTCTCTTGACAAAACTGATTCAGTCCTGCAGTACGTTAGATGGTGGTCATCTTTTTAGGCAGTGTGTCAAGGTTAACATAATTTTAGATGGCTTGTTAATGCTGCTTTCATTTTGATGTGGTTTTTGTTTTCTTTTCTTACATGACAGCAATGTTTTGGTTTATAAACTTGGTGGAACATCCCTTTCTATCACAGTCATAGAAGTAAACAGTGGAATATATCGTGTGCTTGCTACAAATACAGATGATAGCATTGGTGGAGTTTGCTTCACAGAAGCTCTAGCACAACACTTAGCTTCTGAATTTCAGAGGTAGGTTTTGAATTCCAAGCATGTTGCTGTTGGGACAGGAACTTTGTTATCTGCTGCTTGCTTTCAAAAAAACCAATTGTGCTAGTTAGAACTAGCAGACTGCCTGTGAAATGGCTTAAGTAAAGTTATTGAAGGAACAGTCAGCTGCTGGGGGGCCAAGGAGGAAGGCTGGGAAATATTTGGGTTGGGATAGGTGTTGCCTGAAGTCAGTGTTGAGCTATAAGGGTTCAGCTATGAACTGTTCTCTGTTTCAAGCGATGTATATGACTCCAGGCTGCTTACATCTTTTCAGTCCCAAGCTCTTGGGGTGGGAGCAAATTGACTTGTGTGGGTTTTGTTCGTTTTTCTGGTTAGCATGGAGGACTCTGAAGGGGCTTGGGTCATCAGGCTGAAGTCTGTGGCACATCATCCTGTGATGAACAGAAATGAACAACTGCGTTACTATTAGTTCTGGCCATCTTGAGATGGTTAGTTGTATGCTGTCACAGAAGGATCCACTTCTTGGATGAAACATGATTTTGTTTACATATGTAATGTTCAGTATTCTGTTTCTTACAGCATTTGTTCTGCTGAGAAACTGTTCAGAAAGACCTAAATGTGTATGAAAACCACCAATGCCCACAATCATGGTGCTTCTACACAGTGTTCTTTAGCTGATATTGAAACAGATTCTTTTATTCTCTGCAAGCTTTCAATAGTGGCATTGTAGATAATACTAGTGTCTACAGAAGAAAAAGCCAGTAGCTTTAAGCTGCTTTTCCTCTCAGAAATTTAGTGTTATCACTCTAATGTCTGCATTTCTAAACTGTTCTCTCTTCTTTTTTTTTCTTTTTTTCTTTTAATGTAGGTCTTGTAAACATGACATTAGAGGAAATCCCAGAGCCATGATGAAGTTAATGAACAGCGCTGATATTGCAAAGCACTCTTTATCAACCCTGGGAAGTGCAAACTGTTTTGTAGATTCGTTGTATGATGGACTGGATTTTGATTGTAATGTGTCCAGGTAAAGCCAGTCTTGAAACTACTACTTTTATATAAAACTATGCTTGAAATCTTTCCTGATGGTATTTAGGATGTTCAGGAAGCTTCAATTTTTTTTTCTTTTTCTTTTTTTTTTTTAATTATTATTTTTTGATGGTGTTAATTTAAGGAATGTTAGTAAGATAGACCAACCTGCTTTCTTTCATATTGATGGCTCTGTTATGCCACCTGTAGTAGTTGGGGTAGTAACACTAACAATGTTGCCCTAATGGTTAGAAAAGCAAGTGCAAAAAGGCCCAAGAAGACCCTGTCTTTGGAGTCTGGTTGTGGGTGAAAGGAGAATAGATACTGTAATCACTCAGTGGTTTCTCCTCCCCCCTTATTGTTTTTATTCTTGGCTTTTCCTTAAAGAAAGGAGCTCCAGAACAATAGGAGTCAAGGAAGTGCAGATGTTGCCTCTTTTAGACAGATGGAGTAAAAAGATGTTTTCTGTCTTTCTGCTCATCCTATTGTGTCCTACTCTAAGTCTTCTCTTGGGATAATCTCTTATTGAGATGTTCAGCTAATTTTGATTGCGCTTCCAGTCAGCAGCAGGCTTAGTAAAATGAAATAATTTTTTTTAATTCCAGAACTGTGCACTCACTGCTGCAGCAGTTAGGTATTTTAAAATAAGGCACAGTATGTTTGCTTCTGGATAACTTGTTTTGGCTCAGTTCTGGATGAGGATGCTTGTCCTGTGGACTAGTGATGCAGGATTTGACTTCTGTATTCATACAGAGTAAAACTTCCTCTTCAGGCTTCAAAGAGCCCCAAGTGAACACAAGTGTGTTTTTCCTTGTCCTTCACCTACTACCTGTGTACAAGTCAGGACACAGCTTTATTGACCTCTGAAAATTTAAGAGGTACACTTGCATTTTTGTGTCTCCATTTTAAAGGTGATGAAGCATTTCCAGGATTTTTGGTGTTTTGTTTTGTTTTTTCACACGAGTCCAAGAAAACAATACTGGTTTTTGTCAAGAAGCAATAATGTTGTGTTTTTTTTCTAGAGGACACTGAAAAAGAATGAATGTGCATCACATGTAGGTGTTAATGATGGAAACTACAGCACAAATGTTTTCACAACAAAAAGCCACTTCTTAAAGCTTTGTAATTGGGAAATGAGATTTTTTTTTTTTTTTAATTCCTTACTGCCAAGTGTAGCTAAACAACCAAAGTATATTCTAAAAGTGATTGTTCTTCTATTCCAGGTATTGTTCTTCTATTCAACGGATGAGTTGACACTTCTTGAACTTCTGTTTTCTTTTCTTCTAGGGCCAGGTTTGAACTTATATGTTCTTCACTTTTTAGTAAATGTGTTGAAGCAATTAAAAAGCTCTTGAAGCAAGTTGGATTTACAGCAGATGACATTAATAAGGTAATAATAGAAATCACTTGTCTGTAGCATTGTTTTATAACTCCACAGAAAGAACATTCATTTATAGGGCCTGCTTTCCTTGCCAACTGAGATTATTTCGTGATGTAATTAAGCATTTGTGGTTCAGATTCAACAAAGTATATAGACTCAAGATCTTTAGAGCTCCTGTCTTTGCTTTGATTTTGGTTACTTGAAGTTAAGTATAAGGTAGAGTCACAGTCAACAATGTGATTTTACTGCTGCACGTTGAGTAAATGGTAGAGGATTTGTGTCTATTTGTTGTGTTTGTGTGACTCTTGGTAGGGCTGAGGAGTAGCTTCTCATAGTATATAGACTTTCTTCTGCCTTCACTTGGTTTTGGATGGGGGTTTCTGACACTTCTGAAGCCTGACTTTTTGTCCTATGAACTGAACAAATTGCTTAGTGTCTGATTGGTGCCTACGCTCCTCCTCATGAGCTTAAAACACTTAGGAACACATTAGATGCCAAACCATAGAATATCCATGGAGATAAGGCCTTGAGCAGCCTGTTGTAACTAGACCTCTTCTGGGCAGAAGGTTGGACTAGATGACCCCTGGAGGTCCCTTCCAACTTGATGTTATTTTATGATGAATACCTCAATTTTTGAAGTGTTACTTCATCTAGCTGATGCTTACTGTAACAAACACTCTTTCAAGAAACTTCAAACCTGCAAACTACTTTTTTAAAATTTCAAATACAAAAGTCAAGCAAAGATGGCATTTTTTCTTTTAACTACTACAGATGATAAAATATCCCAGAGCAGTTTGCATTTCTGCATTGCAGATTGTGACCTGTGTTTCATCTCTAGGAAGAAAGATTTGAAATCATTAAGTCATGTTTTCCAGGTAGTTCTGTGTGGTGGGTCTGCTCGAATCCCGAGGCTACAGCAGCTGATCAAAGATATTTTCCCAGCTGTGGAACTGCTAAATTCAATTCCTCCGGATGAAGTTATTCCCATTGGTGCAGCCATAGAGGCAGGAATTCTGCTAGGGAAAGAGAATCTTTTGTTAGAAGAAGAAGCACTTATTGAGTGTTCTGCCAAAGATATTCTTCTTAAGGTAAGGGTAAAATTATTTAACTTAGAAAATTTTACTGCTGCAATGAACATTGCAATGAACAATGAGCACTACTTATACATGATTGATGTTAGAGAAGCGGTACTGGTTTATTATTGGTGCTACAGATCAGCAGTAAGTGGTTACTTAAGTTTATTGACAAAAAATTGTCAGGAAAAACTGCTTGATTTTATGGGGAGATAGATCATGTCATAGCTATGTTGTAATAGCTGGACTTTTTCATTTATTTATAGGAACACCAATTGGTTTGGGGTGGGTTTTTTTTTTTTTGCTTGGTGTGATGGTAAATGTGGCAGAGGGAATGAATCTTGGTTTTCTTTCTCATGGAGCACTGTTGTAACACTTCCAGGTCAGTAAAGTACTTAGAGAAAGGCATGAACTTTTTTTTTCTTTTTAAAGGGAGTAGACGAGTCAGGGGCTGACAAATTCACAGTGCTGTTTCCATCAGGGACACCATTACCAGCACGAAGGCAGCACACCCTGCATGCTCCTGGAAACGCTTCATCTGTGTGCCTTGAACTATATGAGTCACTGGGGAAAAGTCCCATGAGTGAAGAAGGTAAATTTGCTCAGGTAAGTACATACACATTCATAGGCACTTTTAATACCAACCACTTGTAAATCAAGTGAGTCTGGAGAGAAAACAATTCCATCCTTCCATCAAAAAGCTCTTGTTACAAAGTAGGAATGTCATACATCTCCTTGGAAATGGTCTTTAAGTGTTCTTCTACAAATGTGTCATGAAATATTGAAGCACTTCTTAAAGAAATTGAAGTTTCCCTTTTTGAATTTCTAAATGGCTGGTGGGATTTGATGTTTACAGTGATGGCACTACTGTAGCAAGCTCAGCTGGGATGAGACAACATAACCAGTCATTCCAATAGTACAGAGATCTCCAACATTTTAGAAATAAAACCACTGGAGGTAATGGTGTCGCTAGCATGCGTACTGTTAGTTACTTCTGGATCTTCCTAGATTGCACAGGATCTTGGTATTAAATATCACATCTGATTTTTTGCAGTGGTAAGATGTGATTAAATCCTCACCCATATAAAGATACGCTCAGGGGTCAATCCCTAGAGCTTTCTTGAAATGGTGATGATGTTCTTATCTTGGCTTCAGTGCACTGAAAGCTTCAGATGTGTCTGAAATGGATGGAGTACTGGAGAAAGTTGTTATTCCACCTTGGCCCTGTCCAGAGATCTTTAAGGGAATAGGGAAAGGATATCACCTAAGAATTACAGAACTGACTCCGAGTAAAGGAACATGCTGAACTCTTACTGCAGTCCATAGGGAGTTGTAGGTACTCCAGCTGCCTTAGTGATAGACCCTGAAGTAAAACCACCAAAACAGTACTGCAGACATGTGAAAAGGCATAGGTTTGCCCTGAGTGCACCAGGGTGTGCTTTGATGTTGAATTACTAGTACAAGATGCTAAACAGAATGAGTTGCACACCTTAGCTATTGTGTCACTTCCATTAAACAGCTGTGCAAGGATTTAGAGAACTTGATTATAATTGGAGGTCTCTTTTTTGCTTCTTTTTTTTAAGATTGTACTCCAGGATTTAGATAAAAAGGAGGATGGCCTACACGATATACTAACTGTTCTCACTATGAAAAGGTACACAAAATATTTACTGTTCTGCTGCTTCACTTGTTGTGTTGCCCTTCTAACAAGCGCTCTCTTCTCCTGTTACAGAATGTTTAATGTTCTGTTGAGAAACTTCAGCATTTTGTTGCTTACAGAGCTGTGTCCTAGCAGGTGTAAATTCTGTAGGAATGTGTTTTTCATGCAGTACCTTCTGTGCTTTCATTGTTTGATTCCTAAAGAAGTGTTCAAGGTTAGTTTGGGTCGGGCTTTGAGCAATCTGATCTAGTGATAGGTGTCCCTGCACATGGCAGTGGGGTTGGAATGGGATGATCTTTAAGGCACTTTCCAGCCCAAACCTTTCCACTATGCTATGATGAAGTAAAACTTAATGCAGTGGTGCAGATGAATTTTAGCAACTCTTGAACTGTTGGTCAGTTTAACCATGCTTGAGAGCAGTAGGGATCTGAAATATCCTATGGAAACGGGACAGGTACTTTGCTGGATGCCCACTCTTGTGGAAAAAATGAAGTAAAATCTGTCTTTACTAGTTGTTAAGGAATCCATGAAGGACATCTCATATGCAGCATTTGTGATGAGAACCTGTGGCTCTGTCCTTTCAGAGGCAGGGTTGTTAAGCATGAAAAACAATGACACAGGAAATCAGGGTTCATAAATCTACTTTTCATAAAATTACTTGTTTATTATGAAAAATTCTGAAGTATCTTATGATGGGGTTGGGAATGGGGATGACATGATATTTGAAGAAATTTCTTTTAAGATTCTTAGGCCTTAATAGAAGGCTTGGACTCATTTGAAATAGTCTAAATAATTTATAAAGATATCAGAAGGTGGAATTTTCAGTAGTCAAAGTATGCTTGTCTTCTGAGGACTGTCCTCAAGTTTATAATTGTTTTTCTAAATAATATGAACATTTTCTAGATGTTGCTGAAAAACTAAATCCCTGTATGCTGTTTGAGTTCAAAGTCTTCCATTTTGTTATGTTAATTATCAGATGTGTTAATGCTCTATTAATAGACTTCACCTAAAATACCTTATTAGTCCTACAGAGATTTGTACTTTGTATTAATAAGAAAAACACCTTAGGGACTATATATGCAACTGTAGTGCAGAAAACCTGCATTATTTTAGTAATATTTCACTGATAAACATAGGGAAGGTTCACTAGAACACATCTGTTTCCTTCTAAATATTACATGTGACTATTACATGTCTAGATGAAGTAGGATTCAATAGTGTATCTAGTTCTTGGATTTTGAAAATTAAGGTATTCTTTACTAAGGGAGATCTTTGATACCTTAAAAGTCACATTCTCAGGTCTCAGGATGAATGTTTTGAATAATATTACTGTCTATTCTATTTATAAGCTTGTACTAAATAAATTTTGTCACAGTATTTAAACATGTTCCTGAATCTGCTTCAACATATGTGGAGAAGATACCTGCTTTAATGGAGGGCAGGAAGGATGTACCTAAATACTCATTAAACTAAACTCAGTTTCACAAATGAATTCCACTTGTGGTGAAGCATGTTCTTCCCTGGATATTTTAATGTTAATCTTTCTTCCTTTTGTCTGCATGAAAACTATTGTTTATCCTCTCCGGCACGTGCAGTAACACCTTCAGTGTCATGTTGAGATGGTCCTGAACGCACTGTTCTCTCTTATCTAGGGATGGCTCCTTGCATGTTACCTGCACAGATCAAGATACTGGCAAGTGCGAAATCATCACTGTTGAAGTGGCATCGTAGTCCCTTTCAAAAGCAACATTTTTCTAAGTTGATTTTTTTTTTTTTTTTTTTGTCATCTCTTGTTGACTTTTTCTGCCTAAGTGGTGATTCTCTCTGAGATGTCTGTAATGATTCTTCAAGGACTGTAACAAACTGAAGCGAAACATTCATTTGCCACCAAGTCTGGAGTGGAAAGTGTGGTGCAGAATGTTCATCACGACATGCAGACAGCAGAGCACTGAATTACCAGTGCCTGACTTAAGAAATGCAAAGGGCAAATCCTTGTGCCTGTGGTTCAGCAACAAGCATAAAGATTTCTTTCCTTGGACTGTTGTGTACCTGTTCAGCCAGTGCATCTGTGGCGTCAACAGCACGACACTGGAACAGCGAGAGCTTGACTGGTGAAAATCTGCTGTGTTAACTGTACCAGATTGTACTAAAATCCTGTGTGGTCTTGATGTTGGCTGAAACAGTGGAGACAATGCCTGTTTATGCTGCCCTCCTGAGCAGGATTTTTTTTTTCTGGAGTTACTGTAACATACTTTTGTGATGTTACCTGAAAAACACGTGTAAGGGTTCTGTGTGCCTATTTATGTGTTGTTAATAATACTTTTTTTAATGCAGATCGTGGCCTCCTCCATGTTTTCTGTGGCACAGTTCTAATCTGTATGTTGTTACATCCGTTTAGAGATAAACTGGCAGCTCTTTTCATTTTAGGTAGGGGAGTAATAAGAAGGGGATGGAGCAAGTGAGTGCAGGGGTTTGAGGGTCTCAGCCTAATGTGTAGTTTAGGGGCAACAGTTCAGCCCAGAGGGCCAGATGTTACCTTGTAAAATAGTCTGTGACACAGTAGGGCCTCAAAATCAGAGACCAAAACTAGAGCCAGGGATGCCTGTCTGGATTTGAAGAGACCTGGGTTCAAGTACCTCTCTTACTACAGGCTTCCCAAATTGTCCTGTGCTTGAACAACATGTAATTTTCTCTGTGTCTCACAAAACCCATAGAAACTGCATATCACAGATAGAAATCTTGCTGCATTCCCATCAAATGTCTGTACTGGGTGGTTTACCAGCCTAGAGGCTTCCTTGAGCAGAGCAAGTGCTAGGAAGGTTCTGCCTCCCTTAGGCCTGGGTCTCTGATCGCTGGGGGGGGGGGAGGGTAGAAAAGTAAATGTTTCACCAGTTTCTGTGTAATAACTTCTAAAAGGGGTCTTGAAAAACACAAAGTTTGGTTCTGTCAGGGCAGTAAAGTCCTACAGCCCTTGTAAATAGAAGAGACAGTTAAGCACTAAACAGACATGTTTGAAGGATGTTTTGTTGTAATAGTGCCAGTTGGTGGGGTTTATGTAGCTTCAGAGAATCACAGAATGGTTTGGGGGTAGGGGGGGAACCTTTAAAGATCATCTAGTCCAACCTCCCAGCAGGGAGTAGGGATATCTGCAACTGGAGTAGGTTGCTCAGAGCTCTGGCCAACCAGGTGTTGAATGCTTCCAGGGCCAGGGCCTCTACCACTTCCCTGGACAACCTCTTGCAGTGTCTCATCACCCTCACTGTAAAAATTTCTTTCACTCCAGTCTAAATCCCGCCCCCCCTTTTAGTTTAAAACCACCGTCCTCCTTCTCCTGTTGCAACAGGCACTGTAAAAAAGTGTTCCTGTTTTTCTTGGAAGCCTCATGTAAGTACTGCAGGGCCACAGCAAAATCTTTCAGATCCTTCTCCCTGCTTAACAAGCTCAACTCTCAGGCTGCCCTCACAGCAGAGGGGTTCTAGCCCCCTGATCATTCCTGTGGTCCATGCCCTTCCTGTGCTAAGGACTCCGGAGCTGGACCCAGCACTGCACGTGCTGTCTCACCAGAGCAGCGTACTCACAGGCTGGATTGGAAGGGGCCTTAAACACCATCCAGTCCTGGGCCCTGGGCAGGGACACCTTCCCCTGGGCCCGATTTCTCAACCTGGCTTGGGGCTAACTTCAAAGCTGTGTTAGTAGCAGAACTGTAATGGGATGGCAGGCAAACTTTTTTTAATAAAAGCATCTGAAACCTTTCCTCTGGTTCTTACTCTCGGCCCCTCTTGCGGGCAGAGCCTCCTGAAGCCTGGTGGGGTCCTACCCCCCCCCCCACCCGCGCCAGGCGCGGCCACCTTCCTCGTGCTCTCAACGCCCAACGAGGAACGGCTTTACACCCTGCTTCGCTTTTCCCTCTTCCCCGAGCAGTCCCCGAGGGTTGGGCGCAGCCGCGGCGCGGCCCCGCCGAGCGCCCGTTACGGCCGCGTGCTGGGGGGGGGAGGTGGAGCCGCCTGCGCGCGCACCGCTGCCGCTCTCCCCGCCCCGTTCCGGAGGGGGGCGGAGCCGCGCGGGCCTCGACCCGGGGCTGGCGCCTGCGGCCCGGAGCGCGGCCCCCGCCCCCTCCGCTCCGCTCCCCTCCCCAAGATGGAGGGCTGGCGAGGAGGTGAGGGAGCGGCGGCGGCGGCGGGAGTCGAGCTGGGGATGGGGCTGCCCGCAGTGCCTCGCTCGGGCTTTCCCTCCCTTCTCGCTGCGCTGGGTGGGCCGAGAGGGAGGGCGCGGGGAGGCCTCCCGTTCGCTGTAGGCGGTTGCGAGCCGCCGGCGGTCCCCCCTCACTCGGCTCGGAGCGGTGCCTTCGCCCCCCTCCCCTCTCAGTCACCCGGGCGCAGCGGGACGGGGTGGCTGCGGACCCTGCCCCCTTCCTGGGGGAGGCTGTAGGCGGGCGGGCGGGCCTGAGGGAGATCCGGAGCTGGGGGGCGGTTTGGGAGAGGCGTTGGGGGCCCGGGGCGGCCGCGGGAACAGCGCCCGCCGCCCCTCTCCCCGCCTTCCCGAACTCGTAGCGGGGCGGCCCCTTCCCGGCGGGGTCAGGGAGCCGGGTCGGGGGAGGAGGCCCCGCGGGCTGTCGGCAGTGGTGGAGGCGGGAGAGAAAGCCCCTGCCGGTACCCGGGGAGGGAGGTCCGGCCTTGGCCGTATCGCAACGCGCGGCTCCGGCGCTAAACTTCGTCCCGCCCCCGCCGTTCCTACCCCAGCGGCGTTTCCCGGTCTCTGGCGGGAGCCGGCGCTCTTGCCGTGCCGCTCTGCGCACAATCGCGTCCTTTTAAATCCGCCTCGGTGGCAAAGGCACCCGCGATCCTTCTGGAAGAGGGCTCTGGATCTTTCTTTCCTCGTCCAGTCACCATGGTTGCATCGCAAGTGCTCGATTCCACTTGACTTAACTACAGATATTTAGCGGCCTTATTAAATAATGGGGGGTTCCTTGTCGCTGTAGTTCAGCTATGGCATGCTGTAATTGTAGGAAAATTACTTGTGTTTTAGCACAGGTTTCACTTGTGGACCTCCAAAATACTGGTTATTCTTTATAAGATGTATGGAATAAAGGTGCAGGGAGGGAATCACTGACGTGTTTCACATTACCCATTAGGGAAGAGTTGAGTTTGACTCTGTGAGACACTGTAGTTGTACAAGAGAATCGTGGACTTCTATCTCAAATGGTAATGTGGGGACTCTGGGATAAGACATAACGATTTAAATTTAGCCGAGACATTAAATAGGATTCTTTACTAATTTTCTTATTGTAGCTTGGTATGTGCCATGTCTAGCTTCACTTGAAACCCTCCAAGAATTATGTAGGAAGGAAAATCTGAGATGTAAATCCATTGGAATCACCAACAGGAGTCTAAAGAGTTATGAGGTGGAATATTTGTGTGACTACAAGGTAGAAGAGGTAAGAGAAACACAGACCAATTTGATCACTCTTTCAGCTGAAGTTTGGGAGCGAGCCAAAGGTAGTTTTGCTCATGATATGTAGTAGTAGGCTGTGAGGACAAAGCTCTTGTTGACATCGAATGAAATACCTTTTAAACTTTGAACTGTAAACAGAAAGTGGTAGTTAACTGCTGCTTTCAGTATGTTGAAGGAAGGTCTTCTGAAATTACAGAGATGTTAGAATATGAAATGTTTCACTTTTGCATATCTGCAAGTTAATCAAAATGCTGATGTGTTTAGGTTGTAGCTTGGTATGTGTTATGATGCTTCTCCTTTATTTGCAGGTAACAGTCTGTACTTCTCCCTTGACTGTTGTAGTCTGATGAAGAGTTAGGGCCATGTGCTGCAACTGGATTCCTACAGCTTGATCGTGCCAGTGAAATTCAGTCTCAGGATTTGACCTTGTTCAGTTATTTGCCCTTTTAAAAATAAGTACAAAACATGTGCTTCAAGATTATCAATATAATATTACGTGTTTTGAATGGATTACTTTTTTGGGAGGATGGTTGGTATGACAATTAGTGTATTTTAGAGATTCTTCCCACTAAGTTTAGGACTATTTTTGTTGTTCTCTAGGTGATCAGGCTACATTCTGCTTGTGCATATGAGTCATACAGCTAGTTACTGTTATTTACATAACTGCCTTAACAAACTAGCCACCTCCAGGCACACCCTTAGCGATCAGCACTCATCCCAGATATTTTTCCTTTTTTATTTTCTTCTAGAGATGGTATGTAAATTATCCAAAGTTGTGCTGTGAATTAATTTGCAAACAGAAAACTTGATTTTTCTCTTTCTCCCCAACTCTAATTGTTACAGGGACATCAAGACCTTCTGCCGTTTCGTAGCCGCAGAGCTCTTCTGTGTTTGCCTGTGTGCCCTGTGTTGCTGGATTCCTGCAAAATGAAATGTGGCTAAACCTGTGTCTGTTTCTGTATTTTAAGGGCACAGAATACTATCTTGTGAAATGGAAAGGATGGCCAGAATCTTCAAATACTTGGGAACCTCAGAAAAATCTGAAATGCCCAGTGCTTCTTCAAAACTTCCTTAGTGACAAGGATGAATACTTGTCTCGGGTGAGAGAAGGCAAGCCACTGAAAGTGAGAAACCATTTCAAAGCTTTGAAACCTGCAGTCACAGATTACATTGTCAAGAAGGCTAAGCAAAGAATAGCCCTGCAGAGGTGGAAAGAAGAACTCAACAGGAAAAAGAATCATAAAGCAATGATTCTGGTAGAAAACACTGTGGATCTTGAAGGCCCTCCTTTAGACTTCTACTACATTAATGAGTATAAACCTGCTCCTGGAATAAATGTAATAAATGGAATAACAACTGGCTGTGAATGCACTGACTGCCCTGCTGAGAAGTGCTGTCCAAAGGAGGCTGGATTTATTTTGGCTTACAATAAAAAAAAGAAGTTGAAAATCCAGCCCGGCTTGCCCATCTATGAATGCAATTCATTTTGTAGGTGTGGACCTGACTGCCCTAATAGAATAGTACAGAAAGGTACACCATATTCTCTTTGTATCTTCAGAACTAACAATGGCCGTGGCTGGGGAGTAAAAACCCTCCAGGAAATTAAAACCAACAGTTTTGTGATGGAGTATGTTGGAGAGGTATGTATTTATCTCATATAGGTGAATTATGTACAATAAAGGAAGTGCTGGAGAAAGTCTTGATGAGCTTGCTTTCAGTTTTAATAATTCCTGACTTCCACTGTATGATAGATAAGTCTACTTCTGAGTAGAGAAATACAATAAATAGACATTCAAGATGACAGCAAAACTGTTTTGTCCAGAACCTTCCTCCATTCCAGAGCAGTTGTAAAAGGATGAGTGAAAAGAGAGTACTTACCTACTATGTTGCTAAAGAATTATTTTAGATATGTACTCTAATAGTATCTCTCAAGGCATGTCCTTCTTTTCATTGACAGCCGTCATTCTGCCCTCACCATCTCTATTATTGTAGTTTGTTCCTGTTCCCCAGGTACGATTGTTGCCAAACTCCCCACCCAGTCTGTCCCTTTCTTTTTTGACTGAACTTTTAAGGTAGTATCTCCAAACTTACTTATTACTTTAGATTAACAGCAAGAATAAGACTTTTAGTATGGACATTATCTGTTTACTCCGTCTCACACTATTTCAAACAGACTTTTTGTGTTATAAAATACAGACCTTGCATTACTCCTAAGATTTTGTATTTGTTAATTTGGTTCAACCTCTGCTTTGCTTCAGGGCTCTTTACATCAGTAGCTCCAGGTGACCTCTCTGATCCAGTCTGGTTTATTTCTGCTGCTAACTTGCCTTGCTACTAACTTGACTTAAAAGAATTCCTTTTGTCCCTTTGTACAAATGTCTTAATTGTATTTTTTCTGTGCTTCCAGACCTAAATCTTCTGACTTCTGTTCATACCTTTCTGGTAAACATAGAAGAGGTCAGTCATTCTGAATATCTCTGTGCAGGGGTTAATTCAGAATGATGATTATGTAATTTTGTTGCTTTGAGGAAGGAGTGTGTATTTACCCTCTCACCTGAATCTACTTATTCTCTACTACTGAATCAGTTCTGAAATCTGATCTGTCAGAAAGATATAGAGGTGGTTTGTTGATTATTTTTATTTTATTTTATTTTAATTTATTTTTTGTCCAGTTCCACCATGTTTCATATCTGTCTTGCTGCCAAATTGTGATTCTTTGAATCTGCACAACAGAATACATTTAATGTAAACAAGCTTCACATGAAGTTGTTTAAGCTGTTGCTTCTGTCAAAAGTGACAGTAGTTCTTCCCTTCCTTTAAGGAGTTTCTGGGTTTCTGCCTTGTGCCAGCACGTACAAACCAAATTGCATAGATTCAGCGTTGTGGAGTGATGTATCTCTCTAAGTTGTCAGGAATAGGATCTTTATTTGCAGTCAAAATAGGAAGGAAGGAGGGAATACTGGACCGTCTATGGGACTGGGCTGTGAAGACTGATATCTGTTGATCTTTATGCAAAGGGAGAAAGTTGAAGTATTTTATGTGAGGTGAACAAGGTTTTATGGGTCTAAGGAAAAAGTTGTGTGTATAGAATATTCAAATTTTTCTGAGACAAGGTGGTGTTACACATCAGCTTAGACGAATTGCATCAAAAGCCTCAGTCACTAATTAGTTTAGCTGTATGTATATATTCTTTATTCATTAGTGATGGAATGCTATTTCAGCATCAGAAAGGAAATGTGATATTTTTTACTAAGTAAAGGTTTGTTTTCTAACGTGATTGTGATTTTTTTTTTTTTTTTTGTTTTGATTTAGTAATAGTTAATAATATGATGCAGGTTTCCTTTTTCTCTTTTTAGGTGATTACAAGTGAGGAAGCAGAGAGACGAGGCCAGCTCTATGACAACCAGGGAAACACATACTTGTTTGATTTGGACTATGACTCGGATGAGTTTACAGTAGATGCAGCACGATATGGAAATGTGTCCCACTTTGTGAATCACAGCGTAAGACCTTGTTTTGTACACTAAGAATTTGGAGAATTATCCCACTTTGTGCCGGAAATATCTTCTCCTACTATAAATACGTTCTTGCCATAATCACAGGTTTTCTGGAGTAGTTTGTTTCATGCCAGCACAGTTAGGTTGGTTAGATGACATAATAAGCAGAATATTTAGCCTTACTCAGAGTAGGACTACCGACAAAAACCCGGGAATCATGTGGGCATCTGACAGGACTCAGGTTGTCACCGAATCTGCTGGTTGTAGGAAAACAAAATAGGGTTGGTTTGGGGGTGGGTGTTTTCCAAGTACCTAGAAGACCTAACACGTGAGAAATGCATGTTAAAATTAGTGAAAGTTGAAGACAATAGGAATTGATGCTTTATTTTGTAGCAGGGCAGTACTGGGGGTTATGCTAAATTTCATCTTTCAAACACTGGTAGAGGAAATAAAGTGAAAATTCCTATGCTTTCTTGGATATTTCTCCCCTGTAGATACCTTTTTCCCTCCTGAATCTAAACTTTAGCGCTAGAGAGCTCAAAAGTAAATTTTAAACAGGAAATTTTGGTAGTGTTTTATTTCCTTTTCAGCTGACATACCTAAAGCAGGAAGGCTGAACTGCATTTGTAAAGATTTCTCAACCAAAGATTATTTCTTACTGATGTTTGTGAGGTATGCAGTCAGTGTTCTACAAATACAGTAAATTCATGTCTCCAGGTTTGTGAGCTAATGACATTTGTGTTTCATGCAGACTTGCCAGGGAGAAGGATGAAGAAGCATTTTAGATACAGCTAATTGCTTTTACTTTCGGAAATGAAAACGGGGTATTCTCACTCTTCAGTGTAAAGTTAATTGTCTAACTTCACTTCTGATTCTTTAACATGGAATATATTTTACTGTTCGAGAGCAAAAAACCACGCAGAGGTTAACAAACTGCCTCAGTGACTACTGATTTCTGATTCTTAATCCAGAAAAATTGATAAAGTGGCTTCTAGTTCCTACTTAGTGTCCTTGACCTTCCTCCTGACAGCCAGGCCATAGCAGATCATTCCAAAGCAATTGAAAACAGAAATTTATGTATAGTATTAAAATACTATTTCTGGCCTGGAAGCAATGTTTAAACCTAAATACAGAATAGTGAGTGTGTGTGGCTTGAAATGACAGGTTGATTTTTTTTCTTTTCTGTCAACTTTAATTGTTTTCTTGGGTCTTACAGGTATATACTAACCTGTGAATGTAGCTATAAACGCTTTCTTTGTCGTCTTTTTTGTTGTCCTCTTTTGAAGGTACCTTTTATTTTTTAGTAGGCTGTTGAATATTATTGTAGTCTATGTACTGTGTAAAGGTTGCCTTCTTGAAAGGACTAGACTCCAAGCCATGAATGTTCTCCTGTAATGCTATTTCAAGAATGTAACTTGTTGATTTCAGAAGATAAAAATTTTAAGCTTCTGGCACTGAGAGAAGAACCAAATCTTCCTTTCCTGTGACCTTGGTTTGCTTAAATGCTTCAGTGAAAGTTAGTGTGAATTTTCCATAACAGAGACTATGTTAATTTTTGCCTTATAGTGTGATCCAAATCTTCAGGTCTTCAATGTGTTTATTGATAACCTCGACTTGCGTCTTCCTCGAATAGCACTGTTCTCTACCCGAACCATCAAGGCTGGAGAAGAGCTAACCTTTGACTATCAGATGAAAGGTCTGTCTTTGTGGTGAGCTTTGGGCCACTGGTGGGTTTTGTTGCAGCCTGATGATAGCATTTTAGGTCAGGTGCTGCAACTCCCTAACACAGCTCTGTGGACCAAAGTACAGTCGTGTAGTGCAGACAAGATTACACCTAGAAGCTTTTGCATGCATCTCTAGTGCGTTACCTCTTTCTGCACTCCTAGCTCACAGCACAGGCTTGTGGTTGGAATGTCTGACAAGGTAAATTATTTTGAAGATTTGTCACAGGAATGCTCAAAGGAATGGTCAGGCTACCCTTAAAAATGCACTTTCCTTTATTCCAATTGCATTTCCGGTAAACTACTTTGTAAGTAATCTGCTAGTGATAGTTACAAGGGCAGCTGGAACAGTGGAGTGGTCTGATGCACCGTAGGTTTGTCTCTGGATTCTGGTGTCCCCTGGCCTCACTTGTGGATGTAGGTCCTGTGGTACAGATGTGCAGGATGGAAGGACAGTCCAAAGTTTACTGTTGTTTTGCTGGGTTGGATACATTGATCATTGTGCAGAGGCTTCAGGAAACAAAGGGCTTGATGAAGTATTATTGGTTCTTAGGTAATTAATAAAGCAAGTTTTTACAGTGAGAGCTATCATTCACTGGAACAGCCTCTCCAGAGGTGTGGTGGAGTCCCCATCACTGCATGTTTTCCAGATGTGATTGAACAGGGCGATAGATAACTTCATCTAGGCTGCCTTTCCCACGAGAGGTTGGACCAAGTGATGCTTTGAGGTCCCCTCCAACTTGGGCTGTTGGACGATTCTTTGACAATTGATCTTCCATTCATTGCTCAAGGCCAGGTTGGACAGGGCTCTGAGCAACCTGATCTAGTGGAAGGTGTCCCTGCCCGTGACAGCTGGGTTGAACTAGATGACCTTTAAAGGTCCCTTCCAACCCAAACTGTTCTATGACTTTTTTTTTTTTTCCCCAGTACAATAAAAAAAATTACTACATTTTATGAGCCGAGGTGTTGTGTGTTTCAAACTTTGTGTGCAAACCATTTATCCACAACAGCAATGTATTGTTTGCCCTGTTACATTGTTTTCAGAGAGACACTTCTACACTCCAGAGCTGTACCTCATTCTTGTAGAACCTCTTTTAAGTACTGACAAATTGATTTGACTTGAATCCTTCAAGCTACTCTTTTTTTTTTTTTTTTTTTTTTTTTGTGGTGCCTGTGACACTGGCATTCAAGGCAGGCTGCACTCAGCTGGTCAGTGCAAAGACAACACCTGCGGGTGCAAGGCTGGAGTGTGGTGAGCTGTGGGTTTTGGTTTCTACGCCAGGTGTTGTGTAAGTAGTTGTAACATGGCTGTCGGTAAATCTGAGCACAGCTTCACACACAACTCTTCTGAGAACTGGGGTGGTAGAAGGCTTTTTGAAGCCATTTGAATACGTAGCACAGTTTCAGATGGTCTTTTAAAACTTCCTTATTTGTGTTTATATTTTTCACAGGTTCATTAGATCTGACTTCAGACTCTGCTGATGGTCTCAGCCCATCCAGAAAGAGGATCAGAACTGTCTGTAAATGTGGAGCCGTGTGTTGCAGAGGTTATCTCAACTGAGCTCGGGTATCCAAAGTCACAAATACTCTGTTCTCTTTTAAATGTGCATTAAGACGACTCTTCTTTCATGCACATATTCAAGTATTCTTAGATCCAGTAAATAAGTACAGTGAAAACAAGGCATTGCATTTGTAATTTAAGTGGCATTGGCCAAAGAGATGCAGTGTTTCAGGCAAACACAGAACTGAAAGCAGGGATTAAAAATTGATTTTTCTAAAGATTGATTGTTATTTAGGAAGCAGTAAAATGTGTGCAAAGAAAACTCTTCAAAATGTACCTAATTTTAATATTTGAATATGAGTTTACAGCTGTATGCCTTTTAGGGGCTGATTTCAGAGGGATGAAATGATGTTGTGTATTTCCTATACCTTGGGAAAGTCTGGAGGCATTTGATTTGAATTGTAAGTCATAGCTTGATGGTTCTTTCACTTTTTGTTTTGTAAAGAAAAGCTTCAAGACATCAGCAATAACATTTATGGCACTGGGGTGAATGATTAAGGACAACCAGCAGACTGTGTCTAAATGAAGGTTCACAGGAACACAAACTGTAAAATGTCCTTTGAACTCCATGCAAGTCAAGTAATGGTTTTAGCAGGTCCCAGATGTAAGATCAAGGTCTCAAACGTTTTTAGCTGATGTTGTTATTTAAAAGTTTTACATAATAGAGCGGGGATATTTTTCGTTGTAGTGTTCTGATTTTTAGTTAGGAAGCTATAGGAGGTTTGCAGTGCTACAGAGAATTTGTAAATACGGGGTTATCGGTAGCAATGTACGCTGTTTGTTTTCATTGCAGAAATTTGCCAGTCATTGCTGAAACAATTGCTGGCTGCAGTTTGGAAATAGATAACAAAAGAATAGGGAGAGCACCTGTTGCGTAACAAAGCTGATGCATTACAGAGAGATGCTGAGTCATCTGCTAGGTGCAAAAATACCCTGGGAAGTGATTTGTGTTCACAACTGGTCCCGTTTAAGTTTTTACATACTGTGACTTTTTTTTTTTTTTTTATCTAGTGACAGACTTTTAAGATACTAGGGCTGGGTTTTTTTCTTGTTGCAAAAATGTTAACTTCAGTGAAGTTAGACTAGGGGGGAGTTTACCCATTTGCTATAGACATTTGTAAGATGTTCTTGAATGTAAAGGCTGAGAAATGTACTGTTCTTCAGCCTCTTGAGTCATCTTGGGTTTTTTTCCTGATCATCTTCAAGTTGTCTTGGTCTGTTCATAATGTATGCTAAGTTTTGCTTGACTTGAAAAACACTGAAGAGCAGTTGGGGTGGGTTATGAGTGAAGTTACAGCCAAGGTCCATGCTCTGAGGATGATACAAGTGTTTTATTCTCACGGATTAAAAGCTTGTAAAACTTGCATATTGCTTACAAATCATGTAAATGTTGATAGGGTCAGGCAGAATAACGTTGCTCCATAAATGGATGCTTCATAAATGGATGCTAGCTATGTATCATAGGTCAGCTAGTTACCTTTATAAGGTGCACAGCTGTTGGCTCAGGTGAATGAAGTCAAGTACCCATCATACAACTGTTTACTTCATTTGTTAGAAGATGCCTTAAATTTCATCTTAATTACTAACACTCCAAAAAGAGTGTTTAGAAGGATAATACAGGTTGGTCGTTCATTAAGAAGCACAGTTGCATTTGCACTGAAGATCCAGCTCTTTGGCAGAAAGTGAAATTTTTATATGCTACGAGCCAAAATCTGTCTCGCGGTTGGGGTGAAGAGTGTGGGCCAGTCAACGTGCTGTGTTAAGTTTTGTAATCTATGATACAAAGCGATACACATTGAAATAAATACTTTATATTCTTTAATGCATAGGAGAAAGTTTGCTTAGATTTAAAAGTAATTTGACGTTACCAGGCTCCCCTGTATTCACACACCTGGCTAAATGCTGAATCTAGTCAATTTTTACTATGCCACATCTCTAATCAATTTATATATATATATATAAATTTGAAGTGAAATTTGGAGCTTTAATGATAGCAAACTTGAGCTGAGCTTGATCATTTGGAGTCATTAGTGCTTTCTCTTGCATGTAGCCTGATTCAGCGATGCATTTCATGTGGATGGAACCTGCAGTATCCAGCTCCTTAATCCACTGCAGCCTTCCCTGTCAGTACAAGGGGGAGCAGTTGCGGCAAGAAAAGGATTCCTTACCAAATCGGTTTCTCTGGCCTCTCCTGGGCAAGATGACATAGGGCTGGTTTGACACTCTTCTTGTCTATGTTCATTCCCACTGGTTTTAAAAAATGCAAGTAAATACATTTTAAAAGATAGAAACCTTAATAATTCTACTTGAGTTCAGTGTCTGCCTTTTTCCCAAGGCAGTGTATATTACCACCAGCATTGGAACAATGCTGCTGTTCCTTAAGGAGATATGTGTTACCTCCTGTGTGATAAAGAAAGAACTGTTAGTTTATGTTCTGGGAGGTAACAGTACTTTGTATTTATTTGAAGTAAACCCATGTTCCTAGTTTCCAATTTAGAGCCTTGAGCAGTATTTTATATTTGCATATTCACAGCGCATTTGGATTGCAGTCAGTGAATTAGCTTCATGGGACACGCTGTCAATTTTAAAACTCCTTTAGCTGTTTTTAGGAGTTTTGGGAGGTGGAAACTGACAACTGAATGAGGAGAAAAAGCTGTTTTCAGTTTCTTAAGGAGCCTAAATCAGCCTAGCTTCTGCCTTGGTTTTGCTTTGTGGTCTGTGGCATCGTCACAGCCACCAGTTCAGTGGTGTACATGCACTTCCTAGAGACTGGTAACCGTTCATCTGTCTTCTAGCAGTTCTTTTTTTTGTTTGGTTTAATTTTTTATTTTTTTTAGCAAAACTATAGCTGCAAGATGCCCTGTAAGAAAAGATATTATTTATTTAATCTCAAAGTTAAGTCAATTTTTTGGTCATTTCTAATGTATGTTTTAGGACTGTGTACATTAGAATATGCAGTTTGTAAGCTCAGGAACATTTTCTTTTCATAATGTGTGATCTCTAGTATTGCTATCTTCCTATAGTTTTTGATAAAATAAATTAAATTTAGTTTTTCCTCTTGTTGTTGTTTTTCTTAAAAAAAAAATCTTAGCCTGTCAAAATCAGCTGCAGCTGGAACAGCAGAATTTGCTTTAAGACTAAACTCTTAGCTCCTGTCCTGTACCCAAGCACTATAAGGACTGTAGTAGAGGGATCATAAAGAAGTCATGTGTTTCCTATTCAGTTTAGGGCTGATAACTGCTATAAATTTGCACTGTTAGCTTGTCTAAAGCAGACTGGGTTCCTATATATTTAAGGACAGTGTAAATGCAGCCCTGAACGTACATGTATAAGAAACATGAAACAATATAACTGGCGGAATTCTGCTCTGTATGACTTTATTCACAGAGGTAGTTAACAAGTTACAACTTAAGCTTGCTAAAACAAAACAAACAAACAAACAAAACAAAAACAAACAAACAAAAAAAACCCCAAAATGCTGACAGATCACATTTGGAAATGATGTTAACAAATTCCAGCAGTGGAGTGAGCAAGACGAGACTGGAGAAATACATGGACTTGAATATCCTTAAACCCATATATAGACTATAGCAATTTTTCTTTTACTTTTTTCCCTGCCTCCCTGCTGCCACTGTTCCCAGTAGCAGAATGCTGACTGGTTGAACATTTGCAGATTGCTGAAGAGGGCAGAAAGACCAAAGACGGAGGAGAGACCTGTCCTACTGAGAGTCTGTTTAATTCTTTTGATCTTAAGATCGCATGGATTGGGAACTTCATGGATTTTTAGATGACTCTATGGTTTGGACATTCTTGAAGGCACTGCAGTTTCACAAAAACCTGGCATATTTCAGTTTTAGAAGCTAAGAATTTTGGCAAAAGTTAGTTAAGATGGCACGTGCATGGAGAATGTATTGCCTGATTTAAAAAACTAAAGAAACACATTTGAATTCAGTGAAGTCAACAGAATGGTGCAGTGGAGGTGAAATCTGGTAAAAGATCTTTGCTTAACAGAACAACCTGTCCAGATTAACAGGTGATCTTCTGTTGCTGTGAGTTCCCCTCCAGAGCAGGCACTGCTGGTGGCTTTAGAGTCATATGCCACAGGACTTAATTTCTAAGTAATTCTGAGAAAAAAATTCAGAACAAACAAAACCACAGAAGAACTGATGAGACATTGTTTACAATGAGTTAGATTTAAACCACGGACAAGGGTGTAAAATACCTCATTCAGGAGTTAAAATCAGATGACAACCCATGCTCAGTGTAAAGAGAGACTGCTTGAAAAGAGAATTTGATTTAAAAAAAAAAAAAGCAACTCAGTAATTCTCTAATCTCTTCTGCAGTTGTTTTTTAAAAATAACTGCAGTGAAAACTCAGGATTAAAGTGAAAGTGCAACTGTGGCATTGTTTGCATAGTCATTCCTGAAAGAGGTCATGTTCCTCCCCACAGTTAAAAATGCAGTATTTTATTAAAACCTGAGGTCACATACATAGCAAAGACAAACTCTTGGAGCTCATGATAAAGAGAAACACTAAATTTCATTTTTGTCTAATCCATTTTTTGTCTACTTGCAGTCCTGGAGAACTGAACCTTGGTATGTAGAAGGCTTTTACAGTCCCTCCTAGGAATACTTCCTTTTCAGTATTTCAGGGAAGGAACAATGAAGTTACACAGACTGCTCATTCCTAGCTCTGACAGTGAGATACTTGTGAAAAAGAAAAAAACATGGCATGAATTAGCATAGCTGCAGACAGTTATGTGTGTTAAAGAGAAAAATAATTCAGGGTTTAATGAACAAACTTCAGTATTTGCAATCATGATGTAATCAGTTATATCTGTCTTCAGGAGACTTTTCTCACTGAGTATGTATGTTTTCACCTGCTGCTAGCTTCTTATATAAAGAGCAGTTTATCTGTCCGGGGCACTTCATCACTGGGAGTCAAGGGAATTTCAAAGTCAGAGGAGCTCTGGGAGTCCTTCCCCGGTTCTAGATCAGGAGTCCTGGAATTGTCACTCGCTTCCACTAGCACATCTTGAATGTGAGCAGTGCCAGCTTCGGCATCTTTCTCACAGTCTTTGCTTTTCAAGTCACAGGCAACATCACAGGCAAAAGATCTGTTCTGACCCAGGGGCTTCCGCCCACTGTTGTCAGGTTGACTGTCTCTGGCAGTCTCCTGCAGAACAGAAACGACTGTTCTGCTCCCACCTTTGCTGAAGCAGCTGAAGTCGAAGGCATTTCTTTCCTGAGAAGTAATGAGTACTGTGTCCATTTGGCTGTCCCAGCCCTGGCTGCCGTGCTCTGATATGTGTGTTGACTGAGAAGAATTTTGGGAGGAGATGTGTGTTGAGTCACTTACTCCATCAGAATCACTGAAGAGTGACTGGGACCCACCAGCATCTGCTGAAGATGGGAAGTTGTCCTCATTTTCAGAGCTTTCTTCTAGTCGGTTGTACTTAAAAAATGCGTCCCAGCGAGGGATGTTGGCATTAGACTCCTGTTGGTCACTAGTTACTCCATTTAAATTTGATGTGGAAGTGGCATCTGACTCATGGAAAAGAACTTGAACTGAATTTTTTTCAGGTTCTTCTTCTTCTTCGTCATCATCATCATCATCATTTGATTCCTCACAGTCCATGAAATCTGCCTTGAGGGAGGCGTAAGTTGTGATCACTTTGTAACTTTCTGTGCTCTCATTAATGTTTCCTCCAGTGTTTTCAGACTGTCCTGTGCTGGAGGAGGGCCTGCTCTCTTCTCTCTGCTCTTTTGGAATCTTAGGCCGTGCAGATGTTAATTCTGAATCAAAGAGATCATCTTCATCTGTCAAGAAAAGAGCAAACAAACAAACAAAACCCCACACTAAGAAAAGTTCACGTCTCTGCTAAAATTTTGTTGAGAGAAAAAAATTAATAAAAATTCATTTAGTATAAAGAGATGAAAAAGTTCTTCAATGACAATGGAGCCTCAGCAGCACATTGTGGATGGTGTTCACCTTGCCTCGTCTAGCACAGTGCCTTGCAAGGAAAGCTGCCAGCTGCCACTCTCCACATATGCTACAGCAGATCAGACGTAGCCCCAGTACACACAGTTATTCAGGCCTCTGACACGTTTTCCAGCACTGCATCACCCTTGCATACTTGGCACTTCAGAAAGAGCCAAAGAGAATGCAGCAGGCCCAGAGCTGCCTCCTGGTTCCCAAGTGGCTTTCCAAAGGTTTTGTACAGCATTCATTTACCCTTGCAAGTTAAAAAAAGCCAGCAGAGGGAAAAAATGCAGAGGGGCAATGTTGCTGATACACTCTACAACATGGGAGGTGATACAAACAAAGTTAGAAAAATCTTTACTAGGCATGGTTGAGGGCTGTGGGATGAAACTCTTCCAGGAATTTAAAGGGCTGGTGACCACTGAGTGCATTTTAAGATTGCAAACCAATGACATGTACATTAATTGGTGCTCTGTCACCCTTCTAAAACCTAATCATAGAATGGTAGGGGTTGGAAGGGACCTCTGGAGATCAAGTCCAATCCTCCTGCCAGCACAGATCACCCAGAGCAGGCCACCCAGGAATAGATCCAGGAAGATCTTGAGACCACAACCTCTCTGGGCAGCCTGTTCCAGGCTCTGTCACTCTCACAGTGAAGAAGTTTTTCCTCATGTTGAGGTGGAACTTCCTGTGTTTCACCTTGCTGCTACCATTACCTCTCATCCTATCACAGGGCACAACTGAAGAGAGACTGGCCCCTTCTACTTGACACCCACCCTTCAGATTAATAAGATCCCCTCTCAGCCTTCTCCAGACTAAACAGCCCGAGGACTCTCAGCCTCTCCTCATAAGAGAGATGTTCCAGTCCCTTCATCATCTTCACAGCTCTCCATTGTACTCTCTCTAGTATTTTGCTGTCCCTCTTGAACTGGGGAGACCAGAACTGAACACAATACTCCAGATGTGGTCTCACTTTTTTTTTCTTCTTAAGAATTTTAAAGGGAGTTAGTGATACTTATGGAAAATAAGCCTAAACAGAGACCACAGAATTATCTACAAATTCCTGGCATGAGACCATGCTTGTAAATAAATCACAAATGAGGAACTAAGTCTTCTTAAAAAAGCACTCCCAGGATGTTGCAATGATAATTATTGCAATCAGAAGGGAAGCTGTGACAGACAACTGAAGTGGTCTAGAAAGGCTGATGAAGAGGTTAGTTGAGATGGCTCACCCTGGTGAAATTATAAAGTGCAAAGTTCCTTTAATTTCTATTTTTCCTTTCTAACTGCTGCTTTGAACACAGACAGACTGTGGTGAACACTGTGGCTATTGGCACCTCTGCTTAGTCTTGGACTTTGATTTAAGGCACAGCAGCACCAGCAGAACCTTTACCTGTATCAGATAAGACTCTCGTGTGGACTCTCTTCAGCGTTCCTAAGGGCTTGTACTTGGGCTCCATGTTTCTCCTGTAGGACCTGCATAATGGCTTTAATCTGAAATAAATGACAACAGCACTTAATATTTAGAACTCAGCAGATACTTTCAGAAGCAAAACTACATATTTTAACTTGATCCAAGTACACTGCTTCATGCCTTTCACAGGCACTGCAGCAAAAATGTAAAGCAAAGGCAGTGACAGCTAGGGGAAAGTTCTTAATACACTGGTGAGCTTAGGCAGCTGAAAGGTATAAATGAAGCATTTCTGTATATTTGCCTTAAAACGTATATTGTTTGGAAACTATCTTTTAGTTCCTTGCTTAGAGAAGACAAGATAACAGGGTTCAAAATCTGACTACAGTTTTATTCAATAGTTGCAAAGTATCTCCTTTCTTAGTAAGGAGGAAATGAAAAAGGAACAAAAAACAAGTCCTCATTTTGTTCAGACTGAGTGACACCACTGTGCTCTGCTCCATAAAAGCACTTTCTAAGCTGCCAGCATCTGTAGGAGCACAAGAGAACAGGCCTCTGTGATGCTGTACAGAGGGCAGGAGTTCAAGTCCTCAGCAAAACCCTCTTTAAAAGAAATGTCTGAGAAGTAGCAATGACAAATAGAAATATGTCACAGAATAAAATAAGGTGAATGTGTATTCAGATTCCACACGATAAAGTTCAACAGCAGAAAAGAATGATACATAGATGTAAACCGTGTGTGGAATACAAACTCGCAGCACAACATACACGTGTTCTTCAGAAAGCTGAAGTTTGCAGGACTGAATATAGAAAAAATAACCTGATTTATCAGACAAGTAAAGCAAAAGGCAGTGGCCTGCTTGAGAGGATTCAGGAGGGTAGTAGAGATTAGATCCCCTCCAATCAGCCACCACTGGTCACTTACATTTCCATAACTTTGTCTTCTGTCCCACCCACTGGCAGTACATTGGGATACACATTCACAGGACAGATATAGCTCAGGAAATCCTTAATCTAAACCGAAGAAAAGAAGATGCAGTTTAACAAGTTACAGCAGTAATTTCCCATAACGGAAGCACGGATCAAAGCACACCTGCAACGAGTGCTGCCAGTTACCTCAAGTAAATACCAGTAGGACCCATAAGCCAGCCTATCAAAGTGGACAGCTATCTAACAAGAAAAGGGGTCTGAAAGGATGCTGAGAACTCAGCTTCTCCTAACCACCTCACAGCAATGACCAACTACACAGAAAGAAAGAAATACCCAGGCAGACCTGTTCCTAGGGAATGTGATCAGCGCTTCACTGTCCTTACTGCTGTAGATCTTTTCAGATCTGTGCTTTTCTTTATGGACTTTGAGACCCTTGTTGTGCAGATCAGGTATTTCCTTCCTCAAAGACTTTTCCTAAAGTGTCCTTTCAGTCCACTATAAAAGCCCATTATGATAAAACATGTCACTTTTTCCAAGCCTTACTCTGATGTATTGTAGGTGCTTTCCAGATAGAAAATTTCTTCAAGAAACGTGTCCAGTTTGAGACACTCCACTCCAGCTGAGGCTTTGCCAGTGCTGAGCACTGCAGACACTTGCAAGTTTGCAGAGTACGATCCTACACAGGTAACTCCATTTAAAATTCTGCATGACAGGGCAAATTAAAACTTAACTAGGTTCTTAAAACCAGGACTGTCTTCCTCTGAATAATCTCCATTTTGTATATGCAGAGCTTTGTGGCAGGTTGATTGTTAGCACAGAGCTGGTTTCAGTTCAGTTTCTTAGGAAAGAAGCATTTTAAGATCTAGCTCAAGTTCACATTAAATGAAGGTGTGTGATTCTAGGGAGGATGCTGCCATGACCTATTTTCTTTTAGCCTTTAACACACAGAGGAGTAACAAGTGACAGCTGCTATGAGAAAATTCTGTTTCAATGTGTGGGCAGGGAAAAGGTGGCAAAGCCACCCAAAACTGAGTCACAGCAGATAAACAAGGTATTGAAGAATGAAATTCCAAGCTTTAAGCATTGCATAGTTACATAATAATCTAAAATAGAAAGGCAGTTAAAACAGTTGTAGCCTTGACCTATCCTTTGAGAAGAAAGAACAAAAAAATAGGCTTGTAATCCTGCCCTACCTTAACATGCTCTTCTGCAGCTATATTAAAACAAACTTCTCTGTCTACATCATCCACGCCTTCCTATCCCCTTATGTCTTATTATTGAAAAGTGGTTTCTTATTGTGGCAAGCCATGTCATCCACTCCAAAATAATAATTTTTTTTTTTAAATCAACTTATACTCGGTACTGTAAGTATACAAACCTCGCTGTATGAAGAGTGGAAAGAGAAACAAGCTCTGTATGTACTCTCCCCAGTCCTAGGAAAAAAAAAAA
>JANVCC010000010.1:6761267-6798725 GCA_025345505.1 Todiramphus chloris collaris
CTTTTGCTGGAGTTGGGGGGTGCTGCTTTTGGTGCCCTTCTGGTAATTATTTTCCCTGGGTGGCTGACTTGCGGTGGTGCCGACTCTTCCTTCAGGTGTCAATCCCAGCGTAAGCTGCTCAGCCGGGCAGCTTTCGGCGCTGCTGCAGGTGGGTAACCGCTTTGGAAGGCTCCCTAGGGCGCTGCCTGGCATCCAGATCCCTCGGGAATTGCATTAACCTGCAGTGTGCACCCCTTGCCAATGGGGTGATGGCATTTTGTGGCTTGGGGTTTGTCCTGGCTTGTAGGAGAGGTGACCCATTGCTGTGTGTGCGGGTTTGGAAGGGTGCAGGCTGAAACTGGGTGAAGTTGTTCACAGAAGTGTATGAAATGCAGAGTCCCTCCCCCAGATATTTGGAAATGCTGCTAAAATGTTAATGTTTAGCAAAAATATAAATAAAGTGATACCAGGCAACTCTGGGGAAAAAAACAATGATGTGGGATAGGAGCATGATGGGCAGGACCTCTGAGAGGTTGAGCTGAGGGGGGACGCATCTCCCCTGCCAGCCGGTGCTAGCCCTCATGGGAAGCGCTGGAGATCAGGGAACCCTTTGCTGGAGTGGTGCCCTGCACTGGGGGTGTGTTGGCCCGTCCTTGGTCGGAGATCTAGAGAAGTTTCCAGGGAAGGGGACTTCTGGGGACTGGGATATGGTCCCAGCAGGCAAACTCCAAACTTCCCAGCCCAGGTCAAGCCTTTGATCCCTGACCCCCTGACTGTTTCTGGCTGCAGCTCTGCTCCCAAAAGAAGAGCAATAAACAGTAAGTGTGGGATGCTAATCCCAGTTCCTGGGCTTGAATGGGGGTCCAGTGTTCTGCACATCAGCCCCTGCCTAGATCCCATGGCAGTTGTTGAAATATTGGACCAGCAGTGGCCAATGGTATCTCGCTGCCTTACCTGTGTCCAACAGACAAGGGATCGCTGTGCTGGCCTGTGGTGGTTTCTTCCATGATTCACTGGGGTTGCTTAGAGATGGATGCTGGTGAGGTCTGGAGCTGGAAATGTTCCATCTTGGAAACAGGGAAGCTAAACTTTGCTTTAAAATGGGACCAGGTCCGCTGGGAAAAGCATGTGTGTCCATGCCCTGGCTCTGCTTTTGGGTCTGTGCAGGTGGTCGTCAGTGCTGGCAGACTTCATGCTTGGGCTGCACATGAAGCCATGGGAAGGGGTGGGGGCAGTGCTTGTGACCTAGGAAGCCCTGTGCCCAAATCAGGGGTCTTGCACCCTTGCCAGAATTTGGAGGTGGATGTAGAGATGGGGATGCCCTCTTCTTGGTGCCTTATGCTCTCCTGGTCTCCAAGCTGGTGGTTTTAGGGCCATCCCATGGGGATGGGAGAGCTGAGCAGCAGCATTGGTCTTACTCCCCTGTCATGGTCCAGCTGCATCTGCCAAGCTCGCCCACCCATGCTGGCTACTGAGCAGAGGTTGGGGGCGAGCTGGTACCAAAGAGGTCTCTGGTGGGAAGAGGGGTGTATAGTGAGACAGTGCTGATGAATGCCAAGCGCTGTGGATTCAGCTGTGGTTACTAGGGGTGCAGCACTGGCAGTGGGCGGGTATGACAGGATGCAAAGTGAAGGCACACGCGGTAAGGTGGCAAAGAAGTGACCAAGCATCACAGATGCAGGACTTCTTGAGAAAGAAGGTGTAAATTGAAGTTGCTTGACTTTCTCTGTGGCAAGGGCATTTAAATATCATTACGTGTGTGTTAATTGCTGTGGGTTGGAAGCAGAAAACAATAGGAGGAGACTGAACATCCGAAGATAGGAATGAGGAGCCGTTGAGGTCACAACAGTGTTTCCCCATGGAAGGTGGCCAGCACAGTCCTGAGCACGGTTCTTCTCGTGTATAGCACATACTGTCTGCTGTTCTACACAGATTCACCTGGCACTAGAGTAAGGTGTTCCCTATGCCTACAGTGGGCTGGTGTCTTGCTGCGGTTGTTGCTGACCATCTGGACTTGCTGATGTAAGGCATAAAAATAGCTTTTCTGTCATGCCTGCAGAGATGCCACCAGTATACACCTTCCAGGGGAACCAGCCCATTCCCCCATCCTGGCCAAGTCTAAGCCTCTGCCAGGAGCTTGTTCCCATTGGGCTCAGCCCACAAGCCACTATCTTGGAAGATAGAAGGTGCCAAGCTGGAACAGGGCGAAGAGCAAAGCTGTCACTCTGTCAAAGCCTGTGCTGCTAGCTCAGTTGTGCACCCTTGGTCCTGCTTTGGTTTTCCTGTTGCTCAGAGTAACCCTGACTTTAAGGATCCTGGATTGTGCCCTCCTACTTTGCAAGGACTTGGTGCTTCCTGACCTCATCTCCCTTGCTTAGAGGCAGCTGGAGGGAGACCTCTGCACTGCATCAGCTCCCTGGGGCTAGCACCAATGCTTCCAGCGCCTGCAACACCCTCCCAGGAGTAGGAGAGGGCAGAACCCCTCCTGTTTTGAAATATAGCTTGTGCAATGCTGAACATGGACTTCATCACCTGTCTGGTGAACAGCTCCCTAGGTCTCGACTGCTGGCTGGCTGAATGGGGATCCCCATCTGCTTGTTGCACCCTGCGAGGCTGTATCTGGAGTTCGTGTCTGTGTGTGTGAGCAGCCTGACCCCCAGCACCCTGTGTGCTTGCTCTTTTGGTCTGCATGCTGCTTGTCTTTTATTTTTATTTTCTTGTCTTTTGTCCACTAGCAGCTATGATAATACATATTCATGCTGGAGAAAAAATCCTCCCTGAATCAGCTGTGCTGGTTGGAAGAGCTGGCTGTGCCAGCTGGGTGACAGGGTTTGTAGAACACACAGCTCATCAAAGCCCATTTCTGTGCGCCCGGTATCCGTGAGCGTCTGCCCGGGCTGAACTGCGCGCTCGGACGCAATGCAGAGGTGAAAGGCTCTGTCATCCCCAATCCCTTTAGCCGTCTTGGCCTCTGCTTGTGTATTTTTAACCTTTTTGCTGCACTAAGCTGCCTGGGGCTGAAGTGTCAGCGGGCACTGGGGAATACGGCCTCTCACTGCCTTGCCAATCCTGGGATTTCAGGATCAGTGGCTCTAATCCCCATATCCTGAAATACCTTCTTCTGCTGGCAGTGCATTTGGAAAATTTTAGTGACCACACGTTTAAGTGCAGGGAAGGGGATGCCCTGACCCACAGGGACTGTCTGCCATGTGGCAAAGCTGCTCTGCTGTTGACATCTGTACGTGACCCATCTGTGATGTCCATCACTTGGTGGGCTGAGATGAGGGGTCCCCATGTTGGGGGGGATGTTCTTTCCTGCACCCCATAAATCAGGCAGAGAGAAATGCTGAGAAACCCCCTCGTTTTCTCCTGGCAGACCAGTCTCTGATCTGGCAAATCAGGTTAATTCTCACCATCTTCAAATTGTCACTCTCACAAGTCACTAGTTAATAAGGAGAAACCTAATCATGGCTGACTTTCTGGGTGGTCTGTCCCGTTTGTAGATATGTGACCATGTTCCTTCTGCACCTTTCTGCGGGGAGCTGGCTGTGCCTGTGTGCTCACCGGGTTAGCTGCACCGGGTGGTGACCCACTGCTGCTCTGCAGCTGGGTCCTCATCTTTCCCTCCCCTTCCTCTGCAGTTCAAAACCCATCTCCCCAAAGGGAGGAAGGATCCAGCTGCTCCCTTCCTGGCATCCCTTTCGTCCCTGGGGAGCTGAGCTCGAATACAAACTTGGGTTCCCCTCTGTAAAATCACCTTGGTGGGCTCAGAGGCGTCTGCAGGGCAAGTGCAGAGCAACACTGCCATCCTCTCCTGATATCCCAGCTGTTTTGGGCGTAAGGACCCCTGCATATACCATCTAGATTAAAGTTAGCTTTGAGTTCTTTATTTTAGCTTAGGTGGAGGAGCTCAGCTGAGCTGTCGTGATATGCTCTCACAGAGGTAGTGTGCTTGTGTTTTGCGCGGTTGCTTCTGCTATTTACCTGCAGTTATGTCTCTTAGCTCATTTTTTGGGGGTTAGTGGTCAGTACCTTGTAGATGGCTCCCACAGGCTGCTGTTGTATTGCCAACACCATGTGTAGAAACACTGGTGAGAAGGGATTTGTTCCTGGCTGGAGAGGACCTTGCACAGAGTGTGTTGGTGACAGTTTCCTATGGAGGTGGGTCACTCACTGCTGCAGCCACCAGTGTGCCCCTGTAGCTTGGGGCTTCTGAGCTGTAGGTGCATAAATGGTACAGGAGCTGGGGACTAACAGAAGAGGTTTTAAAGGTGCTGCTTGCTGTGGTCCTTTCCCTTGGGGACAAACATGACAAGGGCACAGCATCTGCCTGTTACTGAACCACAGGCTCGGGTACCCAAGCTCTGCTGAGCCCCAGGTCTAGGGCTGGTGCTCTCCTGCAAGAGCACACTTTGCTTTTTGCTTTCTCCTCCTCTTTGCTTTCTGATTTTTTCCTCCTGCCCCGCTGCTGCCATGTGTTACTTCTTCATTACCTGGGATTTCCCTTTCTACAAACTGTCTTCCAAACTCTTAAGTCTAGGAGGGAAGAAGGGTGCAAGACAAGGTGGAGGGAAACCTGGGTTGCCCTGCCTGCTGGCTGGGATGTTTTGGGCAAGATGCTTTCACGGCTCAAACTCTTTTCTTGCTTTCCTTTAACCATTCCTATTTAATGACTCTCTGTATAATTAATTGAAGTTCTGCTTTTTTTCTCTCTGAAAATCTTTTCTGCTGTAGCTGCTGTTCTAGCACTTTATTTGGGGAGCCAGCCATCTGGGGTGTTACTCCTGACTGTGTGCAATCCCATCTGACTCTGGCAGTGGATGTTTACACTCAGAGCAGTACCCTGAAGATAGGGAGGAGGCAGGTGTCACGGCAGGGATGGGAATGTTCTCTTGTTTGCATTAAGTTGTTTCTTACTCCAGCGAATACATCAGTACAGCGTACTGCCCTGGGCATTCCTCTGAGCCTGTGGTCATGTAGCCCAGTGTCACTGCTGATCCCTGCCCTGATGCCATCTGGGGTGGGACTGTGGTGCTGATACTGAGGGATACCTCTTCCCAGGTGCTCCTTCCAGCCAGGTGTTTCATACTAATGGGGAGCAGCAGAAAGAATGGGAGGGATATCTGCTTGTCCAAGCAGGGCAACGCCGAGGTGTGTTTGGGTCTGCTGGTGTTAACAGGGGAACATTTAGGGTGCACAGAACACTTCACGTCCTTGACAGCAGCCCACAAATTCCCACCTAAGACACTATCAAGCTATTAATTCTCAGGCACTGAAGCTAAAATAAGCTTTTTTCTGACAACCTCCATCTCTGCACTCCCACTTTTAAAAATTTTAAAAAGGACTTGCACAACTCTAATTGATGTGGACACAGCAAAAAAAGCCAATGGCAAATGAGCAAACCTTCTGCACGGGGACTTGTCTAGTACAACCTCCCTGAGGTCCACAGAGTCAGAAGAAAGGGAAGCTTCCTGCAGAGCAGAGCTGACCAGGGAGCCTCAATGGTGCTGCTAGGTGTGCTGGGCATAACATAGGTCCTGACTGATGTGGTGCTCTTGTCGTTGTTGGTCGCCACTCTGTTTTATGTGGGTTGTTTTGTTGGGTTTTTTTTTGTCAAGGCGTGTGTGTAACTGTCCTCTCTTTTCCTCAGGACAGAGTCATCAACCTAATCGTTGGCAGCTTAACATCCTTGCTGCTTGTAGTAAGTATCCCCAATCCCATCCTGTGTTTCATGCCTCTCTTAGGGGAAAACCAGAGTTCCTCCCCAAGATGGCCAGTGAGATGTCATTGACCAAACAGATTGTAGTTTGGGGCCCAGGTAGTCACTTTGGGGCTCATCTGTCTTTTGAAACTCTCTGACGAGAGGAGAAGGAGAATACTTGTTCTTCAGGCTATGTTTTAACACCTGGTTGTGCAATAAAAAGCCCCAAGTTCATGGGCAGATTGTCCCTTCCAGCTGAACGTGGGGCTGGGTGAGATGACAAAGTGCTTACGGCCCAGGAGAACATGTTTGCTTCTCTTTATTTCCTTCTATTTATGATTTATTTCCCTCTATTTATGGCTTATAGGGTTTCCCCAGAGTTTGATGTTTTTTCTTGAGCTATGCTTTTCCCCAAGCTTTAAAGACAAACCCAATGCCATTGTGACTGGAGAGCATCCGTTCTGCGGCCTGCGGCAGCAGTGTCATTTGTGAGCCAAGGTGTGGGGAAGCAGTAGGGAGAGCCAAGGTGCCAGCTGGTGCTGGAAAGCTTGGCTCAAGGGATGCTCCTACACAGGCAGTGTGCACCCCCGTGCCTGCTGGTTTTCTGGGCACTTGGAGGGTGGTTTTCAGCAGCAAGCCAGAGTACCAAAGCTTTCATGGTGGGTGTTTTCGTTTTTTCATCCTTCTAAGTCTGCAGTTGCATCAAGGTGATATTCCTCCAGAATTTTACATTTCCCTCCAACTCTTCATGATGTGGGAGTTAAAAGGCAGTGAGGGGCAGCTAGAGCTGGGTGCGAGCGCTGCAGTAGCACCAGCTGTTGGGATGAGCCTCTTCTTATCGCAGCTCTGACAGCAGGCAAGAGTGAAGTCTTCATCTTTGTTTTCCTCCATACAGGTCACTCTGATCAGTGCTTTTGTCTTCCCGCAACTACCTCCGAAACCTGTGAATATATTTTTTGCTTTCTGCATCTCCTTGTGTTGCATTTCTGCTGGCATACTTGTAAGTACCACCATGTTTGCCATGCAAGCTTTTGAGTCTACGAGTAAGGATGAAATATGAGTAAAATCTCTTTTACATAGTGCCACCTTGTTTTTTCACACTGTCCTAGAGAAGCTTTCCTGCCTCCGTAAAACAAGTCAACAGTGAAAGAGTGGTCACCAGTTCTGTACTTACTGCAGTGTAAGTGTGTGAACTAAGCCAACTTCTGCAGACCAGCTGTGATGCAAGACTTGTCAGCTCTGTGGCAATGCCACTTGTAGCTGCCAACGGAGACAAAGTAGGAAACTGGGGAGCAGAGCAGTGAGATGGGAATGCAGAGGTGGATTGTGCTGCAGAAGACTAGGGGTAGAGCAGAGCATTTGAGCTTGTGGGGCCAGCCAGGCCCTTGCAGAAGCCTGTGACCTTTCAGGCACAGGGGTTGAGTTACAGAGGCAGGGAGCTACTGCAGGTGGCATTTCATTGCAGAGGTTCCTCTACTCAACAGTTGTGATGGCCCAGGAGAGTTGCTCCCAAGCACTGCCAAAGGGAACTGGCTAGGTCAGAGTTCATAGAATAGTTTGGGTTGGAAGGGACCTTCAAAGATCATCTAACCCAATGCTCTGCTATAGGCAGGGACATGAGTAGCTCCTTCCTCTGCTATAGATTTTCATACTTGGAGCATTCTCCTTCTTCCAGCAGTGACTTGGAGTACTTGTGGCCCTGAGACCCTACCCCTCACTGGTGGGTAGACTGGGAAGTTGCTCTGTATTGCCTGGTCAGTACCAGTTTCTGGTTCTACAGCTGGCAGCCATGAGTCTGCCCAGGATAGATTGTGTAGAATAAACCTGACATTTGTCCTTATCAACCAGGATGTAGCCAGTTTTGAGTGTTCAAAAACCCAACCAACCTACCCACTCTTAACAAAGCTGACAAGACAGCTTTGGTCTCCATAGCTAACCTGGCGCCCTAGTTTCACAACCAGCCAGCCTTGTTCTGGGGAGAAGCATGTTGTGTCTTCCACAAGCATGCTAAGGCAACAGGTGGCATTTCTTAGGTGTTAAGAGAACTACTGTGACTCTACACCTTGTCTTCTCTAGTCAAGATGAACCTGGGTTGTTTTACAGAAAAAAAAAAAAATCCCCACAGGTCTAGAAGTGCCAGTTCAGTCATCCTAGGAAGTTTCCTCAGAAGTACCTGGCATTTAAAAGTAATACAAACTCCTTCTCTCTTCTAGATCTACTGGTATCGACAAGGAGACCTGGAACCTAAATTTAGGAACCTAATCTACTATATATTATTTTCTATTGTCATGTTATGTATATGTGCCAACCTGTACTTCCATGAAGTGGGTAAATGATGGACACTGGGAATACCGAGTGGTGATGCTACTGTGTTAGACTGCTTCCAGTTCAGCTCTCGGCTCTACCCAAGACATTTATGTGAGGACAATCAGCCTGAGAGGAAAGAAGTGGGTTGTGCAAGGACAAATCAGTACATGATTTTCATGTAAATGTATATGTAATGTCCCTCTTGTTGGGGAGAATTACTGCCATAAGATGTGACATTCTGCTTTTTTTTGAAGAGCTCCTGTTGCACTTAATGAACATTCCAGTTGTACTGATGTTTCAGAATGGCACAAGCTTTTTCATTTTGGAAAAAAATGCATTTTTTTATTATTGTACAAACAAACTGCAGCATTGCAAGGATCTGTAGCAGTATAAATAAATGGCATCTTACAGTTATGTAAGACAAATACTCTTTATTTCGTTTAAACTGAATATACAATTATTTCTGTTCCCTAGGCAACCATTTGAAACTACAACTTATTTTTCACATTAACAAAACCACAGACTGAAAAAGACCAACTCTTGATTATGAAGAGCTAATTACAGAAATAAATAAAATAATTTATACATGAGTCTTTATTTTCTATAGCTTTTTTTTCCTCAATCCCTAGCTAACAGGCTGCTGGTTCAGCCTGGTGTGTTTCAAACCCTTGAATGTAGGAAATAATTGGCTTGCTTTGCCTTGGGGCCCTGTGCCCATTTTCTCACAAAGCCCTTTCTCCAAGACTTTGCCACCTCCACACAACCCCCCCCTTACTGCTAACTTGCTCCGTAAATCACCTCTGGAGAGGTGGCTGGTAGTGTTATGTAAACAGCGTGAGAGACGAATGTTCCAGCCTACTCACAACAATCTTCAGAGTAGTTACAAGCTTATGGGGGGATGCTGGTGGGTCCCAGTAGCTTCCCTTTCTCATAGCCCTTCCCTTTTTATTCAGCTTGCTGTAGTGATGAAGACCAAAAGAAAAAAAAAAAAAAAGGCAAAAAAAGATTTTCCACAAGTGATCTTTCTGAGCTCGGTCCATTGCCAGCAACGGACTCCTCAGGAACAAACAGATCAGGCAAGTCCCACGAGCATCTGTGCCTTCTTCCTATGTTGTAGACGTACTAACAAGCCAGATGAGATGGGAATACAGACCATTTCTTCATGATGCTGCCCATTCTCCTTGAAATCTTTGATGGAATACATTTCTTCCTGAAATGTAACAGTCTCCTACTCCATGTATTACAAGAGTCAGTAAGTGCAGAAATCCTCACCCATTCTTCATGAAACATGTGCAAACTAATTCTTGCTGCAGCATGAGGAGGCTACAGTCCATAGTCCTTGACTTCTGTCCAGTTTTCCAGCTGTGCAGTTCAGCACACCAGTAACAAGTCGGATCGAAATCGGCCACGTGGTTCCTAGCAGTAAGCACTGCACCAGAGCTTCTTTGAAACACTGAAACACCCGGGCTGAGACAGCACATCAGGCTTAGGTTGGCTGCTCTGTAACCCTTTGCAAATTGAGGTAAATAGCCTGAGCAGAGAAGGTGCACTGTAGTTGCTTCAAACTGGAAGTTTCTGTTTAAAGATATGGACTGACTGCTTGCTTTGGAAAGGTGGCACAGGGGTGTAACTAATTTCACAATGCAAACAGGGTCAATAGAAAATGGACATGATTACTGCTTCTCAGTGACAGCTCACTAAATCTTCAACATCCTTGGAATCTTCTGAGTCAGGACTGCCCAATGATGAGCCAATAATGTGTGACCCATCTCCGTGATGCTGTAGAATAGGATCTGCCAAGAGACAAATTACATTAGAACTATTACTTACTGTGCCATTGTAACAGGATATAAAATACAGATTTAGGAGACAGAAAAGGCAGCCTGGAATTTTAAACAGTTTTAAGCAATGTTGCTCAAAGTAGGCAGTTTTCAATTTCTAGTTTCAAGGTAAGCTACAACTAATATGGATGCAAGTGGTGTGGCTTCCGTTTGGATTTATTAGGTATGACTTTATCAGGCCTAGTGCTGACCCTCTGATGGCTCTGTGAGGAGATTGTTTCACAGGAAAGGAGTACTTGTTAGCTGGATTTATCTGTGCTGCTTCCAAGTCTGAGATAACTCTTGGCATTGGGAAGAGTGGTACAAGCTGGCAAGCCCTTTCAGGTGAGTGTTGTGCAAGCCCCAAATAGCCCAGCCCCTCACCATGAGAGGCATCAAGTGCATTTCTGATGCCTCTGATCTTCTCTCAAATAAATTTAATTCAAGCACCAGGCATAAAGAAAAGCACACTAAAGAAAGAGTTACTTATTAGCCTAAGTGTAGTAATTCAAGGCTGAAGAGTGATGGAAACAGCTCCGCAAGTGATGAAGCAGCTGCTGTTCTAATGCTTTTCCCACAAGGTTAAGTGGGACTTTCTTCCACTTCTTACCAGTTGGGTAACCAACTCGCTTAAAGTTTCATAGCAACAACATGGAAAATTATTTAAGGGTAAGCAAGGATCTGTAAAGCATTCTTTACAGGAACTCACAAGTGCCATACTGCTATAATGAATCTGAACTCCAGCATCAACCACACAAAGGGACTACTGTACCTGTTAGTGTTGTCAGGGGCAGGACTGATTCGCTGTCTATATCATCTGTTGCCTGGATAAAACCATGGGAAGAAGGAACAATAAGCACAGTCTCATCATCTATTGTAGGCTGATCAACTTGTTCTTCTATCGTTGGAGAATCCAGGTCCTGCACAACACAGAAGAACAAGACATGAGAGTGTACTCTCGGTAACAAACAGAAAAACCTGATTTGCTCAGCCATGCTCCACAGTAAGCAGTAGACTCCCTGGATGAATTTTATCTCATTGAACTGAAATGTCAGCATCTGAGCTAGTTTACTTCAGCATTTACAGGATGTGTTTCATCCTAGTGCAGGCATCTGAAAACAAGATCAGAACAGCTGTACCCTGTGAGCAGTATGAGGGGCAGGGGGAGAGGGAAGACTGCAAGGTGGTGATGTTTTAAGTCAAATGTTTTGCCTATAAAGAGGAATAATTAAGCTGTTTCACTACTTGCTGTCTAGATGTTCTGAGATACTGAAGCAATACCTTTATAGTACTTACCAGCACCACAAATGCCAGAGCTTTGCCTTAAGGTTCACAACTTCTGTGTCAAGTTTTAACTACTGAACGCAGAGTTCAAAAGACCCATTTTAAGTGATGTGCCTTGCCTGCCCTGTCAACTTGCAGGCTGGCTCCAAATGTTTTTAGCTGAGCCTCATTATATCAAAGAATTGTTAACACACTGGTTCTTTCCTACAAGTTGTCAATACCCCTGCTCTCTTCCAGTCTTGTGATAGCTGCTGCTGCCTCTTCCCTGGCTGTTAGAGTACTGGAATGGCAGTAATACACCTGGCTTACTCAAGTGTCACTGCAGTCTGGCAGACTCCTGGTTCCGCAAACGCAGTGAGCAGACATCCTAGATAATACTCTCAGAATAAGCAGGGTTGTTTTGATTCAAGTTTTTGCATGTAACATGCATAAGGTTTGTTCCTGCTTCAGGACCCACTGGTACAGAACACTTGCAAATGTTGCCAGCAGAGTGGAAGGTATCTGGATTTGTTGCTGTTTTCAGAGGGAGCAGGAAGTATTTGGAAAAGCTTACAGCCCTCTGTTCAAGAAAATCCTGTACTTCCTCCACATAGTTTTTTTAAGAAAACTTCCTTCCCTGTATAGTTTCACAATTTTTTTTTCAAAGCCAACTCCCTGCAAACCCCTTCCCTGGTGCTGCTGAAGAGGAGCTGATGACCTGCACTGCAGCTCAGTGCATTAGACTTGGTCCAAACATGTAGCTGTTCACACAAGGTACAGTCTGCCTGACCTGCAAAAGCAGCTTCCCGCAGAGAATACAGCTGAACCTGCCCAGGATAAGCAGTATGTTGCGAGGCTTCAAACTGGGAAGAAGAGGTATGAAAAACTAGAGAAGCCATTGTGGCAAACAGGCACCTTTCCCAGCCAGAAATAATAAAACTCTGCAGTATGACTGCCTGCTTCCCACTACCCACACCCACAGTGACAGTACAATACAAAGCGTTAAAATAACACAGACTTAAAGAAAGAAAAAATTAGGCATGTCTTTCTAGAGTAACTTTTCACTTAAAATCACTCACAGACAGTTCACTATTTCCTAGAATTTAAATACATGTCAAACGGAAAGCTGACTAGAAGTCCAAGACAAATTAGAATTACAAATCTAGTTTCTCTGTATGGAAAAAAAGTTTAGTAGCTCTTTATATCCTGCTAGCCATGAATGATTTCTACGAAGTTTAATTAGGAACTAGGCTTATAGCAGAAGTTTACTAATTCTACCTCAAGAAGCTGAAATTTTAAATGGAGTAGAAAGCTGAGGGGCTGCCTCAAGTGTTGAGCATCTTATCACAGCTATGTCAACCTTGAGACAAGAAGGAGGAAAATGGAAGAATAATCCTCAGCTCTGGATGTAGTCAATATTCAAAGTCTTCTGTAGTAGCAGGCTGTTGAGACTCCTCTTTGTAAAAGCAGAGTGGATATGCAGTGTCTGTTACAAACGTTTTCAGAGCCTAATGAAGTCAAAGCATATCAACAATGTATTTTCAAGGCTGATAAAGCTTAATTACAGCAACTGTGGAGCACAGTGCTTTAGAGAACAGGATGGGGGTATTCGAATCTAAGTCATCTCTTCCCACAGTCTAACCTAATCAATCCTCTAAAGAAAGATGGATTTTCTACCCTAAAGAAAGATGGATTTTCTACCCACTACCGGGAGTTATCTTTTTTAGCATTTCCATTTTCCTTGAATTACTCATTATTGTAGTTCCAGCAAAACTGAAAGATGGAGGAATTTAGTATAAGCAATCCAAATGCCTGAAATAATCTGTATAAACTTATTTCTGCATCTCATTTGTTGGAGTTCAATGAAATTGAGGCCAAAGAGAGAAATAGCATAAATATTTGAAGGTACCCCAGAGTTTCAATTTCTGAGGACTTCTATCAAACATACTACTCCAGCTAAGTATCTGTTAAATTTGGAATTTGAAGTATGTTACTAGATTTGCAGAACAAACACTAAATACTCTATCTCACCTCCCTTGCTCAGGGGTCTCTCTATCTGTAAACTATGTGTGATGGACAATTAACAACCTAGTTAAAGCAACAGCATCAAATAGTAATCAAGATGAAGGTGATTGTTCAGTGCCACTAATATTCCTGCTTTTCACGGTCATCATGCAAAAGTACTCTGACTTGTGACACAACTCCACAGCTACTGAGGTATTCAATGCTCCAAAGTCAATAAGCCTTAGTACCAAGTTAAATGCTGTCACTGTCACACCCATAACGTATTAATTAAGCTCACTGATAGAGGATCCGAACAAAATACTCACAGAACTACAATGTACACGAGGTAATAGCTTAACATGAAGGTCAAAGGTGCAGTGAAATAGTTCTCCACACAGATATGGGGAAACATCAAGTATCATGCACTTCCTCACCTCAGTAACATAAGTGCTGGGTAAATCAGAGTGAGAATCCTCTTCTCGTTTCAGGCTGGAATCTGCAATCTCCTCCTCAGTTCTTACCATAACTCCATCCATCAGTTCACTGCTATTCCTGCTCCTGAATTTGGAAGCATCATCTTCGTTGTAGGCTGACTGTTCTTCATCGCTCAGCTTGGACTGATGGATATCGTCTGGGAAAGTGTTTGTTTCTAAGGTATCAGGAGGATCTGTCAGGTCAGCTGACTGAATATCTGAATCAACAGTAAGTTCTGCTTGAGTGACAGAGGAGGAGATACCTTCAGCAGCAACGGTGCGGATTATGACACTCGGCGCGTGGCACTGCACTGTGACATTGTCACTTGTATTTAACAAATGTTCTGGCTGTAAGCAGTATTTGCAAAAAAAGACAAAATCCAAAAAACATCAGATTTTCCTGCAAGGAACTTCAAATCTTTCAGCAGATAAAAGTAAAAGGGTTCAAAAGAAGTCATTACTAAGTGTAATTCAGAGCTTTACATATAGACTATGTCAGCCCAAGTCATCTGTTGATCTTTCCTGGACTTAAATGATGAATTCATAATTAAATTTGGTGTCAACCGTTCTTTAAGTCTCAAATAAATACATAATACGAAGAAGGAAACTGTTCAGGTGAGGATCACCATAGATTCAAAATAATTTCTTTTCCCTGAATTCTGCATCACTTTTGTTATTCAGTCTCCAGTTTGCTTCTCCTTCCTTCCCCTCTAATAAAAAGTAATATTGTCCTTAAAAGCTTTGTGAACACCAATATTCAATTGTAAGAGTAACTGGAAACATCAGGATACCACAGCATTTTGTTCTGCTGGGGAACAAGCCACTAGATGGAGACATCACGTTCAGCCACAGTAAGAACAAAGTTGCTTTACTCAGCTAAGTTTTGAAGCCACTTGAAGTTGCTTTTTAACAACATCACAAAAAATTAAATTCTCATTCATCAGTATTTTAAGCAAAGCAATGTTACGACTGAAGGACTGCTTTGCAAATTGAACGTGCACATACAGGGAAGGGCATTATTATGTTCCACTCCCACCACTGCCCAAACTCTCTCGTCTCCTCACTGCCCGAAACACGTACCGATAAGGCATGAACTATGATCTGCTCTGGAGAGGCTGGAGCAGCAGCAGCAGCTGTGAGGGTCATGGTAGGACTAGTCGTCAGTGTTAAAGGCAGGCCTTGGCTTGAGCTTGTCTGTAGTAAGTATGTACCTGGTGTTCCAGTCGGCTGGAGATGGAAAGACTACAAAAGACACCCCAAGTTTAACATCCAAACATGCTGCCTTCCTGGCCCACACCCAGTGCTTATTTACAGGAAGTAGCCTACCTGTAACTCCCCTGGAAAACAAACTATCAAATCCTATCCCTACTACAATTATTGCTGTACTGCACTCGCAAAGTAGAAAGTCAGTCATCCACAGCCTTAGGCTACCAAGACAAGGCTGAGAGTCAAGCAGGATGGTATTAAGCTGTACAACAGCAGGTAAGAAAGGAACAAATTCAACTTACTCTAACACTGAGGTGAAAGAGAAACTGTGCTGTAAATTACATTACAACAGAACTGAGTCTTGCTAGGAGCTTCCCGTGGCTCTGTTATGTCAGATCTCAACAACAAAAAGCAAAACAAGGACAAAGGAAAACTTCATAGCAGTAAGGCATTAAGGCAGATTTAAAGCATTTAATGGTAATCCACATTTTACTCCATAGTCCTAATGAATACGCTTTTAGAAATAAATTTTGCTTTGATATTTGAAGTTTTAAATCTCTTAACTTCCTCCTTCCATTTGAGAACTACTCTTCTGGGGGGAAATGCAGAGTTTCATAGTCTAAGAAGTATCTGTGCTTAAAAGAAAAAAACACAGTATCAAATACCAGTTCTCTGTTACTTACTGGAAGAATCTCAAAGGTCTGTAGTGTTCCGCTGTTTAGTGTTATTGTCTCAGAGTCAACAGTAGCAGCAGGGGAATCGGTTGAGGCTGCAAAAGGAGGAAAAAAAGAAAAAAGAAAGTACGTAAACCAAAAAGTTTCAGCTCTGCAAAGAGTATAAAGCACAGTAATTACTACATAGCAGAGTACTGTTAATTCCAGTAATAAAAAGAAAACTGGCTGCAGTCCTAATGACAAGGCTCTCTAATTGGTACCCAAGATACAATACTATTTAAAGATGGCATTCTACCATCCAAAACCATGGAACAAAGTATGGTTTTAGTGCACAGGGATAAAAGCAGACAAATAAAGTTATCTAACGTGATCTAATTACTTTTTGTTATGAGATTTTAAGAGTTTCTGGTGTAACAATATCCTTTGGATTATATGTTACTTGTTTGAAACTGGTGTCACATTTAATATTGCTATTTCCCATGAATCTCCTTTTTTTTTTTTCCCTGCCCTCCGCAGTATGTCCACCACTGATGAAACATCAGATGCTCCCCAAGATATATGCCTACCCTGTACATTGTGCTTGCACAGTATAAAAGCTCTAAATATTCTTACTACAGGTGTTCAATTATTTATGCAATTATCTCCATTAATTCTAACAGTAATGAAGAGAAGCACTGAAAACAGTTTACGTATCACATTTGAAGATCACTGGGTCCAAAGAGCTTGTGCCCAAACCCTTGTAAGATATCAAAAAACCTATGCAGAACTATAATAATTATTTTTATTTACTATTAAAAACCTCAAAAGTTCAGGAAACTGGAGGAAAAACAATACTTTGCCTGGGATTATCTGGTAATTCCATCAATAACTAAAGGGCAAAAGACCTACATGATGACAGCAGTGCTGCAAGCACTGAAAACTTGTCCATGCCAGACTCAGCAGCTTCAAAGTAGAATGATTTTGGTCTCTTAAGAAGATACAAGCTTTGATTTTGAAGCTTTTATTGCTGTTGTGGCATGTTTAAAGTTTCCTGCTGAGATCATTCTATCAAATGCAGCTGACAGGGGCTCGTAGGTTCAGTTCTCATGGGATTGGGAAAGATGCAATACAAAATTCACTTTGATGACACAAACAGGAATTCTTCAGGAAAGCTGACTAACAGAGGAAAAAGGCTTCTTAGGCAGACAGGGGCAAGTGCCATCACAAAATAATCATGACAGGATTAAATTCATAAAGGATTGCTCATCCAGACTTAATAGCTTTTACCAGGCTTGCCTGAAAGTCTGAGACCACTGACATATTATGATAGATAAGCTGTTGATGAGTTGGTTTGTGTGTCATTCTAATTAAAAAATACACCAGATAAAATGAAGATGGCACTTAATAAGAAGTATTAAGATAGGCTAATCTAATTAAATTATTAGAAATTTGTTACTCAATGACTAGTAAGTCTGAAGAATCAGTTCTTAGCCTGATTACCTTATTTCATAATGAAGACTGAAGCACCAGATTTTCCCAATAAAATTAAAAAATGACAAGCAGTGCAAAATAGTATAAAATGGAGATGAGGCTGTAGCTGGGGCAAATGGATCGGAGTGACTGCACTTATTCATTGAGATTACAGAATCACAGAATTACTGAGATTAGTTACAAAAACAAGCAATAAGCTCTACAATCAAAATAGACCTCATAATAAATGTTTGATAATGACCAAAGTTCATCCTTAAGAGCACGGGAAACATCAATTAAAAAAAAAAAAAACAGCAGTTAGAGTAGATCATCAGCTGAACACCAGTGTGACTTGGCAATCAAGAATTCCCAGAGTGTTTGTGCCTAGAAATATCTGCATAATAAAGAGCTGGACTAGAAAAAACATTATATACCTTCCCTTCAGCATCCTTCATCAGAATTTGGGGACAGCACTGTATGTATTTTACAACAGGAGATTTTGTACGTGACACTCACTGTTCTGGACAAGGGCTACCAAAAGAAACTTAACGAATAAACATATATATATACACTGCATCTTCAATAAGGGGCTTGTGGACCAAAGCCTTTTCTATGAACACGTTACACAGCAAGCTCACAGACATACAACCCCTGTGTCCAGGTGCTCCAATTGCAGCTTCTTGGTATTACTCTCACAGTAATACCTGCATTTGCCTAACAAAGTTAGAAACAAGTAAATGGAACCCAGAAATCCTTAACATGACTTTATGGCAAGACCAAAACAGAATTAATAAAATTTAAGACATGCCCAGCTCTTCTTCACCACCTTACCATAAGAAAGCTCAAGGTTTCATTAGAGGACAGCGAGTTGTTCATTTCATCTACTTACAGACATGCGTAATCTGGACTGGAATCTGCAAAGCTGCCATAGGGCTTGGGGAGTTGCCTGTGTTCTCCTCTAAGCGAGCCACTCGAATCTGCACGTGCTGAACCCCTGAACTGGAATTAGTGGTTGGTAATCCACCTCCAGATTTGTTCTCCGAAAGCTGGTGCCCGGGATTGTTTTTTTGGTTCTCATGGAGTTGTTTAAGACCTTTTATCAGCACTGAGAGAAAGAATACTCGTGCTAAAGCATGTTGAAGAAGCACATTTGAAATGCTGCATTTGATATTTATCCAAGATGAAAAAAGTAACCAAAATCCTTCTGAACTTGGAACCTAAACAATTTACAGAGATATATCAACTAGAAATTTAGCACATACACAAAACATTTATTGTCAGCTACTGGAATGTTCTTGATTTTCTCAAGGAATCTAGACATACTAAGACGCTTGGAAAAAAAAAAACCAGAAAAGTTCATAGTATTTTGGACCTCTCTAGAAACACGTATGCTATATCCCCAAGCTACAATCAATTGCCAGTATCACTAGTTGTGTAAAGCTGCTACCAGAAAGAAACCCGCCAATCTTACAAAACAAGGAAGCGCATTTATTCAGGACGTTGACAGAAGTGTCACTGGAAACAGGGAGCAGGAGAGAATTAACCTCACAGTGGCTCTACTACAATTCTTCACCTGTACATGGAACGGTCCATTGCACCAATAAAACCACTCACCTTTCTTCCCTATAATCTCTTTGGTCCCACTGAGGCAGCAGTTGACATACATAAGGTTACAAAAGCTGAGACCCCTGTTTTTCTAGCATTCAATGTATCAAACGTCTTAAACATAGAATCAAAGAATGGTTTGGGTTCAAAGGGACCTTTAAAGGTCATCTAGTCCAAGGCCCCCGCACTAAGCAGCGACATCCCCAACTGGATCAGGTTGTAGAGTCCCATCCAACCCGACTCTCAATGTTTCCAGGGATGTGGCATCTACAACCACTCCAAGCAGCCAGTCTTCCACTCCTGACAGCGCAACGTTTTGTCTGGGGAAAGACAGTGGAGCTTGTTGTTTCAGTGGTATATTTATATCAAGAATTATGTGATGCAACAACTGCCTATTAATATGTGTCAAGTATAACAGGGCTACGCTCTCAACTGCAGCCTCCAGGCATGACTAATATATAACCACACTGGTGACCACAGCAGAAGTGTCCATTAAATTATACCTTTTATTATGACATGCCTATTTTTTTTTTTTTTTTTCCCTCTCCACAAGCCAGAGTAAAGGAGGACTGAAGGTCACGGAAACTGAAATACTCTTTGGCTCACACACTAGGTTTCTCTAACTGAGAATGAGAAAATGCTAGGAGAAACATATCTGGGGAACTTCATACTCCTGATTCCTCCCTTCCTCGTCTCTGTGCAGCTAGTAGTAGTTCTACCTTCTGCCTACAGCTAAGGTTCAGCACCTCATACAGATTACATGTTAACATTTTAAAGGTAACAGATCTAACCTGATGTGACACTGTTAGGCTGCAGATACATATCCTCTTCCACCTGAAGAGGTCACTGCCCTCCATACTAAAAATCATCATCATCTGAGATCTGCCCGATGAGCTGCTTATATATGTGCTCTCCCTTTAGCCAGGGTGAGGGGAGCCGGAAAAATCTACTTTTCAGTTGTATACATCAGCTTGGCTCGTTTTGACTGAAAACACTTAAGGATTGCTTGTAGGAGCAATTCAGCCAGCAGATCCAAGGGGCCAGTAACTTCCAGCCAAGAAGCAATGTGCTCTTTAGCCAGCAACGCTGAGAGTAGACAATAAAACGCAGCCTTATTCCTTCAACATTTGTGAAAGGAGCTTTCAGAAGAGAAGTGCACAAGTAGTACGTTACCAGGGAATGAAACATCTTTGTGGTTTGCAATCTGTCTTTTAATGGTCCACCATTTACTCCGAAGCCACTGTGGTGAGCGAACACTACTCCATCCTTCAGCTAGTAAATCCCAATTGATGTCATTTTCATCAGAAACTTCAAGTTCCGCTATCCTGGCAGGATACAGAAAATATTTACCTGTTAGAAACTACCCTCCAGACTGGAAGGAGTGTTGCACATCTCCGGTCTTGTCACGCGTAACAGCGGCAAAATGGCATGCTAGTGAACAGTCCACCAGAGCTCATGAATCGACACAGGCTTCCAAGGCGCCACGCTGCCAGAGGTCAAGCAGAATCATAAAACAACAGGAGATGGACTAGACCTGTTAGATGATCCAGCCCATCTCCTTGCCATGCAGGATTATTCTCCTTATTTACAAATACACTAGGACTTGGATCAGATTATTGTGAAGCATTCCAAATAATTGTACTTGCATCTTTTCTCTTTGGAAAACCATTTCCCAAACCCATCTCCAAGGCAGGAAATACTTCCTTAGATTCACTCTCAACTTTCACTTAATTAATTTCATGTTATGATATTTGCTTCTGTTTTGTCCTAAATAACATCCATCCTTAACACAGATTTTTGCCTCCTCTCAGATGCTTCTTAGCCAAAGTAGATGAAGTTAACTACAGTACTAAGCAGTTCCTTATAAATCAATCCCATCAGACTCTCCAGGTAAGAGACAGTCTTCACATAATTGTGGCACATGTTATGCACACTGGATTTTACCAGAATCTGTAACTATCTCTGCATTGCCTCCAGCTCACCAGTAACATGGAACATACGAAAGAGAAATGAACACTGAGAGAGGGGAAAAGATTTTTGTGAAAGTTAAGAAAAGTTCTCTTCACAAACCAAGCAATAGCACTAAACACTCTTGCTAGTCAAGAAAACAAACAAACAAAAAATCCCCCAAAAAAACAAATCAGGAAAAAAGCTACCAAAACCAACCCTGCAGGATAAGTTAAGGATATCTGGACAGACCAAAACAGATACCATTTGTACCGAAATACTAAGAATTATAGGCAGTACATTCTGGAATGCGGAATCAGGTTCATGTCAAAGAGCTTCTGTAAGTTAGTGGATATTGCTTTGTAAATAGTGCTTAGATTCCCTGGATGTCTTGGCTTTTTATTCCCACCCAAAACTATCAACCCATAAAAATCCACTGGCTAAAAAGCCTGAGTTACAGGCATTCGAAATGGGAGGAGGACTGGAGAGAGCAAAAGATTTCCAAAGTTACTACCAGGATGCCAGTTCAAGTGTAGTCAAAGATGCTGATATCTAATCAGTGTTTGGTGGCCTACATGAAATTAATTTGCAGTTTCGGTTTAGTTCTTTGTAGATAAGATGTTCACATCACAGAAACCACCACCACACTTGACCCTTGTTGGTCATCTCAGCAGAGAGGCCAAGGACTGAATGGGCAGGGAGACTGAACTACCCTCCAGTTAAGGGTTAAAGCGCATCGGTGGGGCAACGTGTTGGAAGCTTGCACGGTTGCTGCCTGTGCTGTACCTTTTCTGTGGAATAAAGAAGACTTCAGTCTCCAGGGTTTTCAATCTGACACCTTTCACGAACACTAACATTCACTAAAAAAACAAAAAAACAAAAAGTATGTTCAATAATAAATCTCTGGGAACTGTAAACACAGCAGTGATTTTTGGAGGGTTCTAGAGTTTTTAGTGTCTAAGAAACCAGCAAAATGGACCCCCATGGAATCCTGCTAGCGTCATGTATCACAAACCTTTAAAAGTAACTAAAATAACAAACCTCAAGATCAGATTTATTTCATCTTCCTTGGTCCACTCAGTGCCCCCACTTTGTTTCCAGTTGAGATAGTTGAGCCATTTAGAGCGGCATTGCTTTTCAGAGCGCGTCCCGACCCGTTCTGCCACGGCAGCCCACGATACACCTTGTGTGACAATGTCACCTGGTTCTGTGCTAGTTAGCTCATGTACTACTTCTGCTAGTCTTTTTTCTTCTTTCTCTGTCCACTTTCCTGAAAGACAGAAAAGCCCTGCAACTTAACTAACAGCAGATGCCCCCTGTTCTGATCCGTAACATGTCAGCAGACATTAATCTTCAGTGCCTAACACCTCATTCCAGATGCAAATACTGAGTTGTGAAGAAGAAATAACTGGCCTTCCTTACTAACAATGTATATTACATCCTTTCTTGATTAACAAATGCATAATTCCATTGTTTTGCTGCCAAAATTCTTTCTCTTCTCTTCCTCTCGCAGATGAATGAAGCCACACAGACCTTATAAAAATACTGACCAAAGCAAACTGGTCTGAGCTACCTGAATTGTATTAGTGGAAGTAAATTAATCATGCAACAATTTAGTATACAGTACTTACCTGAGGTCTGACTAAATTTTCCTTCCCTTTGAATATATACACAACAAAATAATACTATACTCCTAAAGTGCATCTGCCTCTTAATTGATACCAAATATACACTGTATATTTATGAACATTAAACACAAGGGAAAGTACTTTTTAATCCAGCTCAGTAAAATATGCTCTAGTGGCATAAATATATGACGGCTGATGGACTGCAAAAATAAACTGAGTGTTCTGCTCATTAAGAAGTGAAACTCGACAGACCTATACCAAATACATTCTAAAAATGTCTATATATCTCTGAAAACACCACTGAGAAAGGCAAAGGTGACAGAGCTTTAACTAGAATATCCATGACTGACACCAGCATTTACCTCACCTGTATTGCAGGTATCCTTCATCAATCTACATCGATCTTTCACAGATGAAGCACTTCTTCCCAGTGCAGCTCCTATCGTGGCCCAATCGTTACCATGCTTTACTCTCAGCCTAAACAGAAACATGCTCATTAGCACTGTATACAGTAATGAGATTACCAAAATATTGAATATGCTCTAATAAAAACAGGATAAATGTGCAATTTACAGGCTTAAAGACAGAATGGGGAGTCATTGTGACACTACAGTATTAATATTTTCTATTATCACTAGAAGCCTTTTGGGACAGCTATGTCACAGGATACTCACTTATAAAATGCTTAATATCTATCTGTCTTGCAGGAATGTTGTGGGGCTTAATTATTGTGTTAAATACAAAGCAAATGTTTATGTAGTAAACAGCCAACATCCAAAGTTCCTCAAGTGTTTTCAGGTGGTATACAGATAACTTGAGAAATCTAAGTAACACCTGATGAAAACCCAGGCATCCTTCAATTTAAATGAAGCAGAACACTGTATAATCATGCTCATAATGGTAACTATTATTTTCTCCCACAAATGACAACAGGTAGCTTAACATATTGAGCCATGACTACTTTTGACATGTGTAACCACAGACACCTTGAAAATGACACAGACCAGAAAAAACAGATCCAAACAGATCCATCACTGCAATGAAATATCCTTCCAACCAACCTGTTTTCTTCAAATGGCTCAACCTTGGAAAGCTGCAAAAGGAGGTAAGGTCTGCAGCCCCTTCTCCCTTATCTATCCAGTTCACAGTCAAAATCAAGGAGCCTCACTGACAATTTATGTATCTCTCTAATACTGCATATAGGAGATCCTACCCTTAACCTGCCACTTTCTTTAGAAATAACCTTTACCCAGGTTTTCCCAAAAAAAGAGAATTTCTGGTTTTTGCAAACAGTAACTGCACATGCTGACTGTGCTTGTAAAAATCTGAAGGCTTGCTTTAGAACTTTGTTGCTTAGTGCTTATGTCCTGAATACACATTAGAAAATATAAAAAAGTAATACAAATGTAGTTTAATTTCTCTTCAATTTAGTGATCACCATTTTCTGATAAGAGCTGTAGCAGTCACTTTTCAGTTATTTAATGTAATAAATCCTGTAAAAACTACTCAAGCTACTACATAGAAACAAGGTGGTTGTTAATAAAACTACTTACTCTTTAAGCTTTTCAATTTCCTCAGGAGTATACCTAAGCAACAAGTAAATAAAAGACATTATTTTAAACAGAAAACATGCAGCATAAATACTTTTGTTTTACTAACCACACAGTAAACATTTAATTACAAGATACTAAGGAATTTTAACTGTAAGAAACAATCTGACTGCTTTAAAAGAACAAATGCCATTTTCCACATTAATGCATTTCTAAGATTATCTGCTCTAACATTCCTCTCATTTGCAAACAAAATTTCTCATTCTCAGTCATCTTACTACTAAGAACAGAATTAGAATATTGTGTATTAGTAAAATAAACAGCTCTCAAACAAACAGCTATATTTTCCCTTCCTGTCTCAGCTCCATCACCATAAGGCTGACTTTGCATTAAAAAAAAAAAAAAAAAAAAAAAAAACAAAATCAGCATCAAGATGGTATTTTTAATTTTAAGCTACCTTTAAAGACTAAAATACAACATCCTTTTCAGCATTTCTGGATGATGTCATGCCCACTGCTTTCCAGATAGACAAACTAGGGGCACAGGAACAAAGATCAATCAGCTAGAAAGAATCTACATCTCTGCAGATCTGTGCTTGTGTCAAAGTTGTCTAATCATACCAGAATCCTCTTTGCACCTTTGTTTTGGTTTTTTTTCTTTGTTCTGTTTGGTTTGTTTTTTTTCAAGTTGTGGATACCATCAATTTCACACTACTATTGTCAAGGTTGATCTACCAGAATTCAGCAGAGGTGACATGATTAGGAAGAGCTAGGTGTCTTTGGTCTAGAATTTTCTGTCTCACAACATGTCAAACATTAAATACATGACCCTACTCATACCAATAAAACCATGCAGCATTAGAGGTTTTCATACTTTCCAACATGGTTTCTGTCATCATACATGCGAAGGACTCTTCTATAGACAGCAAAAAGAGGCCGATTCAGACCCCAAGCTATTGTCCTGTAAAAATCTTTTCTTTCGTCTTTTGACATTTCAAATATAATTTCAGTGGCATCTTTTATTCCACGGGCCTAGAAGAAAGCATTTGTAAAAAAGTACTTAGGGAAAGCATTTAACAAAAATCCACAACACAACACCTCAGAGAAAGTCTCCAAGAAACCAAGAAGCAGAACACTTAAGAACTGAAGCCTAGAATGCCATTATGTAACTTTCTATGTGTCTCAAATAATACAGTCTGAAAGCAAAATAGAATATTTATGAATTTGCAGCCTCCAATACAAACCCTTGAACACTAGGTTTTTGTTTTGGTGTTGGTTTTTCTGTTTGTTTGTTTTGTTTTTTTACACCAGAGTCCAGGAAGACACAGAAGCTCTAACTTTCATTCACATTAGAAAAAAAAAATAATCTGTCCAATGTACATTTTAAGATCAAATCTGAACCATCATTTAGAACATCATGAAAAACATAATGTATAGAAATTAGCCTGGGGTCATACAAGGGGAGGCTGTGAAACAGTGCTATATCAATTAATTACATAATTTTAGATACTCCTTATTTGAAAGCAATTTTTTTCAATTAAACTATTCTTCTTGTTCTGATGGAAACTCAAAAGTAAATTCAGTAAAAAAAACAATGTATTTGAATATTAAAGGAAACCTTTAGTTTAACTTCAGCTTAAACTAAAAACCAGTATATTTCCAATATTCGAAGCAGTACAAGAAAGTAGATAAATGGGAAAATAATGAATCAAATAACTTATCAGTAACTCAATGAAGTTAGTTAGCTGTCTTAAAAAAGCCATTCTAGATTTAAAAAATAATTATGATTCTGTGGGAGAAATTCTAATACACATGTGGGCAGACATACTTTCTACAACTAATACTGAGAATTTTTATACCAGTGGAGGCTAAATTCAGGGCTTTTTTTGATCCACAAATGAAGGATGTTGAACCTGTAATATCCAGACTATACATTCTCAGCTGTTAAGGACACAGCTCAAGTATCCTCAGCCATAAGCCTACCACAAATATGACTATGGGCAATTATCACTGTCAGCACGTTAACTGTATGCCTATTTTTACACTGAACTCTCACAATGATATACTAAGGGGTCCTAGTGGTAAACAAATATATCCTTTAGTATACTAAACAAATACAGATATGGCATCAAAGAAGCCTGGAAGTTGTATTCAATGATTTGTAAGGAAAATTGTCTCTATACCTAGTGCAATATTTTTCCTCCATCTCACAGAATGTTTCATGAGTGATGTATATTCAGGGAAAGAGATTAAGCCACTTGAGCACCCTGACAGGAAATTTTAAAATGGGTTATATTCAGTGTACAAATTAAAAGCAACGTTATATTCAGTAGTCTTAAATCCTCTGTATTGATAGAATTTTCTTATGTATTTCAACTGGGTAATGACCATTTCTACTACGACCTAATGAGAATTGCTTATTGCCTGTTCTGGGAGTACTAAAGAAAGCTGTTTTCTAGCAGGAGCTGTATCACCATGTCAGCTATTAGATAACAAACTCTAACACATACCTTTAAATAACGCTCGATGTTACTCATCAAAATGTCAATTTCTTCCTTTGACCACATCCCTTGCTTCCACTTATGGCCTGAAAATAGAAATAGCAAACTAATTACTGAAGTGAGAGTAAACAAAACAACAAGAACAGAAATATCAGAAAATATGACCCTCGTTAATGCAATTAACAAAAAAGGGAGTAATTTTAGTTACTTTAACTGGAATTAATTTAAAACAGATATTATTGCATAACTGATAAACAATCCCTAGTAACCATCAATTCATGTTTAAATAACGTGAGTCAGACCCCTCTTCAAAGACACTAATCTTAAAACAGAACATGAATTCCTCTATGTGCTGTCAAGTCACATTTTCAGGCTCTCTCTTTAGCCACAACTAGAAAATTTCTCTTTAAACTGACAGCTGAAATTTCCATGCACTCAAATGATTCCAGAAGCTGGGTGAGACTAAAATGTGACTCATAGTATTACTCGAGGAACTGGCAACAAACTGTTCCCTATCTCTCCCCTTTTTTTTTTTGGCATTGGGAATAATGCCCATTGGTCACAGTCAAGATAAAGACTCATGGGGAGAGTTTTATTTCCCAAACAAAAGTGGCAAACAAATAAAAACAAACACTATGCTTCACCTCTGCCTATGCCCTTGGTAACTACAATGCCCCAGCTGAGCTTTAAAAGCAAAACCAATCAACTTTATTCAGACAGAAAATTTCAAACCTGAGGTCTATCACTAAATATTAAAACATTCCTACTATAAATTTCTATATAGGTTTCTCTTTTTCTTTCCTCACGCTCATACATACTTAATGCTAACAATCACATATAAATAAGATTATGCTGGTGACCCAGTTTGCATACTGGTGTGTGCTGGCTACCTGCCCATCGCTGCTCAGAAAAATCAGGGTACTTCCTTCTCAGCCTGCTAATTACCAGAGCTGAGAGGCGGAACACACCGAAGAGACTGTTTACTCAAATCCAATTATAATGGAAAGTACAGGCATTACTGCTAATTCTGTTGGAACTGATGAGAGAAAACTCTTCCCTTGTGCCTGACGGCTTCAATCTCTTCTTCCAAAGCTGCAGAGACAGAACAATCATCTGCTACTGTAGCTATGATTCACACCTCAGTCCAAGCATCTGAACTGACTTAGAGGAACACTGCTACTCCTTACATGGAATAAACTTTAATATCCAGCTATTTTAAGAGAGGAAACATGTTCTGCACTACATGTCTTTGCACATTCAGTGTCAAGATTATTATAACCTGCCCATAAGTCTTCAAAGAAAGCATTTTAAGGGGGAGACTGTTGTAAAATGATGAGCTCAGGCAACACATACCAAAATCCTAGCTCCTGTAAAAGGAGACACACACCAGGATTCCTCCACAGCTGATCTCTGTGACAACACATGGAGACCACAATAAAGTTCATCTAGTACGGATTCTCAAACATTTTTCTCTGCTTATTTTACTGGGAATGTCTTCCTCAAATTATTAATCTCTTAATTAAAATCAACAGATTTAGCGCCCTTGTGCACTCACAACTGTAAATGCCACTTGTGATATATGATCACTATCAAGTGAGACACTGCAGACACTATGGTCACTGTGCCTGTGAGACAGCTACAAATGCGGTACATTTCTAATATACTTAACAAGACACACTTCAAACATGAGGCCACCAAGTCACATGAAAACAAGTCATTTGTCTGCCAAATCACCAGTACATACTCCTCCAGTCACAGCTGAGGATGTGCCGCTCCCAGCCAAAGTCCTTTACCACTGGCTACTGAAAAGATCATAATCTGTGCTTCCTCTCACCCTACAACACAGCAACTGTAGCAACGTGGTTTCTCACTACTACTACTCAGCTGCCTCAGTGCCATTATGCAAAGGGATCTGTCTGCTATCCCATCTCTGCCCCAGTTCTTGGACTGAACATTGAATAGTTCTAAGCCCTATAAATCTAATAAATAAGGATAGAGAAAATGGGGAGAAAATACTGGCTGTTAGAAGCACCTGTTAGTGCACACTTAGGATCAGTGAGTGGGCACTGACAAAAGTTGCTCAGTTCCCTTTCTCTGAATTCTCCATACCCAACCCCCAGGTTCTGCGTTCCTCACCCACATTTTTTCACTGACTCAGCAGTACAGTCAGCTCTTTGGAGTAGCACTCACTTGGTAAGAGACTGTTTGCTTTTCTGAGAGAAAACCATCTTTTTATTTTCATAAGGTTTTCTAATATGAAAGGAAGTTGCTTTGGACTGACTGAAAAACATTTAAGTTTTTTTTTCCCCTAGAAAGAGGGGTAAGAAAAACAGTACAGAGACTGAGGAATCTGGAGAGACAACATGTCTTTGTTTGACACTAAGTTGTGTCACTAGGTTTAGACAGGCACTTCCCCAGGCAGAAAAAACACCCAACACAAAAAGGCTATAAAGTTCAGCAGCTACTACATGATTGCACAGATACATTTTGAAAGGGAGTAATGCCAATGGAGTGGCAGTTTTAGGAGTAGCGGTGATTATTTCAGTAGATCCTGGTCAGCATAATCCCTCTACTTCTGAAGCAACTCTATTCCAGACACTGTTTAATATGAATCACAGCACAGTAGCCAGAATAAGCCCTATTCAGAGGAAGATGTATTAAGCTGAGCACAGGTTATTTTTTCCCCAGGGTACCCCCCTATGACTGCAGCTGCTCATCTCCTCACGAGGCAGAGGTGCAAACAGAGCAAACACAGCTGTCTGCCCCATCTGTGCCGACGCACGCTACCTACAGCAGTTCTCTAGCATGATCACTGTCACCACTGCAAGCACTTCCTCCCCAAGTGTATCTGGAGTTTCAACTTCCTTCTTGCACACTAAGTCTAAGAAGGATGGTGAAGACCTAGTGTATTAGATCTCTCAGCATTTTTTCAGTCTTTACAAATATCTTCACTAAAAAAGACAGACCAGAGATTATTTCATGCAACCTGCAAAATGTTCTGAGGCATTTGGAATAGGTTACCTTTTTATGGCTTGGGAGAACTGCATTTGAAATATCCTACCTTTATTTGTTAGAGAATCCTTATCCTCTTTGGTTGTGAACCAGGCTTGACTGACAGCTGACACTTCTTCATTGCCCACTGGGGAGATTTCATCCAGGTGTTCATTCTGAAGAATCTTGGAAAGACCAATATGAAATCATCCAGTAAGACCTTTAGTTCTTTCTGTCACCTTGCATTTATCATGGAGGAGTAACTTGAAGGGGAAAGAAACCAGCACACATAGTTTCCTTGCTGACTGCGCAGAAAGTGCCACTTTTTAGATACGGCATTAAAAATCACACAGAATCACAGAATCATTTAGGTTGGAAAAGACCCTTGGGATCATCGTGTCCAACCATTAGCCCTATTCTACAAGTTCACCCCTAGACCACGTCCCCCAACACCACACCTAAGCAATGCTTAAACACATCCAGGGATGGTGACAACCACCTCCCTGGGCAGCCCATTCCAATATCTCACCACTCTTGCCATGAAGAATTTTTCCCTAATGTCTAGTCTAAACCTGCCTTGTTTCAGCTTGAGGCCATTCCCTCTGGTTCTATCCCTAATAACCTGAGAGAAGGGACCAACACCAACCTCTTTACAATGTCCTTTCAGGTAGTTGTAGAGAGTGATGAGGTCTCCCCTCAGCCTCCTCTTCCTCAAACTAAACAGACCCAGCTCCTTCAAATGATCCTCATATGATCTATTCTCCAGTCCCTTGACCATCTTTGTTGCCTCCTCTGCACCCTCTCCAGCACCTCAATATCTCTCTTGTACTGAGGTGAACAAAACTGGACACAGTACTCGAGGTGAGGCCTCACCAGTGCTGAGTACAGGGGGACAATCACCTTCCTACTTCTGCTGCTCACACTATTTCTAATACAGGCCAGGATGTCGTTGGTCTTCTTTGCCACCTGGGCACACTGCTGGCTCATATTCATTCGCTTGTCAATTAGAACCCCCAGATCCCTCTCTGTGAGACAGCTCTCCAACCACACTTCCCCAATACACATTCAATATATTCACCTTTCCTAAAACATCAGAATAAGATTTAGCATCTTAACATATAGATGTTGTGAGAAACAGACAACATTCTTCATCCTGTTTAATGTACAGTTAACTGGAAGAGTCTTACTAGCTTTGGTAGAAAGAGGACTACGTCCAGCATCTCCAATCTAGAACTTTTAAACATGGTACACATAGAACTGTGTGTAACTATTAGGACTAGTGACAAGATAAAGCATATTCAGGGTTGTTATAAAGCTTAATTTATAATCAAAGAATGACAGGAATAACAAATTCTATGCAGATCATCACAGAGCAAGTAATTATCAGTGGAGGGCCACATCTGTTACTGTTCACTGTGTTGCTCTTTGGGCAGGAAGTTACACTTCCAATACAAATAATATCTTTCATATATAAAATGTTTCAATTGCACTTTTATAGAACAACTTTACACACAAGATTTGTGGTCAAGTACATTAGTTTCATACTAAAAATAATCTTATTCTTTTAATAAGCCCTTTCTGCCATTTGTTTCCCTTTTTATTTAAATGTAAATAAAAATGTACATCAAATGGGTCAATTTTGAAGTTTTACTGTACCTGAATCTGAGTAACAGTTCCTTCATTCATCTCCTCTTCAGCTACCTCAGTGGTAGCAGTCATGGTCACCTCAAAGCTCTGATCATTTTCTGAAACTTCAGAATGGATCAGTTAGTTGTATAACTTATTCCTGCAACATTTTTTATGCAAGCTACAGGTTTTATAAATTGCCACCTCTGCACTGAAAGTTTTACAGAGGCCTTATTCAGTATTTATTGTTGACACAGTAAAATCATCAAAATGATTATCAACTATTCCTCTTCATAAAATTTAAATATGGTTTTGGAACATTCAGTTTTACACTTGGCTATAACTAAGACCTAAAGAGAAACATAAAAATAGAAGTTGTCTGATTTGGTGCAAACATTTGTTATTGTATTAATGCCTCCTTTCTAGCTCTATCTTCAGTATTTTCCAATTATTAAAGGACAACATTCAAATCTTTTGGCTGCATTCTTTTTCTCCGGTTTTCCTTCAACTTCAACATGTGATTTTGCCTCCCTCTGGGAGATTGTATTGAACCATCTAACATGCAGTCAACCTTCTTAAAACTAATTCATTACTGAGCCTACCTTGTGGATAACAATCTCTACCATTACGAAAACATTGCCACTCTGCAAGAGGAGAGCACACCTAGTTTGTTGTCCATTCACTTATCTTTCAACTTACTCAATGCTCCTGTGCCTGCAGCCCTCTATCTGTAAGGCATGTTTATTTTGCCAATACTGCAGGGATAACAATTGCTGCAAAACTATCTGAGGCTCTCAGAGGTAAAGGTAATACCTAAGTATATTAATAAAATTTTAAAATAAAACATGAAAAATATTCTAATGTGATCCAAAGAGTCCACTTTTAACCTTTACCATCAGAATCGTTTGTTACAAGAGTACAAAACCTTCCAAGAACTTACTTGGAACTGCAACAACAGAAATGCATGGAGTAGAATCATCAAGGCTTTGATCATCCTCTGATAAGCAAAGTCTCTTATGTGGAGGTTCAGTGCTGTCTTCAGAGTCTACTTCATCAGCGTCTAACAACAAACACACGCAGGTTACCTTCCATTAACAGTGGAGCTTTGGACCAAATTCTGCTAACAAAGTGGACCAAACCAAAAGGCAGAAGACAATGTGATAGGTTGGTTCAGTGCCTTACTACTGCCCAGGAACTTTGTCTAAATTATGGGCAGTAAGAGGTCACATGTTTTCTTCAACACACATTTTCTGAGAGATTTTTTTAAGTTCCACCATAGTCCATTACATACAAACAAACCCCTGAAGTCTACATAAATTTGGTACATGCTTGGTTCTAAGAACCCATTTTCACTGAAATAAATCAGAACAGCTATACCCTTGCTGGGTACACACATACAAAATTTTGTGATTTACACCTAGGTTGACCCTTAATCCTTTAAACTGCAACAGAACAAACTGCAGCACAGTAAGCTGAATCCAAGCAACTCACAGAATCTGGGGGCAGGAAGTATGATGGTTGAATCAACAAAAAAAAAAGAAAAAAATATATACTATGCAATAGAATTCTATACCATTTTGAGGGCAGTGAAGTATAAGGTTCCCTTCAGTGTCCTGAGTCAGTGTCACAGAGTTCACGGTTTCTACTGTCACTGTGTCAGACTCTTCTTCAACTGTGCTCATACTCAAACCTGAAAGAGCAATACAAAGATTACTTTTCTTCAGTCCAGCTGCCACTTTGACCATGGTGCTGCTTCCTGTATCTCAAACAACCAGCACAAACTCCCGTACTGAATGATGATCGTCTTATCTGTTCTTTCACATGAACAATTCCATGGGACATTCATCTACCTTTACTTTTCCTACATATTTATACATCACAGGGGGTAACATCAGATAGTTTTAAAGCTAGTATTCCTATTAAAAATAGTACCTAACTCCTTATTCAGGAGCATTTGCAATCTATTGCCCCTTTTTTGGTTGTTTTTTTAATACAAACCTAGGCTATTACTTTTCCACATATGGTATTTTTTGTCTCACTTACTTGTTTCACTGCTCATTTAATAATTTTACTATTATATAACTCAAAGCTAGTCAAGACTAAGAACTATTTTTGTCATGTCATACTACTCATAGTTGTAATACTTACAGACTGACAAGCTGCAAAGTTTTACTCTTCTTCCATGCATGTAACTAAATGTAAAGCTAGTATTTTTTTCTTTGACATGGGAACAAAATGAGCAATACAAAAATTGGGTGCAAGCAATCACCAGTATAAAAAATTACTCAAATTTAATCAAGATACGCAGTGTACACTTAAGTCAGTGAACTAGGGCAAAACAAAGTGCTTCTGATGATCTCATTTCCACTATGAAAGTACTACCAAGAAACCCAAAACTTGTAAGAATTTCTATGTAAACAACCACTAATTTTGAAATAAAACAAACCAAAATCCCACAAAACCAAAAATTAAATCCCTCAAATACAGAGAAACATAACCTTTCTTATGCACAAGTGAAATGGAATTGCATCTGAAGTACACAGGAGCTCTGCAATGATCCTGTCAGTTGTGAGCACCTGGGTTTGGTGACTTTGCAGAGCTTTGCAAAAAGAAAACAGCATCTATTCCTCCTTGTAGTGCTCAGTCCTTTTAATGAGTTTTCTCATATGTCAACAACAGAAAAAAAATTACTTGCAACTTTTAATTTAATGCCAATGTACTATTATCAACAGCTTTAACTTACATTGTTAAAAAAACATTGACTATAGCTTTAAAAATAAAATCACAATTACATTACAAAGCTGCCATGTACCAGGTAGGGATACACATATACCCATCTAAGTGGAATTTGCAACCCAGATTTTAAAACCCCTGTAAAATGTTAATAACGTTGCTTCAACAGGAAATTATTTAATTTTTAATCAGAAAACATGTTCTTTGGTATTGAAGATTCCAAAAAGCACTGCTTTCTTGGAAGTATAAAACTACTGACAGTATTTCAATAAAATTACTTATCACCTCTCAAGCTTGATGAAAGTTTGGCACATCTTTGAGCACATGTAGTGACTGATTTGTAGAACGAAGTGATACTACCCTTCTGAACACATCAAAAATTTCAGATACTGTTGACATTTTAACTCAAGGGTTCTAAAATTTACTTTCAGATCTACCATCAGCAACAGATCCACATCACATGTAAGTGTAGGAGGCAACAGCTTCCTTGCGATTCATCTGCTTCTGAGTTTTACAGCTTCTGCCCTACCCTTTTCTAGAAGTGCTGTGTGCTGCACAGCCATAGTATGGATTTTTAAGAAACAAAAGAGGTGTCCGTTACTCTAAAATGTGAAGAAAAAAAATCCAAAGTGTTACAGCTAAATTAGCAAACTGTATCTTCTTCAACTCCATTTTGCATTATTCATTCACCTTTTTGGGAGTGAACAAATTAAGTAATTCTGGAGGGCCAAAAGAAATAGGTAAGATTCTCTTTTTCATGCTCATATGTACTTTCTGAATAACTTTTACTACAGAGAATGGTGTAGGAAAAATTCCCAAAGTTACCAAAAATGCCACAGGGGATTCTTCTTTAATTATATCTGAACAAACTGTGGTAAGATTTCTTTCTCCACAATCAGATGCAGCATCTATTTTTTTTTCTCACCACTATAAAGGCTCAAAAGACATGAGCATTTATTTTTATAAAACACATTATGTCAATCATATATTTCACCTAAAACTGATCTAAAAGCAGTGGAAACTATAGCATCATCCACAGCAGAAGACCATTCCTTCTTTTTATTGAAGGAATACTGAAAGCTGCATACAGATACAGCCAAGCTGTGCCACTCTCTCATCAGTTACTCAGGATTCGCTGAGAATCAAAAATGTTTACAGGATTAAGCTCCCTAATCAAAACCACAGAGTAATCAGGTTTGTTCGTTTGCATTCTCTCCTTTGCTGATTTGCTGTGTGAGAAGAGGAAAGGATAGAGCATGGAAGGGGTCCATGGATCCAAACCTCATCTTCCCATCTAAGCTTGGGGAGGCAGATGACCATGACCAATAGCTGCTACTCTGTCACTTCCATACAGAGCTGCAACAGGACTCGAAATGGACTCTTAACAGCAACAACAGCACCACTGAACGCTGTTAGATGGTAGAAGTCTCTTCTTGTCTGCTTGAGTTCCCAGGCACTCCTTACAAAGCACCGAAAACTGTGCACACCACATTGTTCAAGGAACTGCAATTTCCTGTTTCCTCAGTGAGATTCCCAAACTGAGCAGGGTTTTGACATTTTTTTGCCAAAATCCCAAGAACAGCTTAGCCCAACAGTTAAGTGTGGGCTCTTCAGAAAAAAAAGAATAATGTTCTGCATAAGATACTTGACATAAGTTTTCTGAGTAAAGGTAATAATCATAACCAAGCATTCATAAAAGGTTAGGAAATCCTAGATTTAACTGGGAAATTCCCATTAACTGCAATGGATATGGCCTTGGACTTCAACTGAAAACTTGAGTGCAAAGAACATGAGGAGTCATGTCACAGTGAAATCCATATTTTGGACATTATTTATTTATTAGACTACACAAATACAAGAAAACTGAAGGAAACATACAAACTTTGTTCTTTCAAAATACATTTACAGCAGGACATGAATCAGTGACCAAAAGGTAAGGAAAAAAAAAAAATCTCTAGTAACTGCAGTGGTGCTTCTGTGTGAGTAGGAAACAACCTCCAGATCTTCTAAAAATCACTGCTTTACACTTACACAATGACAAAAGTACCACATAAGCTGAAGATACATCAAACATGACATACGACAGGACCACTTGGAGGTTATGGTGAGCTCCTCAGAGGAAGCACAGTGCTGCTGCAGGATACAAAGCCCTCTGATGCAGGCTGCTTTGGCACTGGCTGCAGGACACCATACACTCACCCGATGTCTTTAATTTATGATGGGATGACAGCAGAAGTCATGCTAAAGAATGCTGTTACCCCCGCAGAGGTCTTTTAGGATGTGCCATATGAAGTGTTTAATACATACACCTGCACATCCACTACGTGTCTGCTCTTGAAAAAGTTGAATACAAAGTTAATGACAGCTAATGTTTCTTAATTAGTAAAAATTATGACATGAGCAGTCTAATCGCCTCCAAAGTATCACCTTCTTTTCATAACCTCACTAAGTATGCTTCTGAAAATGCACTGCTTTCTATTGAAAACAAAAACCTTGATTCTGAATGCATGACCCAAGACTTTTCTTTAATCCTTGATTCAAAACATGTTCTTTAAAGAGATACCAATCCACCACTAATATTTTATGCTCTGAAGGAGGGTTTAGCTTGCAGAGAAAGGGAACACTGCTGGATGCATGTACACTGACAGTGTCCATGTGTATTATGAAATGCAGTGAAGACAGCAGAATCTTAAATTTCTAAGATAGCAGCTTAGAAATCAGTGTAAATTTAATAAGCTTTTTGGCTTATTACAATTTTTGGGTGCACTTACCAAATCCAACATTTTTAAGGTTTAAATTACAGTTTTAGACTGGTTTCAACATGCAACCAAACAGAAAAGAAAATACTTTGCCTGCAAGAATCATTTAATATAGAATTTCAATATAAATTTTCCACTAAAACCACATAATACAGCTGGTTTTATTTATTTTGGAAATATGCAGCATATTTAGGCAGAAATAACCCCACAAAGCTGATATTATACCAAGTTACAAAAAAAAAAAAGGAAAAAAAAAAAAAGCATCTTCATAAAAAATTCCTGCAATTTCAAACTATCTTCATCAAATAGGCTCAATTATTCTGTGGGTTGTAAAAATCAAGCACTTCTAAGAAATAGTATTTTTACTCTTTCAGACATAATTCTGTCATTACAATTCGTTATTAACTGAATGTTATGTCTAGTCTTCCGTAGACTGTTCTAAATCTTTTAAAACTTCTACATTAAATTGTATTAAAGGCAGTGTTCTCTGCACTGTGCAAAAAATAAAAGTGTATTTCATTAAATCCTGTAAGAAGAAAAAAACCAAAATTTATTAAGTGAGGCTTCTGGCTATTGAGACATTTAACTGGGATGCTCTGGGATTTCAAGACATTCATTCAAGAATACACAAAGGAAATCAAGTTGTTACAGGATCCCATATATCTCAGCTTTAAGGAAGCCCCAGTGTTTAGTGTATTCCACACCACAGTTATGTAATCAACACTTTCAATACATAATCAGTTTTTACTATTCAACTAGTGCCCATTCTCTTATGCTGTTACTCAACAAAACTTCTTTTCTCCACACCAAATGGGCTCCCTTCAAATCTAAAAATGCACCACACTGAAGTCATCTTTAGCATCTGCAACAATGCATGTAAAAGAGGACACCAAACTGGATTGATATCAAACAGAAGGACCAGAAGACCTGAGTTCAAAACACACAAAGATTTATTCTGCTGTATCAGCACGAGATTACAGTCCCCTAGAACAGGCACATTCTACTCTTCAGTGGCATGCAGAGAAGTGGGCTATCACAGGGATGGAATATATGGGAGACACAATGGGACAAACTGTTCTCGTAGGCATGGACCAGGATTTGGCAGACCTCCATGAGTCCTGGCCTATCCATTGACATTTCAATAAAAAGCACTGAGCACGCTTTAAGTGTCACATAGGGGAATAAAGAAAAAAAAAAAACCAAAACAAAACAACCCACAAAAAACCAAAAAAGGGCCAAGTCC
>JANVCC010000010.1:6803725-6885210 GCA_025345505.1 Todiramphus chloris collaris
AAAAAAAAAAAGAAAAAAAAAGAAAAGAAAAGAAAAGGTAAAAAACCAATTCACAGAAAGTTTTAAGTTTTCTTTTCCAGTAATAGAAAATGGCTCTTGAACAAAAGTTATGACTATGGATAAAAAAACATAACTATGTACAAAAAATAAATATTTTCTTTCATGTAAGTCCAGTTTCATTCTAAGCATTCCAGTAACTTCACCTTTATAAACTACTGGCAGAAATTCAGCATGCAATAAAATATTAAAAGTTGACTGTTGTCCTAATTGTACATGGCGTAACATTAACAAACAAAGCCACAGCTCTGTTGCTTTCTGACACAGATTAGCACAGAATTAATGCTTGTACATAAGGGTCTATTAGAAAATGTAAAATACAGTAGACACATGGAGGTCTTTGTCTCTCATACACCTACCTACCTTTTTTAATTTTGAGTGGTTAAGACAAAAATCAGTATTTTCAGGCATTACATTTACAGCATTTTAATTCATTTTCAGTCTTTTCATTAAGTCACAACACATCATCTAGAAAGTTTCACTGGAGTCTCTGGAAGCCATTAATATATTCACGTGGATTGATGGAAATCAGAATTTGAATGAGATGTGTCCATCTTGGTGCAAAGCCTGCAACTCCTGATTTTGCATAGGGATTTTAACTATGCTGTCAAAAAGCCAACTTACATCTATGGCCAGAGCAGCGCTGGCAAACAAAAAGGATTTTCTAGATTACTTCAACATGTAACTTACAATGGCCAGGTGGGGCTGAACAATGGTAACTCTATGTGATAAATACATCCAAATACTGCCTGTCAGCTAAAGAGGTAGATAATACAAATGTAATATGCTTCACAGTGTGCACAACCAAGAATAAAGAGACCTTAAAAAAAAAAAAAAAAAAAGGGAAAAAAGGCTTGTCCAACCGGAATCCTTTATTTTGTCAAAACAGAGAGCGTTAACTCTAGCTCAGAAGAGCCTGGTATCGCTTTTAGAAGAAACCCTTGATCTTGGCAGAGTTACATATTTCAGACTCCACTTAAAAATAATGCCCTAAGCAACCTAAAATCACAGCCCTCATTGGAAAAAAAAAAATATTGTGAAACAAAGCGGATAAAAGCCACAAGCTCAGGATACCTCAACCACAGAACCAGCGAGGGAAAATTGGGAGATGTAAACACACTCGTGCAGGTGGCCTTTTATTACAAACATCAAGGTAAGGAGAAAGGAATTTAAAACAGAAATAGCAAACAAAACCAAAAACAAAACACCCACAAACCATTAAAAACCCGCACGCCACCCTTCCCTTCTCCTGCCCTCCCAAGGGAGCCGAGGTTTGGTAATTTCCAAGTTTTCCCCTATTTTGCCGCGCCGTCCACCCTTCCAAATTTCTTTCTGCGCAGCGCTCCCCAGGCCCGGTAGCACCCCGGGGAAGCGGAGAACAACGGCTCACGGCCCACGGGAGACAGCCGGCGGGAAGCAGAGGCTATTCCAGCCCTGCCCCGGCCCCCGGCACTGCCCCCGGGGCGGCGGCTCCGCGCCTCAGGGCCCGCCTCAGCCCCCCGCTGCCCCCCGGCCGCCAGCGCCGCCATTTGGTCCCGGGCCGCCGCCGCCGCCATTTTCCCGTTCTCTCGGCGGGCGGCGGCGCCGGCGGAGACCGCCGCCAGCTCCGCTGCCAACCCAATCCGTCCCGGCTCGGCTCAGTCCGACCGCGGCTGAGGCGTGGGGCCGGACATGGCCGCCTCCCTCTCCTGATCCCCTCAGTCCGCCGCGCTCCGCCGCTTAGCGGCCCGGCCGCTCCCGGCCCTGTCAGCCCGCAGGCCCCCGCGCACTTACTTCCTGTTTTGGGTCCGGGCACTTGAGAAACCAGGATGGAGACTCCCAAGTACCAGGATGGAGGCGCCGAGCGGCAGCGAGCGGCGAGTGGGGGAGGCGGAGGCAGCGGCGGGGCAAGGCGCAGGCAGCCCGCGTAGCCCGCCGGAAGGTTCCGCCGCCCGCCCGCCCGTCGCTTCCGCCCCGCCGAGGCGCCACAAAGCGCACGGCGCGGGGTCTGCCGCGGCGGCGGCGCCACAAAGCGCACGGTGCTTTTCCCTGCCTCGCTGCGGGGGAGGTGGGAAGAGACCCCCGGGCCCAGCCCTGAGGAAAAGTCGATTTTTACAGCCCCGCGTCCTTCATGGCTGTCCCTTCGTTTTCCTCCTGCCTAACGACAGAAAAAAAGGCGTGTTATCAAAAATGAGCATTAAATCTGAGAATAAAAAAGCGTCTAGCGGTGTGTGGCTTGTGGTGCTCGCTGTCTAACAGACTGGGTGCCTCGACCCTTCGCAAAAAAAGTCACCCACTGAGTGCCCTCACAAGCAAACCCTGCAGATAAAGACAAGAAAGCGAGTCACATCCCCTGCCCACAATTTTACGTTTTAAAAAACCCACCTTGATAACACACCACAAAGCCTCTTTCTTTCACCTTCCCTCATGCGGGGGCCTCCAGCCATGTCCTCCTTCAAACCTCAGGAGCTTTTCAACATGTCCTTGTCTCCTGTGAACGCCTTTTCCACAAACCTTCCTCACAGGCTGGAGGAATCTCAAATCCTCAGGACAGGCAGGATCTGTTCACCAGGCAGGATTCAGTTGTCCTGAATATTTGCTGCCTTTTTAATACCTTAAACCCCTCAAAGCATCAAGATACCTGCTAGGGACTGGTCAGCATGACCTGAGGAGCCCTGTGCGCTTCTGAAGCAGCAATGGGAGGGAGGCAGGGCAGGACAGATGCCCCATCTAGCCTAGGGTATCTCAGAGGAGGCTAGATGACTGTGGTTAGGCAACCACATCCTACCCATGAAGTTTTGGGTTGCTTTGTTTGCCCTGAGCATGCTACAATTTTGAGATACTGGGGTGAACAGGGTCCTCCCTGCATGGCCCTTCCTAGGGAGTTTTTGTGAAAGGGCAAAGCTCAGTTTCACTGGCTCTTATTTTGGATTAAACACAGCCATGAAGAAAGGTGGGGATATGTACCTGTTAAATGAAGCCTTGTAGCTGGGATGTGGAAACAGAGGAGCTAAGACTCAAAATTGTAATGGGGAGACAGGGCAGGGTAGGAAGGATAAGTTGCACATAAAACTATGGTGGGGAAATAATGTCAAAATGCATGGCTGGGGACGAGGAGAAGGTAGCTAGGGTGAAGGACACTTACATTTTAACTCGGCGGCTGTGTGCTCTTGCTCTTTCTGGACATCACACCTCAGTGATCTCAAATTTCATGTCCAATAGTTGACTTCTAGGGAAAAATTTAAGTGCCCAGTTCCCCTGGGCACTCCTTGTCCCAAGTAAAGGCACAATTTGCTTTTCCAGGGCTGCATACAGCTGTTGAACTCACCAGACCACCAACTCTTGCAGCTCCCTCTTTCTCTTTTTCCTCCCAGTTTTGCAGCACATGAAGCTGGGAGCCTACATTTGCCTTTTTGAAGTGCATCTCTGCTTTGGTGTTTGTCTGTTTGTTTGGTTATTGTTTCAGTTTTGTTTGATTGTTTTTCTTTGGTTTGTTTTCAAGGTGGTTATGGGCTTACTTTAAAACTAACAGAATCTCAGTTGAGCTGTACCAAAACGCATAATCAGGAAGGAGGCTGAATTCAGACTGTAGAATAGCAATAATTTTGAAATGAAAATTTCTAGAAAGACATCATGTAGTAAGCAGCAAATACAAAGAGGACTCCTTCCATACCATACTTATTTTCTCTTTATTTTATCCCCTCACTTATGAGCTTTTTTCTCTCTGTCTATAAATTATTTCTCCTTATTCTCTTTTTATTTTATTTCTCTGGATGTATCTCATAGAAAACAATATTCTGTCTTCATAATCTGTACTTCCTTTTACATTGTGACATTGTTCTAAGATGTGTTGTAATGAGATGATGAGAAACCACCACTGCCAGATCATATGGCAACAACTTTGTGGACTGGGACACTGGGAATTGTATGCCACTGTCCCGTGTCTTAGTCACAGATCTGCAAGACTTCTTTTGCCCATTTTGGGGATTATGACCTCTATTTGTGTCCTGTCACTTTCCTAACACATACATGATATAACCATACTTGGGATTACATAGTGTTCAAGATATATGTAGAAAAAGTGATGACTGGAGTTATCTGATGTTTCATGAACTGGATAAAGTCTTACCCTATAATGAACTCTTGTTTGACCTAACAGTCCCTTTATCAAAGTATCAGCTATTTTTTTTACCATCTATCCAGTTTTCTCACAGAGGACCTATGTTCTTGGTAGCCACCAGGTGTCTCCAGTGCAGTGTGCTCTGGACCCACCAACTTGTGACTCAGAGATGGAACTTTTCTCCCTTTGCTGTGATGAAGCTAAAGCTACATTAGCATTGCTCTGTAGGTACAGTATGCTCACCACTCCTCAGTGGACATTAGTGGAAGGGTGAGACTGTGGTGGCACCGCTTGATAAGAAGAAGAGGAGAGATGGAGGTTCATCAACATGCTGATGATTTATCATGGTGCTTGGTAAATCCTGAAGGAAAAGCATAAATTCTTAATAATCCTAAATCTGATTGCATGGACCAGTGACAGGAAGTATAGAAGACTGAAAGCTTGGTATAGATCCTTTTTCTTAGTAGAAAAAAAAATAGTTTTAATCTTCAATATCCAAGATTAGAAAAGCAAAAAGGAAAAGTCAGAGAAGGCTTTGAATTACATGTATCAAATAAGGGAAGGTGGGCAGGGTGGATGATGTACAAGATGACAAGCAAAGTGCCTGGCCTTATCAGCTTGCTCTTGAACTGACCCATAAGAGTGTCTATGATGTAAATATAAAGTAGATGACCAAGAAGAGTGGTAATCAATATAGGAAACCCTAGAACAGATCTTGATATAGTTGGAAGAGAAAAATATAAATCTTGGTTATACTATCAAATTCATGGGCTGGGGACTGAACACTTCACTTACTGCCTTCTGCCTCTAGGCTTAGGGAGACTGTCATCCCAGTCGATGGTGCAGCTCAGAGCCCAGGGGCAGTGAAGGCTGGTGGAGCAGTTGCTGGGGTGGGCAGGTACCACAGATGAGCTAACACAAGGAACTTCCTGATGTCAAGTCAGAACAATTAGCAGAAGTGCAGAAGATGTTTTGCACTTTTATTTCTGTCTTTCTCTCTCCTGTTAACTGATGTAAATTACTTTAAACATTGAAGTCCTGCAAATCCCAGTGGACAGTCCAAACTGCTTAAGTGTAGGTCAATCTAACCTCTTACAGCACTCCAGTCTGGGACGTCCTTTAGGCTCCTAACTTTAGTTTCCCACGGATATCTGAAGTATTTTTGCTCTGAGATGAACAGCCTCCCATCGTCGTCTCCACTGAGATGCACTTTCTGACAAACATTTGGGGTGAAGCTGCTCCTTTCCTTTAGTTTAGCAAGCACCAGCAGCCCAATAGGTAAGCCCTCCCCTTCAGTAGACAGGTACAGGACCATCCCCTGGAGCTTCAGAGGACCTACTTGGGGGAAAAAAAAAGTCTCAAATTTGGAGGATTTTTTACTTTATTGCAGTTAGCACCAACTTCTGATCTCTGATGCAAGTAGCAAAAAAACCCCATAGACAATCAAACACTTACGTAAACACATTTTCTCCTCCTTCTGCAGACTCAACTTCCCTTAGGTGTCCAGTGGGTTTTCACTTAGGTCATCCCAATGTATTTGGTAAGGTGACAAAGCAGCAGGCTCTTGACCTCTGTGTAACAGTTTCTTTCCAATGCTCTTTGCTTCTTAATGATTTTCCTCTGCTCTAGCCCAGGTTGCTGATGGGCTGCAGTCCCTCGGGAGTGTTCCTGCCCTACTGTGGGTTTTCCATGACTGCAGTTTGTCAGGAGTGCATCTCTTTGGCGTGAAGCGTCTCCTTCCAAGAGCACATCTCCAGCCACACGTGTCTCCTCAGCTGTCTCCCTTTGCCTGTCTCTACCTGCATTTCCTGCTTTTACAGCTACCTTGCCTTCTTCAATCTGCTTGAACAGGGGCTCCACACTCTCCCCTGACCATCTGGTGTTTTGGAATGCAATGGCTCATGTGCAGCAGTTTCAGAGCTGGCCTGAGGAGCAGTCCAGTGTAGGTCATATTCTCCTCCCATGAAAGGCACTTGTAAACCCTGGCTGCTCAAACCCTTCACCATTGTGCCTCCTGGTTTGGACGCAAGATGGCTTTCCATTCCCTGTGCTGCAAAAATGATGGGGATCTCAAGAAATTTGACTTCTCGAAGTTCATGTTATACATAAGATGCTTAAATGTAGAAAGAACTACTGATTTCAGTGAATTGGATCTCACCAGGGAGGTCTGTGCACTGACATCAGAAGCAGCTTTGGTGCTCACAGGAAAATGGTCCTTCTGCTCTGCCTTGGTACATAAGACGTGCCTTGCTTAATGCATTCTGGTGCGCTGGTCCCAGTTTGGACCCTGGACTACTCTTGTCTGAGGTTTCACAGAAAGATGCTGTCACAAATTGTGCCTTTTTCCCCATCACATTGCAATCCACAGCTCCAGAGGTTCTCCTCATTTGGCTTCATTTATTTACCTGTTTTGCCCACCTACTTGAGATGCTCCCTCTGTCACTTAGGGATGGTAGAGCTGAACCACTGATTGGACTCACCAAATGTCCGCTGTTATAACTCTATCCATTCCCAGTCGGACCTACAGGCATTCGGGTGCTGAGCAGCAGTTCAGGATTCACATTACAAAAATGCATCTTCATGTCAGTCATAACAGTTTTGCTCTGAGCAAAAGGCAAGTCCACAGAGAAGAGCTGGATGATCTCTTATGGATTGTCTCCTGACTAACCCTTTGTACATTGGCTTTTCCAACTTTACCTGAGGAACTGTATCTTGCTGTCACGGACACAGAAATGTTATTCTCTAGGGCAGAGATTTTCTGAGTGGAGGTTGTAGTTGGCACAAGCTGGAGGGAAAAAACCCAGAGGGAAAGACACCTCACTGCACTGTCCTGCAAATAGCCCAATACCTATTTGTTTATTAGATTATTTATATCTACATAGTTTTCTATCTGTGTATATATATGTATCTAATTACATATGCATGTAGCAAGTATATTCATTACTTATTTATAGAAAAGATATATTTTTATATACAAGCAATCTAGTATTTCTGTAACACTTGTTCATTTACATGTTCGCAGTTTGTTAGGTGCTGGCTTTGGAGGATTGATTGCTCAGGCTGCCATGAAAGAGAGAAGCCAGAGAAAGAGTAACAGAGCATGGTGTGAGCTTGTGTCGCTTCTTCACGGCAGAGTGAATCTCCTGCAAGAAAAATTATTACCTTGGGGCCTGGCCTAGGAAAAATCCTATTAAGAGAGGTCACTCACTTTGAAACCTTGTCTTTGGTGACAATCTCATATATTTCCTCACTTGCACCTGAATGGAGCTATAATGGACTAAGCCACCTTGAAAGCCCCTGGTGATACATTTTCAATGCCTGCTGTGTAACTTACCCTCTGTCAGAGCCCTAGAAAATATTATAGATTGTCAATGTATTCAGGAGCCTCGATACACAGGCTGTGGAGCTGGGAAGGAGGGCCTTTTCCTTTCTTTTTTTCCTGAAACCTCTACTGAAAATCGTAAATTATGATGACAGTCAGCCTAGCACACGCTTACCGAGCAAGCACACTTACCACCTGGGTTGCCATCTAGAGGTGCCCAAGGTTACTCCTCGAGGTTGTGAGCTCTTTCCTTCCTAGGTGAGTGATTGCACATTTTGGGTCACCTTTCTAAAGTTTAGGAATTCTGCAGTTGGCTCCGTAGTATTAGTTTCATTTGATGGACATCTGAACCTGTAAACACTGATGTTTGCCGGAATGCTAAACAATTTTGACAACAATAAATCACATTTTGAGTACCTGTCTTGTCTATGTTGTGAGTAATGGTGATAAAATTTAGCTCTTGATGTAGGAGGGACAGACAGAAGTGGACGGGTGATCTCTGCCTGGCATCGTACACAAATTGTGGGAAGGGGCTATAGGTGGGCAGGGTGTGGCAGCTGTGTAGGGGAGAGAGGGACAACATTGCGGACAAGAGCTGGTTCCTTGGCCCATGTCACCCGTAAAATTCCAGTAATTAGAGCTCTATGGTCATGGTCTTGAGCTCTCTGAGGAGCTGTGGGAGGAGGGTGATGTATTCCACACTGGAAAAACACTTCCTTGGAGCTGCAGGTTGATTTAGCTTTTGTGTAGGTTCTTCTTTTTGACAGTGTTTGTCGAATGCTGGTTACCGTGAAAACAATGACAAAGCTCCTGTGCGCTTGAAAGGGACAAGGTGTTTTCTTCAGGCAAAATGTACCATTTATCATGTAATTCAACTCTCAGCTGGCAGATGGTGCTGCAATATATCCAGGAGCTGGGAACCAGCTTCTTCAACTCAGATGGGATGTAAGCAAGCAGCATCTACTTTGTATTTTCATTCTGGTTTGCTACTAAATTTGGTTTACTATGAAATGAAATTCTTCTCCTCTTTGTTGTTCTGCTTCCAACTTTGACTATCTAAGCAGGTCAGCCAGTTTTATTTTTGTCTCTGGATTAGCACAGAGCTGACAGGCGGAACCCAACTCTAAACCCAGATCTTTCCATTGGAAGAAAAGCTATTCATGGAATTATTTCCCTCAGTGCAGGGACCATGCTGGTTTCGCATCCTCCCTTTAGTAGTCTGGCTTTTCTGTCAGTAAATACACCAGAGACACAACCTAAACAACCTCTGAGGGTCACTTCTGTCCCAGTTTTTAATGTTTCTTTTTATCTCGCTTGCTTCATACTGTAACCCATTGCTGATTGTTTTACTTGCAACATACAGTGTGACTAAAGGTTTCTCTCAGTGGTTTCTTGCTGAGAAACAAAACAAAACAAAACAAACCAAAACAAAACAACAAACTAACCCAAACCCTTTTCTATTGATAAAAGAATATTTGGAGGATTTAGTGAAGGGTGGGATCAACCTATTTAATCTCTAAATTTAAAGGTATAAAAAGCTGCTGAAAAATCAGTGATGGACTTCATCTGCTTTCTAGAACCACTGTCCAAGAGGTGCTTAAACTCTTTACATGTCTTCTTGTTGGAGAGAGACTGAAAGTTCTAGAGCTGAAGGCCAGAAGCACTAAGAAAAAGAAAGACTCTATGCTGACATCCAACACAGTTGGAGCCAAACAAGGATTTCTGTCACTAGCCTCAGATTTCTCCAGTGAGGGAGTAATGTAAGTGTCCTGCACACTCTGGGGACTTAGGCATGAGACACCTGTTTTGTCCTGCCCAGCTGAGCATCAGGCTTCCTACCCTGGGCTTGTTATCAGGCTCTGTGTAAAAAGAGAGGAAGAAGCCCTGCCTCCCCACCCCCTACCTGCCCTTCACCATCCCTGGCAGAATGCAACATGACAAATGATCTGGGTTAAGAAAAACAACCAACATAGATTTGTTTTTGTTGTTGTTTTTCTGCTTTGCCTTGGATCTTTCCAGTGACCCAGTTTTCAGCACAAACCCACAAAGCTCTTACAAAGCTGCAGAAGAGAGCTGCAGTACATGGGAGCAGAAGTGGTTGCAGGGAGAGTACCGTAGAAACCTATTTAGAAGGCTTCACCTCTGAGAAGAATGTGCTGTGAACCCACATCCCACCCTGAGGATCCTGAACAGAAGCCTACCAACTCCTGGGACTGTGCCAGAAGCTCTTGTGCAAAAAGTGAGCACCAGCGCTCCTCTCACACTCCTCCCTTTTAATAAAAACCCAGTCCATTAGGGACCTGTTCTGAGATGATGACCAGGTGGATGGCCATAACCTCAGAAGATGGCCAGGTGGATGGCCATCTTAACATGTATGTATCTAACATTTCATGTACATGCCTCATGATCAAGAAGAGACAGAGGTTAACTTAGGCAAACAAGATCATCCTCCAGAAATCTCCAGAGGCACTTTTCTCTCTCCTCCAACATCTTAAGAAACTTGTGCATTTACATCAGAAGGACCAGGGAGAGGCCTCTGATGTTTAAGCATATATGGGCCCTCAGGTAGCAGTTCTCCAACTCAACACTTCATAAATAACATCAATAATGTCAGTCCAGTCCCTCATGACCAACTTATTCAAATCCATTTATCTTGCTGCTGATTGCAATTCCACCTGAAGTCACAAAGAATCAAGGAGTATCAGTGCAAGATCATACCCAGTGCCAGTGCCTAGTTTCAGTGGTGATTTGAAGCGCTCATGTCCCTTGTCTTGGGATCCCTTATATGTTCAGAGCAAGGTTCAGATATGCCAGGTGCTCTATAGAGTGGACTTCTGTGCCAGTGTGCTGATGCACTGATGTCAGGGAGGTTGAGTGCAAGTGCAACAAGTTCATCTCTTGAAAGATTCATTGCAGATTAGGACTTGAAACCCGAGACACAGTTGATCTATTTTTTTCCTATCACAGATGTGGAAAAACTGGTGAGAGTAATCTTCAGAAGGAACCAAAGCAGTAAATTAAATTTGGCAATTTACAGGTCAGTGGCCGGGATAACACTATCCATTTCCAAAAGTGACAGAGTGATATGTTTCTGGACCTTAAACAGGCCTGTATTTCCCTGTGATTTGGCAGAAATATGTTTCACATTCTAATCTGATTTCCTAGGCTAGAAAAAAATGACTAAATGAACTGATAATACTACCTGGCATCTGTCAAATGACTTTTTGCCATCTAGAGAGAAAATGGAAGAACATATGTTCTTAACTCCTGCTACTTAAGTCGGAGGATGAAAGAAATAGAAGGGGTTTAAGTTGGAAATGAGATCATGCATTATGCCCTTTGGACAGCATGTAATCTGGCTAACAGCATCAAGGAGCTATATAAATAACTTCATTAAAATGAACTTGTTTCAAATGAGCTAAATAAATCAGACTCATTTGTCAAAGAGCTGGGATGAAGTAATCAGGTTAATTTAAAGCTGCTCGCTGCAGGGGTGATTCCTGAATTTGTTCCACTGGTGAAGCTGCCATCAGTAGCTTTGATCACTAGTGAGAACCCTGAGCCCAACATGAAGATGTGGACTGGGCTTCCACATCTGCATTTTTAAGAGTCCCTCTCTTGTGTCCGTAGCACAGTTTTCACAATCCCATGGCTGAAGGTACGTGTTCCAGGGCTTTTAAAGGATTATTCAAGGCCTACCATATCTAAGTCCTTTGCTGGTGGGTGTGAGCCCTTCTGCACCCTGCTGTCCACTCTCTGTTTCTGAAAGGTGAAATGAGTTTTCTGGAAAATTAATTTGTTTTGATATCTATCCCTACTGTGGTGGGAGGGATGAAATAATGAAACAGATGTTTTCCCCACACTTACTTCAAATGCTTTGTGTCTGTATTTTCCCTTTTTCAGTAAGTCCTTTGCTTTAGCAGTTTCTGCAGAAGTCAGAAGGATAAATGGGGCTCTTCAGGTTACAGATGGACTTGCTCCTCCATGGTCCAACACCCTTTTTAGGGATGAATAATTACCTGCTGTGAACCCACTCCACTACAGTGGAGTCAGTCGAGTTGTGCAGATTTAGACCAACTAAGGATGAGACTCATTAAGGAGTAGGAAGATTGTCCCATCCAGATGCAGGCTATCTGTCTGTCTTTTCTGGTTTACTGCAAGCATCAGTTCTAAGTTGTTTGAATTGTACTCTGATAGAGATGGAGATGGAGATGGAGCTGCCCATATACCATCATCATGCGTCGTACATCCCACCCTTACCCTATAACCATTATTCCTCTATGTTGCATTTTGAATACTTTTCTTGTACATAGGGGAGGGAAAGAAAGAGGATATGTATCTCATGGAAAATGAGTTTACAATCAACATTTACAGACACATTTCAAACAAAGGGATGAGAAATTGATTCTTCACATTTACATCTCCCAAGATCAGGTGGGGGTGTGGCATGTTGTGCTCTTATGCAACGAATCTGCCCTGAAGTGGCTGTAGCTGACAGATACGGATTCATCAAATGAGAAACTAGACCATGAATTCAAGTTTCAGCAATAAAAAGTCTTTCAGCTTGTTTCTGCCCTTTGGTTGTGTTCCAGCAATGATCCCTCAGCTCAGGTAAAGGGTTGTGCAAGTGACTTCAGGCTGCAGGAGAAATTCCTCATTCCTAGGGTTCTGATTTATCCAGCTTGGTAGCTGATAGCAACCTCTGGGCTACTATAGCCCTGTGAGATGAAAACAACTTCAGGGTTCTGTTCATCAAAGACACAGTGGTTACATCAACCTTACTTCCTCCTTCTGTCTCCATCAGCTAGGTGACATACTGCCCAAGGGCTGTCCTGATCACAGCTTACCTTCTTGTTCCCAGCCTGGTCTGTACCTGTAGGTGGGTACATAGCTGTGCTTCCTTGTGGAGCACTCTGACCCTGTAAGTTTTGGGTTGTAAGCAGAGTGATGTATGTTTTTAATGATTTGGTAACTCATATGGTTTTGGTGGAAGGCATGCAGTCACCACCCACCTCTCAGTGGGGTCAGCACAGCAACAAGTGTTGGGCAGAAGCTAAAACGCCTTCCCAGAGTCTGAGGTATGGTAGACTGTGGCAAAGAGGTCCCCAGCTAAGAGCTGCAGGGCTCAGCTCACAACCATCTTGAAAAGGGATTGAACTACTAAGTCCTAGACTTTATTCTCAGGCTTTTTCCATTGGCTGAGATTCCCTCTGGCCCCACAAGTCCAAGTTACAGGTCAGTTTTCTACTCTGGTAGGGATTAATAACAATATCAGCTCACCTAGGGCTGACACAGCTGCAGCGTTCGCACAAGTCCCCTTGATATCAAATAGCAACCATATGTGTGGGGCCAGAGGTTGTGCTGCTGCCGTACATTTGACGTGATGCAGAATGAGGTGCTAATCCATTAGCAAATGTCAGTGTGCTGTCTGCAGTGGAAATCGAATAACTTCCAAGCAGAAAACTTCGCTTCAGGTGTGAAAATGATTTGTGTTATTATGAGTTTCTTCATTACAGTAATTTTGATGGTAGCAGTTGCTCTCTGTAGGACTGAAACACATTATTATCTCACTTTTATGAGCAGAAAGGGGAGTGATCCTCTTAGGGATTTGAATGTGTCTGGAAAATCTTTTTGTTGTTTTGCTTTTATTTTCATGCCAGGTGGGTCATATCCTCCTGATTTATACTGCTGTAAATATGGATTTATTCCACCTGGCTAACTCTTGTCAGAATTTGTCCAGTGTTTTTTAACAGATTTTTAGTCTAAACTGATGGATTTAGTCAGTTGGACTACTCTTACTGGTGAACTGAGAAGGATTTACATTTCAGATACCAGAGTTATTCTTTCAGCTCATTTGTAAAAGCTTTCTAATCATCTTGAGCCAAGCGGAATTAAAGTAAAGCACAAAATATTAGGCTCACAAGCATATGGCTGATTTCCTGTATTGTAACAGTGACTGCTATATTGCAACCTGCATCCTAGTTCCTGTTGTAATTTTTCTTTTCAACTGCTCACTTGTTTTTGATGTGAATTTGTTCTCAAATCAGCAGAAATCTTTAACTATGGTATGTGGTTGCTGGCAGGGTGCCTTTCAGTGCAACTCATTACCTAGAAGGAGCAGGCCACAGGAGAAGGAGGTGCTGGTGATGGCATAGGTCACTTGGCGACAATAAGAAATTTGGAAAGGGCATTTCAGCTAGAAGCAGAATCTGTATTTCCATCTCCTTCTTTTACTAAATACAAAATGTTCCTGAAACTCAGAAGCAGCCTTTTCAAACATGGATAAGAAGGCAAAGCTACTGGCAGAAAATGAGGCATTATGTCATTAAAAAAATAGTTTTAGCTACTAACCTAATGAACAGTGAAAGGACACCTGGCCTGCCTGTAGCAGGTGATTCTGAGTTATCTGTATAGGAAATTCTTTTTTATCTCTGCAGCTGATGAGGCATGTCACTGGTGATCAGAAAAATCTATGTTCAAGAGAAAAAAAGCATCTCTGCTTACAGGACTGACAAGAAGAAGAATGAATTACAAAATCACTATTTCCCCCCTCAAATGATCAATATGCCAATTAAAATGTTCTATCAATCAGATAGTTTGGAAAGTCTAAAGTCATCAATGTTAAGATCATACTCTTGAGATCCAGTTCTTGCACATTCTTCCCTTTAAGACAATGTGAGCATCCATATGAGTGGGAGGAAACGTGCATTCAGTGCCTGCAGGATCTTCACCTTTTTCAGCACAGTCCTGCTAAGGAACTAAAGATATCAGCCCTCAGGATTCCTGGTGTGTATATACTTAAGCATATTCTTAACTTCAGTCATTGGCCAAGAAGGCCAATGGCATCCTGGGGTGCATTTAGAAGAGTGTGACCAGCAGGCTGAGGGACGCTTTCCTCCCTCTCTACTTTGACCTAGTGAGGCTACATCGGGAGTACTGTGTCCAGTTCTGGGATCCCCAAATCAAGAGCACTAATGGAGGTGGTCCAGCAGAGGACTACAGAGATGATTAGGGGACTCAAACATCTCTCTAACAAGGAAAGACTGATAGACCTGCGTCTGTTTAGCCTGGAGAAGAGATGACTGAGAGAGGATCTTATCAATGTTTGTAAATATCTAAAGGGTGAGTGTCAAGAGGATGGGGCCAGTCTCTTTTCAGTGTTGTCTAGTTGACAGGACAAGGGGCAATGGCCACAAACTGGAAGACAGGAAGTTCCTCCTAAACATAAGGGTAAACTTCGTTACTGTGAGGGTGATGGAGCCTGGACCAGGCTGCCCAGAGAGGTTGTGGAGTCTCCTTCTCTGGAGAGATTCAAAACTTGCATGGATGCAATCCTGTGCAACATGTCCTGGGTGACCCAGCATTAGCAAGGGGGTCGGACAAGATGATCTCCAGAGGTCCCATCCAACCCCTACCATTCTGTGATTCTGTGATATGACTGGTTCTATAAATTTACATTAGGAACATACACATTGAGAGCCAACACTATGCAATTTTTGTAATCAGTATTTGGTTATTTAGGGCCTTTTTCAGAATGGCTGAAATCCAGAGTCATACAATTTAAAGAGCCTGAATTAAAAGGTCCTTGCACAAGTATTGCAAATCCCTTTTAGACTTTCCTTTTCAAATCCTCTGCTGAGAAATATTGTCAGATGTGTCAAATAGAAATATTTGCCATATATAAGATCAGGAATATTGACAGCTAAGGCAAACAGCCCCATGATTAGAAAGCCAGCAACTCCTAATTATTTTGGTAAAAAATTCAGTTCTGGTTACGCATATGAAAAAAATATTGATATATACTCAAACTCAGTGCATGGTTGAAAGAATGTCAATTGTAACATCAGCCCTTTCAGATATTTCAGAGCACCTCAGCTCTCTTGAAAAGATACCTTTTAATAATTCACATATCCCTGTAGTGTATTAGACGTCACACACAGTTGTGAAGAGTACATGGGAAAATATGAAGACAAAGCCAAGAGAAGTACATTACAACTGACAGTGAATATTGAAGTTGTTCATTCAATAAAAGAAGAAATAAACATATGCATATATATGCAGTGATGTGGCTAAAATAAACGATTTAATTGTTGTTTCAGGTTCTTTTTTTTTATGCTTTCTTTTTTTTTGCTTTTCTGTACTACTATGTACTATGCCTTTAATTTCAGAGTTGTTTGCTGCCTGCTGCAGCATCAACTGTGAGTCAGGCCAGTTAGTCTTTCAGGTCTGATGCAGGATGCAGCACATACAGTCCTGGCTTTTTCCTCTGCCTTTCCCTTTCTAATGATGATTTGAGCATTGAAGCCCTCCTAATTGACATTAGAGAGGAGCTAACCTTTTATATCCTGCTCTTTCAGGCTGATGGAATTGCCTTAGCTCTAAGACACTGTTCATTAGTATCAAGAAAGTCAGATTTCAGCATTAAAAAGTAGGTTTCAGGTGTAGATTTCCAATGTGCTTCAAGATCAGCTCTGAGTATTTCCTAAATTTGAAGCTGCTCATATCTGAAGTCAAGGATGAGAGGCAGTAAAGGTCATTTGTAGAGATTATATGTACATCCAGCCTTCTCTCAGGTTTGGTAGCATTCAAATGAAGGGATTTGGCTGTGGCACCCTGTAAAAATTCAGAAGGATAAGATATTTGCCCTGAGTACTGTGTGAAACTGTGTGAAGTCCCTCTTGCACTGTGACCTTCATGGAGTCTGCCAGTCAAGATCAGCTTTTTCTATGCAGCTATTTTTTAATGTTGTGGTGTGTGATGGCTCCATTATATGCACGAAGAGTTGAGAGAGGTGTGAATATAGCACTGAAGAAGGGACAAAAGCATGATGTATTTTCCTGGAAATTATTTCTATCCAACTTCATTATATTGGTTAGTCTCAAAAAATTGCCAAGGGAATTACGTTCTTAGTAAATTAACAAAAATATCAATTTTGTGCTTTCACAATAGGAAAAAGGTGAGTCAAACTTATCACAAGGAGAAAAACATGAAACATGACAAAACAGCCCAGCAGCATATATGAGAGACAGATAGATTTCAAAAATGTCTCTCTTTGCTCATTGCATGTAATCATTACCTTTCGATCTGAGCAGCTCTGTGCAAATTCATTTCATCCTGCATCTGCATATAGGAGATCCCTGACTACTGTAAATATGTGGAAAGAAACGTGCTATAGTGGTAGGGTCACACACACAGCAGGGAATCAGGAGTTCTGTCTCCCCTATTAGCTTCTGCCTTGCTGCTTAACCCCGCATGGGGTACTTAATGGCTTTTCCTGGTCGAAAATTAGAACTACTCAATTTTCAGTTCACCTTTTTTCCAATAATGAGGCTGTTCTCTAGAAAGTTGTTGACAAAACCATTATTGGCAACAGTATTTGGATTTGATCACACAAAACCAAAGGGTTTTAAGCTCTATTTACAGTAAGAAAACCCTAAACAAAAATATCCTTTTGAAAAAACTGCATTACTATTTTCTTTCTTTCAGAAGGAAAAGTCTGAGCTATCCTTTTAAAATACATTAGCCTCTGGGACATCATCTGTAACACAGCTGTTCTCATGGTGTGACGTGTCCCATTTTGGGCTCCTGTACAGGTGTCACACAAAAAGGAAATGAATAATAATAAAAATGGAATATATACAACTATATACAAAACCAGTATCGAACTCAACCCCCCAGTGGTAATTACATCACCACTGATGCTGTGGAGCAGGCACCGGGGGAGTCCCAGACTGGGCCCCGCAGCAGACGGGAGCTGTGTTCAGGAGCTGGATTCTGATACTGTATTGAGGAACACACCAACTAGGATCGAAGGCAGAATGGACAGAGTCCTGCTTGGGTGCTCCAAGGACGGAACTGAAAGAAGACCTGAGCCAAGCCAAGCAAAGCTGGCCAAGAAGTCCAAGAGGGGAGAAGAGGCCAGAGACACTTCGGATCCCTCAGCTCTATACTAAATATGATGTATATGGGATGGAATACCTCATTGGTCAGTTTGGGGTCACCTGTCCTGTCCGCTCCTCCCTGTAGGTGCAGCCTTTCACTCTTCTGCACCCCCCAATGTGGTGCACAAGATCTATCAGTGCCATTGGTCTGCACACCAATCCTTGGTAGTAACTCTAAACATGGGGCATTATCACTGCTAGAAGCAGACACTGTCTGTGAGAACAGGCTGCTAACTTCTGTGAGAACAGGCTGCTAACTTCAGACAGTGCAGTTAGTTAGAAAAACTGAGCTGAAAAGTAAAATTACTGAACAGAATTAGTTCTGTTCTCAAACCAGGACAACAGGTTTTCACAGTTCCGTAACATGGTTATAGCACAGTTTAGTTCCACTCAAAGGTGTAAGACCAATTTTCAATGCCAGTCCAAACAGTGTCATATTCTAGTGTGTTTTAGCATCTTTCTGCCCCTCTTTCATCATTGTGAACCTGGCAGATTTTCCATTTTTGAGATAAGAAGTACATTATTTACTCCCTCAAAATGCCTTTAAGTTTGATTAACGTTGATGCAAAGACCCCAAACTCCATAATTAGCAAATATTTGGTTTAATGTCTTTCTTGAATGTGAAATTACCTCCTTAATTTTGCCTTCTAACATGGCCATTTAGCCATTGCCAGTTGGAGATCATTTTCTGAATGACACGTGGGTTGCTGTGCAGAAGTTGTGTGTCTGTCTAACCATTTTCCCATCACAATTTGTGAACTGCAGTCCTCACTGGAACACAAGAAGCTGGAGAAGAGCTTTTTTACCTCTGACTGTCTTTGCCTCAGAGTTTCAAAAGTAAAATTTTCAAAAATAAAATGTGGCAGAGACAAGACAAAAATGATAGATGAAGGCATAGGTATGTGACAGCACCAGGCTTGAATCCTGACCTAAGGTGGTGACCAAGACCTCAGCCTACATCCTGGATCTCCAGGCACCACAGATGTTGACTCCTTGGCATGATGCTTAGGTTCTTCTGTGAGATCTTTTACACTTTGTGTAATCAATTAAATAATCCTTGGGTCAGTCAGAGATTTCTCTGCTTTGGAAGTAGCTGGCTTCAAGATGGTGTGAACAGAGGTACATTCCCCCAACCCAAGTGAATACATTTAAACAGACCTCTTGGATATATTTTCCTCTCCCCTTTCACAAATGAGCTTGTTCTGTGGTGCAGAAAGAAAGCTGAAGATAGACCCCAAATGTCACATGATGGAAAAAGTATTTCCTGGCCATCTGTGTTCAGGTTACTGCCCTGGCAAACAAAGAAATAAATAAAGGGATAAACATCATGAAGTTCAGTAAGGCCAAGTGCAAGGTCCTGCACCTGGATCAGGGCAATCCTGAGCACAAATACAGGCTGGACAATGAGTGGATTGAGAGCAGCCTCTTGGAGAAGGGCTTGGAGGTGTTGGTGGGTGAAAAACTGAGTATGAGCCAGCAATGTGTGCTTGCAGCTCAGAAAGCAATTGCATCCTGGGCTGCGTCAATAGAAGTGTGGCCAGCAGGTTGAGGGAGGGGATTCTCCCCTTTACCTTGCTATGTTGAGACCCACCTGGAGTACTGTGTCCAGCTCTGGGTCCCCAACATAAGACAGACATATATCTGCTGAGAGGGTCCAGAAGAGGGCCATGAAGATGTCTGGGGACTGGAACAACTCTCCTGTGAAGACAGGATGAGAGTTGGTGTTGTTCAGTCTGTAGAAGGCTCTTAGATGGTAGAGAAGCCAAGAAGCTGGGGCCTATGGCTAAAGAAGTTGGTGTTGACAGAGGTCTTGCAAAAGAGACACACGCTCTCTTTCTCTGGATGCAGCTACTGTTGAGTCTGAGAAACAGGCATCCCTTTAGAGACAATCTTATATACTGCCTGGGCAAGTGAGTGTTGGAGTACATGATCATTAAGGTCCCTTCCAACCCAAACCATTCTATGATTAGGACACTTAGGAGATTTTTCTTGTGATAATCATGAAATCTTGTTATTATTACTTACATCTATCTGAGGGATAATGCTTCTCACAGGAGCTGAGAGTCTGAATTAGTATCAACATGTGTGTGTGGCTCAGCATCCTGCCCCCAGTATGTCCGCACAGCTGTACTCAAAATCTCACATGAGCGGATGGGGAAGAAACCAACTCCAGTATTGGCCTCAGCAAGACTGACCTTCCCTGGGTTTTGCCCTGCTATGAATGAATATCCTTAGTATTTGTTTAACTGCTGAGTGTCTTCCCTAAACATCAGTGCTTGGATACCAGTGCGAGTTCTTCTGTTTATTTCTGCACACATTAGTGATTAGGGATGAAATATTATCTATTGCTGTTACATCTGCTTCCATAGATCCAAAGTGTCAAAGCCAAGACCAGAACCACCTTGCGTGACCTGCCATAATAAAAAGATGGCTTTGCTCTAGTTTACAATCTGTTTATCAGAGAAATGATGGCAGGCAGATGCAAATCAACAGACTGAAGAATGCTACAAAACACGAAGTTTGTTCATCAGGATCAACAGTGATGTCCATTTCCCAGGTGCCTTTTCATTGACAATTAGTTTGGAGGCACCATTCCTGTATGTGCTAGGAACAGAGGGATTGCTGGCATGGGGAAAAGTTGTCTGCATTATGCACAGAATCAAATGTGGGTTTTTTTGTGGACCAAGCTTTCATTTTATTTGTTAAAAAGCAGTATTTGAACTTTGCTCTCACTTTATTAGCATCCACAGTTCCAGCCTGTTGTTTATTACCATTACCTAAAATACATATTTGTTGAGCCAGCTGCTGTTTACTTTGGCTCTTGTTTCATCTTCTTCTATTATAGTTGCAATGGAGGTTTTATCAACTTCCTGTTTCCACAGTGCTCAGAGAGATTGAATTTCTCAACTTGCAAAGTGGACGTAAGCAAACAGTTGCCATAACATACAGTTTCCAGCTACCTTTCTGTGCATGTTTCTTGTTCTCCCCATCAAGCCTTTTTGCTCCTGGAGGGCTGAATGCTATGCCAAGTATCATCTTCTGCTCATTGAGAGTTTCTGAATTAGATTTTTGAGGCTTCATGTACCTGTTGTTATTAGTATCATTTTGTATTCACCTCTACTTTCAGCAGCATCACAAAAGCAGGTTTTAGCTACAAGGGTCTGTTGTTGCCTGTAACTCACCTCTTGCATAACACAAACCTCTGAATCCCTCTTAGCAATTTCTGCATGGAGTGGGAAATTCTGTTTCAGCTGTAGAGGATATTTCAGAATATTATCTGGTCTCAGTTTAAACATTTCTGGTAATATACAGCTCACACAACCCTACACATATTATTCCATGACTCACCTTTCCTGTCACCTTTCTTTGTCTTATCTTATTTTCAATGTGAAATTATTTAGCATCAGCTTCCAGCTGGATCTGATGCTCATTGTGTCTCTTTGGGGAAGGAAGGAAGGAACAAACTAGAATCCAAAATACTACTCTCATGCAGGCTGTCAACAAAGTACCTTTTAACCTTCTTTGAATAAATTTGGGACAAGGGGTATCTTTCCCCTCTTGCTGTGAGCCATGCTTTCCAGACTTCTTTACATTCATTACATGTCTTTTTTTCCTCTAGTTGCAGATAGGATTGGGTTTTTTAGGCACCTGCATTTTGGTTCCACCATTTCACAACCTCAGAAGATATCTGTCAATGGCTGACCCTATAAATACTCTGTGGAAAAGTACAAACCATTTCACATACATCTTTTATAGCCATGAATAATCAGAGACACCCAGCACTGCAGCTCCCACATGTTGAACAAAATGGTTATGTCTATCCAGTACTAAATTAACAGTAGTTGCCCTATCACCCATCAACCCCTCCCCAGCCAAGAAGGAGGATCAGGAAAAGGAGAGGAGACTCAGAGGTCAAAATGAAAATAGATTTAATGGACCATCAAAACTAACACCAATATAAAGTAAACAAAGTTGTACTCAGCCCAGCAAAAGTACAGTGATCACAAAAAAAAAATGGGAAGGCTCACCTCAGGAGCAGCAAAGTCAGAAGGAGCCAGAGCAGAAGATTCCAGACAGGAGACACCCTCCTCAACAAGTTTCCCTTTTTATACTGAGCATGACCTTTATGTCTGGGATACATGTGTAGCCAACTCAGGTCCGCTGTCCTGTCAGACTCCAAATTGATAATGGCCTGAAGAACACGGCAGGCCTAGGATTCAGTCCCAGTGAAACCAGGACAGGCTATCATCTTGATTAAGGAAGTTATCTCCATGCTGAATCAGAATTAACTTGAAGAACAGTGATTTCAGGAGCTGCAGAAAGCCACTCCTTATTTATTATTATTAATTGTATATGGAGAAATCAAGCTCACCAGGTATATCCTTGCTAAAATGTAATTTTCTTTGGCATACCTAAAGAGACCTGCAGGATCTTTTTTTGCTCCAAGCAGACCATGGTTTGACTTAGGACACGTTAAGTCAATAAACTTGTCAAGTGAACAAACAGTTAACAGATAAACAGTTCAGTGTGCTGTCAATGTAGCCCTTCAGAAAAGTATTAAATAGTCAAGAAAAAGAAATAGGAAACAAGCAGTCACAAAAGACTCTTCAGTGCTTTGTTTATGTGCTGCTAATTTCTGTCCTGACCATCTTGCATGAGCAGTTGCCTCTGTTTCTTTACTAGCCACAGGCAATCCTCATCCAACATGATCCTACTTACTGGCTGAAGGACAGTTATTTGCTTTCCATTTCCAGGGCACATATCCAGCAAGGGATTTCTGTTGAAAATACTAGGTCTTTTCTTGTTATTCTGGAACAAAGATGGTTATGAGCTTCTGCAAGCCACTTTTGTGGTAATGCATCATTGTCCTTCAACTTTCAAACTTAAAAATATATTTCCTAGAAAACATTCTGATGAGAATTAATGGCATGATGCCCTCTCCTCCTTGCTTTGGTAGCTACTATTCTGCCTGACATTGCAGACCATCCATGTACAGACAGCAGTGCTCTACTACAAAACCAGTTAATTTCTCTGTGGTGGGCTGACCTTGGTTGGATGCCAAGTGTCCACCAAACCTCTTTATCACTCCCCTCCTCTGCAAGATGGGGGCAGCGGAGAAAATAAGATGGAAAATGCCCATGGCACGGGGCTTGGAGCTAGATGATCTTTAGGGTCCTTTCCCACCCAAGCCATTCTATGATAAAAAACCAACTCATAGGTCAAGATAACATCAGTCAAGCAAAAGCAAAGGCTGTGCATGGAAGCAAAGGAAAACAAAAGATTTATTCTGTGCTTCCCATCAGCAAGCGATATCCAGCCACTTCCTGGGAAGTAGGGCTTCAGTGTAGTGGTTGCTCCAGAAGACAAATGTCATAATAACTAACGTTCTCCCTTGTCCTCCTTTCTCTCAGTTTTTATTACTGAGCAGATGCCATATGCTATAGAATATCCTTTTGGTCAGTTTGGGTCAGTTGTCCTGGCTCTGTCCTCTCCCAAGATCTTGCCCACACCTAGCCTGCTGGTGAAGAGAGAATGTTGGAGAGACAGCCTTGATGCTGTGTGAGCCCTGCTCAGCAGCAGCCAAAACACTAGTGTGTTACCAACACCTTCCTAGCTACCAATATAACGCACAACAGTATGAGGTCTGCTACAGGGAAAACTAACTCCATCGCAGCCAGAACCAATACATTCTCTTTTAGGAATGTCATCACATACTTACCCTTCTACATATTACATCTTGAGCATCTGGGAGTGGTACTTACACAAACCAGCTCTGCAAAGACAGTAAGAGGCATCATAACAGTGTCTCCTGCTGAATCAATGTGACATGGCCTGGGCTTAATTTGCCTGATCCTGCTGGGCTGCGAGAGCAGCAGTGATGGGTTCAGAGGGAGGGAGATGGGGTCAGCCCACAGCAGTGGTACAGCGTTTTGCAGAAATGCCTGTTTTGTCACTCTCTTTCTAGGAGAAAAAGATAGCTTAATTCTCTGACAAACCCTGAATTGAATGCTCATGGTCCAGGTGTTTATATCCTATTCAGAGTTTGTGTTTTGGAAAGAAATAAAGTGATGAAAGAGGGGGAGAGAAAGCAGGGGAAAGAAAAAGGCACATTTGTGTTTGAGCCTGATCTTTGAGTGTGAGCCATTTGGTCCTGACTGGTGGCAGGACAAAATACCTGAATGGACAATACTGGATAAATGGAAGAAAACTCACTCACTACTTGTGTTTAAGTTTCATGGGATGTTTTATGGGGTTAAAATATGAATAAAATCTCAGTAGTTAGCCTTCAGAAAAATTGCTGAAATGATAGGCTCTGTGACACTTCAGTGCTGTAAAGGAGATCTGATATTTAAAAGTCAGCCCTGAGTGAAAGCACATGTACTTGCTTTACCATTGCATTATTTTAATTTTTAATGAGATAGATGTAATTACCCTTAAATAAGACTACATAGGAACAAGAAGGAAACAGGTGAGGTACTTCAGGATGGTTGCATCAGAGGGTCATTTTCAGTGTAGTGCATCTACTCTAACTACAATAGGACTGCAGCAGAGCTGGCCTCTAGGGAGCTGTAAGTTACCTACAGAGCCAGCACCCCACTGGAGACCTCACTGCAAAGGAGTGAATTGCCCACCTCACATTGTCAATACTCCAATGAGAGGAGGTGGGCAGAATTGCCTTTGGAACAGATGCTCCCTCTACACAAATTAGCTTTCAGACCAAACTGGAATTTCATGCCTGGTATGAAGCTGTTTCAAGCCTGGTGTTCAGCTTTGTGCTTTATTCCCAGAGGAGAAAGCGGCTCAGCCTTTCTTTTGCCAAATGGGGGAAAGCTCATGCAGCCAAGAGAGCCAGAGTGACACACAAAAAGGCCAGAGATGACAACTCAGCTCTGCCTGCTTCCAGACTCCGCTCGCATCGATTTTTGTGGACATCCAAAAAGGAAGAAAAAAAGAAATGAGGAACTGAAGAGGGAGTTCTCCTCTAACCTTTTCTCTCTCTCCTATCAAAGCTTTCACCTGTGTCTTTATTAGCAATAGGCTCTGCATATGTTGAGTTTTGCTGCTTGACAATACTCATCTGAACTCCTATAGGCAGTTGCAACAAGTGCCTTAAAAGATGATGAGCATTACAATTTAAAAGGAAGTGGTAATTTCTGTGAAAACTTTGACAGAAATTTAGCATTCTACAAATTATAATTGCAAACCATCAGCTATGAATATTAATCTATTAAAATAAAAGAAGGTGATGTGAGTGATTCATTAGATTTGAGTCAGTTTTGGAAGTAATTCTGCAGCCAGTGTAAGTGAAAAAAGAGTGAGTTTGTCTTCATGAGGCTACAGTCATTTACAGACTGAAATAACCTCAACATTTTCTACTTGCTCCCTGAGGCTTTTATAGGAAGGCATTCAGTGTCTCAGGAAACCCAGAGGTGTATTTCACAGGAATTAACCATGACATCTTAAAAATTTCCTCATGATCACATCTGATCAGCTTACTTGTCTTGGCAAGGCTTTTTCAACCCAGGCACTTTGGTTCACTGATACACACACAGACACTTTGTGTCATTTTTCCTGTACAAACTAGCTGCAAAGAGGGCAATACTAAGAGAGTGTCAAATGTACAAATTCAATAGGAAAGACAGAAATAATTGGAATAAACCTACTCTGTGCTGATTTGGAATACTTTGATATTCAAGCATTAAATGTTGTAGCAGCTGGATGGTTCAGAGAGGGTTATTTTGGCTTTGGCAAGCTTATGAGCATCAGGCTAATGAGTATGACTGAAAATGCCTGTATTTGGGGTGGAAAATGGCACTGGAGGTGAGATTTTAAGGTAGGAGCTGGACATCTCATTTCCATTGTAATCTAAAGAAGTGGCCATTTCATCCTCGTCATGCACACCATATGTAGGCAAAAGGGCAGGATTTCTACTATCTTCTGAGATTTAAAAGGTACTCGTATCCACATGCTTTTAAAATAACATAGCCTGCATAATCTACAAGTCATCTGATTTCAATTATCACTTAATCTAGGTTAACAAATCCTAGGGAAAACCGTATGGCATTTGCTTTTCACTGTAACTTACTTAGGAAATTAATTTAATTTAGCTTTTCCTTAACTGGGTAAAGAGAATAAATTGTATTAACTGCTCTTTCCTTTAAAAGGTTTATTTGTCCCAGAGTTGAGTAGGGCACAAATGTTGATTTTAACCCCTTATTTTCCAGACAGAAAAAGGTAGAAAAACTGAACATTAATGTTTTGGAACCTGAGATTTTAGTAATTTACGCTATGTTTTCTGAAGTGTTTTTGAATTTCAGATACTAAAGTTTGATATAGCCAGAACTGACATAGTTTACTGAAGAAAAAAACTGTTTTCAACCACAATAGAGAGTAATTTATTGTTTTTACTGAAAGAGACAGGGATGTTGCCAACTTCTATGCTACACTGCAATTCTGGATGTGTTTTTACATATAGAGGGAAACACATGAGCACGCATAAAGCTTTCATTTTTTTAGTGGGTATTTTTAAGGGCACATATGTATCTTGCCACTAGATTTGAGGTAAACAAAGTTACAAGGAATGTGTGTCAAGATTTGCTCTGGAATACTTTTAGGTATTTTGCAATTTTATTAGCTTTGTGGTCCATTGGTCTCTTCTTTTTGGGCTACAGGTAATGGATTTTGTCACTGTTTTGTCTCTCATTTCCTTATAAGTCCTATGGAACAGCAAACTTTTCTGCCATAATTGAGACCCTAAATCAAATCCATCTGTATGATAAGGAAAAGGCTAGACAAACTAATGGCCTCAGATGCTGTGGCCCCTCCAGGATCCCCCATGCTCTCAGAGTTACTGATGCTCTCTCCTGGATCCTTTACCATCCCTGCCCAGGTAAGAACTGACATTGACCACTTTCATCTACCCAAACCAGCCTGTGTTTCACAAGCTTTGGAAAGCTTGCCGTGACCTCCGTGACCACCAGAGATGACCATGAAGAACCGACCACAGAATATTTAAATACAAGAAAAACTGTGGTGTTCCTATGAAAGGGCTATTCCTCCACACCAAAGAGATCAAGGAAACCTGCTTGCTTCAAGACACCCCTCTACTCTGCTTTCGTGAGACTCCATGTGGAGTATGGCATCCATCTCTGGGCCCCCCAGAATAAGAAAGACATAGATCTACTTGAGTAGGTCCAGAGGAGGGCCGCAAAGATGATCAAGGGGCTGGAACACCTCTGCTAAGAAGACAGGCTGAAATAGTTGGGCTTGTTTAGCCTAGAGAAGAGAAGACTCCAAGGAGACCATATAGCAGCCTTCCAGTATTTAAAGGGGCTCTAAACAAGAGATGGGGAGGGACTCATTATCAGAGAGTGTAGTGATAAGACAAGGAGTAATAGATTTAACCTGAAAGAGGGTATATTTAGATTTTATGAAGAAATTCTTCACTGTGAGAGTGGTGAGACTGAAGCAGGCTGCCCTGAAAGCTTGTGGATGCCCCATCCTTGGAAGTGTTCAAGACCATTCTGGATGGGGCTTTGAGCAACCTAATCTAGTGGGAGGTGTCCCTGCCCATGGAACTGAATGATCTTTAAGGTCCCTTCCAACCCATACTGTTCTATGATTCTATATGCCTGCCCACACCATAGAGACTTCTCATCTTGAAGATCTGTAGAAGCTTGGACACTTCCAGGGAGAGCACTGTCCCTTTGCAGAAGGGCAAGGTTGGGCCACAACAGCAGCCCAAGGACAATGGCATGTGCTGATGATGATGCTGGAGGAAGAAGGCTTCACCCAAAACAAGGTCCTGCTGAGTTCTTGTCTAAGGATGGTGTCTTCTTAAGGTGGTTCCTCTTCCTTTGTCACAAACCAGTGTCAACCCTGCCAGTGTGACCTCACTTTGGCCTCTTGTTGCTGCTCTCTTATTCTGTTGATCTCTGAAACTACTTCACTCCTAATTCAGCTCCTTCATGGTGGCCTTCTTCACCTTCCTGCCTCTGACTGAGTCAAGTTCTGAGATAATCCTGAGCGAGTCTAGTGTCCTGACCCAGCCTAAAACAATACCAGATTTTGTTCTCCATTCCCATGGCCATGTCCTACCATGGCTGAAGAAATCCCTGCAAGGTCACAGTGGTGCCTCTACAGTCAGTCATAACCACTTAGTTTGAAATAGAGGAAACTGTATCTCAGGTTCTTAATCTTTTTTTTTTTTTGGTGGGAGGTTGGAGAGGGATCTTTCTGCCACTTCAACTTTCTACGCAATCTTCAATTTGTGGGGCATTCATTTTGCAGTCTTACTATGTTGGGATGTTAAATTCCCATCTACAGTCTATAGGAAGAGACTTTTAAATGATCTTTAAGTAGATGATTCAGAGTAGGAGCCATTTCATTCCATCTGACCCAAGTCTGGTGTTTATAATTGTGTACACTCTGAGTACACGTCAGGGTTTTCTTCTGTGCTCATAACAAACTCATCAAATATGTGGGCAAATCTTTTTTTGTTGTTCTTAGCAAATGAAATTGTTTGGGTTTTTTTAATCAGTCACCATGGGAAGGAGCTGAGACACAATTTTGGAGCTGACAACTTTTTGTGAGGTTGGTCTGGAATACTAATTTAAAACTCTTAAAGTCACATTAAATGTCTGATCAAAGTGTTTTGGGTTCCATTATTGTGGATTTCTGAAATAGAAGCAGATGGTATTTTACTGTGTGAAAGCACTGAGATTTCTTTCCTTTCTGTTTTATCTAGGGGGAATACTGTTCATATGAATTCTTATGTAATTAAAAAAAAAAAAAAAAAAAAAGAAACCAAAAGAAAATAAAATTAGCTTGATTCACAGAAATCTTCCCAATGAGGTAACTTGTCCATCTCTGTACCACTCTTTATTGCACCTTCCAAAACAGAACTTGGAAGCCCCTGATTCCCCATGGTTAAGACATTAGCATGTAAACAGGCTTCATGTGATTTATATCTTTTGGTTCATCAATATTTCCCCTTACAATAGAATTTGAACAGGAAATTATAATTGTCCTTAAGGTTCACTATAGACAGGGCTTAACTAAGAAGCAAATCCCAGTTTTCAGAGTCACACTGAAGTCCTTTCTCTTACAATTTCAATAATAATCTGAAATTATGTATACGAAGGAATTCTCCCATGAAAGTGATCATGAGGCTCCCCCCAAATCTAGAGCTCTGCCTGTGTAATCAGATGGTTGGAAAGGGGCCTAAGTTCAATGTTTCTGTGTTTTTCTCCTGAATAACATTATCTTTTATCAAACATGCAAAAGTGGGACATTGCTCCATCCTCATCTTCTTTGCTTATGATTTATTTTTCTTTGCCTCAGAATTACAACTCAGCGACTCTGTAAGTCTAAGGTTCTGTAAGAGGCAGGTTCTCCTCTGCTTTGTTCTGTGAAGAAATGTTATTATGCTCCAGCATTAGAATGAAGACCAAGAGAGCAGCAGTTTATGCTATTTTCTGTCCAAAGCCCCTCTCTGAGGCAATCCAGAGCAGTTCTGCGTTACAGAAGATCTGAGAGGTGATTCCCCTAATGATGTGATTAAAGGCAGAAATTCTTTAGGTGACAAAAGTGGATTCTCAGGAAATGATTTCCTGAATTAAACAAGCAGGACTGGTTCTGTAAGCTGGGATTTGTCCTGTGTGGTCTAAATAAAAATGAAAACTGAATATATATATTTTTCTTTGCTGTATGGAATAATGAGGACTTCAGGAGTGTCAGACTATTACTGTGACTGATGTAAAGTGAATCCTGGCTCTCAGTGCTGCGCATTTCTATGAAATTTGCATAGAGGTTAAGAAAGATAATGATCTCTGTAAAAGCATCTCCCAGCATTGCTGCACAAGGCCAGGAGTTTCAGTGCCTGGAATGTGGATGAGGTACCCACTGCCTTGGAGATTGCTTCCAGACCTGCATTTCTGAGATTATCAAGGGCTCTGCTTTTGGTTATCCTGCATAATTGTATCATGTCATCGGGGCATGTTAGTTTAATATAAATTGTATGTGATAGCTTTGCATTTCTGATCAAAAAAATGGACCCTTTTTCCTGGACAAAAGTCAAAGCATTGTTAATACTTGTAAGGCATTTAAAATTCATCTTTATTATGGGGAAAGCTGCAGGATTTTACAGTTTTGGAGAATGAGGAATTCCACCCAGAATTGGTCCTGGGGCAGTTTAACTTCTCCAACATTACTCTGCTGTGATTTGTGGACCCTCACTTAAGAGAAATAACCTCATGTTTGGACACAGTCTTGGTGAAAACAACAGTCTTGATATGGGGTAAATCATTTAAATACCTTGTATGAGCTCTGTAGTGTTGCATTTAGCCTCATTGTAACAAGTTGAAATATTCTTAGCAATGTCATAGAATCATAGAATACCAGGTTGGAAGGGACTTCAAGGATCATGTCAGTGACCTTCTGAAATTAGCAGTAGTTTGGGATGCCCCATAGCAAGCACATATCTACAGTATAGACACCTGCATTTCAACAATCTGCCCAGACCATTCTAGCCAGTGGAGAGAAATAGCTACCTATTGGATGGCATTCATCCTATTTTAGTGCAGATGTCTGAAATAATCCATATGAATCCAAATACACAGCAGATGGCTATGAAATGTTTGATATTCTGGCTGCTCCACCTTAAAAACCAGAGAGAGCTTTAGTCTATTTTTAGCAAATCAGTGTAACTGGACAAAATCCTTCGATAACTCAATATGTAATCATCCCACAATCTTTTTTTTTCAGTCAAAACTGAGGTTGGTACAAACCACTCATATTCTTATCTCACTTACTAAATATGTATTATAAACTCAATGCTACAATTGCATGGAGACCCCACTATCTCTCCCCTCACAGTCTTGTTGAATATTACAGCAGCTTTGGTTAACAGTTCCCTGTGAGAGTCCACTCCCCTTAAACTCACTTGCCAGCTTTGCAGAAGCTCTGCAGTTGCCAGCTTTGGGAGCTTCTGACTCTGCTTTGGGATGTTTGTCACAGCAAGATGACTTTGTTTTAATACTGCTCTCCCTTGGGTGACACTCTGCCAAGGATTTTTCAAATCTCTGAAATGATTAAGGAAGCTGTAAGGTAAGAGTAAAATGAGCATCGCTTAATAAAATGCAAAATAAGAAATCAGTTATTACATTTAGAGTGACATATCAAAAGATAAATATATATAAATGATACATCATTTACATATATACATATACAACTATACTTTATAGTTTCCTCTGTGCTGGCCTGATCCAGGCTTGCAGTCCATTCACACAAGAAAACCAAGTGTGTTCAGTAGCAAAAATCATAGAATTGTTTTGGTTGGAAGAGACTTTCAAGATCAAGTCCAACTGTTAATTCATCACTGTCAGGTCACCACTAAACCATGTCCCTCAGCACCTCATATACTCGACTTTTAAATCCCCCTAGGGACAGTGACTCAGCCACTTCCCTGGGCAGCCTGTTCCAGGGCTTGACAACCGTTTTGATGAAAAAATTTTTCCTAATATCCAATCTAAATCTCCCCTGGCACATTTTGAGGCCATTTCCTCTCATTCTGACACTTGTTACTTGGGAAAACAGACTGACCCCTACCTCACTACAACCTCTTTTCAGGTAGGTGTAGAGAGAGTTTTCCCCTAAGCATCCTTTTTACCAGGCTAAACAACCCCAGTTCCCTCAGCTGCTTCTCATAAGGCTTGACCCTTCACCAGCTTTGTTTCCCTTCTCTGGAGATGTTCCAGCACCTCAGTGTCCTTCTTGTAGTCAGTGGCCCAAAACTGAACCCAGTATTTGAGGTGCAGCCTCACCAGTGCCAAGTACAGGGGCACTATCACTTTCCTGGTCCTACTAGCCACACTGTTTCTGATACAGACCAGGATGCTGTTGGCCTTTTTGGCCACCTGGGCACACTGCTGGCTCATATTCAGACAGTTGTTGATCAGTACTATCAGGTCCTTTTCTCCTGGATACTTTCCAGCCACTCTTCCTCAAGGCTGTAACGTTGCGGAGCATTGTTGTGACCCAGGTGCAGGACCCAGTAAAAAGTGGAATCAGAATTCACATTGGCCATGCTCCTTTTAAAACTTCAGGGTTTGGTGGATTTTTGAACTTGTTGCACTTCCACTGCCTCCAGGTTACTCACTTTTTGTTTATACTATGTTTTCTGGAGGCACACAAAGGGGTACCTGTGGAGAGTAGCCTTTTGGGAAGATGCATCTTGTATGGGTGCCCATGTAGAGAGGACAACTGGAACTGGATCATGATGAAACACCCAGTTCATCTTACAAAATGTCTATATTTTGACTCACTGTCAGGGACTCAGACATGTGGTTGATTTGCCTTGTTTTCTTCCAAATAGGGGTTGGATTTTTTCCTGTGATTTCATGGGTAGAGGAAAAGGAAAGTACTTGGCAACATATGCCACCTGCATTGACTAGATGGGGAAGTGCTGTGTTTGGAAAGAAATTATAGTTTACTCATTTGATTTTTCTGACATAGGACTTCTTTGTGGTTTGGCTTTATGAGTTTTTGTCTTCTGTGTTTGTGTTGTGCTCAGCAAATTAAAGACATACTGTCATCAGCCTCAGGCAGTAATGGATTACCTATGGAACAGCAGCCTGCACATTCAGCCAGCCAGCTCATTGCTTGTGCCCAGTGCCTGCGGAGGTGACAGAGGTGACGTCTGCCTCTGTTCATCTGCTTGTGACACAGCAGGAACAAGGCTGAGTCACCTTTGTTATCCCTGCTGCTTTAAAGCATCTTTTCCTGATAGGTTGTCTGAAGCATTTGGGGGTCAGATGGATTACCTCTGTTTGGCCACTTCAGTCACCAGAAATATATATATAGCTTTATGTTATATATTACATATATATCCATTAATTACATATAAATATAAAATAAATACATGTGTATGTATAAGCTTAGCAGAAATATGCTGTGAAATAAGAATAGTCAGTCTGCAGGATTTATCTCTGCACCTGGGAAAAGTGATAGAGAAGCCAGTTGTCCAGCTATGGCAAAACCCACCTAGTTATTGTGGTAGGTGAGCTGAGTGCAACCTCTCATCAGCTTTTGAAAAGGCCTGTAGTATTTTCATTACCTTGATAAATATCAAGGGTCACTTTGAGTCTTAAAGCAGAGATTGCTTCGACAAAGCTTTTAACTTCAGTCTGACATTTTACCTTAACTCCACAGTAAAGCACGTTTTTAGAGATTAATTCAAACACACTATTCAATTTGCAAGGTTAATTTCAAATTCACTCAGCCTTATCTCTTGCAGGTCTGTGGGTTTCTAATGACATTAGTGTTTTTATTTTTTAAAGCCAGAGGTCCCAAAGATTCACCTTCCCCTCACCTTCACTATTTCTTGGTAATATCTAGGGATGAGTTAATACATAGCCTCACTAGGGGTTTAAAACAAATCTTTCCAGTCCTCAGTAGGTAATGAAATGCAGATAAAATAGAGGCACAGCTCTGCCGTCCTTTTGGTCTGGGATAGTGACACATTGGCTGTTTTGGCCCCATCCTGAGATGCCTGGTCCTCCTCATGGCCCTGGAGACTTGGCTGACCCCTGTGGAGCTTGTGTGAGGACCAGGCTTCTCATGGGTCATTCTGTATCTCTCCTTGGGCAGATCTAGTCTGGAATCCATGTACCAAGCATCCATGTACCAAGGACAGGTAGACAAGTGCTTCAGCATGAGTATCCATAGTCCTGTAGAATCTTGGATTAAGGAGACTTGCACTCCAACTTCGCTTAGGAGATAAGGCATGTTTTTGGCCATATTCATTTGGCAGATAAACCTCTCCTGTTCTGTCCTAAGTCTTTCTTATCCAAGCTGAGTAAATACTGATTTACAGCAAAAGAAATTGAAATAAAGAAGTACAAAGTGTCTTCCCCTTGAAAGCAGAAGCCACAGTTCAGTCTGGGGAGGAAGACCCATACAAGCTTCATTCATCTATTGAGTCTACTGAAATCCCACCTTGAGCCTTTGACTAGAGCTTAAATAAAGTGTAAGTTTTGGGTTGTGTTCTGCAGAAGAATAAATTTTACCCAGAATTTGTCAGTGGCAGTGATGAGAGTACAAAACATGTCCCTGGAGTGCTTGTTTTACACACCAGACAGTTCTCTTGCAGGGACTCGTCATCTTCGTGACCAGTGGGGCTAGCACATGAGCTGAATCTTTATTCAGAAAGTGCAGTTTAAAATGAACTGGAATGCCTCACAAACCTTTAATTCAAAATGTTTTCTTTCAAGTGAGTTTGTAGAGAAATGTGGCATTGGGAAAGACATTGGGAAAAATGTATCATTGAGTAAGGTAGTAAGTTAAGCATCAGTTTAAAGAGGGTGAAAAATCAGACACAAAGAAAAGTGGTAAAGGGGGAAGCAAGTCCATGAGGAAACATTAATAAAGCATCAAAATTACAAGTATTCTACTTAGCTTAGTGCCACTTGAGCACTAGTATCTTAATGCAGTAGGCTATTTATAGTGCAATATATCGCTTCACCCCTTAAACTGCAAAATTACATTTGTGTTTTGAAGTCTGTGCTGTGTTACCAAATTTAAAGGTGCTGACAGAGCAATCAGTATTTTGTGGAGCAAATAGAACTGAGACTCTGTGTCAAAACAACATCATCCTGAGGGAGTTGGAGAAGTAAACATGTGCAGCCAAAGGTATATTCCTCATTCAAGTACAGCCACATTCCCTGGGAATGAAACAGCTCATACTCCTAAGGATGCCATAACATTCCTTAATCTATAGGACTCAGAGCATCCATTTGAGATAATTCACCCAAAAAATGTGTGTGAAGCAACCAAGGCTCACTCTGAAGCATCTCCTGAAGGTGGGGACAGGACAGCTGTGGTGCATACACATCTGCTCCCTCCTTCTGTGGAAAACCACACAAAGCCCAGCCCTCCTCCAGGTCTGTTCATCCTTTCCCCGACATGAGTGGTCCTCCCTCTTGCAAAGGGATGAAGGGCCCCAAGCTGGGGAGCTGCTCCTTTACTCGGTTTGGCCCCCAACCTCCCTCTTTCCCTGAAGATGAATAGAGAGAAAGATGGGTTTAATGAATAAAAAATTGTGGGATTTTCAGGAGAGGAAGGCTGGAAACTCAGAAAGACAAGCAAAGAGTTTACGCAGTCTTTAATTTTGAGCATGCAGGCACCTGCATGTGGCACCTGAATAGATGCAGAAACTGTTTTCAGAAGTTAAACATAACCGAGCCCAATGTGATGGGTAAGAACTCTGTGACTCATACAAATCTGAACTACAGAAAACCCAAACAGCGACTGTTGAAGTGTTAGGACAAAATAACTCTCAAGTAGATGATGCATAAGACAGTTAGATGTGCTCATCTAATTGCAATAACTGACAGAGAGAAGAGGTCGTTACAAAGGTTTCACATTAGCACACATTTGATGGTATTTATTGCTTCCGGGACTGGTGATGATGGAGGCGAAAGCCTCCCAGATGCTGAGAGAGCTTCTAACAGCACTGTGTACTTTAAGCTTTCCCGGTCATAGGGAAAAAAACATTTAACACCACATGCTCTGCTTTAACTTATGTAGCTCCTTACTCCCAGGAGCACACTTTGGCAGCATATTAGGAGTCAGGTGTAACGTGCATGCCTATAGCCTCCTTACAGCTGAAGCCCCACAAATAAAGATGGGGGGCTGACTTGTAGGTCAGCCTGTCAGGGCAGGTGAAGTTGCTTTGTCACAGCATGACCTTGGAGTCACCTTGAAAAGACCTGTTTCACCTGCCTGCTCGCATAGGGTCAATGCAATTCACACCCATGTACGTGAGGTCAGAGTCAGTCTTCTCACGTGATAAATTACATCTCTGACTTCTACTAAAATGGCTTTATTACAGTCTCTGACATTTAGTTGGGTGCTTTCTATTTGGAAAACCTGGGTTTTGAAAGTTTACAAAGGCTCTCCTGGGAGCAGAAAATCAATATAGTTGTTAATACTGAGTTACAGTCATTTGCTGCCATTGCCTGTGTCAACACTATTGGCAGTGTCAGCTCAATTAATTTTGATGTCAACCATAGCAACAGTATGGTAACAAAATACATCATGTCTACAGAAGTTCCCGTTTATCAAACGGGTGGAACTTTCAAATCATTTTAATGTTGCCTCAATGTGGCTTCCACTGATTTCCCTGGGAGACCCTGGAATTGCTTTCTTTGAAGCTTTTGAAGAGTGAGGAGATGTTATCATTGATTCAAGCAAAGCAGAAGGACTTTTGAGAAGACCCTTGAAAATGCATCCTTTTAATCACAAAAGCCTTCATCAAGATCAAGCTGTTCAACAGAAAGTATGAGCCCCTTTCCCTTCCAGGGGACATTCTCATAGAATCATAGTATGGTTTGGGTTGGAAGGGACCTTTCAAGGTCATCTAGTACAACTATGTAAAAGCCTTGTGACATTTTGATTTTTATTTTTCTAGAGAAGCAAGGTGCTTCTGGTGGGGTTAATGGGGGAGGGAGTTCTCTCCACCACACCATGGAATAGTGGTCCCTGACACTTTGGTGATGATGTGAGGCACAAACGGTGGCTGGGTAAAGAACCTTTGGGCAGGGATGCAGCACTGTGTGTAGACTACTCTGCCTTCTGCTCCTTCCCAGAGCCAAGGATGCACATCTGCAGAGACCCTACTAACCTCAATTGAAGATGATCAGCCTCAGTATGCCTAGCTTCACTTTAGAAATTAATACAGGGTTAGCCCAAATAACCTTTCTTCACTGCAGGAAGCTCTTTATTCAGTATCATTTGTCCTAATGTAGTTCACAAAACAAGTGAACACAGACAGAGTGTGTAGATTTTAGCTTTCTAATATTTTGCACTTGGTGCTCTATAAATTAAGCTATGTTACTTCTCAGATTGCTCACCCAGCCCCTCCAGATGGTGTGTCCTCTTTGGACATAACCACGTTGTGATAGGTCCCTGAGAATCATCTAATGAGGCTCAGTTTTGCATGCAAAGTCAAGAGAATCATCATTACTCAACACACTCTTGCTACCCAATAGCAGATAAATAGATCTGCTGGGAAAAGGTGTCTGTAGATGAATGGCTAAGAAACATTAATAGCAACAGTAAAAGGCTTTGGATACTGATCCTGCTGTCTATCATCAATTAGCCTAGAAATATTTACTGCTGTTCCTCCTTGCTCAAAACAAACACACTAATTGATTTTAATGTAGTGATCACCACTTTTTATTCTGTGTTCACAGGGGGGAAAATCAGCTGGTCTATACATTTTAAAACTGAAAGTGAATATTTTCCCCTTAGTCTAGAAAGCAAATAAGGAGCTGTCATATCATGTGGCTATCTAAAAAGCAGAGAAATTCTTCTTTTATGGCTGAATTTCCTGTGATTCAGATTCATGCAAGGCTCTCTAACCTCTTTTCTCCAGATCTGTAGATTAAAATCGTGCAGGAGTGTTTTGGGTCTTTAATAGCTAACCTTTGCACAGCTAATATTAAATTGTATCTATTCAAGGAGTTGTTCTAGTGCCAAGCCACGAGCAAGATTTACAGGAAAATTCAATTAAAGTCACAATGAGAGAAAGGATGAACAAAGATATCACAACTGGAAGGCTCCCAGAGTTTTAAAGGGAACTCAAAAGATGAAGTTGCCTGAAAAGCAAAATACAGGCACTCTAAACATCTCCAGGGAGAAGAAGCAAAAATACAGCATTCAAGAACAAGGTTATTAAGAAAAGAGGGAAAAGGATAAATGCTGAGTAGTACATATAAGAGTGAAAATTAGGAAAAGGCAGTACAGGCTAATTCTGGCTTTTCTCTACCCAGAAAGACTATTTTTCCAGGGTTTTTCAGATGTGAGTTTACACAAGGAGGCTACAGTTACGTGATGGAGCCTGCACAACCATGTCACATAGCCCAGCAGCCACTGTCCCAGGTCCATTTCACCATGCTGTATTCTGGTCTGGATGCAAAGCGGGCTGTAGAGTTGTACTGTATGGACCAGTCAGACATGTACCACTTAATACACTGAAAATATTACCCATTTTTTAATAGTGATTGCTTAGCCTCTGTCCTGACACATCAGCTTTCTCAGCATCATTCTCCAGACTGTCCTAGAATGGACTGACAATTGGTTCTTGAATGACTTGACAGTAAAAGTGATGTCTAAGTAGGTCAGAGCTGAGCCATAGGCACAGGTATAGAACATTCTTTTACTATTGCTCTGTTCTTGAATTTCCAAAGAGCTTGAAGAGTTTGGGAATCCAAAAGTAAGAACGTGTTCATGAACATGAGCATATCAAGGCTATTTTGAACTGCATTTAGCAAAGCACCAGGATTACATGATGTCTTGAAAGAGTGTTATTTTTTCTCGCAGATAAAGCATGGAGAGTGCACGGATGACCAGGTTATATGGGAAAATATATGGCCCATAAGAAAAAGGAGTTATCAAAGCAAAACACGCTGTAGTAGAGCCCACAGATAGATGTGTTGGCAAATTAAAAGAACATGTTACCTTCTGTGGGAAACCCAGTTACCCTTGAGGAGGGATCACATAATTTAACCACACGGAGGGCCATCAACATTGGAAAATGAGTTGCAGTGACGACACTCCATGAAATTGCTTTATATTGATTACATTTTCCAAAAGCCGCAGGGAAATGCGAGTGCAGGGAAGGTCTTTCAGGAGTTTTCATCAGCAGCAGAGTGAAAAAGGGTTAATAGTTTCATTTACCTTATGATGTATTCCCATGCAAGCCAATGTCAGCCTACAGACTTTGCTAATCCCAGACGTAGTTACTAATTACTGCCATCCAAACAGTAGCTGGCAGCCATTTAATTTTCCTTTTCACTTGGTGTCATTAACATTAGCGACATATGGCTGCTTCCCTGACACGGCTAAATGGCTACTGGAGAAACCTATGGCTTGAGCTCTGCAAACATGAAAGTCTATGAGTAACTTTAAGCATCTCATTGATGCCAGGAAGAATTGTTTACAGATCTGGATCCTAAATGCTTGAAAGCTGTTTTTCCAGGCGCAGTTTGCAGCAACAGTACAAAAGTACATTTTTTAAGAGCATCTTTAACTTACACGAGACTAATGGAGAGACACAATAAAACACAGGCAATTTTGGAGATTTAGCTTGAAACACATCTCACAGTCATTGCAGTATAAATTATTACTTTGCACTTAGCTTTCTTCCTTTCTTTTTTCTTTTGTACTTTAACATAGTAGAACAGGGCAATTGTTTTTAACTCAGATTGCATGATTTTTCTGAATTACTTTTGTATCCTCTCACTTGACTCAAAATATTAGGTCAAGATTTCAGATAGAGGTCTCAAAACACCCAGTTTCACTGCCTGTTATCTGCTTTTACTAGATTTAAAAATTGTTCAACTCTACTGCCTTATATATAGATTTTCCTTGTTTTTTGGTGTTAAAGTTACATGGTGCTTCTCAAATCCAGCACTGATTTCCTCTACCTCATTTGTTCATGTCTATCTAAGCTGATTAATTTTTAAATAGTATACTTTTTTCTTTCTGCTGTCCTTATGCTTACTATGCACTGCAGAATTTTTGTCATGCTGCCTTCAGGTAAGATTTGCAGGATTTAATATCACAGGCATTTCAGATCCTGTTGAAATAGCGCAGCAACTGAAGTGACAACATTGCTTTTAAAGCTCAAGAAATTTCTGGACCTTCTGTTATTTGGAAACATAAAGCAAGACAAAAAAAAAATGTCAGATCTTAGTGATTTTTCTTGCTAGGAAGACAGCAAGTCCCACAGAGGACAGTAAATAATTTTTGGTAACATACAGCGAGCACTGAAGATTAATATCTAGCCTTTTGTTTTTAAATTGAGTTCTTCCCATTCTGAGTTTTAAAATTAAATAATTTAGTGAAACAAAAGGGCAACAAAGCAGACAGAGAAAGCACATTCTGGCACTCCCTTTCCTCACCCATCCCTATGCCCTACTTGCTTGAACTGACTCCTGCCATGGCTGTATTAGTGGCCCCATTGCCTTCTTGAGAGTCCCTGGGTGTCAGTACAATTCTGGGGGCAGTGACCCTCATACTGCAGAAAGCGATTCTGCAAGCAGCCCCCAACAGGTCTGCTTCCCACCATGAAATTTTATTCAAGGCCAACAACCACAGCAAGAAGGGCACTTTCCTGGAAGTTGACCTTGTAACCATTTTCAGTGTAGGAAAGAGGTGCTGAATCTGACTAATATATTTTTTTTTTCCTTCTAATTTCAGGTTGAGTCCCTTGCTGCGTGTCTAGGAGTGCCTGAAGCTTTGTGTGTTTTATTTTAGCAAATGTAAAGAGATCCGCTGCTCCAGCTGAAATCAGTGTTCCTCAAACATTAGATTTTATCCCACAGTTAACTGTGAGCAATGATGCCTTGGGACTGCCTTTGCGGTCTACTCAGTCCAGGAGCACAAAACATAAAGTAGCATCATATTTTCTATCCTGTTTTCCACTTTTTATGGAGAGATAATTTTACTTTTTCATGTAACAGTTTACACAGCCTACTTCATTTGGTACCCTGGTGAGGGATAGGGACTGTCAGTGGAAGAACCGATAACCCATTTTTCTTCCTCCAGCTGGAGCTAAAAGCAAGAATAAGGCTCAGTGTGAGAACAAAGGGAAATCTCAAACTTGTCTCCGTTAGCAGAATGTCACAGAGCTCCCTCCAGACTGCTCCAGTAAGGTCCTCAAATGACATAAAGTGAGGGAACAAAACCATTTTTGTGTTAGCATACAGTTGCAGTGATGACATCAGCCAGGGACTGCGAGAGGGGTTATACGACGTGGGCAAAGATCTGACTCTACCTTTAGACTCCTCATCTGTTTTCAAGAGATGAATAAGCGCTGAGTCAAATCTGGATCACGGTGAGCAGGACATGCAGTAAAATTGCAGTAATAAAGTCACTCAAAAAAATTAGAAATTAAAAAAAAGGACTGTGTATTGGAGTTTGAAAAGGTAGAGCATCAGGGACAGGAACATACTGTGCTAGTGGTGAGGAGTGCTGTGTCTGTGCTGGCTTTTACCAGTTAGGTAAGAGGAGAAAAAAAGGAGGGAAGAGACAGGAGGGAGCAGGAAAGTGAGCGAGTTTGGCAGGGATGCCAGGGAGTCAGAGGACTGTCAGTGCCTGAGGCAGTAAAACACTTCATTAAGACATTGCTAGGGAAGGGGAAACAAAATCCGGAATGAGAGGCAACCACTGAAGAAGTCTGCCTAATTCTGAGGATAATAATCATTAGGGTCAGGCCACGAATAAACTGTTCTGCCATCCCACGGAGGAGGGTCGCTGTCATAATCTGGTGAGGAAGGGAGAGGTCCACTGCACATCCCACCGGGTGGGATCCCACATAAAGGGGGGAAGGGGCACAGGCAACCTTAGCACCGGAGGAACGGGGAGACGGATGCAAGCAGCTCGCACCGCCTGGCGCTGCCCTGCACAGGGGCGGGGAGCGGAGGTTCCAGCAGCCGAACGGGGGATGGCAGGGGCTGTAGGGCAGCATCCTGCCGGAGGGCCGGGGCAGAGGGGTTTCACCCCCGCAGCGCTCCACCCCAGAGCCTTCTAGGGCCGGGGGGAGCGCAGCCTGGGGATGCTGTCGTGTTCCCCCAGCAGTGCCGGGGCTGCTGGGCGTTGTCTGCGGGGTTTCACCGCCCGGTGCCGCCCCCATCCCAGAGAATCTGGCGCTGGGGAGATGTAACCAGGTGGATGCCGCCGCGTTCCCGTTTGTCACTCCGGGGCTGGACTATCCTCGGCAGCATGCGCCTGCGCTGCCTGCCTGCCTGCCTGCCTTCCTTCCTTCCTCCTCCTCCTCCTCCTCCTCCTCCTCCTCCTCCTCCTCCTCCTCCTCCCCCTCCCCCTCCTCCCCCTCCCCTCTTTCCCGGCCCCTCCTCCCGGCTTTGGCGGTGCCGGCTGCCGGGAGCGGGGCCGCTGCCGTCCGTGACAGCCCCCGGGGCTATGCCCAGCCGCAAGCGGGGCTCAGGGTCAGGGGCAGCCCGACCCGCCGGCCGCGGCCGGCGTAGGGACGTCTCCGGCAGGAGCAGGGGTCGGTGATCTCGCCCCCCCCTCCCCCCCCCCAACTCCTCGCCGCCCCCCGGGTGCGGGGAAGGGGTGCGCGGGCGCTCCGCGGCGGGGGCGAAGGATGAGGCTGAGGATGCAGCGGGCCGGAGCGGAGCGAGGGTACCCGAGCAGTGCCTGGGTGTGCTGCTGGCTGCTGGGCTGGCAGGCGGCCGCCCTGCAGCTGCCGCCCTGCGAAGAGGTGAGATTTTCCTCCTCCCCTAGGGTTTTCCCCATCCATCGGGGCGGCGGGTGGGGGGTTGCTGCACCGGCTCGGTGAAGGGTGGCACTCCGGGAGGGGGGTTGTTGCTGGTTGTTGCAGCTCCCCCAGGGTTGTCTGTGGGACGATAGATGGGTGGGATCCGCGGAGAAGGACCCTCCGCCGCCGTGCTACTGGGGGCTCTGTGGGGTGGCCGAGCCCCCTCCGGCCCCGCATCAGGCGTCGAGCAGCCCCCTTAGGTGTTGGTCGCGAAGCCCCTCACGGTTGTTGCTACTCCCTCCGGTGCGTGGAAGTAGCAGAGCCCCGCTCCCAGTGAGGGGGCTCGGCTGGCATTGCTGCTTTCCTAAATACTGTGTTAAATCAGTGAAACAGAGGAAAGGAAGGGGGTGGTGCTGGTTGCAGAGCTGTCCCGACGTCCCTGCGTCAGCCCGGGGTGTCCTAGGCTGAGCCGAATGTGTGACATGGAGAAAGAAACTTTCTGCCACCCTCCTACTATAAAAACCCGAAACAGAAGGGACTCGGTGTCTTTGGAGCAGGGACGCCTCTGCAGGGCTGTGCAGGGTACAGAGCGGCGGCTGCCGGGCAGGGATGCTCAGCCTCGGGTGGTCCAGAAGCAGCCCGATGAAGGGGACCAAGACTGAGCTTTCTGCTCCAGGATTTCCATTCTCACTCACACGTGCAGGGAGATGCTCTCTGCTACTTGTAAATAGAAAGTGGGTCTTTCCTGTGTTTTAACTCTAGTTGTAGGGATGAGGAGGCTAGGTACCACCTTCCCAAAGGGGTCTTGGTGGATGGGGCACTGCTCTGGTGAGCAGAATCCTGTAATGTGTTGGCAGTGATCAGTCCCCTTCTACCCTTCCGAGGATGCTCCAGGAACAGAGCTTCCTCACCTCTCCTACTGCAGCTGCACTGTTTAGCAGGAAATAATTTGTATATTTTCAGACTGGATTGGGGATGGGTGATTTGCAGACAGGTTGGAGCACTTGGCTGGTGAAGGGTCCCAATCCATGCCTGGGGGCTGTTGCAATGTGGGACCTCCTCGGCTGGGGGTGCAGAAGCCCATTTCTCCTCCCTATGCTGAAAGAGGGCATCCCTGAGTTAGGGAATATTCCCTCTGCTTATTCAATCTTCTTTTTGCGTGTTTCTCCTAAACATTGGTCACCCTCAGAGGGGGCAATTTATGTAGCCACCCACTTTGAATTGGTTATCTCCCTTTTCAGCTAGGGAAGGGAAACAGGCCCTTCTAGATCTGATCTCATCCTAAAGTCTTTGCTTAAAAAAAATGAACCTCTGCAGATGGTTAAAGGTGACAGCTGAACCTCAGCAAAAGTATCAAAGGCATAAAGCTGGCATTTTGAGCATTATGTATTGGGCTTTGAAGCGTGCAAATCCTTTCCTGAGCCCCACTTCTATGTCCCTTTGTATCTGGACCAGAGTGCTTTTAGTGCTTTTGCTGTCTTCTCAGAAGGATGGGCAACGTTGTTTTACTTTTTTCACTTGAATACTCTTTGAGACAGACCCATCCCTCACTCACATGGTAAAAAGCTGTACATTACTTGTGCTGGAGTGTGTGTGCAGCCAATGCAACTGTATATCCCAGGGAATGTAATTACAAACATGTCTGGATAGACGGGGGAAAAAAGTGATTGCTAAGAATCAGGGTAACAGATCAGCTGATTTACAAAAAGGAAGAACAAATGTTAATGGTTCATGTAAAACATGGCTAATACCTGGCTATTATGTGTTGGTCTCAAAACTTTGCCATTTGCCTTGATTCAGCCTAATTCAAGTGATCCGGATGTATTGCCACTAAAATCAACAGTTCCCATTGTGATTGACTCTGGTTTGGGCAGACTCAGACAGGGATGAAGTCGCACAGTGAGAAAGCACAGCCTGTTAGAGTGTATTGCAGTCATTTGAAAACTTGGTAAACGACTTATTTTATACCCAAAAGGCATGAGAAGCACAAGGCTTAAAGCACTGGCAGGTAGTTAGTTTAGAATCTATAGGGGATCTTTCCTTTAGCTGCACTTTTTTTTCTCCCCCTTTCCTTGACAGCTTGTTTTTCTGTTTCCTCAGTGTTATGAGAAATATGGATATCTGCCAGTTTGTGAGATTTCCGCACTGGTACAGCATTTGGAGCAGTGGGATCTCTGGCTATGCCTGAGGCTCCCTGGTGCTCTGATTACATAGATAGTAAAAATAATAATGTATAGCAATGTCACTTTCCAGAAACCTTTTTGTCATTGCCTTCTTTCATCAGGGACTGTAGTAGTTCAGCACACTGGATTTAGGAAAGGTAGGTTTGTGCTGCAAACCAAATGTACAAGCAGCTTGGATGAAAGCTCTCATGACTTTTTGGAGCAAATTTATGTAGTCCTGAGCTTCTACCACAACAGTATTCAGGCCAGGCTGTGATGCCCATTCACATGACAAGCTTTCCCTGATCTCTCTGATGCCAGCAGCTAGTTCGAAGGTGAGTTAGGTGCCTCTCCAAGACACAGAGGCAGGCTCGGCTTGGATGGCCAGGGTTACCTCTGGGGTGCAGAAGCTGGGGAGCCCCACTGCTGTATCCTGTGCTTCTGGACACTTGGTAACTCAGATTAAGACAGTGTAGAAGAATAGCTACTTCATGAAGTCTTTCTGCTTTGGCAGTGGTGAACAGGATACTAACGGAAATGTTTCATGTGTTGCATAAATTATGTCATCAAGTGGAGTCGACACCCATGTTTTTCACTGCTATTAAATCCACATTCAGTTATTATGATGGAAATGATGAGATATTCATGCCCACCCCCCGACACTGCAGAAAGCATCTTTGCTACATCTTATTTTCTAGTGTTTAGTGCTTTTTCTAAAGTTCCCACTGAATGAGTCTTCTTCAGCTTCTCCTTAGAGATTCACCCGAATCTGAACAGGTTTTGCTTTTAGGACGTTTTAATTGATACTCAGCCTGCATGGATTTTTTTATTCGCTTCTTCATTCCTTTCTCTCTGTTCTTTTTGCAACCACAACAAAAAAACCCAAAACACCCAAAAAACCTAACCAAAACAAACAAACAAACAAAACCCCCAAAAACCACAAAAAAATCCAAACCAAAACAAAAAACCACACAGAAAAAAAAAAAAGGGAAAAAAACCACTCAGTGACTTTCTTTTTCTTCCCATTCCTCCACGTTGTTTGCAAAGAGAGATGCAGAATATCCCAACTGCTGGCAAAAAATGTTTTCTTTCAAATACCATGTTCAGCTCTCAGTTACTATGAAGATTGAGACCAAACATTTATTGATACAGATAATAATGCGATTCTGCTACATTGAATGGTTTACCTGATATTTCAGTAGGCAGGTAAATCAAATACACAATTATAAAGTGAGTAAGTGAATGGAAAAAGTAGTGCTAAATACCTTCTATAATGGAAAGTATTTTTGTACTAGTCTGCTGGAATACTTCTGGAGAAGGTAAAAATGATAGAAGAAATTTATTTGGACAATGAAAATGTCTTTATTTATAAACTCACTTGTAAGACAAAGCCAAGGAGGGAGGGGAAGCATGAACTTGAAACTGGGTCAAGTACAGTGGATTAAGTATGTTGAAATAATGTCAATTTTCATGATGAGAAAAGGTTAAAAAAATGGGCTGTGTCTAAGTGGGAAGTGTAGCAGTATATTAAATCAAGATCCTGGATACCAAGCTAAGCAGCCTGGGAAGCAAGGTAAAGTTGTCTTTCCATGTAAAGGATGGAGAGGAGATACGTGTCAGTCTTGGAAGGACATTATGTAACAAAGCCAGATAAAAGTCAGCATGCCTGTCACCAAATATACATGGCAGAAATAACAGGGGTGTCTGCCAGAAGGAATCTGAGTATCTGAAACACTCTTCCTGTTGTAAGTGAACTGTACCTGCTTGGGAAAGGCTTGAGTTCATTGTGGGTAGCTCCATAGAGACAGTCCTTGTGCTCTTGGTGAAATAGGTTGGATGGATCATAAAAAAATGAAAGAAGTGTGTAAGAGTGGTTTTATGCATTATCATTAGTACTCAGGAATTGTGAATGTTGCTTTTGTTCTTTAACTGGTTAATAAACATATAGTGATCACAACAGGGGGTGGTGCTGTCTAAGTTAGAAGGGAATAACTTGACGGAGGAAGAGAAAGGAAAACATGCATTAATGCATGGGGTAGAGAAAATTAATGAGATGCAAATCTTTAAGACAAGGTAGAAATAAAAAGACTTTCTGTGCACTTGAAAGGCTAAATGTTATTGCTCTTAAAAAATAATACTTCTTTTATTTTCGTGTAACTGTAAACAACCTCTGGGACTTCTTGATCTCTGGGATTCATTTAGTCTCTGTTGGCCTTAAAATCTCAGAAGGGATTATCTCATTGCTAAGTATTTAGGAAGGAATTCTCCTTCTAAGTCAGTTCCCTCACTGTCCCTTATTGGTATCCTTGTCCCTTTCTCTGAAGCATCTGCACTGGCTATTTGGGCAACAAAGCAGAAGCTACTTATATCAGCTGCTGGGGCAATCCAGTGTTATATTCCCTGATTTCTAGACACCCTGAGCGATCTTAGACTCTTAATTTATGAACAGTTCATAGCAGCAGAAGAGGCTTTGGAAAGATTTCTAGACAGATCATATTATTTTTATCACCTCTTGCTATGCAGACTTCTGTCTTTGAGGTGAAAAGAGAATGTACAGCTTCCATTTGCCACTGTGATGGACAGTCAGGAATATGAGAAAAGAGCAAAAAACCATGCTATAAAACTGCTGACAATAAAGTTGATGAAGTGGAAACACATACACTAAAGATGAGAAGACAGATGCTGAGACACAGGTACCACAGCAGAAAGTCATCGCCACCAAAGCACGTAGGCAGATCAAGATGGGAGGTGGGGAGAAGCACAATAGAAACCAGTGAGGTGTCTGAATTTGAAACCTGAAAAGGAGGACAGATGCTGGTATGAAAAAATGGAAAGTGAGCCATGGTCATAACGATTCAAGAGTAAGAAAATTAGGCACAGTGGAAACTGCTATAACAGACCATAGTTTTGAAAGAGTAGCAGACATTACACCAACACAAGATTGCATTTCCTTCACCGTCAAACACAGCTTGATCATTTAGGATGAATATTTATCATCTATAAAAAAAAAAAATCGCATGATTTTATTTTCTTCTTCCCCCCTTCTCCCTCACCTTTGTTCCTCATAGCTTGTGTAGATTTAGAGAGAGCAAGCAAGGACAGGAGCTCTGCTGGGGTTACTGACACATCTATGCATGGTGCTGGTGGGGAGCATCACTGAGCTGGGTGCCAGGATGGGTGTAAGCAGTGATTTTGATTGCCAGCTGCTTCCTCCAGGACACATTTTCCAGCGGGTATTGGTTGGTAAAGCTGCAGCAATGCTGTGCATTGCTTTAGGCTGGCTGATGACCTGGGTCAGAAATGCTGGAAGCGCTTGCAGGGAAACCCTTGCCTGCAAGTCTGACTTCATGCTCAGTGAAGACATTGTCAGGGCTCCCACCGACTGCAATGACTGATGGGCAGATCCAGCGGTTATTAGGACTTGCAGGCATCACTTTGTGGGCAAGGGGGAGATGCCATTAGAGCGGGCTTCCCCCCACGTCATATGTGTAAGTTGCTGAAGGAAGCAGTAAGAACCAGTTAAGTAGAAAAACCCAAAAAATATGGAGAGTTGATAACAAAAAAAAGCAGCCTTGAACCCCTCATGTTTGAGATAGGAAAGAAACAGTGTTTGGGAACAGGTCAGGGAATGGGCCCTATGTGCCTCCTAGACATTGCCAAGGTCTTTCTAGGGGCTCCCACTGTGAAGGTCCTGTTCTGGTCTCCATCATTGATTGCTGTGTCTTTCCTGACTTTTACACCTACTTGGAAAAGAGTCTCCCTCCCATTCCCCCTTGATAATGTTTTAGCTCTTATCCTGGGCCTGAAAATATGTTTAGGTTTTGGCTGATGGTAGTGGAAAAATTTTGGTTTTCAGTCTTTGAAAGAGGAAATCTCTGGTTTTGAAGAATAGGCATAGTTAAACCACACTTTATTTTGACAACCTCCTTTTTAAAAATATACAAACAAAAAAGTTTCAATTGCAAAAGATTACCCAAATCTAATAATGACCTTGTTTCACAAACATTGTGATACTTGCATTTATTAATGGTGCCAGACAGTAATCACTGTGCACTCGGGACATGGGCTCACAGCTGATCTAAAATCATCTAAGACGAGATGTGCAGCCGAGCTGCCAGCACCCCTGTGTTGGTGTTGACAATCCCGTCACTGTGCTGACTCAGAGCAGATACTGATTCGGCTGAAAACGAATCACCACCCCCCCCCCCCCCCAAAAAAAAAAACCCAAAACAAACAGAAAAAGAAGAGGGTGGGTGTTTAGCAGGATGAGTGGCAGAGGTGGCTCAATGTTTGTGGGGCTACAAGTAGTGGACGAGGCTTTAGGACCCACCAGGCACAAGGCTGGTCCCCTCTTATTTTATTTCTAGAACATAAAATTTTGGTCAGGTAGAGCTAGCCTGGATTTACACAGAGATAATGGCAAGAGGATTGTGTTTCCTGATGTAGGAAGAAGAAAATGAGAGGTATTTGTTAAAGGTATGAAAGAAACTGATCATTACTCTCTGTTGTGGAGGTCTGTGTGCTGACTTCAGACGTGCAAGTGCTGTCTCTGCAGGGAAAAGGGTATTTGCTGGCTGTAAGATACATTTACAATGAAAATTTCTTTGACAGAGTATTTTTACTGTTACAAAGAGAGGGCAAATCACTCGTCCCACTTTCCCATGCTGATATGGCATTAACCTCTCTTATCTGTTAGTGTTTTATGGTCAAGAAATACAACATGTAATAGAGATTTATGGTGATATTAGAAGATCATTGGAAAGTATCTACAAAAAATGACAGGAATTGTATTATTTGGTGGTGAAAATTCTGGGAAGCTCAATTTTTATTTGTTTAGATTTTGTTCCACCATAAAGGTGCAAATATTTTCCAGGGATAATCCACAGAAAAGTGGCTCAGGGTGGGATTGATTAAAAGGATATGCCCAGGAGCATCAGAAGGGATTCATGTGACCGAGCTGAGTTGGTACATGACACTGGAGAGCTCCCTGGAGTTCCTCTAGTTACCAGGGTAGACACAGGCAAAGGAGCTATTTGCTTTATAATAATTTCCAATGTGAGTTACTAATGCTAATCTTATAACCCAGTTTGATGAAAAAAACCCTGCTTTGAGGAAGGGGTGAACTTTTCCTCAGAGGTTGGAACTGACCTGAATATGCTCAGAGGTATTTTTGATGTAATGAATATGGTCAGAAGATTGAAATGCATCAGATAACGAAGCCAGAGGAGGAAGAAATGGGGAGTACAAAACCTGAAAATGCCATTAACATTATTGCTGCTGGTTTGATAAAGTACAGTATACATTTAATAGAGAAATCAGTGTCTAAGTTCTTTATACTGTCCCAGAAAACAAAAATGCACTGAGGTGGTGACTTTTAGGGGTAAACTCAAGGGTAAAGGTGATTCAGACCTCAGCTGTTGACTCCTAAAGTGTTAATTCCCCATAGCATTTCTTGTGGTATGTGAAATCCTTCTGGTTTTTTACTTACTCTCTCTGAAGTTTCTCAAAGGAAGATCTTCACACAAGCTGGCTGTGTTTTATACACACATAGGGGTGGTGCTGCGTCTTTGAGAGATGCACATCAGAAATGAATGACTTGTGCTTTTTCCCAGGCTTTTATATCTGTGGCTCCCTCCTGCTGGCAGGTCAACAGTGCTGATCAAATGCTGCTTGTTTCTGGTTAGCTGCTTTTTATCTCCAGCTCTGTGGTTCCTTAAAGCAAATGAAGAAGAAAGATTTCCCATGACAGTTCCTTTCTTCGCTCTTTTGTTTGGTCTTATTTCATCCATTTTTAAAAAACCTCAGACTTCTCTCAAAAGGAAAGAAACAAGGGCCCTAACCAGACTCTTTTACAGCAGGATTTACTCTTGTATGGAGGGAATACAAGCTGATGTGCATCTCAGGGATGCTGGGGGGGAGGCTGCTTAGTAGAATTGGAGTGGAGAAACAATTCAGCTCTTCACACCGCACCTTTCTTGGCAAGCACTTGCCCTGCAGACCTGCTCATGAGCAGCTTGTCTTGCCTTGTGATGAATGTCAAGTGGGCTGGTTAGTAAGGTAATGACCGTCTCCCCTAAAGCTGTTCAAATAACAGCTGCACCACGGCCATCTGTCTCCTCTTCCAGAAGATCAGACAAGATGACTCTGTCGATTAATGTCTGCTTTTGATGCTGAATATAGGATTCACCAAGACTCTGAAGTCTCCATTTTTTGGCCAGAAGCCCACTGTGCTCTGTGCTAGCCTGTGTACAGCAAGAGGCAGGGGATCCAGAGGCTTTGCTCAATGCTGCACAAAAGCAACATGTCTTCTTAGTGTCAAGGCATCCTTTTAGGAATGCACAGACCAGGTATCACAAACAGTTCAGCACCAAGCCCTGCACTCCTACTGAAACAGCAGTGATCGATGATCATTCACCCTGGCTAAGAGGAGCCATAATGTAAAAAGGAATCAATTCCCATATCTTGCAGTATTTTTAATGGCACTTAAAGACAACTCTACTTAAATGTTAGCTGGCTTCTCTGAAGAGTCATTGCTTTTTAGTTCCAGTTTTTACGTGAGGAAAAAAAAAAAAAGCAAGCTGATTTGCAGCATTGCCCATTGTGATACTGAGCTGCTAATCTCTTGAACTGCTTTGCTCAACAAGGGAAAGTATTTTCTTAAAGCCTCATCATGTGGTTATGCAGGAATCATGGCTTTCATTGAAGGGGGGGGGGGACGACGAGGGAGAAAAGGTATGTTAGCTCCTCGGTATTGCAGAGAAGAGTTGGAAAATGTGAACCTTGAAAAGCAAAGACCTGGAAAGTTAAATGAGCTGGAGCTAAGTTGTATAGTGTTTTAAGGTCCTGTGGCACTTAAATAAGTTGCATGAATTTGATGGGGTGTAAGTAATGATGCTTGACTTGAGGCTTTGGGAGGCTTTATGTGACAATTTACAAGTAGAATTTAACAAACTTTGCCATTATTCAATGTTAGCATTTGCACTGTAGATAGTCTGATGGGTAGACCCAGTGGCACCTCATTGAGCATGACACATGCTGGAAATAAAAGTAAATTATTAGGGCAATATCTTGCTTTCATAGGCAGTCTCTAGACAGGTAAACACGACAGATACAAAGAGCTCTGGTTCTTGAACTGTCCAGATCACCCCAAGGTATGTTAGCAGGCTCCCTGACATGGATTTGCCCATGAAAACTGGCACAGGTTGGGACATTGCAGGAGAAGGTGTGAGTGAAGTCTCATGGTAGTGTTCCAGTAAGACAATAGAGATGAGTGGAGGCAGTTTTGTCATGGGATGACTGTAACTGGGTAGAGTTACCTAAATTCCTCCCTGTGTGGGCTTGTAGCACCCTTGTACTTCTTCAGGACAGCAGAAAATCAATGTGAACAGAGTTGCTCCAGTGATCCATGCATAGTCCAAGCATGAGATCCTAGTACTGTGGGAGAGCTAAGCATCAGGCAGGACTGGGATTCCATACCATGAAAAGGATTTACCTTGCTTTTAACTGTACAGGTTAGGCATCTAATCTGACCTAAATGTCTAGTTATCAAAACAGAGACAAGACTAACTTCTCCCATCTTGGAAGGGTTCTGTGATTTTTTACTTTTACTTTTTTCTGAATGTGCTTATCTTTCTCCACTGATGTCCTGGTTTCACTGGGCCAGCCATAGTATGCAGGCCATTAGCAGTTTCAAGTCAGCCAGGACTTTAGGCTGGGAGGGGCAAAAGCCAGGACAGCTGGCTACAGGTGTATCCCATATCATTAATGTCATGCTTACTATAAAGAAGGAAGTTTGTTTTTTTTTTTTTCTTCTTTATCCTTTTGTTTTTCTCTGGAGGAGCTTGCTTACATCCTGGCTTCTGAGCACTGTCTTCCTGTGTATTGTGACTGCTGTGTGTTCACTGGACTGGGTATAACATTTTATATTGGTATTAATATTAGTTTTGCTGTTTCATTGAATCTGTTCTCATTTCAGTCTGTGGATCTTCTCTCTTCCCCATCCCCTTCCTGGCTGGGGAGGGGTCAGCAGGTAATAGAGCAGCTGATATAGTTAGTTTAGTACAGATACAGGCTAAATGTAGAGAACTGACCACAGAGGAACTCTGGCTTGTGTCAGGTAGGTGTTCACCTTTTAGTTACCTAAACTAAAATTAAGTTAATCTAGATCCATCAGTGAAATTAATCTCCACTTTAATTGAATTACATTAACTGTTAAGCTATGAGGTTGCTCTGCAGTGCTCTGTAAGCTGCAGTGGTGAAGCTATGTTGATAAGGCTGGGATGTGTGTGGCAGTGGTGGTCTCTGCAGTGATCTAATTACACTGGAGAAGGGACCTAAATCTTTGCTTCTAAACTGCTGAATTAAAATGGAAGCACAGCCTTGGGCTTAGTTCTGTAGAGCTGTTTGTGAATAAAGAGTTTTGTTGTTTTACCATGTAGCGGCTCCCTACCAAAGGTATGTTACCACACAGCAGAGTCCCTTTCTATCCAGGGAATAATCAACACAAAGCTCATACCAGTGTTAATTTTTGTCTATCATCTATGCAGTATTAAACCTATCATGTAAACTTGTATGTAATGATTAGCCTGTAATCTACTGCAACTCTTTTCAAATGGGCCAGACCTTGTATTTGGATTTAATTTCCCAGTGCAAAAAGGCAGCTGTTCAATTTATTGTGCTGGGTTTTTTGTTTCGGTTTGTTTTTTTTTTTCCTTACAATGTGCATGATTACAGGCTGACTGCACTACCCAGGCAGGAAACCCAGTTATGAATATATTTGTTTCTTCATGTTTTAGACTAGGTAATATCTTACAGGTGTGATCAATAGCAATGGACAGCTTGGGAACTGTGCCCGAGTGGAACTCTGGTTTCTTCCTTGTCCTCCATTTCCCCTCAATCCATGGGCTGATGAGTTGCTGCTCATTGATTTGACTGATACAGCTGTTGTGATAACACGTTGCCCTGCCCCTTAAAGAGAGTTTAATGGTGCTGCAGCCACAGCTCTGCTTACTGCTGTCACCCCCCAGCTCATACGTCAACACAGCCTTGGTTCTTCACAAGAAGCTTGTAGCACCAGACACCATCTGTCTGTTAGAAACGCTAACAAATACGGTTTTGGAGATGCCTAAAAAGCTGCATTAACCCTATGGATAAATCTGGACTTCAAAAGAAGAAGGGCTTGGCTAGACCTTGCTACTGCAAATCATTTTGGCTGGTGTTAGCAACATGAATACAGAGAAGAGTCCAGGAGCTGAATGTAGATGATGACTGAGTTGAATGTAAGATGCATTTTTCTGTATTTGCTTAACTCAGGCCACCTTGCTAGCTTGTCCTTAGCCTTATTTATTAGTTATTCTTGCAGCGGAAATGGGCTCTGTGGGCTTGGAGGCAAGCCAAGAGGGCAATATTGTATTGAGGCTTTCTCATAAAAATATACAGTTACATATTTTTCTTGTCAGGCTGTGATTTAAGATCTTGCTTTGTTCAATGAACAGGGTTACTTCAGACACCTAATACAGTTAAGGACTCACAAAGGGCATGGTTGTGTCCTGAGACAAGTGGTTGCAAGTCAGACAGATGTTCCTGAACTAAACTTCCCAAATGTGATTTCCCTCTGATATTACAGGTGTCACCAGTCTCTTTTGTCTTTTTTTTTTAATAGTATTCATAAAAATATGTAGCATTCCCAAAGTTGAGTAGTGATGAAGATTCAGCTAAAAATTCAAGGGAAAAAAAAAGTCTTATTTGCTATGGATTGCTTTTTTTCCTGTTTGAAAATATTCAGCCATCTGGTCAGCAAACAAATAAAATGCTGCATGATATTGGCAGCAAAGCATACATTGAAAAAAAACTAATGGGAGAAGGAAACAGTTCATAGTCTTTCTGTAGACTGGTGGGTTTTGGCTTTGCAATTTTTTTTTTCCCCCACACACTCCTGAATTGAATTTGTATTTGTAAAAAGCAGAATCTGGTCATGATCTCCATATAAGTAAATGCAGCTTTGACAGAGCCTAAAGTCAATAAAAATATTTATATTCTTACTTCCCCCCAAGGATTAATTAGGCTTAGTGAAAGAAGCACACATTTTCTTCATTATCCAAACCCTTACTTTGTAATTTTATATATAAGTGTAACAATAGAACTCCTGACTTTAAACATATTTTCTGTCAATGTGCTCACTTTGGTTAAAATCCTGTCTTGAGGAAATTATGTGAGTTCAAGTTCTAGTGAAAATCACTTATATCAACACAGAAGTGTCTAATACTCGTAGCTCTTATCCCTCTTTTTGGAGTCTATACATATTAGTAGAGGAGCCTTTGCATTGGAGTAATCCCTTCCACATTGACGATTTATTTCACTAAATCTCTCTAGTTGTACCTAAAACTTAGCCTATGAGGAAGTCGATCTGAAAGGAAAAAAGCTGGCCTTGGAAGTGAGCCAGGCTCCTCCATCCCCATGGCCTGAGTGAGGAACACACTGAGAGCACATAGATCTGGGTCAATAATGATGAGGAAATGAGGGGTGGGCTTTTCACATCTCTACCTTGCTTCTTCTCTGTGCAAGCTAAGTAGCTAGCGGGTATTTTTTCATATAGTAACATCTCTCTCGAGAAAAGGAAAAGTGGAGTAAGTGCATTTGGGAAGAAATTGTGAAGGAGGTGACAGGGCAGAAAAATGATAGAAGTTGAAAAGAGTGAGCATCACTCAGACTTCCCTCTAATAACGGTGTTGTTCCTTTTCTAATATTTTCCTGTGGCCAAGTGCTGTATGAAAAACTCACACACCTAATGGCAACTGATAACCACCAGCAGAGGGGCAGGAGCTTTGCAAAATGCTTGTGCATGTGCCTGGTTTTAAACACATGAATAATTCCACTGAAGTTTGAAAACTGGTGCCTTATTTAAGGTGAAGTTCATGCCTAAATACTGTGATGGATTAAGGTCAGGGAATTCTGTGATTTTCAGAGTCCACACTCTGATATAACTGAGGTATATTTTTGAATTGAAAACTTTTACTTCCAGTAAACCAAAGATTTTCCCTTATTAGATGCAGTGTTGAAAAAATGCATCGACTGGTGTTCTTTAAAAATACTTAAATGTTAAATTAGTCTGCTGCTTATTTCATTCTGTCTTTTGTGGATTTTCATAAAAATACTTTTTTATTTATCTGTATACATTCACTGGACTTTTAACAGACTTACTGATGATGTCCTTTTATCTGCTTTTTAAAATTTAATTTGTGTAACAGACTGGACAGGATGCTGCTGTGGGACTTTGCTGCTGAAGAGGAAATGCAGTGAAATGGGTCATGTTGATTCTTCGGATAATTAAATCTGGCCATAGTTCAGGTCTTCACTGGATTCAAGTGGACAACTTGTAAAATTGTATTACATTTATAGGGCTCCACATGAACCTGCAGGGAGCCCTGTGAGGATGAGACAGGCAGTTTGGCAATAGTTTGTGGATTGAATCCTTGAAGATGTGTTTTCCCCATGGATGCCGTAACTGCAGAAGTTAAGCCTGTTCAGAGTGGTAGCTTAGTGAGGTAGTGGCTATACAGAAGGAAATGAACAGGTTTTAGGATTCATTTGCACATGGCCAAAAATGTTTATGTTGTGATAAATGGCTCAATGAGGTTGGAGGAAACTTGTAGATAAATATGCTATTATATTTATCTTAACATTTGCTCCATCTCTCTCATTTTTCTCAAGTACACCATTGAAATTATCAGCTCAGTTGCTCATCTGAGGTAAAATATTTTACTCAGCTGTTTTATGTCTAATGTAGTTCTAGTTTGACTTTACACATCTCAGGAGCACCTGAGGTGAGGTTTTTTTTTCTGTGTCATTTGTTTTGAGTATATTAAAAAAAACCCCAAACTTATCATCTTGTCTTGCATCTGATAAAAAAAAAGAATATGACAAGGTATCACAAGGATTGGGTTCACTTAACCTTAAGTGCTTAAGGAACTGCTGAAATTGGGCACAACATTGGTGCAGGGGTTCAGAAGGAGGGTAAGGCACAGAAATAAAAAGAAAAAAGTTGTCCTTAGGGATGGAAAGCTGAGTGTTCAAGGGAAGACTGAGGAAGCCTTGGACATCTGTTGAGCAGAGTCCACCTGGGGCTAAGATCTACTTATTCGCCTTGAAGCCGTTGAGTCGTGGTTGTGGTACATCTCAGGTCTGGAACCTCCTGATGGCCTTGACTGCTTCACAAACAAATTCTCAGCAATTTTTCCTGTGCCTTTAAGACATCTGTTGGCATGCTGCAGGTACCTTAGGTAATTGCCTCCTTGGGACTTGCTTCTGGACTCTTAAATAGTTATACCCTGAACTCTTTTTGTGCAGATTGGTTTCTGAATAGGCAACAATCAGCAACATCTATTCTCAAAAACCCAGAAGCTTCACTTTTCATTTACAAGTCTTAAGCCTTGAATAACTGGGAACAAAACATCAAGGTTGAAAAGGAGGAGGAATGAATAAAATCCAGCATATTAAAAGTTATAATTAGAACTGTGATCAACTTTGTATTATCAGGCCTTCCTAACTGTAATAACTGCATAGCTCTGAATAAAAAGCCTAACCATGTTTACAGAGAAACATGAATCTTGTTCTTGGGAGAATGTTTTGGCTTGTTACACAGTGCCAGTGTGTATGAATTAGTTTGCTATGCTGAGGTCCTGTGGGTGGCTTTATCTAGTGTTCATATGCACACGTTGCATAAGATGTACTGTATAGTTGATATTTGTGAGTAACAAGATCTAAAATTTACTTTCATGAAAACAAAAGCTGGTTTGTATCTATGGAAGTCACCCTGTGCAAACAGCTCTCTGCCTATATGTCTGGATGCTCCTCTGTTAGCATGGTAGAGAGTAGGGGAGGGGGTCCTGGCCACTTGAGGACCATCCATCCTTATGGCACCACAGCATGCAGGGTGTGCTGGCACACCTGGTATCTCAGAGCACTTTGTGGAACATCATCCATTCCAACATAAAGTTTTCCTTGTCATAAGGAAGACAGATGAGTGTTATCGTGTGGGTGGTCTTGGAAGACCCTTCAGTAGTCGGTATGGGTGTCACCTGCAGCTTTTGACTAAAGCAGGTTGTGGAAACTCCTTGTAAATGTGGCACATAAAGTCAATGTGTTTTCGTTCCCTCTGCAAGGCTGCTTATTTGCATTGTGCTCTGACTGTTGAATAGCAAACAACAAGCCACGAGGATTTAGAGAGTTTTCTTTATAGTTTTGTAGGTATAAATTTATGACAGTAGAGGAATGAAAACACTATCAAATCAGAAGTGTGAGGCACTACACTTCCTTTTACCTCTTTTTATTGATATAAAACAGTGGATAAGGGATAGATTTCCAGCAGTTAACAAAGCAAGTACTTATGCTATGGATAGGATGCTTAAATATTGACAGTTAGAAAGCTGTAGCCCACTAATCCTGCTTTTGATGGGCCTGCATGGGGTCATGAATGTTGGCATTAAACCTGGCATTTTTTCATTAAGCCTAACATCTCTGTTAATGCTTTATCTTTGAAACTAGTTGGCTCCAATATTGCAGAATTAAGCCTTGAAAGCCTATTTCAGCAAGGAGTTTAAGGGGTTGTCTTTTTGAGTTGAGGTGAAGATGTGCCCAGTGACTGTGACTCTGTTCTCCTCCACAAACTTGCATGCGCGATGACTTGAAAACCACTTGTCACAAACAAATACAAATGGGGGAAAAAAAAAATCCCAGAACAAAAAGAAGTTACTTTTAAACACTTTAAGTATTGAAATAGATCTTCCTGCTCTGGAAGAGATAATCTTAAGAAAAGGCATTATCATTGAAAAGGCTGGAAACAGTGGGATCCCATAACTTCTGGAAAAGCTGGTTCTTGCTTTGTGGAAGCAGAGTGATATGAGTCAGTGGGGTGAGTATTTCTAGTGTAGTGTAAAATGGTCACAGATGTGCCACAGATAGTAAAAGTATCACTGAAGAAGTTTGCTCACATAATAAGTTGTATGTGTTTATTAAAGTTAAAATACTATTACATGGGCGTTTAAATGCTTGTAGCAAGTGAGACTCCTAGAAAAAGAAAAAAAAAAAAAACCAAAACAATGAAACCCAAAACCAACATAAAAAACGCTTCATGGATGACCCTTAAACTGTAAGATTTTCTTTTTTTGAATAGTACAGAACAGTTGTCACATATAGATTGGTCATAATAAAAGTCATTCTCAGTTTGACAAGCTGTATTTGTCTGTAAAGAGAATAAAAAAATTATAAAAACTCATAGAAAGCTTGCTGTAGTTAATGGAAAAATACTCACTTTATGGAACTGGATTAAATCTGTCCAGATATTACTGCTGGGTGACTGAAAGACTGGAGGACTCAATAACTTCAGGATAGTGAATATAAATATATTTGTAAACTTCCTTTACCACCATATTCTCCTTCAGTTTTCTCTTTAATTTGGCTGGGGTTTTTACAGAATATTTAGGAGCTCACTGACAAAAATATGATTTTCTGATCACCCTTGTCTAAAATCTTTTTGAGAAACAATAGAGATTTGCAGGTGAATTTGTTAGGTTTTGAGACTGAAGGTTAAAAAAAGCCCGTGTTTCTAAGTTCATCAAAAATGTCCTCCTGATTGCCAGGAGAGCCTGGCAGTCTGGATGGACACCTGGGTCAAGGGGGGATTCTCCACCTTTCTGCTGTCACTTGCCTTGATTTAATTCTTCATTTCTGTGTTAGACCTTTAAGTTTCTGTTACAGGCTGTTTGGGAAGCTTGAGTGTCATAGGAGAAAAACACTGAGGAGTGGGGAAGTCTTGAGTCCTCCTTTCAAACTATAGATCCTGATGGGTTGGGTGTGCCGCACTACAGCCCTTTTTTCTCTAGGCTGGACCCAGGATGAACATGGATGTAATGTCCTGTTCAAACTTGTGCGCTTTCTGGACTATTGTAACTTGCTAGTGGGAACTGTGAATCTTTATATAGCGTGACTCTTCAGGACATCCTTATGTTCAGCAGTCTTGCATCCCTTCTGCTCTTAAGAGAAAGCGTCATGATGGCTGTGATGGAAAAAAAGGGAATGACAACAGGAGTCATTAGGATTTTTTGCTTTGGTTGTGGAGCTAACTTCATCCTGCATAAATGAAACCAAAGAACTCCCCGAGAAGAAAGATTCATCAGTTGAGCACAATGTTATGGGGTAATTAAGGTGTGAAGCAAGCTTTCAAAGCAGTTAAGGGTCAACCACTTCTGCCTGTTCAGAATGTCATGGTTGGGTTTTCTGTTAAAGAAAACCCCAATCTGAACTAACAGCGTGTTTTTTAGAATCTGAGTTGTTTGGCTTCTTTCAGTGTGTGCAATGGAGTGGGATTCATCTCTCTGAATGGTGCTTCTCCAGTGGGCAACTCTGTCATCTCCGAACTGTATCCCACACTATCACATACAAAGGCCACCCTCCACATGTGCTTACTGACCAGACAAGAAGTCCCACCATGTAGACAGCTGAAATTGGATGAGATGGACCCATTCCTCTTTTGCTGGCATTTATCAAGCAATGGTGGTGGACAGTGGCAGAGTAAGAGAACTGGTGAAGTTGTGTCTAGGAGGTGTATAAAGGGTGTGATACGTGGATGCTGTGTGAATACATAAAAGAGGATGCTTTGACTCCTAGTGAGGCAAAGAAAATAGAGAAGAGAGAGGTGAATAGAGAAGAGCCACGGTGAATTCATTTTCATAGAGGTTAACTTTCAAGAGGGAAGGTTCTGAACTCTCCTCTGGGCTCTTTAAATATTTGTAGAGCTTTATGAGGATGAAAGGCTGTGTGAGTGCTTGGTGTTACAGTTCACAGAGACAGCAGATGACATGCTGCTACCCTACAGTAAGCCAATGTGCTGCTGACAAGTCTATTATGGGTAAGGTCTGGACATGGTTTATTCCATTCAGCACTTTTTTACAAAGGGTGAAATGTTTTAAAGAATTTGGTGGGAAAGCTGTGACAAAGTGCTCTGCACCAAAGACAATGCAGTGTTGAAGTGATTGACTGCCTCCAAAGCAGTTATTTAAGTCCAGAAATGGTAAAATCTATCTTTGCAATCAAATCCAATGTGCTATTTATACAGCAAAACCCTTTGAGAAAGGTCCTCTGGATCAAGAAGAGTAATACCCCGTTGATTTAACCATTATAGCTGGATGAGTGTGAGTCAGAAATACATAGGGTTGATGCTGGGAATCCTGAAAGGCAAATTGAGGCATCTCAGGTAGCAAAATATTAGCTATTCTAGGGATTGGAAAGAACAATAACTAAATGTGTAGTGAAACACTGACAGGTGAGAACTGGGTACATCATGTCCTGGCAGGACCAGGGGCTGTAGAGAAGAAGGTGGGGATGGGCAATGCAACCCGTGACAGAATTTGAATGGCAGCCTCATCCTGAAGGCTGGCTGGAGATTGGCCGGGCTGGTTTTTGCACCAAAATTAGATAACTTTGTATTATAGCTATAAATTAAATTGTATTACAGAATACTGTATGTTCTTCTGACTAATTTGTTTTCCTGCTTGTAAAATTTCTCTGTATTAATCCAATGAACGCCGCTCAATTTCAAGGTACTAGTTACAGTAGAAAGAGTTGTGACAAGCTCAAAGCTTATTAGCTGCAGTTGGAAGCTGGAAAGGTCATCTCCATCTCTCTGCCAACCCCTCTCCACGCTGAGTTTAAAAATGTATGAGAGCCACGTTGGCTCACTTTCAGTGATGCAGGTGAAGGAGTGATTATATGAACTGGTCATTCTGTGGGTGGGAGAGGGGAGGGAGGGGAGTGACCTGGGCTGTGGAGAGTATAATCCTGTTCATTTACCAGTGATCACACTGTGTTTAGGAGCAGAATTTTTTTTTACAATTTATGCAAAAGAAGGATCCATATTATTGCTGCTGACCACTTTTCATTGAGTCACCATCAAAATTCATTTAAAAAAAAATTTCCATGACTCTTGGTGCTATTGGAGATAAACCTCAAGTGATCATAGGCTATGTGGTAACCCAGTTGTTGACTGTCCGTGGTACATACCTGGGGTCCCCTTCCTGCAATACTCACAGTAAGCTGTACCTATTCTCTTGCAGTGCCTGTGTAGCAGAGCTGGTATCTTTCAACCTTATCTTACAGATGAAAACTCATGTCACTGGTTTATGTGTATCCAGTTGCAGTTCAGCAAGGATTGTTCCCATCTGGTCCTGACAAACAGTCGTGTGATCCCTCTGCATAATGATATTCCCATGCTCCTGGGCTGAGCTAGTGACACATGTTATTCCAGGGTTCCTGCTTGTAGCCGAGATCCCTGCCCATGCGGTGAAGAGTGCTACTAGCCCGTGCCCCTCTCCTACTCCATCCTGCAAAACTGCATCTTCCCAGTGTGTTGTCAGAACGAGGCTCAGAGTTTCCTCAGGACTTTTTATTTGTCTTGATTATGGTGGATTTCTTAATGATGGAACAAAATGATGTCTTGAGTCCTAGGGAGATAAAAGGTGGAAGAGTTTTACAAAGGATTTGGTGTTGGTCTCATTTAGTTTCCGGTGAAACTGGTGAAATTTCTGCTACTAATTGAAATGAGAGTGGACTTCAACTGGTCTCTGAAAATCTTATCTTTGTTTTTTTCTCTGTTATGGTGTGTCTTTGAGGCTTCCAAAATTGTAGCGTGAAAGTCTGTACCCAGGTGAGAGCATGGGTTAGAGCCATGAAACTGGGCTTTATAGATGGGGTTCTCTGGTGATGATATAACTGAGCGCTGCATTCTCCAGTGTCTTGGAGCTGCCTGCAGTCAATACACAGATGCATGCCAAGAGGTACAGACAAAAGATGCCAATTTTTTTTTTAGAGTTTATCTATTTTTAGTTTAAATAGATTTTCATTTTCACCTTCAGATTGGGGAAAATAAACCTGACTGGACTTCCTAGGGTAATCCTGAATGACCAAAGCTTTGGTTATGTTTCCTTGCATAGTTGATTTTTAGCTTCATCCATGAGAATGTCCCCATGATTAACATTAAACTATGTTCTGGGCCCTGATGGATGATACCTCTTCACTGCTCTACCCATTAGCCTGGGTGCTCTGTCACGGTTTTTGCCTGTCCAGAGATGAGTTGTGTCCCGGGCACAATCATCACCCCTGAGCCATGGAGAAGCAGTTTTGTCCCTGTCCCCCTGGGTCCCTGAGACTCAGGAAGCCCCATCACCACATAGGAGTGGTTAAGCAAAGAGCAGGAGGGTTTGTGTGCTTGGGGGCTACCAAAACACTTTGTTTGGATGAGAAGATGTTTGGAATATCTACCATAAAATAATCCTAGTGTTTCCTGAGCCCTCCAGCTAAGGCCATAGGTCGTAACTTTGTACCTCGAACATCCTCACTATGGGAATAATTACCTGTGCTTTTAAAGATACATTGACAGCTTTGAGGTTTTAATCTCTAATTATTATGACCTCACTCTTTTACTTCAAATGTTTCACCTCTAGAATTGTAGTGCATTTTCCTGTCTTAAGCAATTTCAGTGTCAAAGCTGTTTATTTTTACTCAATGTTATGGCCTGATATAATTTCTTCTTCTACCTCTATAAAAAAGGAAAATTGACATCTCAGTTTCTCAGCCTCCTACACAGGGTAGCACAGTGTTTGCCTTTTATTCCCAGAGTAGCAGAGTTAGTGAGCAGTGGTAAAATCTGGTCCTGTTCTCCATTACTGGCGAAGTCATAAAAATAAAATGATAGAGGGTATTGTTGGCTCGTTTGCTGTTATTTTACTTTTAGGATTAAATGATGTGCTACTGAAACTGGAGACTTAATGAAGGCTTATTCTCTCTCTGTTACTGGATGTTGCCTTTTGAATCAATCTCTAAGTCTTTGAGTTAATTACTTTGAGGAAATATGATGGTATACAAATGTTCCCTCCCTTCCCACATGCTGGCATGGCCTATGAGGAGGAAAAAAAAATACACAAAGTCCAATAGAAATGCTGACCCTGTCTGAGTTAGTTAAGGAGGAGTAGGAATTATTAATAGGAATGTTGGACTCCATAATACAAACAAGAATGAACATTCAGATCAGAAGTGCTTCGGATACTTAGGTGAATCCATAGTGAAATTTTAATTACGCCCTTTTGTGACTAAGCTTAAATTACAGCCTTAACAATGTTTCAGTCAGTAAAGTCAGATGAATTGGTCTTAAATAATGTTACCATTTTATCATGAGAATTTCTTGGAAACAAGGCTACTCTGTGTTAATTTTCCATTAGAAGCACACTGTTTTCCATTTTGCTCCAGTTCTTGATGCTGTTGGGAAGGTGCTTGCCCACTGGAGTGGGATCTGATGCTGTGCTGTGGGCAAGCAGCTGCAGCCATGGTGGGCACATGAGCTGCCATTGTGATTGTGAGAGCAGCAAAATCAATTTAGAATGTTGGATATCCAGGGGACCCGAGCTGCCAATGCAATTGGGAGAATTGGGGGTTGCATCTGAATTTTCTTATTATAGATGCATGGTTTAGCTTTTGCAGCTATTTGTCTTCTCCAACTGTATAGGGCAATGGATGGGGATGAAACCTGCATTACTGTCTGGAAGCTAAGCAGCCTATAAATAATTGTGCTTCTGAGTTTTCCATGCTTTAACAGTGAGGCATAATACAGTATGTAGCAGCACTTAACCATTAGAATACTAGGACATTAACAAACCTGTGTGTGCATATAATTGTATCTTGTAATACCTGCATCCTGTGATAAAGAGCTTTAAGAGAGTATGCTTTTAAGGTATTGGAGATACAGAGATTTAAGTGGGAGTCTCAGTGGTTTTCTCAAAGCCACATGACAACTCAAGCTGGTGATAGAAGGAGGACCAGGAGCTATAAGGCCTATTCCCAGTGCTTGCTCTAAGCACTAATGAACATGCCTTTTCTTAAGGCAAAGCCAAAGCCTAAAGTTTGTGTTGTGAAATGTCCAAGAAAGTGAAACTCAGTATGTTTATAAGCCGGTTATCTTCAACCTTGCCAGACATCTAATACAGACTCAGAGTCCTGACTCACTCTTTTATACCATTATGAGTAATCAAGCTGGCGAAATGATGGAAATATCACTGGTTACTTATAGCAGTTTCTCACGTTCAGGGAAAAACAAACAACTAATGTACAACTTAAGGTTACTACCAAAACTACCTACAGTCCAAAGAGAACAGCATTCGTTCTTAGATGTACATTTTCATTGTACTTACTCATCAAAGGATCAGATAAAATTGATCAGATGGAATATTGGAGAAAAGTGGGTGGAAAATGAGTCAGTGACTCTCTGGTTGTTATGGTACCCAGATGTGGATGTTGTGGACAGGTCTGGTAGTTTAATTTGGATACAAACTCATGACTAATTCCCTATTCCCTTCTGCCATGCAGAAAAGAGCATCTGCACTCTCATTTATCTATGAGCAATGCTTTTCATTTAATTAGAAATGTCAAGGTAAAATGATCTTTTCTGGGCATAGAAATGTTTCATATACCTAAAGGGTACGCTTGGAAAATGTTAAGACATTTTAATTAGTGAATATCATATTAAAACTAGTGAACTGCACAGGCACCAAACTTTATAGAAATAATGTTTTGGAGGAGATGATAAAATTTGATAAATCTTGTTATTTTTGGTTGACGTAAGCAGTCATTTATTGGTAATTAAAGCATATTCTTTTTATGTGATATAATACCAGCCCTGTATGTTATAAAGCTCTTTGATTGTGGATGCATATGAAGTTTAATGTGTAGGAAAAGACACACTGCTATATCATGTCTATGCTTTGCGCTTAACCCCTGTGTTACATTTGGTCTCAGTTTGCTGCGTTGATTGCTATCCATAATTAAATTCTCAGCAGCACGTTCAATTTCTAGACGGGCGTGGGATTGAACATGTTCCTCCTGCGTCATCTTGGATGGTATTGCAGAGAAAAGCAAGGCAGCATGCAAAAAATGTCAAGTGTCTCTAGTAGGAGGCATCAAGGAGGGAGGCATGGAGTGGATAAGTCCTACAGACCTTAAGAAAAACACTTCTGAATTCATGGAAAATGTATCTGTCTTTTTGGAACATGGTCTCCATTCACTTTCTCTAGGCAGCATGGCTCTGGGAGGGTGGATGCTGTGGATGCCAATTGTTTAGTTCCTTGAAAGAAGTACTGGAGCAGGGCACTAACAAAAGGGATGCTATTTTTAGTGTTAAATATCATTGGGGGACCATATCACTTAAGGAAGAGACCTGCCCTTTCATGCTAACCTGGTGAGGCTCAGACCCACTTAGCATTGAAAGACCTTTCCACATGGCTTCCCAGTCTTTTATATGGCCAAAGGGGAGTCCACAGCCTCTAGGTTGTCAGTCTTTGCTAGATAACCCAGTTTCACCATCAGTAAATCTTTTAACAATTTTTTAAAAGGGGCAGCTCTAGTAAGATTAATATGTTTGAAAGCATCAGTTGAGAAATGGTGGTTTTGGGCAACTCTGGCTCACATGGGTAATTTCTCTGAAGTCAGTGGGATGACTTGCTTGAATAGAGGCCATTAGTCATTGTGTCTGGCTCTGTCCTTAATAAAGCGTGTGTTGCTAAAGGAGGTTGCTGCTTCTAAGAGGAATGCACAGATTCAAACTTACTGAGTGGATGGTGGTGTGGGCAATCATTGCTGCTTAGAAAACATGACTCAAGAAATTGTATTAATTGAAAATGCCCATTTTATTTTTATTTGGATTAGGTTAGATGCTATTGGGTCAGCAGGAAGAGAATCTCCATTTGCCTAGAAGCTCTGTATGCTCTTGCCACGAATAATAATCTCTGCTGTAGTCATCTGTAATACAGTGACCAGGTCTTTGATTGTTTTGATAGCCTAACTCTGCTGATTTCAGTAGTCATAATTTCTTTGGCAGGTGAAAATAATGCAGACAGTCTGAAATATAGTGAAACATTTACCTCCAGGTGTCTGAAAGGAAAAACAGGGTTAAGAAAGGCAGTTTAAAGTACTATCAGTGTATTCAAGTAATACTAATTTTCCCAGACAGCTACACGTGAATTTTCCTTACGTTGCAGTTCATTTTCTGTGGTGAGGAATAGAGTGGGAATGTCTGGAAAAGAGTGTGCAGACTATGCTGTGTTGCTGTGTATGCAGCAAGATTTGGAAATTCTTAAACCAAAAAGATTGCCCAGAGCAAAACTGGACTGAAGAAGCTGATCCCCTGATGATCCTGGTCATGATTTTAGTGGTACCTGAGCATAGCCAGAATCCTCCTCTGGGCTGGTAAGTGCTGTGTGGGGAGTGGTGCTGAGGGCAGAGCATCAGGGATTTTCCAGCAGCATGCCTGTGTTCTTACTGGGACTGGGGCTACTGGGGAGTAGCTGAAAAAAATCCAGTGGTAGTAAAGGACATAAGATTTTTCTTAACATAGACCAGCTAACCAGAGCTCTTCAGAAAAAGCAATAAAAGCAATGGTATTATCAAAACAGTGGATAAAAATACATGCACTGACAAAAGTAAACAACCAGATGAAGATATAAAGAGGCATCTCTGACTAATATGGGTAAAACAGCAAACAGAAATGAGAAATTATCTATATTATATAAAATAGGTGATGTTGCCTGGTGATGTTGGCCAAAATATATATAGGAAATGAAGAGAGCTTTTAGATTCCTAGAAAAGAGAGAATAATGTTTACTTTACACTAACTCCATTACTGATAATGATATTTTATGATGAAGGGAGACTCACCTGTGAAATACTTTCATGGAAAATAATTAGAAAGTGTTGAAGGGTTGGTACAATAATCAGAAGGATTATTTGAATCTAGAAAAGAAATTTTCAATTAATTTAAATAAAGAGTTTGGTTTGGTATGATAATGAGTAATTGAAAAGTCTGAGAAATGGAAAAAATAATGTGGTATTGTTTTTTAGAAAAAGGCAGTCTTGGCTATTAGTGGCTCATAAACCTGACTAGAACAGTGTAACAAATTACAGAGGAGAGAAAATCATTATCTAGCAAATAGCAAAATCATGGATTTCACTGGAACAAATGATGTCAGCCAAATTTCATTGCTTTTTGTGTTAGAGACAAATCAGTAGATGAGGGTGACTACAGCTCATGTTATTTATGTCTGTCTGGTGATAAAGCGCTTGCTATCGTATTGCATTGAAACCCACTCATAAAACAAATTCAGCCTGTGCTTTGTATCCTATGGCATGGATTGATAAGTGACTGAGGAGCTATAAACAAAGCAATGACACATCCAGACAGAGATTCATAGCAGGAAAACTAGTTCACAGAGAAAAAGCCTTTCTATTTAACATTTCTTTTGATAAAGGTATGTTTTAATTACCCTCAGAAACTGTGTAGATGGTACTATACTGCTAGCTATAGGGAGCACTGAAGAAAAAGAAATAATTCATGGCATGAGGATATTGGAATCATAGAATGTTAGGGGTTGGAAGGGACCTAGAAGGATCATCTAGTCCAACCCCGCTGACAGAGCAGGATCACCTAGATCAAGTCACACAGGAACGTGTCCAGGCAGGTTTTGAACGTCTCCAGAGAAGCAGACTCCGCAACTCCCCTGGTCAGCCTGTTCCAGTGCTTTGTCACCCTCACAGTGAAAAAGTTTTTCCTTGTGTTTACCCTAAACCTCTCATGCTCCAACTTATTCCTGTTGCCTCTTGTCCTAACGTTGGGTGACACTGAGAAGAGTCTGGCTCCATCCTCCTTACACTCACCCTTAACATATTTATAGACATTAATGAGGTCCCCCCTCAGTCTCCTCTTCTCCAGGCTAAAGAGACCCAGCTCTCTCAGCCTCTCCTCATAAGGGAGATGCTCCACTCCCTTAACAATCTTGGTGGCCCTGCACTGGACTCTCTCCAGTAGCTCTCTGCCCATCTTGAACTGGGGTGCCCAGAACTGGACACAGTATTCCAGGTGGGGCCTCACTAGTGCAGAGTAGAGGGGGAGGAGAACCTTCCTCTACCTGCTGACCACACTCTTCTTAATGCATTTGGCCTTGGCTGCGAGAGCTCATTGGTGGCTCATGGTCATCCTCTTGTCCACCAGGACCCTGAGGTCTTTTTCCCCAGAGCTGCTTTCCAACAGATCGGCCCCCAGCCTATACTGATCCATGGGGTTGTTCTTCCCCAGATGCAGCACTTTACACTTGCTCTTGTTAAATTGCATTGTATTTCCCCCTGACAGGCTCTCCAGCCTGTCCAGGTCATGCTGGATGTCAGCACAGCCTTCTGGAGTGTCAGCCACTCCTCCCAGTTTTGTATCATCAGCAAACTTGCTGTGGGTACACTCTATCCCTTCGTCCAGGTCATTGATGAATATATTGAACAGTATTGGACCCAGCATTGACCCTTGGGGGACAGCACTACCCACAGGCCTCCAGCTAGACTCTGCTCCACTGACCACAACTCTCTGAGCTCTGTCCTTCAGCCAGTTCCCAATCCACCTCATTGCACAGTCACCCAATCTGCACTTCTTGAGCTTGGCTGTGAGGATACCGTGGGAGACAGTATCAAAAGCTGTGCTGAAGTCAAGAAATAGCACATCCACTGCCCTCCCCTCATCTATCCAACTACTTGTGCCATCATAAAAGGCTATCAGATTAGTCCAGCATGATTTCCCCTTATGGAATCCATGTTGACTACTCGTGATAAGCCTCCTTTCCTCCACATGCTTTGAGTTAGTGGCAAGAACAAGCTGTTCCATCACCTTTACAGGGATGGAGGTGAGGCTGACTGGCCTATAGTTACACTATAGTCCATCTCTGCATTCTGTGGTGGCATCGATAGAAGTTTTCCAAGGCTCTTCTTTCTAGGAGTGGCATAAAAATATTTTCACGGGAAGGTGGGATGGTTTTAGAATTTCTAAATCAAATACAAGTGTTCTGAGGGACACTGCTGATGGAATTGCTGTCTTTTAAAAACTCTTGCAAATACAGGTAAGACAGTTACTGAAATATTCTTGACACAGCTTTTAGCTATTTTTCATGTTGCCTTATCAAAGCATCTGTATGTAGTTAATCCAGGAAGCTGGCAGCCTGTCATGGCCAGCTTGAAATGTGCATCCATTTAGGTCCAGCTCTGATGGCACCACTTGTTGTTAAGGCTGCTTGAAGGCTGAAAGGTTTGTCCCCTCTGACATACAGGTCCTGCCAGTGTTTGAAGCAAGAAAGACTTTAATGATCTGCCTCTCAAAATAGTGGAGATAAAGGGCGAATTATAGGTGGTTAGGTTTCAGGATCATTAAATTCATCAGCAAAATGCATCCTAGTTCCTAGGAGGTTGTTGTGTTTTGCAGTTGAAGAAACTGTTCTACCTGCTGCCCTTGTTCACTGCCCAAAAACAGCGTGAAAAGCAGCAAAAAGTCCCGTTGGAGGAAAAACAGCTCAATGCAAAATTCAGTATTACAAGATGAAGCCAACCATGACTGTGGTCTGTTCTTTTGACTTCATATAACCATGCTGCAATATTACCTGCCTGTGCCTAGTGTACTCTGTGAATGTATAACATGATAGTGAATACATTTCTTCCTGCTGCAATCCTTACAGTTAAAAGAACCCCTTGCCTCCTCTTTGGCAGCAATGACTTTCCTTTTGCCTCCATCTTAGTTATTTCTTCCTTCTCATTATAATTTTTCCATTTATCTCTCTTCTCTTCTAGTCTTCTGCATCCTCCCCTGATATAGCACAGTCGGATTTAGAAATTATTTTATGAACTGAATTTACAGAGATAAAGAGTCGGCTTCTGCAAGTCATCTGTACATAAAAGACCAATTAACCTTGAGAATCAATTCTGAAGGAATCTGGGGAAGATTTCTGCTATTCATAAGCCTATGGGCTTTTTTTCCCCTCCTTCTTTCTTTGAAATGTGCCATTGGATCAAGCTGTCAGGAAACTCCATTGACTTCAGTGGTGCAAACGAAATTGCATTTTGATACTGAGTTTGACCCAGTAGTTTCCTTTGAAGAGTGCATGTTCTAGGAAAAAGCACTGTGACAAATTGTAGCTTCAGTAAATGTGTGGTAGGGTGACTTCAGACCAAAGAAATTTCTTTTAATCAAGAGAGTTGTAGAAATTTTTGTAATTTAAAATTTTTCACTGCTTGCTCTTTGGAGCGGAAATCTAGTTTTGTCAAGTTGGATGTAAATGCACCAGGGGTCATTTTAGAGACTATTACTGTAGATAGGAGCTATCAAACTAGAGCAAGTCATTTGCTTCAATAACAAGAACACAGGCAACAAAGATAGGGAAAAGACAAATACTGGCATCCAGATTCTGTTCTGTTGAAGGATAACTCGGTGACAATACCAAAGGTTTAAATGTAAAGTGTTTTCTAGATGTGGTATGAAAACTTTGTTTATACCCATGCTATGAAATGCATTGGAAGCTCTCGTGGCTTTCTTAGAGCATTGCATTTACAGAGTATTTATGTTTTTATAATATACAAATGTGCTATATATAGATACCCTTGATTTCATTAAACAATTTACTCTTGTTTTAGAGAACATTTCCACTGGTCTAAATTAGATCTCAAGTCTGACATGCAACAAGTTGGGAATTGTATTGAATTCATAATTTTCTCTCTCTCTCTTTTTTTTTTTTTTTTTTTCCCCCTCTAAAAGACTTTTTTAAAGTCAAACTAAAGGAACAGAATTTTCATTTGCTTGTTGAATCATACTTTGGATTTAAAAAAAAAAAAATCGCACTAGGGAAATCCAAGGAAAGAAACTCTTACTACTAACAGGAAACTGATAAGAAACTGTAAGTGAGGCCAAGTTGGACTAGGAGCCTGGAAATTCATAGATATTTGCAAATTACAGCATGGCAATCCTGAAAAGCACTGAAGTTGTCCTTGAAGTCAATAAGAAATAAGAAAGCTTCTCTTCTCAGCTGAACTCCAGGACAGTTTTGAGCTCTGAAGCAAATATTTTTAGGTTTTTATTGAGGGGAAAAAAAAAAAAAAAGTCTGAAATGTGATTAATCCTCAACTTATGCTGAAGAAAGATGGATTCACAGTGTGCTGAAGACAGGGAAAGTTTTCCCACTGAATTCAGGTTTTTTTTTTTTTAATTACTCCATGTCCTCCCTCCATCCCTCTCTCTCTCTCTCACAGCCTGTGCTCTCATTTCTGTAGCTGTGTCCTAGCTTCTTCATGATAAAAACCCAGAGCTGCTGCTCTTATAGTTGGCTTTGCAACAGTGTCATAAGATGCTGTAAAACTAAAATACATTAAAATTATGAGTATGTATGAGCAGCTCCAGGCTATCATAAACTTTGTCTTCAGTCTGTCCCTATATGTGTAGTCATGCTGTGTATTCCAGCTAGACAAAGGAGTAAGAGTGGGTGATAGACTAGAAGACTTTTATAATCTGAGTAGCATAAAAATACCATTAAATCAATGAAGATCATGTTGCTATTAAACTTTTTCACCAGTGCATTTCAGGAATGCTAAATGGGGAAGGATCTGTCCCTCCTCTTCTTCAGCCCGCTTTCCCCAGTTGTGTGATTTCCCTTGGAGTTGGTTCCTACTCTAGAGGGTTTTCTTCTTGTGGGGTGAGGTGAGGAGAAGCAAGTCCCCTTGGTCCCCTTTCTCTTGTCCTCCAGGGTTGTGGACATCCCTGTCCCAGATGCTCTAATGGTAATTTCTTGGGGCTCATATTCCTCTTGCCTCTTACAAATGCCACATACTCAAAGTCTTTGCTCCATTTCTCAGTTTGAGGGAGGTATCTGTAGATTGTGGGAAGAAAGGGAGGCTGTGGTGTGGCAGGACTTCTGGTTTCTTGGTGGGCAGCATTGCACAGAGTTACAGGTCATGCCTTTTGCACCTGAAGACAGTTCCCTGCAGATGATAGTGCTGGCATTGTCTGTCCAACCTTCCCCATACTTGTCACTTTACAGCTGATGATTGTTGCAGCTACATCTTGGTCCCCATAAGTTCATATAACTCCTGTTGACATTAATAGCAATGTAAGACAACTGAGGGGCTTGTGAAGAATGATGTCTTCATGGCGTGAGTGGGCACAATAGATAGATGACGGGATGCCATAACCTTTGTGTCTGTTCTGGGTTGCTAGGATACAGAATGCCAAAATGACAGCTACAGGTGGCTATTAATTACCAATTTCCACATCAGGAGATCACAGCTGACACTTTTCTGGGCAATAAGCTCTGCTTTTCTTTGTGGCTCCAGCTCTGTTGAAAGCTCATCTGAAGTTTGGGATAGGTGGTTTGTCTTCTTCAGATCTACTTTAAAAATATTTTTTCTGTATGGAGAGAAACTTTCCTTTTAAAAGAGATTTTTTTTCCTTCTCTCATTTAATTTCTTTTTTCATATTAGATTTATAGGCTCACAGAGTGGGGGTACTGCTGTCAGCTTTACTTGACTCACTTCAGCTTACTTAGGTCTCTAGAAACATGACATATGCAGTCAGACAGAAAATAGCAAATTATACGCTTCTTCTCCAGAAAAGCAGAGGACTCTTCCAGCCACATGAGAAAAAAATAGCATGTTTTATCAAACACTGTTTTTCTATTGAGATATCGTACTACTTTTTTTAAATTACTAATTGATGGGAGTGCCAAATCGCCACATGCAGGAGGACCTGTGGATCAAATCCCAGGCCCCCTTTCCAAGCTTCATCCTTTAAAAGGTACTGCTTTCTTGTGCTGCAGAAGTGAAGTGAGTTTGGTGTATTGTATGATTTGATCCATGGTGAGACTTCTTTTTTTCAATTGGCCTGACTGAAAGGCTTGATTGAAAGGCAGTTACCTACTTACTGAATTTGGATGGTGACCCTGTTCTGAGTCAATTAGAAGCTGAACTTCTCTGGAACCAGCTGTTTCCCTGCTCAGAAAAGAACCAGAAGATCAGAAGAAGTGTTCTCTGGTTCATTATGGAAATCAAGCTGGTTTGTTTTTGTTTTTATTTTTTTTAACAAAAAAGTGAAAAATCTGTAGAAGACAAGACTGGATGTTTAGAGTTTGTCTTCTTAGACGTTAAACTTTTTGTACAATTTGAATGAAAAGGTGGATAATCTAAATGTATAATGAATAACAGAGACATGTGGACAACATAGATTTTCTAAAACGGTTTGGTTTGAAAAATTTACAAAAATGTGGTCACTTCACACAAAATATCTCAGGGAATTGAAGCTTTTCCAAACAGTTTCTGTCCATATGTTCTGTGCTTTCTGAGCCAGAGCTTCTGACAGGGTATAAAGCCAGATGAGGTCCTCGTGGGTAAGAAAATTGCCCTGCTCTGGTCTGGAGCATCACAGGAGCTCTGTGGGGCCCTGGGAGAGCATCTTCCTGAGCCCTGCCATCACTGTATTCTTGGTAGGAGGACAGTAGAGGGTCTGTGTATCCTGGATCTATTGATGAGAAAAGAAGTTCTTCGAGGGGTGATCATTGTCTCTGGTAAATACTAATCATCTCCTCTCCTAAGTTTAAAAATTATTATTTTTCCCATGGTTCTTTCCCTGCTCCTATTCCCAGAACAATTTATTTTCTGCCTTTTCTTACCTAGCCTCATAGCATTAAGCTTACAAATGTGCTGTGTGTGTGCTGAATATAATCTATTTAATAGAAAATGATTGCCTGAGGCTATGCATCTTAACCCAGTGTTAGTCAGACCTAATTCAGCCATGCTGCCTATTGGCCTGTAAAAGCCAGTTGTTTGCTTTTGTTTTTGTTTTTGTTTTTTTTTTTTAAATTTCCACTTTCCTGGCTGCGTAAATCTTTAGAGAATCGTTAGTCATGAGTTAAAGCTTGTTTTGGCCTGAGGAGTTAATCCTTCCGAAAACAAGTCTTTTCTCCCTCACGTGTATTGGGTATTCATGAAAGCACCATCTAAATCCAGGAGAGTTTTCTTTAGAGACTCATGGCCTTCTGCTAAGGAAAGTATGTTACCTAAAGAAGAGACCACCAAAACTGTTGTCTTTAAGATTTTCCTCATATTAGGTTATACCTTAATTTAGAACCATCTCTGTCTTCTCTTTGGAAAATTAAGTTGTTTAATTGCTTGAAATTTGATTCTCTCTCTAAAACATGGAGCACAGACTCCCCTGCCTAATTTTCCTGCATCTACCCCTCTAACCTGAGCTTCAGGAGTTAAGAACTATTATGCATTCCTTAAGTTTTAGTAGGGTTTGATATGCCAATAAGTCTGTGCCTCCATCTCTTTCCTGCCTACATTTCTGTTCATGAAAAAAAATTGTTAGATTTTGCTTCCATGAATTCACTCTGGTTTGTTAGTACTTTGGGGAGGGGGACTGTGACTGAACGTGCATATAAAAAAGTGCTACTTTCTTTTTTTTTTTCCCCTTGGGATGAAAGGATTACGGTTTTGTGAACTGTATTATTGAATAATGAGACCATTTGTAACAGGAAGAATTGTGTGAGCTCCTTCTAGGTTAAAGGATGAACTTTGCATACAAGTACTGGAAAACCTTTGTACTTTTATGATTACCCAATTACATCAGAAATTTTCCTTTCCAAGCCACCCAGTTAGGGATGTATTAAATCCATGAGCTCCAGACACAAGTAATTACAAGGCAAACACCCTAACTGTGTGATCGAATGTGCGTACACTTTTCTGTTAGAGAGCCTAGTCCTGTATAGTCCTACGGTCCTCTTCATCACCCCAGATACAGCTCTGTGGGCAACTTCTTTCCTTTCAGCTCTGCATACAGCCTTACAGTTCACCTTCCCCAGCCCCACACATGGCTGGCTCTAAGCCTTCAAACCATCCTGTCCCCTTCACCGAGACACAGCCTGCAATATCAATTATGTCTGGTTTTCCCAAGCATGTTTCTCTCTGCTGGTTGCCAAATGGCAGCAAAGATTTAGGTGTTCAGCTGCTAATTCACATTCTGTGCTACACGGGGTGTCTTCAGGTGGCTTACCGCTGTGGTATCTCTGTTACTGCCCAGGACCCAGATAAGTGAAGCATCTGTGAGTGGGAATAATCCTAAATGAGCTGGGCTGTCGGATGTGCCTTGCAGGTTGTGGGTTTCTCACCACTAAACTGAAGGTGGGACCTTGCTTGACAGTGAGTTTCCCATGGGCAAAGACAGACACTGAAAAGCTGTTTTCTGCTTCTGCTACCATCATCTAATATGATACAGCTTATGATTTGGATAGCATGTGGTTCAAGAAGAAAAAAGTACACAGAACTTGATTGTGTGCCTGGTAGCATTATTCACACCCTTTTTCCTTCCTTAAAAAACATGTGGAGAGTGTAAGTGCAATGGCCCTGTACAAACAGCTGTTAATCGGCTATGCTATTACTATTTCAAAATTTACAGGCTTTTTCTCTGTGCAGGATATGGGAATGACATTTAATGGCCCAGTTGCGCTCAGAATTTAGGTCCTGACTCTTCGGATTGTTTTTGTATGTGAGGGATTGCTGTTGCTGAGGGAATTGGCAGAGGAACTTACCAAGCCTCTCTCTGTCATTTATCAGTGATCCTGGTCAGCTGGGGAGGTCCCAGATCACTGGAGACTTGCCCATGTGACACCCATCTATAAGAAGGGCAGGAAGGATGATCCAGGGAACTACAGGCCTGTCAGCCTGACCTCAGTCCCGGGAAAGATTATGGAACAGTTCATTTTGAGGGTGATCACACAGCAAGTGCAGGACAATGGGGGAATCAGGCCCAGCCAACGTGGGTTCATGAAGGGCAAGTCCTGTTTAACCAACCTGATCACCTTCTATGACCAGGTGACCCACCTAGTGGATGAGGGCAACGCAGTGGATGTTGTCTATCTGGACTTCAGGAGGGCATTTGACACCGTTTCCCACAGCATTCTGCTGGAGAAGCTGGCAGGTCATGGCATAGACAGGAGGACTCTTGGCTGGGTTAGAAACTGGCTGGATGGCCGAGCCCAGAGGGTGGTGGTGAACGGAGTAAAATCCAGTTGGCAACCAGTCACAAGCGGTGTCCCTCAGGGCTCAGTTTTGGGACCCGTCTTGTTTAATATATTCATCAATGACCTGGACGAGGGAATTGAATGTACCCTCAGTAAATTTGCAGACGACACAAAATTAAGCGCAAGTGTGGATCTGCTTGAGGGTAGGAAGGATCTGCAGCGGGATCTGGACAGGCTGGAGAGATGGGCTGAGCTCAGTTGTATGGAGTTTAGCAAAGCCAAGTGCCGGGTCATGCACTTCAGTCACAACAACCCCCAGCAACGCTACAGGCGTGGGGAGGAGTGGCTGGAGAGCTGCCTGGCAGAAAAGGACCTGGGGGTGTTGGTCAATAGCCGGCTGAACATGAGCCAGCAGTGTGCCCAGGTGGCCAAGAAGGCCAATGGCATCCTGGCCTGGATCAGAAACGGTGTGACCAGTAGGAGTAGGGAGGTGATCGTACCCCTATACTCGGCACTTGTGAGACCGCACCTTGAGTACTGTGTCCAGTTGTGGTCACCACAGTACAGGAGGGACATTGAGGTGCTGGAGCGAGTGCAGAGGAGGGCAACAAAGCTGGTGAAAGGGCTGGAAAGCATGCCCTATGAGGAGCGGCTGAGGGAACTGGGTTTGTTTAGTCTAGAGGAGGCTGAGAGGAGACCTTATTGCCCTCTACAACTACCTAAAAGGAGGTTGTAGAGAGGCTGGTGTTGGTCTCTTCTCTCAAATTAGTAATGATAGGATGAGGGGAAATGGACTCAAGTTGCATCAGGGGAGGTTAGATTAGATATTAGGAGGAAATTCTTCACTGAGAGGGTAGTTAGGCACTGGAACAGGCTGCCCAGGGAGGTGGTGGAGTCACCATCCCTGGAGGTGTTTAAAGAACGATTAGATGTGGAGCTTGAGGATATGGTGTAGTGGTTAGAGAAATGCTAGGACAAAGGTTGGACTTGAAGACCCTGGAGGTCCTTTCCAACCATAATGATTCTATGATTGTTTTTGTGTGTGGGATCACTTACGGTGGGAGCTGGTGTGTGGGTGTAGCTCCTGGTAGCTGAGGGGCAGGATGGAGCCACTGGCAGTTAGAAATTGCTTGTGGGCAGGGGAGGATTAGGATGGGAATTGAAGACATCTGCAGTGTGCTGAGTCTTATTGCATAGCCACGGTGAATGAAGGAGAAGAGGGGTCAGAATGTGCACCATTATTCTGCAATGTACATTTATCACCACCTTCAGGCAATGATGAACATTTTCTCTGTGCTTCTGTGAGTTGGACAAAGAAATCTCCCACTCCACTGCAACTGTAAAGTTTGCTGAGGTGCCTCCCAAACCCATGGGAGAGGTGTTTTTAGTTGCAGCTCCATGATGCGCACTGTTACAACATAACTCTCCACCAGGTGCCTTCTGCAAAGCTCTTCCCGATTTAAACCCCAAGATAATCCTGGGATTACACCTCCTTCCTCCACTCTACAGGGCATCAATCACCCACCATTGCTGTCATATGGCCCCTTTGTCTCCATGAAGAGGACGTGGCCCTTGCTATGGACAGGACCTAACTGTTCCCAGGGAATGCTCATGTCTTACTATACCTGCACACCCCAGTGACTCTGCTTCCTGGCATTCACACCAAGCAAACAGCCATGTTGCTCTGCCAGCACAGGAAAAACATCTGAGCTTCAACTCTGCTCTCCACTGGCCTGACTTCTGCACACATCACACTGCTTGCTGATGGCTCTGCCATTCCTCATGTGTGTTTTTATCCGTAAGGGTCAATTAAATCACTAATGCCATCATCCATCTGCCTGGGATGACTCCCAAGTACCTAACGTTTTGCTGTGTAATAACGCAGAGGCACTTATTTCTTTGAGGCTGTCTCCGTGAATCACTGTAAGCTATTTGCACAGCAAAGGGGATTTGGAATTAATGTAGCCCAAATCATGGCTACTGATTTAACACTCCTTCCTGTTTGACACTGTTTATGTTTTTTAACGAGGACATGCTGGCCACACAATTCATATTATGCTGAATCATCTTTCATAAATCACCAGGTCAGTTTTCATTTTTAATCTCCCTGTCCAGCGGTGTGGGGATAGCAGTGCTCTGGGGACAGCTCAGCCCCAAAGGGGTTGGTCACTCCTGGATTTAATTTTATCATGATTTACTACAGCATCACACAGTAAAAAAAAAAAAAAAAAAAGGCAGCAAAGCAAACCCCCAAGCTCAGGCAGATGGCTTGTGCTGGTAATCCTTCATCGTAATGGCTCCTGACAGAGCAGCTGTGGTTCACTGCTAGGCAGGGTTTTCCATCAGAAACAACTGTTTTCCTGCGATATGAAACTTGGCTGTAGGAGTTTGTTTCACTTAAACATCTCTCATACAAAGAACAACAGAGAAGAGGGAATTACTCTTTTGGGAAGGGAGGCAACCTCATTCCCATTGAGATAATCTGCTGGCACGTGACTTTTGCTCTCCACCTGTCCTAATGTATTTTTAAAAAAAAATCCTAGCCTTTGAATTCTGGTGTTGGAAAACTTACATAGAGGCTGGAGGTGGAAGTCTTCAAAAGAAAAACAGCTTCAAATGGTCACAGATCTTCATAAGAGAGGAGACAGTTGCAAGGAGACACTTGCTTGTCTCCCTTAGCAACACATGAAACTTTCCCTGGAATAAAACTCAGGCCACAAACAACTTTGGGTGTTCAGGACAATCTATCCTTAGCTGTACAACAGTATCTGCTCCTATAGAAACATGTGTTGTTTCCATCACAACAGCTCTTTGGGATGAAGATCTCCACTACACAGTGCTTCAGGAGCTCCCCAGCAGTGAAAGCACATTGTTCCCAATTCAATTCTTTCAACCATTCTTATGCATCTCCCCATTTTTAAGGTAAACCGTAGTGCTCTGGCAGGCAGGTGCTCAAGTATTGAATTGTGGTTGTTTTTTTATTGTCTTTCAGCCTCCTGGGTCTGACCCACCTGCATTCCTACCTCCAGGCACACAAGTCAGCCAAGCAATTTTAATGGAATCATTTGGGTGGTAGAACACTGGAACAGGTTGCCCAGAGTGGTGGTGGAGGCCTCATCCCTTAAGACTTTCAAGGTCAGGCTTGATGGGGCTCTGAGCAACCTGATCTAGGTGAAGATGTCCCTGCTCCCTGCAGGGGTGTTGAACTAGATGACCTTTAGAGGTCCCTTCTGACCAAAATCATTCTATGAATTCTAAGAGATGAGAGTGAAGCAATGGTGAATTAGGGAGTCTGGGTTGCTAATGGAAGATTTGATTTAGCTTTTCATTCTTTCTCTTTGTGAATCACCTGAGAGCTTCACTGACTTTGTCACTTCTTGTGTTGGATTATCCAATCCTTCCAGAAGTGTCAGGTGGGTAGAAAGGCTGTAATTGAGATTTACTGTCCTCAGTTCTGTGTCTGCGCATATGTGTCTGAAATACTCAGCCAGTGGTGGAGGATTCATAATTATTTCTGTCCGTGCCTAGCAGTGTGTAGTTGTATATTGATTTGGTGTAGTCAAGATGAGTGAACTAATTACGACGATTCATTATGAACACTGAATTATGGTATTAGGCAGACAGTTGTTTGGTGCGTGACAAATTATGAATAAATAGGATAGGACATTGCACAGAGAAAGGCACGTGGAAGGTAGCAGGCTGGGAAGGCACAGGGTGGCTTGGGCTGACTTGGCAGGGCTGCTCCATCCCTGGAGTCTCCTTGAGTGCTGCAGGAGACCCTTAAGTCATGTTGATTGGTCTTATCTCTGTATTGGGTGTTATGATTAATTAGTACTGATGGTGTTTCCATCTGACACAGTAAAGCTTTGGCTGGGTTCTCTCCATCTCATGTGGAACTGCCATATGGGTTGTGCTGTGGTCATACTCTGAGTCCTGACAAAATTTTCAGTTTTTTAAATGAGTGAAATATCAATTTGGTTTCATGTTTGTTTTTTTTCTTAGAAGAAAATATTTTGGTGGGTGGGATTTGAAGTCTTCCACATTAAGGGGAATCCTTTTAATGCATTTTGACAAGCATCCTTTTATCTAGAAAGCGAGCCTTCTTCTATTGAACTGATATTTCAAAATGAAACATCCTTGCTTTTCAACTGAGAGAAAACCCTACAACTCGAACAATCCTCCCTCCTTTTTGTCTTTGGAGTAAATGACTTTGACATCCTGAGTGATTTAATCTTAAAGACTGTCAGGTGGCAGAGACTCCTCTGAGATGACATGTACCATCCTCCAGAGGACCTACCTCTCTCCTTGAACACTGAAAGGAGACATTTAGACACATTTAAATAAGGACAGCAAAATTCCAGACTCCCAATGTTGGGCAGATTTGATACTTGATGAAAGTACAGTTTGTGGGGGAAATGGAAATATAATTATGCTATGCCTGTTCTTAGTTCTGATTTTCAGAGCCATTTAGGAATGCATTTTCTTGTCTGTTGCAAGGTACAAACATGTGATGCATATATGACATCTCTTCATCTCCTCTTGTCCCTTCTTAAATGTTGTGTCTTGCTTAAAACTTAAATGCTTGTAAAGTGCATGGTGGTCAGTGATGGGGAGGTGTGGAAATCCATGCCAATGTTATCCTGAGAAATGCAGAGTTTGCAGTATTTGGAAATCAGCTTATTTTATAGGCATGTTGCCTTTCAGTGTATTTCTTTCTTTTTTTTTTTTTTTTTTTACATCCAGACTGCATTAACCTTCTGCTGGCTTCATCACGCTGGCTAACGTAAGATTGACGATGTTGGTGGCCTGGCATAGTGGTCCGCATGCCAAGTGCCTTTGAACAGCACCTGCTGCCTTCAGAAGGGGAAGCCTGTTCACTCAATAAAAGTGCGTTCAGCAGCACTATCAGCCTAATTGGCTGGAGAAGCCCATGCCCATGGTTTTATGTGATGAGCTTTCCTTGGCAATAAACCAGATGGATTATCAGGAAAGCTTTGCAGAATGACAGAAACAGGGACAGATGTTTCTATTTTGCTGCTTTTTGGAGCTCTGTTGACGTGCTGATTGGGATTACCATGGTGGGGGCTGCTCCAAGGAGATTTCCTCCCACGGTGAAAGCATCTCTCTTCCACACATGCCTCAGGCAGGATTGAAACTACAGATGTAGGATGCTCTTGAGGAGGAGATTGATCCAGTCTTTAGGCCTTCAGGAGACCTGCATTAAATTTTCTTGTGTGCTACCTTGTCACAGTGCTTAGGGCATGACTCTGAGCTAGTCAGGAGCCCAGCTGCTGTAGCAATAGGTGCCCTGGATAGGAGCAAGGATCCTAAATATGCACCTAAATATCCTGGACCCAAGCTCCTATGCAGAATTAAATTGGGGATATCAAGACTCATCTTCTGTGTTATGAGTATAAAGACACCAGATCACCCAAGGTGTCCTTTGGTATTTTGTGTCATAAGAGAGAATATATAAGCTAAACAGTGAATTATAAGATTTTTCATAGGCTCTCATTTCAGATCTCTGATCTAGAAGCTTGGAAGAGCAATCCCAGACAAGGAGTGACATCAGAGCTGTTCTCACCTATTTCAAATATTTAGGCATGATGCAACCACTACTTCAGAACTGTACATTTTCTAGTTAGAGTGGGAACATGAACCCCCACAGACAGATTCTGCTTTGGACAGGAATTTGTAACAAGCTGGGTGAATGTGAATTT
>JANVCC010000010.1:6885310-6980421 GCA_025345505.1 Todiramphus chloris collaris
TTTTTTTTTTTTTGGTTTGGGTTTTTTTTGGTTTTTTTTTTATTTATTTCCGACTTGCTTTGAATTTTGCCTTTGGTACTTTTTTGAGTTGATTCCTGTATGTTTTAATGTTCAGGTGTTAGGTGCAGTTTGCTGAACAACAGAGCTCAGATGGTTGTGATTAGTGGTACAGAGTCCAGCTGGAGGCCTGTAGCTAGCGGTGTTCCCCAAGGGTCAGTACTGGGTCCAGTCTTGTTTAACATTTTCATCAGGATGAAGCAAGTTTGCTGATGATACCAAGCTGGGAGTAGAGGCTGACACACTGGAAGGCTGTGCGGCCATCCCGTGAGACCTGGATGGACCAGAGAGTTGGGCACAGGGGAACCTAATGAAAGTTAACAAGGGCAAGTGTCGAGTCCTGCACCTGGGAAAGAATAACCCCATGAACCCCAGTACAGTTTAGGTGTTGACCTGCTGGAAAGCAGCTCCATGGAGAAGGACCTTGGAGTCCTGGTGGACAATGTTAACCATGGAACAGCAATGTGCTCTTGTGGACAAGAAGGCGAAGCGTATCCTGAGGTACATCAAGAAGAGTGTGACCCAGGAGGTCAAGGGAGGTTCTCCTTCCTCTCTACTCTACCCCAGTGAGGTCATATTGGGAGTACCATATCCAGTTCTTGTCTTCCCAGCTCAAAAGAGGCAGGGAACTACTGGAGAGAGTCCCATGGAGGGCTATAAAGATGATTAGGGGATGGTAGCGTCTCTCTTATGAGGAGAGTCTGAGACACCTGGGTATGTTTAGCCTGGAGAAGAGAAGGCTGAGAGGGGATCTTATCGATGTTTAACAAAATCTGAAGGGTGGGTGTCAAGAAGATGGGGCTGATATCTTTTCAGTGGTGCCCAGTGACATGACAAGGGGCAATGGGCACAACTGGAACACAGAAAGTTCTGTCTGAATGTGAGGAAAAACTTCTTTCCTTTGAGGCTGATGGAGACTGGAACAGGCTGCCCAGAGAGGCTGTGGAGCCTCTGTCTCTGGAGACTTTCAAAAACTGCCTGGATGTGATCCTGTGCAACCTGCTCTGGGTGACCCTGCTTTAGCAGAGGGTTGGATGAGATGATCTCCAGAGGTCCCTTCCAACCACTACCATGCTGGGATTCTGTAACTTCTTCCCCACCTCTGTGGCAAAGACACGGAGCCTAACTACCTGTCAGTGGTGACTGTGGAGAAGTACAGCAAACAAGCCTGTGCCTTCTGTTCTCTAAATTCCCATTTCACAAGGAATTTCTTCTGCTTTTGGCTCAGAATCAATAACACTTATATATTTCCTTATGCAGGGAAAATGCCTGATAAACTCAGGGGGAGTTGTACGCAAATTCTGCAGCCCCAGGAACAAATATTACGCCTCTTTTAGCTCAGCATGCAATCAAGCCTGTGCAACTCTTTCTGCACTCTGTTGTGACAGTCAGCACGGTCTTGTTTCTATTTTGAGCCTCGGCTGATTGAACTTTTGTTTGTTGGAATTTGGCTCCATTCCTCTGTGCTACCTGAAGAGGAACTGAAGGAGCAAATGGCTTTCCTGAGCTATTGTTACTGCCCGCGGCAGATCTGAGCAGCTTGACTGCCCCATGCAGGCATGAGCTGCAATCCTGAGAGGTGGCCAAAGGGACAGGGATAAGATGGGGAGTTTGGCATCTGCTTTTTGCTAGTCTGTGAATGTTACGAATGAGACTGGTCTGGCTTAGCAAGGACACAAGGCTAGGAAAATTCTCATTTGCATCTCCCGTGTCAAAAGGGAGGGAAGAGGGTTCTCATTGCCCCAGGAACAGTTTGGGGTTTTTTTCTGTTCCTCTTGCTGGAGACTATTTCCCTTCAATCTTTTCCAACCTTTTCCCACGGGAGATTTTCATAGAAATAGGAAATAGAAATAATGAAAAGGGGAAATGAGGTTATGTAGACCTTGCAGGGGAGTGTTACTGCAGCTGTTTTTTCTGGAGCTTTAGGTCACAGTCCTTAAAGGAAAGGGAAGAGCCTTTGCTTGGTTTACCATGCAGGTCTGAATGCCCTTCTGCTTTGTCCTGTGTTACATTTATGCCCACCTGTATTTCTGGGGCTCCTCCATTCCTTTCAGCTCTCTGAAGAGCTGTACTTGTCTCAGGACAGGTTAAGGTGGTCTGCTGGCAAACACCTGAATTCAGAGCAGCATGGACTTCACTAGAAGCATGATTTTTATCTTACAAGAGTCCCAAGTTCACCTCCATGTAGCTGAGGTGAAGCACACACTGAAACACTCAGGGTGCTATGAATGAGCAGTTGCATTGCACACCCATGATGTGCTTCCCTCTCAATGTCCAGCAGAATATATTCTGTGCAGCTTTACAGAGTTTAGGAGCTCTGATACTTGTTTTCTTGCTATTGGCAATCCTTGTCAGGCTGAACTAAATCCCTCTGTAGAGGTGATAGGAACAAATTTGTGTATGTGTGTTATTTGTCAGGGTGCTACGGACACAGGCTGCAGGAGAAAACACTAGGTGGGAGCAGCACAGAATGAGAAGGACAGATTTGTAATGCACAGAAAAGAACAAATGGCTTTGGTTATAATGACTATATTTATATTTAATGTTAATATTCCTTCCAGAGTACCAGTACTTCAGTGATATGTAACACAACACAAAAGCTTTGGGGGAGAGAGAGGATAAGGGAAATGGGCTTGTTGGATCCTGGGAGGAAATTCAGCAAAGGACCTTTCAGTGGGTGTTAGCAAGCTAAGAAGACAGCAGTTAACTACTACTCTCCTTCAGAGCACTGGAGGCATTGCCTTGACATTGTCTGAGGAATCATGATGGGACCCTGGAAGGGAGCAGTGTTTGTGCCCAGTGCCCTGACTGCAGTGAGATGTTACATTGTGAAAGGAGCATTTTGTTGCATTCGCAGAACATTTTGTTTTTATTCCAGGATAAGGAATAAAACCATTAAGCTCCTGCTTTGTTGTCCTTGCTGTTTGTGCCCTTGTGAGATCAGTCCCATCCTGACTGCTCCTTATAGAGTCTCCTCATGCTAGTCCATGGTGGGATTTACTGGTGTGCTTGGAATTGCTTTCTGTTTCAGTCTGTGAATGCAATTAGTCATCACCAGCACACAGGTGGAAGATGAAAGTTAATTCTGCGGCACCTAATTAGCTGTCATTGCTGGAAGGGTTTGAAAGCGGAGACAAAAAGTTGCAGTTTTGTCTGCATGGGGGGTGGGGGGGAGGGTCTCATGGAGCAGAAGTAGAGAGAGACTAAACTTCACCTGAGCCCAATATGTTACCTTTAATGACCTTTTTTCTTTCTCTTAAAAAAATAAACAAGAAGCTTGAGTCTCTGTGGGTGTAAATCCGTGTAGCTCAGATGCAGACAGTGGAGCTGTACCAAATTTTATCAGAGAAGGAGAGATGGAGCTTGTAGGTTCAACAATGACAGAATTGTCCTTTGTGAGTCTTTGTGTGTGCATGAAAATGCACATGGAGGTGTGTGCGTGCCTACCCACTAGTTAACAGTGGCTACTTTTTTATTTGTTTGTATTTATTGCACCTCAGGGGCCCTACCTAGACAACAGTCATAAATGAAATGTCATCAGATTGATGGCACGTCCCCAGCTTGTTAACAAAATAATCACATGATTTGTAGCTAAAAAGCCAATTGAAAGGCTTGCTGAGCAATATTCTTTCCAGTCCCCTGACGTGTGTATATTAGAAATCCATCTGATAGAAAGCACAGGACAAAAGTGATCGATAGCAGGTTACAGTGCTCTTTATTACAATGAATTAATTGATCACGTCTAGCAGATTTCCCTCCCAGCGGAAGCTCGGGGTATTGAAAATGTCTATCTCATTTCTCTTCAATCCTTGCTGTTGGTAATATGCCAGACAGTTTTATATCATCATTTAAATTTGTGACCTGAGAAAGTTGTGTCACCCTTGAGACAGTTAACTTTCAGTTAAAAAGTTTGGTGACATAGGAGATACCAGCATGAATATTATAACAAGCTTTCTGATGAGAAGGTGGAACTCCACAATCCAGTCCTGCATCAGCACGGCCCACCTGAGAACTGTCTTGAAATGCTTTTTCTGATCCTTGAACCACTCTTATTTGACTGGTATTCTATTCTAAATCAAACAGACTCCAAAGCTATTAACCAGCACTGTTTTTCACAAAGAGGACTCTTCTTGGGTTAGGTAATGATAAGGATGTGTTGGTGGAGAAACAGTGTGAGAAACTTCTGCTGCTTTCTGTGTTGTGCTATTTGACAGCTTATGCCCTCTTTCTGATAGGTGTTTGGCAGCTCTAATATGTGGAATAACCTGTCAGAGACACAGCAACAGGTTATTAATTTGCTCTTTTAAAAAGCTCTGTACTGACAGAAGAGTCATCATTAAGGCTCCCGTAACAATCTACTACAGACTTTTGAATGTAAAGAAAGTAAGTGCTCCAAGACTTTCATTCTTCTGAAGCTATGCACACAGTGGGCAAAATGCAGTTGAATTACATTAGCTAATTTAGATCTGTTTTGTGGTTTTTACCTTTGCCTGTAGAGTAAGAAGTATTTTCAGTTTAAGGACTTGGCTTCTGGATTCCAGTCCTGACACATCTCATAATTTGACTTTAGGTAAGTCTCCCAAAAACAGTCTAGCTCCTGAAATAACCCATAGAGCTGTGTATCATCTCCAGCTGTGCAAAACGAGGTTGTACTTGTAGGATAGGTGAGTGAAGACTTCTTTGAGAAGTTCCAACTTCTCAGGAATCCACAGGATTCCAGTGGATTCCACAGGAAGCCAGCAGTTGACCAAGGAGGAGAACTTAAGCCCCTCATCCCTACCAACCTGCCTATGCCTGATTTTCCTGTTTGCTAAAGGGTTTGAGACTTCCTGCCATTTATACAAGATGCCATTTACTGCTTTCATCTCATGTGTTTTATCTGAGATGTGTCTACAGCCTTCACTGCCACATCTCCAAACTACTCCGATCAAGCTATGGAGTGGGAAATGAAACAGGGTAGGATGGTTTTACTCCTGCATTCTTCTTTAGGGAAAAAAAAAAAAAAATTAGGGCTTAGCATATATCATCATGTCTGATTTTCTTGCTGATGGCTTTCCCATGAGTTGCTTTATGTAAAGCAGAGAGAAGTATTAAAACAGGAGTCAGTGCTTCACCAAAGATGCAGTTAAAACACAAAGTTTTTTCTTTAACTCTCTATTTTTTATGGCCTGATTGGCATTAAAAAGTCTCTCTCTGATGAAGATTTGTAAGGCTTTGTTGCTATGAACAAGAGTATACATTTGAAAATTCTGTTGAGTATCTGTGGAGATGTGTATCCCTAGAGACTGTTTTAATTTCCATATTTGTTAAACTCTTCTGTGGTGCCCGCATGAGACCCAAACCCTTGAATAACACAGCTTTGAAAACTGGGAGAGGACACATCAGAATTAAGATGCACTTTCACCATCAGTTTAACCCAGTCAAAATCTGTGTGGCCATTAGGTAAGTCGTGTTCCCTGCTTTTTCTCTCCTCATATTCCCACCTTGGCTACACATTGCCACTTTCTTCTCTGTGTCCACAGCAGTGCTCACACAGTGTGTCATGAACTGAATCAGGAAGCTTTTCTGGCTGAAAACTAATATTAAAAAAAAAAAACCAACAAACCAACCAAACTTTACAACGGATCAGGTTCTTCTAAGTTGTAGTGATGGCGCAAGGGAAAGGGGAAACATGGGTTGGGGGAGGCAAACTGACCAGTATTCTTGTTGAAATTCAATGGGATGGTCTTAAAAGATAGAAAGGTCTTTGCTTTCTGTAGAGTTTTACTTGGAAGGGTGGCAATGCCTGTCACCTGCTATTTAATACTTAGGGTGATTAGTTGAGCTGGTTGACTGTTGCTCATCCTGTTGTCCTTTGAAGTTAATGGATGTCTTTTATTGACTTATCTGGGTAACATTTGAGGCCCTAGATAAAAGATCCACTGTTTTACTAAAGACTACCTGTGTCTGTAGCTTACAAAAATAAATAATCCCAGATATTTAAAAAAATGTCTGGTGTAGGGCAGCATACTGCTTGTTTGTGAAGTTTTATTTGAAAGAAAAATAAATTTTTCATAGTCAAAGGGCTGCTGGCTGACCTGACCTTTTCAGGCTGAAAATGGTCACTGAAAGGATAAATAAGATAATGATAATAAAACCTCTCCTAGTCATTACTGGGCTGCTGCTGAAAGGGATTTGGCAAAGGCTGAAGAAATGTCAGAGTGAAAAAACTCACCATCTCTGCTGAAAGATGGTTGTGCCTGACCCCGTCTGGAGCCCAGTGAGGCTGATGAAATCTTTACTGATTTCAGCCAGAGTGAGGGTGGCTGGAGGCCAAGAGAAGACACTGCTCAGAGCACAGCCCTGAAGTGTCACACAGGTGGTGTTGTGTTAGGTTGCCATGCACTGTCCTTAACAAACTATATAGTAAATGTATAGCATAGTAAATGCAGTTTCTTGGAAAAACAAAGCCAGCCTTTGGTGCCAGCCGTGCTCTCTGAATCTGCTTGTATGTTAAAATGGAACCTTTTGGGCTGCATTTTCCAACAAATAAACCCTACACTCCCACATATTTCTCCCATCTCTTGTGCTCAGCTTCCTTGATGATAATAACTGCTTCATTAGCTGCCTGATGAATGGTCTGTGCACGTTAGCATCATTTTATCTATCCAGTAACTATGAGCTTTACCCCACAAAGCTGCGTAACATCCATCACTGGGGGTTTTCTAAGAGGTTAGGAAAACTTCTGTCAGGAATTGTTTAGGTATGTCAGGAATTGTTTAGGGGTAAGAAGGTGGACTAATTGGCTTCTGAAGTGCCCTTGCTATCTCTTCCTTTAAAACTCTGCCATCATAATAACACATTAGAATAACACCAATCTGGGAGGAGAGACTGACACACCAAAAGGCTGTGCTGCCATTCAGTGAGACCTGGACAGATTGGAGACTTGGGCAGAGGTGAACCTAATGAAATTTAACAAGGGCAAGTGTACCTGGGGAGGAATAACACCACATACCAGTACAGGTTAGAGAAAGCAGCTACATGGAGACAGACCTTGGAGTCCTGATGGACAATGTTATCCATGGGACAGCAAAGTGCTCTTGTGGCCAAGAAGGCCAAGGGTATCCTGAGGTACATCAAGAAGAGTGTGACCCAGGAGGTCAAGGGAGGTTCTCCTCCTCCTCTACTCTGCCTTAGTGAGGCCACCTCTGGAGTATTGTGTCCAATTCTGGCCTCCCCAGGTCAAGAGAGACAGGGAACTACCAGAGAGAATCCAGTGGAGGGCTATAAGGTGATGAGGGCACTGGAGCATCTCTCATGAGACAAAGGTGAGAGTCCTGGGTCTGTTTAGCCTGGAGAAGAGAAGACTGAGAGGGGATCATATCAATGGTTATAAATATCTAAAGGACCAGAGGTGAAGAGGATGAAGCCAGTCTGTTTTCAGTGGTGCCCAGTGACAGGACAAGGGACAATGAGCACAAACTGGAACACAGGAAGTTTTGTCTGAACATGAGGGAAAATACTCTTTTCTTTGATGGTGAGCCTGGAACAGGCTGTCTAGAGAGGCTGAGGAGTCTCCTTCTCTGGAGGCTTTCAGAATCTGCCTAGAGGCATTCCTGTGCAACCTGCTCTAGGTGAGGCTAAATGATCTCTAGAGGACCCTTCTAACCCCTACCCTTCTGTGATTATTTCTATGACAAGCATCCCTGGTAAAGTCAGTTAAGAGGTGGTTGCATTGTTGACTGGGAGCTGTTTGGAGGCTGCACCAATGCTTTCAAAAATGGAATGGCAGACAAGCATGTCACAGCTGTGTGAAGAGGTACAAAGGGAAGAACTTACTCCACCTAACCTCAGATGCTTATATGGAAGTTTGTGTATACAAGCAAGGCTGGCTAACTCTTCCAGTTCTGGAAGGGGAAACAAATACAGGTCACGTACCTTGCTCTGAACATCTGAGATGTGCTGGAAGCACCTCTTCTCCTGCTGACCATCATCCAATCCTGCAATGTGTTGACCAAAGACAAAGGAAGTTGTTTGACCTGGTTGGTATGAGAGCTCAGTACCTTTCTCACTTCCACTGGGACACAATATTCATCCAAACACTCTAATGTCAGCTGTTTTTTTCTAAACATCAATAAGGATTGTCTGTGTCCTCCTTCTGCTGATGGCTCTCTGAACTTACACCATCATTTTGCAGAGATCAGTCTACTGCAGGTCACTCCAGTCACTGGCCTAGGACTAGGCATTTATTTTAACATATTTGGGTTAGAATCCTGGGAATTATGTTTAAACAGGTTATGTAAAAACTTACCTAGGATGTATTTATTCTTATTCCTCACAAATATTGATGATATATTTTTACTGAATTTTGGCTTTCATTCAGTAAAACTCTTCAGTTCATCTTTAATTTGCAGATAGTTTTGGCAGTGTTTCAACCTCAGCTTCTGGTGGTTGAAACCGGGTGCTTGAATTAGGCTCAAGATGCAAATAGCCTGATTTTCAGAAAGTCTGAATATATGCAGCTGCCTTGTGGAGTTCGAAGTAATGCAATTAGGGATGGGTTTCTTACCGCTGGGTTTCTCACTGCCAAAAAACCCACAAATGAATTATGAATCCAGAAAGAGAAATGTGACAGAATAAACGTAAGTGTCTTCAGGAATTTGGGGATTTAGGAATACAGATGGAAATAATTGAAAGCCTGGCTCAAATTTCTGGCTGAAAAGCACTAATATAATTTCAAAGGAGATTAAAGAAGAATGTATTCATGTCCAGGAGAAGCATAGAGATGGGCATTAGGTCTGAATGAGTGATGTGATAGAGCCCTGATGACAGACAGGTCTGCTTCTCACTTACAGGCTGGAGATGATAGGAGCACAGGAGGGAATCAGGGATATTTACTGATGCCAGAGGATATAATTAGAAATAATCAGTGCCGTAAAAGAGGAGGATGGGCTAGAAGCTCAAAACTAATAAGAAATGTGAACTTGCATCTCCTTATTCAAAGCCTGAATTAGAAGTGACTTGAAAGGCCTTGAAAGCCCTGGAGTAGTCTCAAGGTGTTGAAAACATAGTCCCTGAGTGTGTTCATGCTACAGAGGCCAGACGTGGGGAAACACAGCCATGCAGAGGCTGATGTGTTTTGGCACCTGCTGTCTTTTGGGATATCATGTCTTGGTGTACCAAGGAAGTGAAAATATTGTCTCCTTTTCAGTGTGATTAGTCTGGGGGGGTATCACAAGAGTGCTTCGTGGTGTTGGACTCCCTTCTTTCTTCCTCCTGCATTCATTCTTTTCTTAAAGAGGCTTTTAGTTGCGTGTGGGTCTTTATTTATTTATTTGTTTATTTATTGCAAATACACAGCTAATCCCTGTTGCACATGTATGTAAATATAGGTAGCACATGGGTCTGTAAAGATTATGGATGCCCCTTTTGGCAAGCAATAGCTTTTAATAGTATTGTGTGCAGTTAATCCAGTTAAGATAAGTATCAGTGGAACAAGCAGTGCAAGTTCAGGGAAGGAATAAGTGACAGACCTCCTGAGAGTTGTTTAGTAATATTGTGCTGGGTAGGATAGAAGCTTTTTTCTTTTTTTCCTTTTTTTTTTTTTTTTTGGCTCAGTGATGGCTGTGGTTGGAAAACAACATGAGCAGAGCAAGCTGTTAAATTGCAAGAGACTCATGCTATTATATTTCATAACAGATACGGTAAATGTTTATTGCTTCTGGGATTCATCCATTGTTTTGTGCCCAGATCAAGTGTTCAGTGGACTGGGACCAGGTTGTAAGGGCTTGTGGCCTCTTTGCCCTTCAGTTCTAGTTAAGTGGAAAGGGCTACGGGACATCTCCCATTCAGGTGAAAGGAGGGAATGAAAAGGTTGGTGCAGAAAAACAGGAAAGACATTGAAGTGGGTGTTTGCTCAGTTCTACAGGGAACCATCTGAGAGAAAGCTCTCCAGTCAATGAAGAGGAAACTGATATTTCTAGTATTTCAGAAATGCCCTCAAATAGGCATTTACCTTAAGATGAGAGGAGCTGTGCCCTAGAAATACCTGTGGTTATGAACGATTGTAAAGGACTAGCTGAGATGTAGAGGTCTGTGCTGGAGACATCTAACACTGCATGCTCTGGGTCTGGGTATCTGGGCAAGGGGGAGCACTCAGTGCCACTTAAAATCAAGCCAAGGATTGTATGAGAAGATGGGAAGTGGATTTGGAGGACACAGTGAGGGGGACATGCCTCACTGAAATGTTACTCATCCAGCTCATGATGGGTTGGGAGCTGGAGAAGGGCTGCAAGGGCAGGAGACGCAGGTGAGATTCAGTAGATGTAGGCTCCCAAGGGAGCCAGGATATGTCATCTGGAGTTTTACACAGGACACATGCAAGGGTGACAGACCCACACTATCGATCCCATATTGATGCTTTTAAACATGGGATGCTGGATGAATTCTGCCATTTCCCCTGCCCCCGGCAGAGCTGTGACCAGTGCACCATCTCTTTGACATCATGTGTATGCACGAGGGCATCTTTTTTGTACACGGTGTCCTTCAAAGAAAGAATATGTACATCAGAGTTTCTTATAACAGCTTTGCATGGTAGTGCAGATGTGATTTCACTAATTCTCCAAGAACAATAAAGCAAAATTCAGCACAGGGTAAACCAAACATACTTGCCTGTTTGTGGCAACATTTTTCAGGTTACTATTAACCTTTCATTTGAAATTTAATACTGAGGACTACACATTGAATCCGAGTGGCTTCTTGGAACAGTATCAACTTTTCATTTAGAAAATTGGGGTTTTTTAAACCTTAACCCTATATGGGATGTTGTTTATTTTTTCCTGAGAGACACTTTTCTATGGAAACCTACTCTTTGGATTTGAAATTCAAATCAGTTTTGCCAAAGCCTAGGAATTATGTGCAATAAAATAGGAAATGTTATAGGAAATAACATCTGAACTGGGGGAAGGACATGTTTAGAACATTAAGGCCAAGCCCAGAAAAGTAATAAAGCAGAGTCAGAAGTACAGTTAAAACTAAAACAGGCCCATGGCCAAATTTAAAGATACTATATGTCTGGATGATAGTGGGGAAAAAACATTGAAAGTCAAAACAGAGTAATAGCTGGCAGGGGATAACATCTGGCAATGCGTTTACCACAATATGCATTTCAGAGAACTGATGGGTAAAGAAATTTCTTTGACAGGGAGGAAAAGGAATCCTAACGCAATGCAACGGCACTTTTCAGTGAGAGGCAAAAGTGTTGTAAGCATCCCACGGTGATGAGGAGGCTCTGTCAGCCTTCTATAATTGGAAGTTCAAATTGTTGAGGCAGATTAGAAGCGCTGAGCCCCATAAGCCAAAGCTAATGGGTGATTTCCAGTGCCTGCATACATCACATGACCTCTGAAGGTGTTGATGCTGCAGTCAGGATGTGCTTCCAGCTTGTAGGGATGGACATGAGCTCCAGTGGTTGCTCAGGTCTGAGAGCAGCCCTGTGGGGAAGAAATTGGGGGTATTGTGAATGAAAAACTGAATATGAGCCAGCAATGTGTGCTCACAGCCCAGAAAGCCAATTGTATCCTGGGCTGCATCAAAAGCAGTGTGGGCAGCAAGTGGAGGGAGATGATTCTGCCCCTTTATTCCACTGTCATGAGACCACACCTGGACTACTGTGTCCAGCTTTGTGGGCCCCAGCATAAGAAGGACATGGAGCTGCTCAAGCAGGTCCAGAGGAAGCCCCAAAGATGATCAAGGGACTGGAGAATCTCCCCTGTGAGGACAGGTTGAGAGAGTTGGGGTTGTTCAGCCTGGAGAAGAGAAGGTTCCAGGGAGACCTTGTAGCAGCCTTCCAGTACTTAAGGGAGGTCTATGGGAAAGATGAGAAGGGACTCATCATCAGGGAATGTAGTGATAGGACAAGGGGTAATGGTTTTAATCTGAAAGAGGGTAGATTTAGATTAGATATTAGGAAGAAATTCCTTACTCTGAGGGTTGTGAGGCACTGGAACAGGTTGCCCAGGGGAGCTGTGGATGCCCCCTCCCTGGAAGTGTTCAGTGCGATCTGTTGGGTCCATCTCTCCAGAAACTTGATCAGACTGGTTAAAGCTGGAGAGGTTTCCATGGAGGAATGAAAGAGTACAGATGGAGACCTGACTCTTCTGCCTGAATGTGGAAGGAGAGAAAAAACCCTCTTTTCTTTATAATTTTAGTTACTGTCCTGAGTTCCGAATCTCCAGTGATAGTTGATAGGTAACTGTTAGAAGGGATGTTTTCTGCACTGCATGGTATGTCCCTTGCAGCTGCACCACTTCTGAGACCCCTCTGGCTGCAGAGAGATTGCATGGTTGTCTTGGTTTGAATTGACAATGCTGGACATCCCCAAAGCCTATTTTGACATGGTGGCTATGAGAACAACTGGATTGTTGACACCAAACTTCTCTCTAAAATTCTTTTGACCTGATATAAAATAGAAAAGAGATCTGAAGATGAGTTAGATTCAGAGCGTTTAAATATCCCTTTCTTTCTTCACTCCAGTCTTGCATATTTAATTTAATAGATCATTTTCTCCTTATGTGCTATGAACTATGAGATGGATCTATTACAGATATTATGTATGCTGCTTGCCTTGTAGACAGATTTCATACCAAGATGATTAAGGACTGTCTTTTTTTCCTCTTCTTTGAGGACTGTAAAATCAGATGAAAGGAGGAAAATTCATACTTTGAGTATATTTGTAGAGTTGAGAGTGTGATCTACTGTATTTCATGTGTGGCTCTGGGTTTAATAGCATCTTAGACTTTTTGAGACAAATACTTTTCCTTTCTGCTGTGCTGTTGGTTAGGTTTCTAAACCATAGGTTGAGCCACAAAGACATTTATTGAACCAAGAAAATTGTAATTCCAGATAACTTAGAATATTACTTGCACTTGAGTGCAAAATAGCAAAGGCTTTAATAATGTTTAGGTAGAACTTTATTAGCATCCAAATATCTCTGGAGAGCTTTGGTAACAGTAGGGGAAGTAATAAACTTAGTATTGTTTGTTTTTCTTTAAGTAAATGAAGAGAATTGCAAGTCTTCTTCTTGTGATTCAGCTGAATATTTGCAGGGATTAACTAATCTACAGCAGGGCCAGTATGGACTGACCCTTAACCACCTGATTCTCCTTCTTCTACTACATCATGTGCTATGTCAGCAGTGCAAGGGGTCATAGAAGGACCAGAAAAAGATTGCCCCCAGAATAATCCTTGTGTGCACAGAGTACCTCCTACTAGGGTAGTGGGGCTTGGGGACTGATGTCTGCAGTCATGGTAGCACAGGTCTTTAGGAAGGCAGATTTATGCTGCCTCATGGATGGGTTTTGCCATAGTGAGAGTGAACTACTCCAGATGAGGTCTTCTGTTTGTGCCTTGGGCGGTGGGCATGACCTTGGTTCATGGCCAGTCCTGCCAGGACAAGCCAGCTAAATTGAAAGGCACCAACCAGTCTTTATAGATCTACCATACTGCTCTGCCCTAAAGCTGCATGAACTTTTGAGCCTGTGACTAAAGCTCTGATCTTGTTTTCCTCAGTCCCACAGTTCCATGTGTTATTTTTACGGGCATGCAGGACTGTGCAGTGTTGGAGGTGGGGTTCCCCTGAGGAAATGGCGAAGTCTCCATCCAAACCAAGTGGCTGGTCTCCCTCTGTAGGCAGTGGAGAGAAAGAAGTGTTTCTAGGACATGTATTATCTTCTTGTTCCCTCTGCAGCAGGTGTCTATAATAAACATGTGGTCAACATTTTCCCCTTTATTGACTGCAAAGGGGTCTGGAGGTGGCCTTGCCTCTGTGGGGACATCTCATGGAGATTGCCAGTATGTGTCATTTTAATGTAGGTCTGTTCCATTTGAAGAACATTGTGTACTAATTCTGCCAGCATCACCCAAACTCACTCTTGACACCAAGCTGGTTCAAGAACGAGATTTTACTGAGGTTTATTTTAATAGTAACATTCTGGGCTATGAATTTGGAAACAAAGCTACAAAGACAAAACAAAAAAATGTAACTAGATATGTGTCTAAATTGGATGTGGGATCAGAATCAATATTATTAATGAGATAAATAACTAGTATTCTTTCCTAGCTAATGCTAGAATGTTTCTTACTGCTTTTCACTTAGGCTTCTCAGGGCTTATCTCAGTTACAGAGACCCCATGGTCTGATCTCCCTGATGGTGTGAGTACCATCATTCTGCCTGAGGTGGTACTCAGAGCTGACCCTGGATGGCATTTTTAGAGGTAACCCAATGCTGGATTTCTCTCTTCTAATTTGTCTAGACTTCCTCTGAAGTCAATGAAGAGGGAAAGGCACTCGCAGAATGTGATTCACCTTATCATTTTAGACATCCAACCTAACATGGGATGGATGACTTGTGCTCTGGATATGGCTTTCTCCTTTGACCAAAGAGGAAGCCTGGTTGGCTGCTGTAGATTAGATACCATGACAGCCAGAGGTTTGGGATCAATCCTGCTTTGAGAGACTGGGAAAAAACTCCAGTGGAATCTGTGTCATGTCTCTCAAGTGCTTTTGCAAATCTCATCCTCTGCCTTAGCATTTGTTCTGCACAGCATCTGATGTTCTTTGTGTTTGCTTTGTGATGACAAACGGTGACCATCAAAGCAGTGAGAGTGCTACACAGTATGTTCTACATCAGGTACTTCCTTTCTGGTTTAATTATAACTGAGTTTGCTAATGCCAGCCTTGATTAATGAGCTTAATATGCAAATGTTATGATGAAACTGAAACTCTTTGTAATTGCTTGCAGACAGATTACCACTTTGAGTACACCGAGTGTGACAGCGGTGGCTCCAGATGGAGGGTGGCTGTCCCGAATCCGTCGGTGGAGTGCTCTGGACTACCCGACCCGGTGAAAGGGAAGGAATGCAGTATGTCAGCACTTTTCATTTTACAGATCCATAATGTTTGTGCTGTTTACGCTTGTATGGCTTCTTAGCTCTGTCACTGATGTCCTGAGTGTCCCTGAGTTGGTCCTTAGCCTCCAGTCTTCTTTGTCCCTTGGAGCTGTGAAGCAGGGATTGTCTTTGCATCATAGTTGTATACCTTGGTGTGTGCTGCTGGTACCTTTGTGTACTAATCCACAGACAAGGCGCATCCATTACAACACATCTTGAGGAGTTGTGGTTGCTTGTCTTGAACTGCCATACTCAAGTTCTGTGGCTCTTCAGTTCATTTGTAGCTGTATTGGCCAGAACAGTCACCAGGATTGGCCAAATTACATAACATCCACATTTTCATTGCCTACGTTATTTAATTAATAAGCTGAGTGCATAAGTAATGTTATGTGTCTTATTTGTCTGGTTTATTTTCATTATGAAGCTTTTGCATTTTATTTGTTTATGTATTTATTTTTAACAAGTTGGAATGTCCTCATATCACTTGGTCCCACACGGTTTTTTTAAGTGTTAAAACACTTTGCATTTGAGTACATAAGTGAACTTTTGCTCTGCAAACACATTGGAACTTCTCTGTTTTGTAGCTACCCCAAATGAATGCTCTTTCCTATCACGCTTTCTTGCTCTAGCATTTCTCTTCACAAAAGATCCTAGTGGTGCTTTACTTTATCAGTGGTTTGTACCAGGGGGTATCAATTATTGCATCTGACAAACGGGATGAACAAGGGCAACAACCTTCTGGTTCTACTCTAGGAAAGATGAGATTTACTCACTTCAGACTGTCCTCTTGTAGAGGCTTATTCTTCATTTCTTTATGACATATGTTCCAGTGTGAGGCATGTAAGTGTTTTCTGTAGCAGTGTTGACCATTGGAAGATTTCTGACTGATGACAAGCATCGTTTGAGAAGTCTGTCATTGCTGGCTTTTGGATTTTGTTTCTGAGGTTTTAAATGTGGAATGTCTGTATAATTTTCAATTACAGAAATATAGAGCTGGGAAGCACCTCAGGTTCTCCCACAATTCATCTCCCAGCCCAAATAGCTATAGTAGCAACAATTTTGTCATACATTGTAGATGTTTGTGGACTGTTTTCAGGGGTCTCCAGTGATGAAGAGCTCATAAGTTCTCCAGATATTTACTCATCTATTTTGTTCTTTTCTTTTTCTCTCCTGTTATAGTTTGTTTGGTTCTGTTTTTTTTTTTTTGGTTTTGTTTTTTTTTGGTGTTTTTTTTTTTTTTTTCTTGGTGGGTTTTTTTTTAATCTCCCTTGTTAATACTTCAAGCCTGTTACTTTTTGCTGCCTGCACTAAAAAGGAGCAGATAGTGTTATCCTTTCTGCTGCATGACTACTTTTGTTGTACTCTGGAGTAAATAATTGGAACTTTTTTTTTTTTTTTTTTGATATACACTATTTCTTCTTAAATCTTGTGATAAATAGTTTAAAGCCCAGCAACATTACAATCTCCTTGAATTGCTTCTACAGATTTTGACAAATGATTCACTTCCATCTTCATCTTATTTGTGTGACTTTCGGGTCTTAAATCAGTTTGAATGAAAATTTAACTTTTATAACAATAGATGAATCTCTGTCTTCTCCATATTTGTCCCCCTGCTAGATAAAGGGAAAACTTGGTTCAGTAGGTTAAATACACTGCAAAACTCATCTCAGTAGATGCCTCTCCTCCTTGTAGGTTTGCTGTTAGGATCCATGGCAATTCAGCTGGTTTGAGAAGCAATTGGATATTTGACATTTTATACTGAACCCTTCAGATCTCATCTCTCTGGGCTCCTGGAGGTGCAGTGGCATTAATGTAGTTCTGATTTTTTTTGTGTGTCTGTAGTAGATTATCTGGCTTCAGGAGATACCTGGTAATATTCTGATGGGAAAAGTCATTTTAAGTTTCTCATCTCTTAGCCTTTCACCTTTTGCTTTAAGAACAACCAGTCTTTCAGACTGAAAATGTGAATCTGTCAACAGCAGTCAATCACTGCAGGAATGTGCAGGGAACACCTTTCCCATTTGGCTTAGCTAACATGGTGGTTTTTACTGCAAAATATTTGAACCAGCATAGAGTTTGGCTGACATCCATTCTTCAATGGGTGGGATATACTGGGAGAGGCAGCTTTTTTTATGTGCCCCCCTGCTTTTTAGAGTTTGCTCATGGGGGTCTGTTGATGATGAGTTGTATTGTAAATGCTGACAGGTAGACAACTCCTCATTGACTTGTCATATTCTCTGAGCTGGTGGCTTCTGTCTCATCAGACAACATGGTAGCTGGACCAAGGGCATCATAGACTAAAAGCACAAATTTCTGTAGCCTAAAAAAAATTAAAGGTTCCATATTCAGGGCTTATACAACTCATGTTGTTGTTTGATTGTGTACAGAGTGAGATTTGTACTACAGACTTGACCAGGAATTGCATACTATCTCACCAAGTAATTAATGGCTCCTTGAGATGTCTTCCCTTTCTAATAGGCCTGGTGTTATTTTATCCAAAGGCCTATGAAGAAATACCGTAAATACCACATTCTTTGATACAAATCTTTCTGGAGATTCTACAAATTTATTTAGATTCTCCTACATCTTCTAGATCCTACCCTATGCAAGAGTATACTGACACTGGCGCTTGTCTTGACATTTGGTAGAGTCTTTCAGCCTGCAGAACCAGGGACAACAGTACAGTTACTCCAGGCAAGGTGATTTCTAGCTTTGGAGATATGTTATCTTCAAAAGTTTTGGTTGGTATCTCCTACTACTGAGATACAGCTGAGCCAGATATGTCTCTTCTCTTAAAAAATGACTGCAGTTGTATAGCAACATGAACCCTTAATGCTTCTTTTGTCTCCTTGACACTGGCAGAGCCCTCAGAGGTCCTTGCTGGCAGTTAGGACACAATGGCTATAAAGGAATCTGGGTGTTCTTGGGAACGCACCTGCCACCATTGCTGACTTCACGATGTACTGTTTGTAGTTGTTTTTATCTATTCAGAAATGCTTGCTGCTTGAGAATATTGATCTTTACTGCTCCCTGAAAACAGAAGTGACTTGCAGTCTCTCATTAATTTTGGATTCTGAGAATGCTGTGCTAACTCACATTGAAATGCTCAGCAGTCATTCTCTTTAAATTGTGAACTTTAAATTGTCCTGAACTAGGAATTCAAAAGATGGTATAACAATACGTTAAATGTCTCCAATCATCTCTGTAAATACGTCTAGACTGTGGTCTCCAGTGGAGTGGAAAGACACTTGAGATTGCTAAAAATGTATTAGCTCAGGTGCTTCATGTATCTGGAGCAATCTAACTGTGGCACCAGAGCTCAGTCAGTGTCTCAAAATGTGCTCATTTGCAGACTGTTTTGTTTTACTGCCTTTCATTTCAATGAACTCATTTTAAATGAGGTGGGGTATCTCTGCGCTCTGCTGCATTTTGAAGTGCACGCTGACCTGCAAAGCACCACTGACTGTGACCCACTGAGAGTAACTGCCAGCATTCCCCAGAATGGCTGTAGTCTCTGAAACATGTCAGGAACCAGCCCTTTTTGTGAGTCTTCAAAATTTTGATCCACAAAGTTTACCTGCAAAGAAGACGGGGTCCTCTGAGAAATAGTCACGGGGTTCAGAGTAGAAAGGGCTATCATATTTTGACTGTTTTCTGACCTGGTTATTAACAGAAGTATTTTGTTGGGGTTTTTTTCCTCCCTTTATCTTGTCATGATCACAGAGCAGTGTGATGACTCATCTTCCCCTCCTGCTACCCTGCCCTCCACATCTCTCCCATCTAGGTGTGAGGTGGGCAGAAAGGAGGAACCTCCCATGATATGTTTCTGATGCTATAAGAGGTCCTGCTATGCAGTGACCTCAGATACAGGAGGGAAGGTGCAGAAAGAGTTCTGCAGCACAGTAGCACAGAGCGACTTCTTTGAAATCAAAGATGTGCTTCAGTTTTGAGGTGAGGTGTGTGAGTATATGCCAAATGTTAAACATCTGAAAAGCTCCAGTGACCTTAGAAAATAGACAATGGACTTGATTACAATGGACTTTACTGGGGCCTGAGAGCAAAATTTGACCTGATTATTGCTACTGAGCTGTTTGTTGAGTTTATTCTAACTTGTGTAATCTGCTCCTAGGATACCACAGAAGGAGATATGGATCTTCCTGTTAATTGCAGTGTACTTTGGAGGGCAAATGGCCTTTTAAAGGCTTGTAGGTTTTATAACACATTAAGTGATCTGACGGAATTTTAACATTCTGCTTTCATAACTGAAAACTTAAATACAAGTCTTTGAGTTGGATGTTCTCTCGGCCTCTGGTAAGATCAAGTACCCGATGCAGATAAGAAGTGGGACTGCTCCTAAGTCCTTTGAAGTCAGTGGACATCTGCAAGTTTTATAACATATGGTGTATGCACATACATTTCTGTGTAGGTGGATAATATAAAATGAATAGTTTTTGAATTGCAAAACCTCTGTGCTTGTGTTACAGCCTGTTGACATAAAGTTTACATCTTTTCATTGTCAACTAGATTTTTATTCAGTGTATTCTTTGTGCTTGTAGAGTTGGGGTTTTTTTGAGTTTTACTTATGATTTTATCATTTGGCTGGTGAAGACTTGAAAATAGCAATGGTAGGTTTTAGTTGTTTCTTTGATGTTTACATTATTGCACATGTGGATGTGAATGTACATAGAAATACTCCCATGAGAGTGATGCTATTTATTACACAGTCACATTTATTTATGTTATCTCAAAAATATCTTTTTATGTAATAAAAAAATTTCACCACATTGTCATTGTCTTCATATACGAATACATGTAAATATTTTATAGGGCTTGAGTAATTCCAGAGTTGCAGCCTCTTGAAGCAAACATTCATCCTAGCAAATCATCAGAGAGGTTTTTTTTCCTTTCATATTTGACGTTGATTGAGGATTATTTTCTGGTCTCATCAATGGGCTTTGAAATGGTTGGGGTTTCTCTGTTTCAACTGCAAAGAGAAAATATGGTGAAATATACGTAGCTTTGAAGACTAGGCATGTATCCATTCTCATTTTTTTTCTCATGAGTTGAAAGCACTGGATCTTGTCTTCATCAGCCATGTTATACTAATATCTTTTTCATTTTTGATGTAGTTCAGACATTGCTTCTTTGGGTATTCGCCTTGGAAGAAACAATGGGTTCAAGCTATTAATGGCTGCTTGTCTTTAACCATGTCATTTAGATCTGATATGAACACAGATACACTTATGTAAGGTGACAGATGCTGTTGGGTATCCTGAGCTGTAGGAAAGTACTGTTTTGAGACAATGTTCAAAAGATGTATTAATGAGATTTTCCCTTTCAGTCCTCCACCCTCAATATTACTCACTCAAATGGTATATGCTGATCTTCTCCCTCATTTTAACTAACACCTTCCCTTCTCCCCTGTCTTTTGAACAGTTGTATGGCTTCCATGAAGCTTCTTTTCAACATGTAGGAGTCACATATGGAAGGTTGCTCTCTCAAACCTAAGTACCAAAAAGATGGATTCTCAGTGGGCAAGAAATACAATGAATCTGAGTATTTCTTGATATGCTATATTTGGCCTTTGGCCTGTCATGTATTACCTTAGCGATTAAGGATGTCTAATAGAGGAAAACATAATATAACTCTGTCCCTGGAGCCACCTCTGACAGGAACAAAAAGATGTGCAAGAAGTAGATTGCAGTCGTGATCTTTATAGGGGCACTTTTGTGTGTATGGCCTGCAGGACTGGGCAACTCAATTTTACCTGAGTTTCTTTTGTATCCCTAGGAAAGTTTCTATGTCTTTTCTGAAAGGAAAAGGAAAGGCTTTTCCACTAGAGCACACTGGGGACGGGACTAGCACACAGCAGCAGAGGATGCTCAGAGAAACACTATGAAGCTGAGGAATTAATTCAAGGCTGTCATGTAGCAAAGATGTTTAGCCAGTGTGGTGTGGCACAATTTGAGAGTTGCAACCAAAAGGCTGTGATTTAGCAAGGCACCCAAGCAGGTGTTTATTCCTATTCCTCTTAGAGCATCCCTGCTAACACGTGTTCCTAACTCAAGACAGGAAGATGAGTGCTATTGATGGCATTAGGTTTCTCACATGGACTGAGGCATAAGGCCACATTTTGACATGGCACTTCCATCTGGATGTTTTCCTGATGTGCTTTGGTATCCTGAGAGATACCCCAGTTTTAGAAGTAATGCTTTCAGGTTTTTTTTTCCCTCTGTGCATGAACAATACACTGTGTTTGCAGAAAAACTCCCACTCTTGGCTTTTTGAAGTACAGTTTCTGGTAAATAGTTAAAAAAGCAGAAGAGTTTGCACTGGACCCACAGAGTTTAATTGCTGGAGAAGAGTTACTAGGAATTTCATGTTGGTGTGTGTAATGAGACTTACAAGAGAAAGGTTGGTCATAGTGTCCTTTGATGATTTTTTCACCTTATTTGTGTACACTTTGCAATTAAGTTAAACACTGAGTCACTGATTCCTCTTTCAATGGGAAAGCATCTGGAAAGACCTTGAGATTTGCTGTAGCTTTATTGAGGAATGAGAGGAAAACACTGTGTGTGTGTGCACACATACATGCAGAGGACATTTGCACCAGCTACTTTGTCTGGTGAGCAATCAAAATTTTAATCCTGATGGAGCCACTGGAGCCTGGATAGCTACTCAGTCACCTCAATGTATGTTTCATGCTATCTCCAGTGCTGAGGCATTAGGATGGTTGTAGTAACCCTGACAGCAAATGTGGTTGCTAACCTCTTTGTGATAACTGCCTTCCTCCACCTATGCTATACTGTAATGAATTTACTGAGTATTCCCATTCCAAAACCACACCTTCCAGTGTCCAAATGATGATGAAAAAAGTGATAATAAAACTGTTCTATGTGCCAGAGCAGCTGAGGAAAGTGGTACTCTTCCTGTCTTGTTCTGTTTTGCAATTTCTTGGATAAAAAGAAAATATGTTTACTCTTACGAAAAGGAATGTCTCTTCCACACACAAGGTACACTTCCCCAAGTTACATCAGCTTTCAGTGTGATCACATTTCAAGCCTAAACAACCTTGACAGACTCTTTTTCTTAAATTAAGATTCGGTCTGGTTCCTGGTAACACATTGAGATATAATGACTGAAGAAAACGAACATCAATTATTCACAGACTATTGGAGAAGCCTTATATAAATTATTCACAGAAGACATTCTGAAGCTGGCTGATATTATAGGAAACATTAATAATGAAGCAATGATTTCCTCTTTGACTTTCTTTTTCTCCTCATTCCACATTTTGGTTGGTCCGTGGTTCCATGTTGTGTCAACCCCCATGTCCCAGGATATGACTGAACAGCTGCCTCTATGTACTTGTCCTTGGCCACATCTTCCCCTCCAGGTTTGTGGCATGTGTCTGCTGAAATCAGCTGCTGTTCAGAGGGGCAACTCCATGATGCTGCCAACCTCTTATTTCCTTTCTGAGCTACAGTTGCTGCTGCTGCTGCCCATGGGAAGCTGAGATAATTCAGCTCAGACTCTGCCTGCAGGAGATGGCACCTGAATCCCAGGCACTGGGGATTTGAATGAACAATGTAGTCATGGAGGGGGAAGAGATAGAAAGCCAGTGTTTGAGATTATTAATATTTTTTTCTGTGTATTTTCACTGGTTTGGGTAGAATTACTCCATTGCTACATCCCTCTACTGTTATAATCTGGCAAAATCCAGTCATTTGTCTTTTTAAAATTGTAATGCATGTACACATGAATGTACACGTGCTCAGTGGCAACAGAATAAACAGAAGAGCTGAAATAGTTTTATATACTGTAAGAAATGTCTGGAGAAAAATGTCTGCTGAGAAGAGTGATGGAGTAGTGGATCCAAGTGGTGTGGGAGGGGAAGCTAGCAGAGAAAAGGTATAAAACTGAGTGACCAGGACTACATAAAGGAGGAAAGCAATTGAATATGTTACAGATTTGGTGTTGAAGGATGCAGGGCATTAAGGTCTCCTGACCCCCAGCATCAGAAATTTAACCAATGTGAGATTGTTAGAGTCAGTTACTAGAAGAAATATGTTCCAACTAACATTGATCCTAGTCCACTAAAATCACTGGGAGGGAACAACTGTACTAAAGAGCAGAATGTAACCCTGGAGCCTTGCAGTCAAAAGGCCAATGAGGCAGGCTTGTGTTTATGTTCTGTTTTGCCCTCTGGGGAACCGTTTCCATGTCCACGAAGTGATTGTAAAGTGCTATTGGATCTGCAAAGTAATCTATTGCAAGCACTCCTTGGAAGTGGTTACCCAGTGGGCAGGGCTCCTGCTTCTGGATGCCCCATGTTAGTGCTATGTCCTAGGAGGGAAGTAAGAGACTATTGCTCTTGAATCAAAAAGTTTAAGAGGAGGGGGATTAATTAGGTTTGCTAGATTGACCTTGCAGACCATTAAAATGCATCCAGTAAGACTGATTTTGCGGCCAATAATTGGTATTTGGCATGAGCTTTTCTTCCATATGGTGTCCAGTTATGGCATGAAGCACTTGAGAGAGAAAGGGTCCATCACATGCCATGATAGATTATTGCAGAGATCAGTCATTCTTCCCATTAAAAATGTGTGCATTATTTCCAGTTTGAATTTGTCTGGATTCATCTTCCAGAAGGTAGATCTTCTCCAGTTCTCCGCTTGATTTGAATCCAGTGGGATCCTGTGTTTTCTGCCCCTGGAGATGCTCATATATTAATCAAGCTGACTCTCAATCTTCTTTTGATAAACTAAGTAGACTAAGCACTTTTAATCTCTCACTGCAAGACACTACCCCTAATTTTAAAAGCATTTAAAGTCCTTTTGTTTTGTACTGACCTCTTAAAAATGCTGAATCACAACTATATTCCGTAGTAGAGTGATCTTCTTGCATGTAATATGCATTCCATCCTACACACCTCTAAATATATCCACAGATCTCATTAGCACTTTTTTTTCATGTCTTGAGACTGGAAGCTCTTAATGAATGGTGGATCCACTCTGACCCTCTGGCTTGCTGCTCTCCAAGATATTTCATCTTTTTGTGGGCAGGGCTGGCACTCCTTGCCTTCAGCAGCTTGTCTTTACCTTTGATTGTGTTAAAACACACTGACTTTGAGTGGATTTAGTCTTGACAACTCTCTCTCACACACCAATTGTAATACCATTTCTTTTCTGTTTGCCTACAGATGGTTGATAAAAATGTGGACAGTCATCAGACACAGTCCTGGGACAGGCAGAACTGCCCCCTTCCTCCCTTCTGAGTGCTGGTTTCCCCCCCTGACAGCCCTGTCTGAGATCTGTTACTCAGGCAGCTCTTAATCCATTTAAGATGTGCCTTACCAGTATTGTGTGGTACTAACTTCTTTGTCAGAATGACATGCAAAACTAAGTTAACTGTATTAGAAACCTAAGTCTATTACATTGACTCAGTCATCTTTATCAAGCAACTTGTAATCCTTTTAAAGAATGAAATGAGGTTGGTTTGACAAGACTTATACAATGGTTTTGGTGGGTATTAGTAGCGTAGTTCTTGTTAATTTTTTATGAGGTTAATCCGATGTCAGCTTTATTGCACGCGTGTATGAACATGTGTGGCTGCCTAAGGCAGTGTCTATCTAGTAGTACTTTACAGCATTTTTTGTGACCAAGACTGGTGACCTGTACAAACTGCAATATTTTTTTTTCTTCTGTATTTGTTTTAAGAAAGCTACAGCTGCGAAGCGCCAGTAATTGCATTGGCTTCACCGGAGCTATTGAAGGTACCACAAGCACCACAGTATGTCATGCTGTTCCTAACTGCCTCCAAAATGTTCCTCCAGGTTTAAAAGTGACATGGCAAGTCATGAAACCTTTTAATGTGTTCACAGTTTGGGTTTTTTTTTTACAGAAAGAAAGATCAAATTCAGTTTTCATAATGCACATTACTCTAAGTTGGTGTGTAGCACCCAAACTGATATTTTAAAGGTGTGATAGGAAAGCTTGCAGTCAAAAGGGAGAGGAATAGTGATGTCTAAACAGGATCAATAGTGTTGATTCTGGAAAAGATTTTCAGAATTGCCTGTGTGATTTATCACTCTTGTTTCTGTTTTCTGAAACAGGGTAGACATGTAAGGAATTATTCAATAGAGGTGTTTTCTTCAAAAATTAAGTATTGAATGCTTAAACAAATATTGGGTGGGGGCAGACAGTGGTCACAACAGCTACCTCTAAGTCAGGAGACTAATTTTTCCTCTGGACTCTGAAGCAAGAGGCAGAGTTTTGTGGGGGATGAATCAGAACACACACCTAAAAGACGTGATTTGGATTCCTGAAACTTCATATTTCATGTTAACCTCCTATGTGGTGATGCTGTCCTTCTCATTGATAGCACCTTGTGTGTGTGTCACTCTCACAAACACAGTGGTGCTGTGATGTCAACTGTTTCTGTGGACAAGTGGTCACTGGTCAGTGCTGGATTTGTGCTCAGCTACATCTTAGTGAGATGAAGCAGCCATGAGCAAGGCAAAGCACTAGTGCCCTGGGATGGATCGTCTGTCTGTGCCCTGTCCCCACCCCGGGTACCTGCCTCCTGGCCCATCACAGGGGACACCTTCTCTGCAGGGTCCCACTTTCCTTCTTGATTCATCACCAGTGAGCACATCATGGCCAGAACCTGCCTGCCTCTAGCTGGGATGGGCTCCTGAACTGATGCTGCTTAGATTAAAGAGGGTTTTGCCCAGTTTTTGATCTCCCCTCTTGCTGGGAGAACAAGTTATGTGTCACTAGGAGAGAAGACCATCTTCGTGCTCATCACACATTTTCTCCCTGTCTCCCTCCAGCTGCTCCCAAACACCTGGAATGAGACCAAATGATGCATCTGTTGCAATGTCGAAAGTGGTTCTTGTTACCATTAGCCACGTTCAGCCCCAAATTGAACCTGGCAAGCAGCTGGCATGCTCAGAGCTGGTTTGCTTGCAGGTGTATGTGTTTTGGCGGGAAATACTGCTGCCTTTGAAGCACAATTCTTAGAAAAGGGAAAGAAGGTAATTCACCACCTCAAGAAGAAAAAAGCTCATCTCTCTCCTGGAAGGTGAATACTGGATGGCAGTGTCTTGCCTGGCAGCCTGCCTTATCTCTTATACCTTTTTTTTTTTTTTTTTCTCCCAAACGATCAGGTTTCAAGCAGTTAAAATATACTAGTTTGGTTAAAACAATAATCTCTGCTCAGCCTTACTTCCACAGAAAAGGAATCTCTGCTGCCTTCTGCATCTTCATTATGGCAGCAAATCACTCACAGTTACTGACTCCCTATCTGAAATTCACAAATCTGGAAGGTGTGGTTGACCAGCATGCTCTGTTTCTTGCTATTTAACTTTCTTAGGAAAAAAATTTGAAACTGTTAAAGGATTAGAATATGTCATGAGAGAGCTCTCTTTTTTTATTTCCCTTCCTGATGGCTTCTCTCTGCACTGTTCAAAAGAACAAACATAAAACAGGATTAGTTAATAGTGCTAAGGCAGTGAGTCCAGATACCTTTATGCATTTAAGGTGAAAAGTTGTACAGTGTGCGGACTCAGTTCAGACACATGGGAGATTGCTCGCTACTTCTTGCTGTGTCCCTGAAAAAAGCTGTGCTTCCGATCTTAGCTGCAGGTACATCCTATGGCTTCAGCTGAGGCTGCAGAGGTAGCCGAATGGGATGTTGACCATAGCACTCTGTCATGTGCCACTGCCTAAGAAAACCACTTACACTGACTGAGGGGGATTTTTTACCCATCTATCAGTCTTTCACAGAAATCCCTAGTGGCAGAATTTCCTTGTGTATATGTCCTTGCTAGGCTTCTGCCCACTTTCCTTCTTGTGGCTTGAAGTACACTGGTTCAAATTCAGAGCATGCTGATATGACCAAGAGGGAAAAATGACCCTTTGTCAGATCTTTCCATCAAGGTGGACATTTTATCTCCATTCTAGTGCTGCCCATCAAGGACAATTACACAAAGAAATGCTCTGGTATCTGGCACAGAATTGGGAGCCTGAACTGCAGTTGGATCAAAATGGAAATTGGTGCAGCCATGTTTTTTATCAAAGTACTCAACACCAGCACTTCTGTAAAACTGCATATGCTGGGACTTCAACTGGCATCAGTTGTTTTGGGCCAGTTTCACCACATTGTCTATCAATCTGGTCTCATCCTACAGGTTCTCAGACTAGTTTATGCCTCTCAAAGTGAGTGTGTGAAATATCCGTCACTGTACAACATGGCATGCATGAAGCAATAAAAAAAATCCTGTCATTTCTTTGGCTATGAGTTTGGGGTATGTTGCAACTGCTTTGTCTAGACTGACACAGTTCAGTTTCAAGATCTGCAAGCAACATAGGAATTATGTTCTGCAGAAAGCTCCCATTTGGTTTCCATACAGGATGTTCAGTCTCAGAGAGGACATAGTACAGCACAGGGCAGGGGGAAAGAGGGATGCTTTGCTGTGGAAATGAGTGTCTGTTCAGGAGTTATGATTTCCATCACAGATGTGGGCCTCTGTGAGCATACAGGACTTCATCTGCTGTCCAGATTTCCTCTGTATACTGGGAACATTCTTCCCTTAGCAGATGAAGATGTGATCAGACAGGAATAAGGGATGTATAGTTATGTGGAGTAAGCAATTTTAGAGACATCAGTAGAAAAAGCACTTTGTGAACATTCCTTCTAAGTTATATTTTCCCTAGTTACTTATTTTTAAGTACTGTCCTTGCTGTGCTTGCAACCAGTGTTTATTTTCTCGGTGTGCTAATCTCAAAGATCCTCCTTTACAAGAACCAGGCTCATTGACGATCTTTTCCAAGACCACCTGGTCTATGAGGTAAGATGTTCAAGGCTTTGTAGGCAGCCCACGTGATGAGGGATGTGGAGAGAGCCTTGGATTAGGCCTACAACTCTCAGCTGAGGTTTGTGGTATTTATTACCATCAGTGTGTTGTTGTGCACTCCTTTCAGCTACTGTATGAGTAGGTGATAAGAATCTGTTCTGCTTCTCAGGGGCTGGTGATTTTTAATTGAGTTCAAGGTGTAACAAGTGGGTGAGCAAGGGTGAGGAGAACTGTATTACAAGCCCGCATTTTCACAAATTGCTTTTGGACACAGTTTGTGGGTAGAGATTTCATCTCTAAGTCTTGTTTTGCCGACAGAGACAAGCTGCAAATCAGGAGCTGTCATCTGAGATTTGGTTTCAGTGCTGCCACATCGGTGAAAAAGCAGGCACTGGTGAACATATCAATTTTTCAGCCAGTGTTGGTAGTTCAGCTGTTGTGTTCCTGGGCCTGGGGCATTCCTGTTCAGTTCCCGTTAGTGACAATTCACTCTTAATTAATTAAGTGGCAAAAAAATTAATGGAAATCAATTGGCATTAATTTCTCCACTCATGTGTTGGTAATGATTGTCTCCCCAGCTTTCTCCTGTGCCTCTGGTGAATACTTAGAGATGAAGAACCAGGTGTGCAGCAAATGTGCAGAGGGGACCTACTCGCTGGGCAGTGGGATCAAGTTTGATGAGTGGGATGAGCTGCCAGCAGGATTCTCCAACGTGGCGACTTTCATGGACACCGCGGTTGGCTCAGCTGAGAATAAAGCTGACAGTTGCAACAAGTAAGAAGTTCTGTTTGCATCTGGGTTACACAGCCCTGGGTAAATCTGAGATAGCTCAGCAGTACAAAGCCAGCTTAATGACTTATCTAAGCTCTCCAGAGAGTAACCAGGCTTATGACAAACAAGAGTGGCTGGGAAGTGAAATTTTTAGCCATCTCTTTGTTGTCATCATGCTCTCCTTGGGCTCATCAGTAGCTAGTGGGTCTAAAACCAGACTGGAGCTGATCTTGTTTGTAGCTGGAAAGCACCAGGGTCATGGTACAGTAAATGTGGCTAAAAGGTACTTTTACAGCCTATTTAGAGACCCATGGTGGTTGCAGAATGATATTTTTGAGGGTAATTGGAAGTATATTGAACCAATGGATAATAAACCTTTCCTGTGTACCCTGGGTCCTAGATTTGTAACACCACATCCTTTCCCATGAGTGGTTTTAATGAAGAATATTATATTTACATGAAAAATACATGAGAATCCAGTAGTAACATTGAAAATTCACTGCAGTTGTCTACTGTGGGATTCTGGGTTCTTTATTAAGTAACATGTTTTTATATAGTAGTGTAAGAAAAATCTTCTTAGCGTCTGTGATCTCAGCTGAGGCTTGTTTTGTTTATGTTCATCAGCTCTTCGTGGACGCCTCGAGGGAATTACATCGAGTCGAACAGGGATGATTGCACAGTTTCTCTCATCTACGCTGTGCACCTGAAGAAATCTGGTTCTGTCTTCTTCGAATACCAGTATATTGACAACAACATCTTCTTTGAGTTTTTTGTAAGGCCTTTTGTATGGTGAATCCAACCATGTATTGTAAGAATTCAATACAGATAAAGACCATTAAAAACAATCTTTTCCTCCCTCTACATTCTCCATATGTCCACAGCTTGTTGTTGATGAATAAGATGCTTTTTTATCTTCACCTTCTGTCACTTATGCTGCCTTTTGGCATTTATTTACACTTCAAAACTTAGGCTAAATTGATCCCATCTACTATTTGCTGGGCTTTTTCCATTAGGGGTCATGACTGTCCCTGTTAGTCTAGCCTCTTATGAGATAACTGTTGGGGGTAGATGCTTCAGTTTGGGGGTGTTTGATTTGAGATGCCTTTGAAGGGACATTATATTTATAAATATTTCTTCCAAGGTAGGTGACCAGAACCTGAATAGTATGTGGAAACCTTAGCTTTAGTTTTAGGTCAATTTAGGTCATACCAATTAAGATGAAAAGAAAAACAGAAGAGACAAAAGGGAGTTCCTTAAAAAACAAAAAGAAAAAGCCACGAACAACAGGTCTCCAAAGAGATTTAGGAGTGAAAATTCAGATTACTTTCAGTAGGAATTAGGCTCTGGGAACACATCTGCCCTGTGAAACAGAGGGGCTGGTTATCATTATTGCACCCAAATTACTAGAACAATCTGATCAGCAGTAACCAGAATGGGAAAGGCAACCCTGCTCTGCCCATGTGGATGGACTGGTTGTGGTCCAGGGAAACAGAGTTCCTAGCATGAGGCTCTGCAATGTGATATGGATGCCCCACATCACTGAGATACTTTGGAAGTTTCTAGCAACACCTGCATTGCTTTCCTTGTCATGTTGTACCTGCCGTTTGGGACAGACAAAAAGTGTAGTGGAAGGGCAACTCAGAGCAGGATATGACTGGAAATTTTTAGTCTCCTATTACTACCTCTGTGTCTACCTGGTGAGCTCCTGCTTTTCACTTGAAAAACACAGCTCATGGTATCTTATCAGAGTGAGAAGCCTTAGCTGGTGTTGCTTATCCTTAGTAGAGATGGGAAAGAAAGACAAAAATAACCTGTTGGAGACACCCTCTTGCTGCTACATCAGTGCAATAGATTGCTTTTGTAACAGATAGTGCAGGCAATATTATTCACCCATTTCAGTTTTACATTAAACTATCCTGCCTTCTTCATGGGGAGAAAGCAGCATATATGCTTTTTTCTGTCAGATGAATGTACCTGGGTTATTAATCCTAGCTCTATTGCTTGTCTGACTGATCTACTCCCATAATGGACCAAATGTATTGTTTCTTTGAGAACTGGATTTGAAAATGGCTTTTTGATTATTACTTCTATACATATCCCACTCATTCACCGCCTTAAATTTATCATTCCCTGTTCAAGCAGCAGTTAGTGATGTAGTACCATGTAAATAATTCCTATTCAGCCTCAGTATTTCAAGGAAACCATATGTAACACTCCTCTGAAAGTCCTTTTTTTTTTTTTTTTTTTATCTCCAGCATTTCTTTGTGCTTAAATATAGTTAAAAATGACACTTTAGCTCTGGATGGTGGCATTTCAGTGGCAGTGGCTTGCAGGTTGCTGGGAAATGGTGAAGTTTTTGGCCTCCCCAGGCACAGGCAGCTGCACTACCAGTAAGTGAGGAGATGTCCTCAAACACAGGAAACAAGCATGGATGTTTCTTGTTAGATACCTAGTGCTTCTGCAGCCTGCCCTTCCTGGGCTCTTTTTGTGCACTGAAGCCCTTTACACTCATGAGAAAAGACTATATATTCTTATCTCCTTTTTGCAGAACCAGGGTGCAAAAATGCTGTAGCTCAGATTGCACAAGATAATTAGGGATCTACCTTCTATGTAGGTGTCTTCTCACCTCTTTTCCTCAGTGACATTGGTCTAGGTGCTTTGGAGGATGTGGGCTTACATGACTTATTTCAGACTTTATGTGGAGCAATTTTGAGAAGGATGCTTGACTGTAGGACTTCTGAAACTGTTGAACTGTTGAACTGGCCTTTTTCCCTGGTGGAATAAAAGCTGAGTAATTGAACTTGTGTCTCAGAGGGACCTGATACTTTTTCTTCAAAGAACAGAGTTATGAGAAGAAAGAAGTGGAGAGCTGTGAGGCCATGCACCAAACCCTGCTCCAATGAAAGGCTGCTGAGCTGTGCTGGATGAGGGACAATCAGCCTCACACTTCTGCCAGGGCAGACTCTCCATGGCATGTTGCCTCTTCCTTGATAATACTACTCTCATGCCTAGGAAAGTCAGGTGGCAGGGAACCAAAGACATGGCAGATATTTGCTGCAGAGAAAGGAGTTTATCTTCAGGCTTTGGCCCATCCATTCCTACCTCCCTTCTGACTTAGAAGCCTCGGAGTTTTATAGAATTGGGTCTTGGTGAGCTCAGAAGGAGGAAGCAGCCAAGACAATATTCTCAGTGTCCAAGTCTGACCAGATAGCTCAGGACAAGGCTGAGATCTTCCCCTCATGGTCTTTTTTTCATCTGCATGTTAAGCTGCTAACAGGTTTTGAAAGTTTGGGGTTTTTTTTTTGCCAATACTAAGACAGCTGCTGTCCTAAATATATAGACAAGAAGAACAAAGCTGAATCTTATAATTCCCAGCCAGCAGTCATTATTCTGACAGTGAGACTCATCTGATTGTGGTCACTGATCTTGTGTCTTTATTAACAGATACAAAATGACCAGTGCAAAGAGATGGAGTCTACAGCAGACAAGTGGGTGAAGCTAACAGACAATGGAGAATGGGGCTCTCACTCTGTAAGTGTGCAAAAAATTCCCTCATAAAGCTTTCTTCCCATTTATAAATGTCAGAGATTTTTTCTGAGCTGACAGCAGATGAGGGGCAGATCCTGTAAATGTATTTGAATAAAAACAGCTTTCCTTGCACCGAGGGCAAAGCCACCAACATCTCTAAGAGACTGATCCCAGAGCAAGTGTTATAAATGCAAGACTTTGTATTGATTTCCCTGGACTTTGAATCAAGTGCTTTATGAGATTAAAGAGATTTGTGCAAATCCGCACACCATGGTCACTCTGCAAGATTGTAATTGAAATTTTCTACAACAGTTGTTTGCTCTTGAGAATACAAGATTGTTCCCTGTTGCTCAGCAGAGTGATGGGAGCAGTGTGCTTATGTGGAGACAGGCAGGATGGGCACTGTATTTGCAAGTGTGTGCAGAAGAGGTGGACTGCACCCAGCTTGTGCTCCTTGGTGATTTACCTGGTCGAAAAGCAAGTTGGCAGCACCAGGGTGGCTCCTGAAGCACTAATAAGACCATATCCATGTTGGGAGCAGCAGCACTTTGTCTGGCCTATGACCCAGCTGGCCAAGTTTGCTCGGTGCCTGTACCATGTGTAGATCAATTCATTAGCTCATAGTGACACCTGGCTTCCACTATACCATCATACTCTTAATTCCCAGAGCCATTCCAGCAAAGGCCTAGCACAGGTGACATTACGCCAGAAGTAAAAAGCTTTTTATGGGCATAGAGAGCAGTCTGGCCTCTGTTTTCCACGTTCTGCTTATACTTCTGGAGGAGAAACCATATTTTTGAGCCATCTCTGAGTGGAAGTGCCTGTTAGCCTAGGTAAAAAACCTGCATGAATCACATGTGGAAGAAGTAGAGCACAGTGAGTAGGGGTGAGTGGCATGGTCTGAGAGGTGGATCCCAAGGCCAGGACATCAACTTGGGTGAGCTGAGAGATGCAGACAGTGTCTGCATGGGAGATGGTGCAATCTGAGCTTGTCATCTGGGATGTGCAAGTGTGTCTACTGAATACAGATGCCTGACCAAAATGTAGGCACACAAGCTAGGTGAGTTGACTATTCTGGCTCACCTCAAAGCTTTTGTCTGCACTACAAATCCTGTCATGGTGGCTTCTCTGAACCCAGTTTTCCAGTTAGTGCAGCCTCTGCCTTCAGCATACTAGTCATGCTGCAGCAGAGCTGATGTTGGATATATCTAAAACACACAACGTGATGCTGTCCCAGTTCTGCTGTTACCTGCAGCAACCCAGGCCTCCTCTACCCCCCTGGATTGTAGTTGTTTGGGGAGTGTGAGAAAGAATATGCTGTATTTCCACTTTCCTGAACTTTTTACTCTTTATCCTGGATGAACAAAAGCTATAGTCCTGCCAAGCCTGTGCAGCACTGCTGTGACTCTCATTATCCTGGACCCTAATGCTGGTAGAGTTCATCCCTCTTCTTGTGTGAAAATATAGCACCTTCAGGCTATATCACTGTGTTGTCAGTAAGCACCTTCTACTGGGATAGTAGTTATAGTACAGTTTTGTAGTCCAGAAAGGGTCTTGTCAAACCTGCTGCTTTTAGTGAGAAGAGTAATACTGTAGTTACACAGGTGAGTTGAAGGCAGCGGGTGCCAATGCTGCTGTTACAAGAAGTGGTCCTGCCTGCCTTCTGTCTCCTGCCTCCTCCCAACCACCCTTTCTCTTCCAGCACAGGTGGTTATGTAGCTGCTTGCTGAATGATGCTGTGAAGACAAGTAGGTCAAGGTAGTTGGAAAACAGGTTGTTTTCTTCATCTCATCTGCTGTTCAGGATAAAAAATGAGAAGGAGGGATGGGACTGTTGCTTCAGACATTCACAGTTTATGCCTGGCTTACTGCTGACGATGATGTAGTGTTAGATGCAGGCAGAGCTTGATTTTTAGAGCCTGTAAACAAAACTTGTGAACCTGGATTTTTGAACTCTGGGTCATGTTTGGTTTCTTTATAAAAGTGTATCTCAAGGCTTTAAAAACAAACTGATTGACTATATCTTAACACAGAGCTAGAGATAAAAGTTGAGTGCCAGGAGTAGCTGGATAAAGGCAGGAACAGCTTTTTCCCAGTTCTGCTTACAACAAGGTCAGAAACAGCTCTTGGTGTTTTTCCATAAAACTGGGGTGTTGAGGAGCTTTTTTATGAAGCAAACTTTGGCTTCCCTTGGAGATGTCTCTGCAGCATCTGCCCATCTGTCTCCCTGTTACTTCTTGACTCACTAATCAGTTTAAGAAAAGCCAGGATTGCTTCTAGGATGCAAGAAATCTGAGTAGTGGAAATAAGAAATAAAATGGGGATTGCTAACTGTCATGCATGTTATTGCAGGTAACTCTGAAATCAGGCAGCAATATATTATACTGGAGAACAACAGGGATTCTCATGGGCTCCAAAGTAGTAAAACCAGTTCTGGTGAAAAACATCACAATTGAAGGTAAGTGATATTTGCCTTTTAGGTCTTATCTCACTCTTTGATCACAGTGTTTGCCAAGTGCCATTTCTACTTGGTGTGCCTACAGAACTTCAGTGACTTTTTTTAGCCACCCTGTCCCCTGTCTCCTCCTCTGTAAAGTGTACAAACAGAACAGCAAAACTTCACACATCAGGGAAAGCCTGAAAAATTAATTTATCTGATAAATGGTGCCATCTACTGGAGGAGTCTGGCTTAGCAACTCAAGAGAGAGAAAAAGGAATAGACAGGCTTTCTTTAATATACTCAAGAAAGGCTATGCTTATTGATAAGCCTCTCAACAGTGATAAATGGATACATATAACAGTGACAGTTAAATTACTATTTAAATAATTTAATTAACCTAGGATTATTCTTTTGGCCCTGTTATAAATGTAATCAAACTTGGGAGTGTCATGTAAGGCTCTTACATGGGTCAGACTTTCATCAAGGAGCAAAGATTAAAGATCTAAATTATGAGTAAAAGCCAAACTGGTGAAAGTCTGTGATTTTTAATCTATGTTATGTAGCTAGTTTGCTTTCCCCTATAAGCAGATAAGCAGTAGTTATCGTGCATACCTCTCCATATTTCAGTAGTTTACCTGTAATTTGTCTTACAGGAGTTGCATATACATCTGAATGCTTTGCATGCAAGCCTGGTACCTTCAGTGACAAACCAGGTTCATCTGGCTGCCAGGTGTGTCCAAGAAATACTTATTCTGAGAAAGGAGCTAAAGAGTGCACCAAGTGTAAAGAAGAAATGTATTATGCAGGTACACCAATCAAATGGGTTAAGCAAAACCAGAAGAGTCTGAGTATGTAAGGTGGTAAGCTGCTTCTGTGTGCAGATGTGAGAATGCTTTTATCCAGCAATGAAGGTTAGTCTCCAGTTGATATGCAAAGGGGAGATGAAGGCGGGACAACCCAAAAGTTGCAGAGGGCACATATATACCTAATGGGCCACAGTCAATTTTGGCTACAGTCATCTGTGATAATATGAAGCGATGGAGATCTTTATGACCTCAAAGGGAAGAGTTCTTATCGAAGTTAATAACAGTCGTGCTGTGCCCTCTTGTGGTAATATGTGTTATTGGTTAGCAATGAATTAGCTTCATCACTGCCTTCAGACTTGTCATGTTTTGAGGAATCTCCTTTCCAAATCCTCTCCTGGCCTATCCTTGCCTCCTGTGTGGCTGGAAGATACGGTGATCTAGTTGCAAACCCTAGTCTCCAAAGTCCTTTGTGTTCCCAGCTGTGGTTAGCTGGCGATCATCAAATAACAGAGGCACAATGTCTTCAGTCAAAATGTCTTCAGTTTTCTTCCTTGTAGTTGTTTTATAAGAAATCTTGTGAAGAATCAATTACTGACCATAGCACTTGCTATCACAGGCTATGACAAATGCTTGGGGACCTGTGCCTGCGCTATAGTGGGAATGGAAATTTTGCAAAAATATCTGTGGAAAGTAAAAACTAGACCAGTGTTGTAAGGAAGTTTCTAATGAGTGTTTTTGTTCCTTATCAAGTGAGAATGTATTCCCATGCTTGGCAAACTACACAAATTCATTTGTGAAGGTGAAGGAGTGGAGCGAGTGTTTGGGTGACTCCCTGGTTATACGGAATCGATGAATTTCAGTATAGCTGGTATTTTCCCTGTTCCTCTGCTTCAGTTTGGGGGAAGGTTCATGTAGACTCCAGTAAGAGTTTGATTTTTCATTCTTGTTTTGTATTTTTCTGCTGATTCACTTTAATCTCCATAGTTTAAGCTTGTTATTGTTGTTCACAGAGACAATTTGATAGTTTAACATCACATTTCTCACCCTTTCTTTTTAGATGAGGGATCCAGTGCATGTATAGACCGTCCTCCATGCACGAACAAAGACTTTTTCCAGATCCACACCCCATGTGATAGGGAAGGAAAAGTAAGTAGAAGATAAAATACTATTTTAAGTTCATTGAGCTTACTGTGATCTCTTGATTTGAAAACATGATACAGTTTCTAGAAATTTCTTTACCAATTGCTTTCCCAGTTTTGCCTCCTGCATTGAATCTTTTTGAGGTACTGGACTTGTCCTTTAGCTGCCTTCTCTCCAGCATTTATCCATCTGTAAGAATCTGCCTGTCATGTGGCTACTTAAGGGATCTGTTGTTCTGAAATGCTAAGCTCCTTGCACTTGTGATTAATCTGACTGTGTCACTGGTGCTAACTCAATGCTCATAAATAAACAGGCTTGGAGCACAGGGTGAAGTACCATCCCAGAATAAACCCTACTGTTTAGTTGTTAATAATCTTTCCTGGCATACTTTTGGGTTGTGACAACTTGTCCTGTCCCAGCAATACCTAGGCATGATTCAGGTGCTACCATGGCACAGGAGCATTGGACATCACCATACCTAATTCAGGTGGAAGTTTGTCTACGTGGGTATGATGTATATCACATCCCTTAGTTTTAGCATCAACGTGATCTATTGAAATAATTGTATATACATAGCCTGGGAGTATTCTTGTGCAGCAGCAAAGATTAGCTGCTAAAAGTATGCTTGCCTCATGGGACGCATAAAACTTCTGGACCCTCGGTAGCTTGTTTCACCCTGTGATCTTAGATCCACTAGAACTCTCATGAATTGACCTGCTGGTGGAGTGCACTGACTCTGAAACTCTTCTACCCTTTGTCCCAGTAGTCAAGGGTGGATTTTGGTGGGATTTGGAGAAGAAAACTCCTGTTTACTAGGAAATGGAGCCTACAGAGGTGTGGACATGTGGTCAGGCCTGTTTTCTCTCTTCTTTTCCCTTTCCAGTTTCTTTTAGATCCAGATGGAATGGCAAGTAGTCAAAATCCATAGCACCTGTAGGTTGCTGGCTTAATATTTGGTGAAAATTTGGTGAACAGTGGCTGTGAAGCACCAGCCTGAAGGCCTATTGATCCAGGGCTTACTAAAAGCAGCAGCAGGACTTCTACTGGGCATTATCTTGTTGTCTCACTCCTGCTGTCTCCACTCCATCTGTACAAGGGGTCTCAGGAGGTTTAGGCACTTGATTCCTATTGGCTTTTCACCTACCTACTGCTTTAAAAATCCCAGTCTGGTTGCTCAGCCTCAGTCTTAGAAACCTCCCCTGCATGGCTGTGGGCACTCTCTGACCCTTTTCTCTGTGCTCAGACACACTAGGATTGCTTTAGTGTGTACAGTGTCTGGGCTCTGGGTAATCACAGAGGTACTTTGCTAGCTCCTGAGTATTTTTATTTTAAATGCTGTGCACCCTGATGCTGCTGAAGCATTTCTGGAGCAATACAGAAATTTCTAGAGCAATGCAGCTCTAAGTGTTCAGGAGCAGCAAGGGCAGGCTGATCCATAAGGGGCAGATGCCACTCTGACAGCAGGAGCATTCCCACAATACCTGAGAAAAGTGAGCAAAGCAAACCCAGAGTCATTAGCCACATTCAGTCAAGGTTTTCAGACGAATCCATAATGACGAGGCACGACCTATGTCAAGCTGGGACATCCAGTCCATGGGTTGGTCAGAACGTGGGTCAACCAGTGTACATGGCCTGGCACACGGTAACACAGTGCAGACACATATAAAAGTCAAGAGTGTCAGCTTAATTGCAACTCCCAGAAGCTGGGGCCTGAGCCTACACTGTGGCTTCTTCCATCTTTTTTTTTTCAAAGGTGATCAATACTTCTTGAAGAGCTCTGTGTTATCAGAGGGCCAACCTTGAGCAAAAACAGCTCAACACCCAGGAGGGCAGGGGCATGTGCTCAGAGCCCTGGATCAAATTCATAAGGTCAAATCTGCCTTGCCAAACTCTGTGTTATTGTACCTGTTGGCTCTGGCCTCAAGGATCCCTGATTGCACTGATAAGACCAAAGGGTGGGATTACCCTGAGGGGGAGCTGCGACTAACTTAGTCTTGTCTCAGCTCTGAACCTCAGATAATTTTCATCTTGAGATATTAAACACTTTCAGGGATAAACCCCAAGTCAGATGAAATTTGAAACTCAATTTCATGGGTGATACATCTCACCTAAGCCTTTCCCTGAAAAGAGAAAACTTGTCTCCTCAAAGAGGGGTGATGATGGAGAGGCGATACCATTGTATATGGTAATGCCAAGGACTGACTCATGTTACTGGTCATAAAGTGCTCCTTATGTGATGTGGAGGGACTAGCGAAGGGTTGGGATTGCTCCTGTATGATTTTGGCATTTGCTCAGTAGGTAAAAAGGGCTGGAGACAAATTGAAGACTTTTCAAAGAACAGGCCAGTGTGGACCAAAAAGGCAAAACTTCTGGTGTTCATCTGCTAAGAGATGCCTTCCCAATAAAAAGATTTTATAATGCAGAACTTATATTTCGGCTTATTCTGGTTAAAATGCAGAGATTGCTTATGCAGTTGTGAGAATTATTTATCTGATGTTCCTCAGAAACTTTTTCATAGGAAAATCTACTAGATAAATAGGAATGAAGAGTAGCAATTGGATTTTAAGCTTCACATTTTTACTTTACTCTTAAGGTTTGATATCTTGGAATTGTCTGTGAACCCAGTCACTTCTGTTTTCCACCCTTCCCATTTGTGGAGGTGCAAGGTCTGTTTTAGGCCTAAAACCTTGGGAGTTATGTAATTTACTTTGCAAGGAGGACCTTGATTGATGCATCTAGTCCTAAAACTTTGTAACATATCATGGGAGCTCAGTGTCTTCTCCTTCCAGACTCAGATCATGTACAAATGGATTGAACCTAAGATCTGCAGAGAGGATCTCCCCAATGCATTGACCCTACCTCCTTCTGGAGAGAGGAAGGATTGTCCACCCTGTAATCCTGGCTTTTACAACAATGCCTCATCTTCCTGTACTCCTTGCCCACCAGGCACATTTTCGGATGGGACACAGGGTAGGAGTCCACAAAAAAATTCTTTCTGTTCCCAAAAGCAGTCATCTGCTTGCATGTGACTTAGTTTAATAACACATCTCTATAAGCCAGAGTACATTTTGCATAAAATACATATTAAATAACATTGGAGAGAGGGATGTGGATATCTCTTTTCTCTCTGAAGTTCTTTCTTATCAGTTATTGCTGCCCTAAGTTGACCTGTTGTGTTCTGGGTGCATTTCTTGGCTGATACACACATCCCGAGGGTTATATTAATGGATTCTGAGAAGGAAATCAGAACTTTTAGAGTCAGTAATTTGTCCTCGCCCATTCTCCTGTCCATGCCAAGTTCTTCACTGTGAAAAGATCGTTTTAAGCACTGTCAATATTGTCAGTACCCTGCTGACATTGTCTTGCCTAAACTCTGGCTTGTCAATTTTGAAACATCCAGTGGTCACCTACAGCATTTTGTGAGAACTCATGGTTACCAGTATGTTCAAACCTTCATCAGACGCCATTAAAAAAGAAGTGTGGATTGAGGGGTCTGTTGCTGATTACTCACCACAAAGTTGTGATCTGCAATTTATAAAATGTTGGTCTCATTTCTACTCTTCTGATTCTGATAAGTCTTTGATGCTTTGATGATATTATTTTCTATATTATATAGTATCTTCTTTGCTCATTAGTTGTCCTAGAGAGTGACAAAAGTAATATCTATATACTTTAAAACACTGTTTGAGATGTGCTTTGGCCATGTGATTTCCTTTTCCTGCCCTCTTGCCCTGTAGAGTGCAAAGCCTGCCCTGCTGGGACAGAACCAACACTTGGGTTTGAGTACAAGTGGTGGAACATCCTGCCAGCCAACATGAAGACATCTTGCTTTAATGTCGGCAATTCAAAGTGTGATGGGATGAATGGTGAGCTAAACTCCCTGTGGTGTTATGTTCCTGTCTTTCCCCAGTGCTGATCACTGTTGCAATGAAGCACCCATCAAAATGAGTATTCTCTGTATCTCATGAGTCATAACACAGTTTCCTCCTTTCCTTTAATTTCACCAGGCTTAACATTTCCTGTAGGAAACAATGTCACAGTATCACAAAGAAGAAATAAAAATTCTCTTGGATACCAGGAGAGGGCATGAGCTACAGCCTCTGTGAAGTCCCTTCCTTAGCCAAGGACCTATACCACCACAGACTTTGTTGCATCTGAATATACTCATTGAAATAAACACAAATATGCAACTTCTCTCTGGTTTATCTCCTTTCATGTTTTCTGATAACTATGCCCATGGAGGTCACACAATTCTTTCAGACAACTGAAGTCTGTGATTTTGTTCATTTAGCACTCAGAGCTTTCTCTCTGCAGATCTGCTAAAATAGCAGCAGAGAGCAGTCACAGCTCACTGCTGAAAATGATCCCATTCAGGATTTCTCCCACCTCTAGTTTTCTCAAAGATTTTCCTCAGTCTGATCCACCCTGTCAAGCTGATGAATTATGCATGTTGAGCAGAGGAGCACTGAAGTATTTGCTTAATGTTTAACACATAGATTCATTGATTCATCTGCTTTAAGGTTGGAAGGGATCAGATGGATCATCCCCCTTGAGCGGCACAGCACAGGTCAAAGCATTTCAATTGCTTTGCTGATTTCTAGGTGACATCTGCCTATGAAATCACCAGTTCATAAAATTACTAATTTTTTCCTTTCAAAAGTGTTATTATAGTGCTCTGTAGTTTATACTAGACATCTTTAAAATGTACTAAAGTACTGAATTGCTTAAAAAGGTATGGTAACATTGAAATCTTTTTTGGCATATTACCAAGAAACATGAATTTCTTGATTTTTTTTTTTTTTTTTAAATTTATTTTTTTTGTCCCGTGAAGGTTGGGAAGTGGCTGGTGATCACATCCAGAGTGGGGCAGGAGGCTCTGACAATGACTACCTTATCTTGAACCTGCATATCCCGGGATTTAAGTAAGGAGCAGGATTTATTTTTTTTTTTTTAATCTGTTTATCTCTGTGTCTTTCACCTATTTCATGTTACCCCTAGAATGGACCAAGTTTTCATGTCTGAAGTGCAATGATGTCATGAATGAGAGACAAGAGGAACTTGGATTTTATTTCCGTGTCCCCCATCAGCCCATTGCACCACATCATTCTGTGAGACTGTGGTTTTTAGCAGTGTTTGCTTCAGCCTGAGATGACAGCTGGTTGGCTGTCTAGAAGCTGAGAAAAAGTATTCCTGTCCCTCTGTTTCTAAATTATTCCAAAGTAACCATCTAAACCTGCCATAAGGTGGATACTGGTGCCCATCCTGAGGGTACTTTACAGAAACCCAAGTTATTTTGTGCTGTGGCTCCAGGCATCCTGCACAGTCTGTGCTTCCCCTGGAGCCACTGGAGAGTTGAAGGCATGATAGGAGAACAGGATATCCCACCTCCACTCTCCTAGACCTCAGAGAGGATGAAATATCTGCTTGAGGTGCTTGTATCACTTTGTCAAAAGAGTGAGCCTAGATTCCGAACTCAGAAAGGTGCCAAATATTAAGACAGGTAAGGTATGGCAAAATGAACCTCACCCTCCCTTTGCTGTATTTCAACTGAGGGAATTATGATTTCTTACAACCAATGAGCAAACCCTGATTTTTCAATCAATCTATCATAGAATCAGCCATAGAATCCCAGATTGGAAGGGACCTCAAGAATCATCTAGTCCAACCATTCTTGGCAAAAGCATGATCTAGACACGATGTCCCATCACCCTGTCCAGCTGAATCTTAAAATTGTCTGATGTTGTGGGCTCCACTGCTTCCTTGGGGAGATTATTCCAATGACTGACTGTTTTATTTTGGAAAAAAAAAAATCCTTTTATGTCTGATCAGATAGTATGGGCAACAGGAATTAAAGTAAAAGAGACAAGAAACACATCTGTGGAAAAGCTTGGCATGTGTCAGTTTACTGTTTAGTACTTTGCAGGGGAGCACCCTGAATGCTTCTGGTTTGCATGAAACTGCTGAAAGCATCTCCCACTGGTGGAGAGTAGGTGCAACTAAATCTGTGTAAATCACTTAAAGCATGTAATGCATTCAAGCGATAAGATTCTGTACCAATATGGTCAAGTTTGGGTGTTGCTTATAAGGAGGGGACTGTACCATAAAGAAGTCAGACACTTAAAAAATAACCCTGTTGCATCCAATACCCAGTGCTGACCTCTTGCACAAACCTGGCCTCTGCAGTTCTGCAAGGGCAGTTTTATGTGACAGGACTTTGATGGTTTCCTTGCTGTACAAAAAGCAATTTGAAGGATTGACTGCTGCCTGTCTGGAGAGCATCTTGTAAATGTTTTGTTCCTTCTCTGTTAAACAGACCTCCAACATCAGTGACAGGAGCAACTGGGTCAGAACTAGGACGGATTACTTTTATTTTTGAGACCATCTGTTCAGCAGATTGTGTGCTGTACTTTATGGCAGTAAGTGAGACCTCTCTCTCCATGACTGAGGACTGAGCCTGATATTCCACATACCACTTTAATACCTCTGCATAGGAATGATTAGATGCACTTGGTTTATGATGACTAAGATTAAGCATGACATTAGTTTAAGATCTGTGGTGCTCTTGCAGAAAAGATTTAATAAATGACATAAAATTCCTCCACCACGTGAGCCATGAACCATTCCTGGTTATCTGCTAATTTTAATAGAAATCATTGGACATCAAAGAGCCAAATTGTCCCTGTTAAACCAACAGGAAAATCTCTCGGAGCAGATAAAGTAAAAAACATGACACTTTGCTTTCACAAAGTCAGTTCTATCTGCTGTGCTACTGTTTCCCCAGGGCACTGACAGGATCAAGTCTAAATTTCCCAATTGTCCTTTTCCCATTGTCAAGGTTTAGGGTCAGGGCAGCCCCTTAGACCTATAACAGACGCTCTCTGTTAACCCCCCTCCCTCCCCAGAGGGGAAAGAGAAAGGGAATAAGGGCGAGAGACTCAGTGATTAGAAAAGAAAACTAGAACAGCTTTAATGAAAATGAAATCAATAATTAATAAAAATGAAATATATACAAATATATACAAAACCAGTATCAAACCCAACCCCCCTGATGGTAATTATATCACTGTCACCACTGATGCTATGGAGCAGGCACCGGGGAAGTCCCAGACTGGGCCCTGCAGCAGACGGGAGCTGTGTTCAGGAGCTGGATTCTGGTACCAGGTTCAGAAACACACAGATTGGATCAAAGGCAGAATGGACAGAGTCCTCCTTGGGTGCTCCGAGGAAGAACCGAAAGAGGACCCAAGCCAAGCCAAGCAAAAGCTGGCAAAGCAGGCCAAGAGGAGAGAGAGCCCAGAGACCCTTTGGATCCCACAGCTCTAAACTAAATATGGCGTATATGGGATAGAATACCTCATTGGTCAGTTTAGATTTACCCGGCCTGTCCACTCCTCCCTGCAGGTGCAGCCTTTCACTTTCTGCACCCCCCAATGTGGTACACAAGACCCAGCAGTGACCTTGGTCTGCACACCAATCCTTGGTAGTAACTCTAAACATGAGGTGTTATCACTGCTAGAAGCAGACACTGTCTGTGAAAACAGGCTGCTAACTTCAGAAAGTGCAGTTAATTAGAAGAACTGAGCTGAAAGTAAAATTACTGAACACAATTAGTTCTGTTTTCACTCAAACCAGGACACCCATCCCTCAGATAATTCTCTGAGAATCACCTCCTCCTATTAGTGAGCTGGCCATACTACTTCTGATGCAGCCCAGGATGCAATTGGCCTTCTGGGCTGTGAGAGCACATTGCCAACTCATGTGCATCTTTCCATCCACCAGTACCCCCAAGTCGTTCTTGGCAGGGCTGCTCTTAATCACACCATCTCCCAGCCTGTGTTGACACCAGGGATTGCTTTGCCCCAACCTGGTGGTAATTTAAAGAAATCTACCATCAGTGGTAATTGAAAATAATGTTTTAAAGGTAAAGCACTGGAGCATTTACAGCTGATGGAGAGTAAGAGGGACAAATACAGACTGAACAAGTTTTTCCTCGTATAAACTTTTGTCTCTGTCTTATTGGACTCAGTTCTGTTTCACTAGAGACATCAACAAATTGGATATCTGAAGATGGCAGATACTACAATTTTTCTCAGAATTTTGGCCTTCCCCTTTCTGTGCTCTAGTACCTGCATTTTACACATAAACAGAATTTAAAATCTGAAAGGACCATGCTGCTGAATCTATCCTCATTATGTTTATAACCTGCTATGGGACTTTGAACTTAAGTGTTTTGTGAACTAGAGCATCTTTTGGAATAGCCACCCATTTGCAATAAAAAATTGCCAGTGATGGAAAACAGAATAAATATATTTGCTCTCCTTTATTAAATGTTAAATGCAATTGTAAAGTCCTTCATATGTACATTAGTCTCTATATTATAAAACACTGATGTTTAGTGTAGTATGACCACATTTTTTTGTTTTTATAAAAAATAGTATTTGTCCTTTTTATAGGATGTTAATCGAAAAAATACTAATGTGGTGGAATCATGGGAAAGAAGTAAAGAGAAACAATCCTACACTCACATCATCTCCAAAAATGCTTCCTTCACATTCACCTGGGCCTTTCAGAAAATAAATGAGGGCCAAGATGTAAGTACTTCTTTATGTACAGGGCTTTACAGAACATCTTTCCTTGGACATTCATTGCCAGAGCTCTTGCCCTCCACTGAAGCTCACAGGCGTCTTGTAAGGGGCTTGTGGCTGTCACCATGTAGGAGCCCTTGGGAGACAGCAGTGGATAAACCATCCATGTTGAAAGACAAACGCAAGCATAAGGTCAAGCCCTGAATCTGCTCTGGTGAGCAGAGTTATGGTTAGTATCCAAATGCAATGGCATGATGACACCAGTGTGGTTTCTTTGTCTCTCGTTCCAGAGCAGACAGTTCATCAATGACATGGCAAAGATCTACTCCATCACGGTGACCAATGCAGTGGATGGAGTTGCCTCTTCTTGCCGGGCCTGTGCGCTGGGCTCTGAGCAGTCGGGCTCATCATGTGTGCCGTGCCCGGCAGGACACTACATCGAGAAGGAGACCAGCCAGTGCAAGGAGTGTCCAGTCAACACTTTCCTGTCTGTCCACCAGGTCTACGGCAGGGAGGCCTGCATCCCATGTGGGCCTGGCAGCAAGAGCACCGAGGTACAGAACACAAGTGCCTTTAAGTGGTAGTCTGACAGGCTTTATTAGGATATAAGCACTCCAAGGGACAATTTTAGTGCTTTCTGATAGCTATGTGCCTTGTGAATATTGGAGTATAATTAAAACCAATGATCCCATTCTTCCAAATATGTTCCTAGTCTAATTTCTGTTTGTAAATATTCAATAAGAAGATAAAATTGCCCATACTGCCTCAAAAAAAATGTTAATTTCAAGAATCTGTACTGGGGACAGTGTAAGAACAAGGACAAGAATATATGTTACTGCCACCTAAAACTGCCCCAGACTCTGCTGTTTTAAACTCAGGAACTTCCTCAGTTGGGTGATGTTTCTGTGCCTTTAGGAAACTGTAGCAAATTCCTTTTATATGAAATTGTCCTTAAGCCTAGATAAACATTCATCATTGTCCTTTGGCAAGGAGCTGAAGAACTGCTTCAATTTGTTTGTATTTTGCCTGTCTTCAGCTGTGTTCATAGCCTGTCCTTGTTTCTTGAGCTGTTTCTTCTCTTTCTGTTGCAAGATGCAAGTGTAACTGAGGCCATGTTCTGATCTACCTACAGGACTTTAAGCTGGGACATTGGGCTCCTAAAAGCACCCACAATAAAGCGAAGCAAGAAACTCTGCATTTTCTTGGGTAATGCAGCAGACAGCAGAAAGGCCAGGCTTAGGGAACATTAAAGTCCTGATATGTCATTGCAAGGGACTGAAACAGGAATGGGAATTCTCCTAAGGGAAAGGTGAATTACATGAACAGGACAAAGTTCCCCTCCATCCTTAAAAAGGAAATCAGTTCTGTCTGCACCTGGTTGCTTTAACTCCCAGGTGAATGATTTACTGCTGGTCTATGACTGCTCTTTAATGGATGCTTCTCCTTCTCTGAAGGACCACTCTGCCTGCTTCAGTGACTGCCTGGTGTCGTACATCAAGGATAACCAGAGCCTGAATTATGATTTTAGCAACCTCAGCCAGGTGGGCTCGTTGATGAGTGGACCCAGCTTCACCTCCCGAGGGACCAAGTTTTTCCACTTCTTTAACATAAGCTTGTGTGGGAATGAGGTGAGCTCAGCTGGTGCTGAGGGTTGGGGGGATTAACCAATTTGCTGTCCGTGTTGATGCTCTATGGGGTCACACTGAGACACGATGAAGACACTCCTGCAGCTGAGCTGTCACCGACACCATGGAAACAATTCTCTCTGGAACTTGCTTGTCAGTGCAAGAGGACTTTTGAGCAGTCAAATGGTTTTCCAGATCAGAAATGAGTGTTTTAGGCATAAGTAGTGCTCAGGAGAAAAACTCTGTCACATCCCTTCCTTTTCTTAGTTCTTGTGCCTTCAAGTCACTTGGGTCACAACTCTGACCTTTTTGCACTGAGGAACTCAAGTCTCCCACAGCATCCTCCTGGAAAAGCTGGCAGTCCACAGCTTGGACAGGTGCACCCTTTGCTGGGTTGAAAACTGGCTGGATGGCTGGGCCCAGAGAGTGGTGGTGAACAGTGCTGCATCCAGTTGGCGTCCAGTGACCAGTGGTGTACCCCAGGGATCAGTAGTGGGCCCAGTCCTATTCAACATCTTAATTGATGACCTGGATGTAAGGATTGAGTCTACCCTCAGTAAATTTGCAGATGACACCAAAATGGGAGAGAATATTGATTTGCTGGAGGGTAGGAAGATGCTGCAGAGGGACCTGGACAGGCTGGGTTGGTGGGCTGAGGCCAACAGTATGAAGTTCAACAGGACCAAGTGTAGGGTCCTGCACTTTGGCCACAATAACCCCATGCAGCGCTACAGACTGGGAGAATGGCCCAGTGGAGAGAGACTTGGGAGTGCTGGTTGGCAACTGATTGAAAATGATCCAGTAGTGTGCTCAGGTGGCCCGGAAGGCCAATGGCATCCTGACTTGTATCAGGAATAGTGTTGCTAGCAGGACTAGGGATGTGATTCTCCCCCTCGTGAGGGGGCACTGGTGAGGCCTCACCTCAAGTACTGTGTGCAGTTCTGGGCCCTTCACTTCAAGAAGGATATTGAGGTACTTAAGTGGGTCCAGAGGAGAGCAGTGAGGGTGGTGAAGGGACTAGAAGGAAAGCCTTATGAGGAGAGGCAAGGGGGCTGGGGTTGTTTAGCCTGGAGAAGAGGAAACTCAGGGGGGACCTTGTCACTCTGGACAACTCCCTGAAGGGAGGCTGTAGTCAGGTGGGGGTCAGGCTCTTCTCCCAGGCAACTAGTGACAGGATGAGAGGGTGTGGTCTGAAGCTGCGCTGGGGGAGGTTTAGGTTGGGTATCAGACGGAGTGGGTGATCAGACATTGGAATGGACTGCCCAGGGTGGTGATGGAGTCACTGTCCCTGGATGTGTTTAAAGAAAGACTTGATGTGGCACTTAGTGCCATGGTATAGCCGATGTGGTGGTGTTGGGTCATAGGCTGGACTTGATGATCTCAGAGGGCTTTTCCAGCCTCAGTAATTCTGTGATTCCGTGAACACCAAGGAACTCAAGTGAAGAGTCCGAGTCTTTCATTTGCCAACTTCTTACCACACATTTCCTTCACGACTTGGCTGCAGATGTTGCTGTCAGCAGAGCCGCTGGTCACCCTGATTTCTGCCAGTGGCCAATGTGCCTGTTGCTAACTGTGACTGCAGCCTTTTAAAGTGGTGGAAAAATTGGTTTTAGTCCATGAGTGCAAACCATCTTTGCTCTCTGTCTGGGGCTTGGGCTGTACCAGCACATGTTGTTACATACATAAATGGAAGTTTTGGAGCGGTACCAGTGTTTTATATTGTCCCACGAAAGCCAGTGCATGTAGTTTACATTAATGTTCAGCCCTGTAAAGTTCTGAAGTCTCTTTCCTATGTACCAAAGGGTTTACATGAGTTGTGGCAAATCAGCAGTCACATTTCTTTACAATACTTTGCATACTTTTAGTCTTAAATGTACCTTTAAGTACGGCCTGGAATAGAGCTGCTGACAAATAGATCCAGAAATGTACAGATACACTCACTGCTTTGAGATGGTCTTTATTTTCCCAAGCTACTATGGTGGTACCACAGTACTACCAATTATATGATTAGGTCATGAGTGCTTGGCTTTTTATCAGGATAATTGAGTCTGCTGATTTGTCTTACATTGCTGTCGCTCTGATATTCTAGCACTAGCTTTCATATGTGAAATAATACAGCCTTGAAGGCTATCTGTCTTTTTAGGGATTTTATGTATTTGTTCTTTGAAAATATTTTTATCTAGATTAAATCCCAAATAAAGAGGTATTCTACAGTAAAGGCAAGGGAAATATAGTTTCTCTTTACAAGCCATGTTATTATTCTCCGCAAGTAAACACAGTACTGTCAAGATAAAGAAGAGTGCCTTGTAGCATAGGTTTCTGATAAGACACATATCAGAGGTGACATCATGTTTCTGGGTCTGTACAAGGTTTAATCATAGCTTTCACAATGGCACATGTTGCAATTTGTCCCTCTCATCAAGTTATTTCTAAGGTGAGGTAATGAAACTCACTCAGTTTGCAATCAGGAAGTTTGCAGTCTCTCCCAAATTTTTTCATGTCTTATCAACAACCAACAATTTCCCCATTTTTTCCTGATTGTCCACAGGGGAAGAAGATGGCTGTTTGCACTGATAATATCACAGACATTACTCTGAAGGACATGGTTGCAGAATCAGAAGATTTTTCCAATTTTGTGGGAGCTTTTGTCTGTCAGTCCACCATCATCCCATCAGACAGCAAAGGTTTCCGAACAGCCCTGGCTCTGCAGTCCAACAGCCTTGCTGACAGGTTCTTAGGTACATTGTCTTCTGCTTATTGTTATAATGGATGTACTCTCATGTATTTAGGGCTGCAGAGTGAATCCTTTTCAGCTCAGCAGTGCTGCATTACCTTGAGGGAAAAGTGAAGGGGCAGCACAAGATTCAGTCCCACTTTGTTCCTCATCTGTGAAGCAAAACTGGACAGATGCCATTGCTTTTTGCTGCTGTTTCAGCTCAGCTAATGGCTGGAGGAGAAGAGTAAGGGCTGCCCCCATTCTTTGTTTTCCATGCCTCTATTACTTATTCTTCCCTGTGTTTGGTCTGGTGGGTCCCATGGTGCATAGAATTTCAGCACAAAAATCTGGAGGATGTAATTAAAAAGCATTGGTTTTCTTTCATGTTTCCTACCCACCTCATGCAGGGCAAGACCAATCACTGTAGTAGTCACATTAGTCCAAGTGTTTCTGCTCATGCCAAGTCCCTACTTGGGCCATTTCAGAAGGAGCTGATACTGGGACATAATTAGGCAAGGAAGGAGGAGGCCGGTGCACATCATTAAGTCTTGCACTGCTCTGGCTTACAAATTTCCCAGAGTCTGAAGCCAGATTAAACAATGAAGTCTAGTCTGCTCACCTCTCCATTGCAGGCACTGAGTGGCTGTACTTTCTCCCTGGCGCTGAGCCCAGAAACTCATGTTTGACAAAAGAACATCTTTAGAAGAGCATTCAACCTGGACTCCTGAGACTGCCAGAAAGAAAAACTTTGCCATAGTCATTGGTATTTTTTTTTCCACTGGTCAAACACCATCTCTATATTTTGTTTTAAAACAAACTTGTTTCCTGTTTGAATTTGCCTGGCTTCAGTTTTCATCTCTTTCTTCTCGTTATTGCTTCACCATTTCACACCCACATTTTCCTCCTTGGATAAATATTTTGTGTACTGGAATCATCACACCTTCCCCAGTCTGAGTAGCAGACTGAGTTCTTCTAAGTCTCTTGCTATCATGTATTTCTTTGAAGTATTTGAATAATTTTTGAGGCTCTTTGTGAAGTCTCTGTAGCTTGTTATTATATTTTCTTAAAGCATGAGCATCAGAATAGAATAGTATTCAAGTATTTAATTCACTATAATGACAATAAAAATCACTTCTGTATTTGTATTTACATGGAGAGATGGAATCCCTGAATCCTTTCTTCAGACTCATGGGATTTCATGATGACTTTTGGATCTAAGAGAAAAATCTCCCTTCCTAAGGACTAGCCTTCATCTCTTGCAGCCCTTGTCTGCCCTAAAATATATTTAGTTAGATTGGGACCAGCCTACCAATTGAACTAAGTTGCTCTATATTTAATTCTTGTTCCTCTTAATCTTTCATCTCCACACTTCACCAACAGTGATTATATAGTTACTTGCAGATCCCTGATCATAATCTTGCATTTTGAGACTCCAGTATCAATACCTAGAGAAGCCTGGAGACATACCACATTTGATGACAATTTCCCATGGCCAGATAATTTCATAATTAGTTAGTTAAATAAGTTTTAATCCAGAGTGTGGACTTAATTGATATTACACAGCTAACTTTTTAATTAGAGTCTTATGTGGTAATTAGTGAAATGCTCGATAAATTTACATAATTCTCTTTAGCAACCAAATTCATCATCACTCAAGGAATGAAATCAGATTTGTTCAAGAGCGTTTCTCCATAAATTCATGTTGACTGCCACTCATTATGTGATGAAACCCCTCTTCCCTTATTTTGCCTCATCAGATTAGCCACATTGTAATTTGGCTCACCATATCTGCTCTCCATCAACCTTTTGACATTTCTCTATCATTAAAAGCTCTATTAAAGGTCACTCTTACATATGGGTTTGCTAGTTTATAAGCATGCATGCCAAGCAGATGCCAGTATCCTCTCCTGCCACTGAAGGAATGAGGTATTCATTCATTGTCTTGGAAAGCAAGGAGATAGTCCTGATTCTTTCCTAATATAGAGAAAACATACCAAGCTCCTCTGCTGCCTTTTCTTTATCACAACTGTGATATTTGAAAATGGTTGGAGTTTGCCTTTCCAATCCATAAGATATACTTTTATTTCTAGAGTTTCTAAAAAAGCTCCAAACTTACAGTTTTTCTAGTGCTTCCAAACACAGATTTTTTCCCAGAAGTCTTTGACGTCTATTATAATTTTTCTGCAACTTGTAACTTTGGGGTTTATTTGATTCTCTATCCTCCTCCATTAAGCTTCTGCCAATGTTTTTATTTGAATTGATCTTTTACTGCTGTTCTGATCCAAGGTGGACTCTTAGTTAAAGCTATTGGCATTCTTGAGAGAGTCATTGTGGCTTTTTATCCATAAAATTAATATACTCTGAAGAATGACATAGGGGTTTTTTTTCACACTTGATTTTACTTCTAGTGTTCTTATTTTTGAGAAACTGCACTTTGATATGCCATCTCTACAGTACTGCATACTGGATGGGAATAATCTCTCATTGCTTATGTTGAATATAATAAGGTCCCTAGGAGCTATCATCTTCCAGTCTAGTAAGTAGCTCATCTCTGTCTATTGTGTTGCTATCCAAATTTAATTTACCCTGTGTTCGATGCAGTGTCTTTGATGGGAGGAAATGATCGTTCTTGCTGATGTCAACATACATACAAAGGCCCCTCCACAATAACCTGATATGTTTATACGCATGCTCCTGATGGTAGTTGAGGCACAGCTCATTGTGTTCTGTCTGTTGATGTGGTGCCCTGTAGCTGTCCCTCATTTGCAAGCCCTCCTGAGTAATGTTACTGAGCACATTGATCCATGCATGCGCTTTCACAGTCCTATGCTCTGACTTGTCTTACACCAGGTAGTAGTGTCTAGTGCAAACCTTTATTATCTACTATATCTACCCAAAAGGGTTATCACCAGACACAGATTTTCCAGCTTTGTGAATCACCCTCACAAATGTAATGCCATCAAGTCAAAGTTCTAAGAATTCAGCTAGACTGTTTGAACTGTTGCAACAAAAAGTGGAAAACTTCTTTTCTTTGGTCTTTCCCATCTTCCCACCATTTGCTGGCTGCTACCACTTTTTCTCATTGTTCCAGCAATTTTTTACCTTACGAGAAGGACGCAGCCTGTCCCGTTTGTACAGTTCCCTCTTCTTCAGAAATGTTGCAGTGCAGCACCAATATTTTCTGTCTTCTTTGGAGCTGGAAGGATCTCTGAGAACTTTGGTTACATGAATTTTCCCTCTCTTTCAGCTTTTCTCCAAAATCCATGCAGACCTGTGTATCCTGTGTTGTTCCAAATGCCAGCTTGTCATTTGTTCCAAAATGTGCCATCAAGACTTGCCTTTGATGCCTTAATCCTTCTGAATCTTGTCATTGCATCTTTCAGTTTTTCTTACACAGTACTGCAGATTGCTCAGGCTATTACATGGTTATGATTGGTGTGTTAGGGCTATACGTTCAAGGCATATGCTTTGAACAGTTTATTGGATCAGATATCTTCATCAGTTCTTTCTCAACTTAAAATATTTTATGATTCTGTAATATTCTATGATTGCCTTAAGTTAATAAAAAGAGTAAAAAATGTTTACACTGATGTTGTTTTATTAATTTTTTTATTTTGTTATGCCTCTATGAGGAAATCAAACTGTATGATGAACATACAAATCTGCAAAGCTTAGTTAAAGTGTATAATGTATAGTAATGTCATTAAATTGTATTAAATGACACCCATACTTTTCAAAGTGAGAAAAGACTACATGTGAACCCCTCAGAAATCCGTTCTTAGCTTGTTCCATTTTTCCTTCCCCCTCCCCACCCTCTTCTCAAACTTTAGGAGCTACTGTTGAAACAACGCTGGAAAATATCAGCGTCAAGACAGATATGTTTCCTCCATCTCCAAGCAAAATACCTGATGTACATTTCTTTTACAAGTAGGTAAAAAATACTGTTATTCATTTGTTTAACGGAAACTGAAACAGTGAGGGGGAGATCTTTACTACATCTTTAATCTTTATCACTTTAATCAGTATGTGGCTGGTATTGATTGGCATGTTGAAGATCATGATATGAAATCAGCAAACACTCAAACCTAAACTGCACTTGATCTGTAGAAAGTGATAACAGAGCTTTTGATGCTTCCATGTGCCATTTTCAGTGTCATGTTTCTTAGTATAATTTCTCATATATGGCTTTGATATGTCCACTTTCTGTTGCATTTCACATTTGTTTATATTTATTTTGATATTATAAAAATGAGCTAATCGAAGTTAAAACCAGTTGTTCCAACCTGCACAGTTAGTAGTGTGCTTTACCTAGTCTTCACTTTCCTCCAGAGAAAGAGCTCCTTAGCTTGGGTAAGAAGTAACCCAAAGATCACCTCAATTAAATTGTCTACATGCTGGTCTCTTCATGTGAACTGGGTTTTTAAGATTGAGCTCTGGAGCCCATGGGGCTATTCATCTTATCTTAAGGCACATACCCATATTTGTTCTACTGATTGGCTCTCTAGATTGTGTTGGCTTTAGTGATAAATCTTAATTGGCTGTCACAATTTGGATATCAAAACTTTATGCATATGTGAATACTTAAATTACATGTCTCATTCTGCAAACTGAACCCCAGACCAGTGACTCCACTTTGAGTATAAGGTGAACTTGGCTTACAGTGTCTATCATGTTGGAATAAGGTCTGTTTTCTGAATCCCCTTTGCCTTGTGCTATTTCAAGACTCTGTCATTGTCAGATTACTGGGTGAGGAGAGAGCCATCATAAACTCTGCAGAAGAGTAACACACCAACCAGAGCACCTGTGATTCTCTCTTTTAATTGTCCTATTCTGTTTCATGGGCAGGTTTATTTCTTTGTTCATCAGAATTCAAGCTAGCTAGATAAACAGCCATTTGCTGAGTGTCATCTCTGAACAATTTGAGATATAAATGAAGTGGCAAAACCTACCCTGCTTCTGTTGCTTTTTTTTTTCCTTGCAGCTGACAAAGGCAAAAGTACTGTGGTAAAGGACATTGAAAGAGCAACATGTATTTACTGTAGTGGGAATGTCTTACAGTTCTCTTCTTGTTTGACATTAGGTCTTCAACAGTGACAACATCCTGTGAAAATGGCCGTGCAACTGTTGTGACAATGAGATGCAACCCCAACAAACCAGACCAAGGAGAGCTTTCTGTGCCCAGGTACTTAAGGATTTATATGCTAGTAGTGTCAAAAATCCTTTTCTCCTCAGGTAATCTTTACAAAACTCATTAGTAGTTTTATACTTAATAACAATGATGAGTGCTGTCTCCCTCATCAGCCACCCAGGAAGTCTCACTCATTTCTTCTAGGTGAATGGAATGTGTGTCCATCATCTCACAGCAGACCAGCTGCTCTATCTTCAGGCCGTGTGGTGAGAGAAGTTAGAGCTCATGCAGGTTATTCCAAACTTAAATCCAAAAGAAAATGTAGTGATGTTTTCTTGTCTTCTCTTCTTCTTTTCAGTTCTTTACTTTGATCTTTGGCCTCCTGATTAGAACTGCCTAGTTGGGGCTTTGAGAGGTCATTTTTCTTCCTTGATTTACAGCCATAGCTGAGCAGAAAGTGATACTTTTTTTGAAAAAGAGCAACCTGTCCTTGGAACTATGAAATCTGCTATTCCAATACATACATGAGCCCTGACTCTGTCTAGTTCAAGTTCTATAAGTATGAATTTGTATGTCTCATCACTTCAATTTGTATTCTGGGCCCTTTGTACCAGTTGTATTTAATTTGCTTGACCTTTTTTCCCTTCGCTCTGATTCAAGTGACTTCAAGAAACTTCTTTCCTCCAAAGTCCTGTTTATGCCTGCACCTGAAAAATTGCAGAGAAAAAAAAAAAAAAAAAGCAAAATGATTCCTACCCTGTGTTTCTTCAGAAGTTCCTCTCAACTCTGACAACCCGCCTCTTTAGGTGTCAAAACCCATCTTAGTCTTTTTGGATGTTACTGTAAATCTACTGATAGATCTTTTGCTCATCCTCCTTCCCAAAACTATACGGCCTCTTCCCAAAAGCTAACAGTGTGAGAAGGGTGGGATCATCTTTAATCCCTGTCCCTCTTGGGATGGGTGAACAATGCTCACCTGAATGAAGGCAAAGAGACATCTGCTTCACAGGTGATGGATGAGTGATTGATGTCTGAACACCTTTGGAGATACCCCAGTTTCTTAGGGACCTGGCACGCTACAAGTTATGCTGGGCAACAAGCCACAATTTATCATCTGCTGTGTGAAAATCAAATCAGGTGTGCTTCTAGTGTTAAAGGTTAAACACTGTGTGAGCTGTTATAACTCACCAGTATTGAGGGAGAAGTAGCCTACCTTGCTTTTAAAAGTGTAAGCATGGGCAGAAATGGCACATGACATACCTTATCTCAGTTTCTGTTGACTTCTCCCTTCCTAACCCCCTTTGATTAGCTCAGCAGTCAGACAGCTATTTTCAAACAGTGAGATATCTGATACATGTCAAATAATAATGCATGTAACTCCTTGATCCTCCAGACATGGTGTTTAGTATCACATGAAGTTACAGTACAGGATGAAAGAGATTGAGGAGAAAGGTCTGTAATGCTCTTAACAAGTACATTGAAAAAAAAAAAAAGTTCCATAATCCAGAGAGAGTATTTGTCAGTTATTTGAATCAGGATAAGCCACAATGGGCTTTTAGGGCTGTGGATTTTTCAGTCCTTCAGAACAGGAAAACAGATTTCTAGATGATCTAGGAAAAAACAGTCTAAATCCATTTTTCTGTATTGATATATTTCACATTTACATGACTTAGCTTCTTTCATGGACTTTTGGGCACTGCTGCTTTTAGACCTGATATAATTGTCAGCAGCAAAATCTGTGTGAATGTCCTGCTATTGCCAGTACAACTTTCTTCTGCAGACTGAATACAAAATAAGGTCCTTAGTCTTTCTTAGACTAAGAGAAGCTGTTATCTCTTCATTAGCTGGTGAACATCCTTCCAATAATTAACCATGACAGGACAAATCCATTCCATATGGACAAAATCACCCAGACATCATTAGAACAACATCAGGAACCAGATACCAGCATTCATGTAGAACAGTCAACCAGAGAAGGAGAACAGTGATAGAAGTGCATGTGGGGCTAGCACGTGCTGGTGAAATGCTGGAGTAGTTCTGCTAGTCTCCAAGGCTTCATCTATCCTCTTTCTCCTCTCTCCTCTCTCCTTGCATAGGTGCCTGAGTAGCACTCAGTGCCAGGAACTGGACTGTTATTTTAGAGTTCCCTTGGACCTTTGACAGTCCAATGTCTGTTTTCACTTCAGAAAGTATTTTACAAACTGGGAAAAATTCTTCCCCCATATTTTTCCATCTGCTGACTTGATTGATGTTTACCCATTTGTTGTACTGACCATTACCATTCTTAAGCAGAACAATATTGAATGAGGGTGCAAAACCCATAGTATTTTATAAGTGATAACTAAACTTTGCTCTTCTCGTAGCTTATGCCCTGCAGGCACCTGTGATGGATGCACTTTCTACTTTGTATGGGAAAGTGCAGAAGCTTGCCCTCTCTGCACAGAGCAACATTACCATGAGATTGAGGGAGCCTGCAAAAAAGGATTTCAGGTACAGGACCCATGTGTCCAAGTCATAAAATCATAGAATGGCTTAAATTGGAAGGGACCTTAAAGATCATCTAGTTACAAACATCCTGCCATGGGCAGAGACACCTCCCACTAGACCAGGTTGCTCAAAGCCCTGTCTAGCCTGGTCCTTGGTCTAACTTGGAGCCTGTTGAAATTTGGTGTTCAAATTGAAATGTAAGTGCAGGTAGAGTTGGGAAATCTCAGTCAAGGCTCTGAGCAGGCTGGGTACAAGTTCTGTTAGTGAGGTGCTGTGCTGAGACTCAGGGATATTTGTACCAATGACAGTGTGGTTCCTGGAGGAGAGTTTGCTTGTGCTGACCAGCTACGTGGGTAGGGACGTGATCTCTGTATGCATTCATACATGCAGGCATGTTATTTGTGAAGAATGGAGTGCCCAAAGAACTTCAGGCCTGTTATAGCCATAAACATCAGCAGCAGGCCCGGAAAGGATTCAGAATTTCCATTCAGAAATTCATCCTTGCTTGCGATTTTTTTTTTCTGCTGCCTTCTTTAGTCAAATGTTAAAAAATCCTTTCATGGTTTCAGAACTGTTCTGTTGATTAACAGCTTCAACGGAGGCACAACACATCCACAACTGCTGTCCAACCCATATTGCACTAGCTGAAGGGCAATAGCGAAGAGGAAATCCTTTTGTCACACCTGAACATGCAGGCACAATCAAGGGGACAACTGAGTAGATAATATGACTCCACATAGAGTCAGAAAACCTGAAGTACAGGTTTTGGTTTACTTACATTGAAAAGGTGTCTAACCTTTCTACTTCGAAACAGCTTGTTTTCATGGTTTTCGTAGTTCTCTGTTTTCCTACAAGCAGCTTACTTTTTGGTGTTTTCTTTTTGAAAGGAAACCTTGTATGTATGGAACGAGCCAAAGCATTGCATTAAAGGGGTTCCCTTGCCAGAAAAAAGAACCAGCACTTGTGAAACAGTGGATTTTTGGCTAAAAGTTGGAGCTGGTGTTGGTGCTTTCACAGCTGTTCTGCTCATAGCCTTGACCTGCTATTTTTGGAAGAAGAACCAGAAGTAAGTATTGCAAATTGTGTTCCATATAAAATAAGCTAAAACCTTGTTGTAGTGACCAGAAAGGTATATCTTGGATCTGACCTTATGACAATGTTCATGAGAAATATCTTGTTGGATCAGTCTGTTAATCCACCAAACTGAGGTTTTTTTCTGTCAACAGTGGCTATCAAAAATAATATTGAGGAAAGAGATAATCCACAGTAATTTGTTATGTAATCTCCCAATAGGAAATATCTTTTTAACCCTTGAGAGTTTGAAATTGACCTTAGGACCTTAAGTAACACAGCTTTCTCAAGATCTGAAGACTAAAAGGATATGTCTTCAGTCTAATTAGTCCCTTTCAACTGGGTTAAAATAAGGTTCTTGATCATATATTGCTTAGATCTATTTTGGCAGGACATGTCTGGTACACACACAAAAAATCCCAGCTTCTCAGGCTGAACATACTGACTGTTCCCCATCCCCATTGTCCTCTGCTTCTCAAATCTCATGCCATAAACTTTCAAAACACGATTCCACCTCCATGATATTTCATTACTCCATAGCATATCCAGCTTCACCAAATCAAGAGTCCAGTATCATGGTCCCCACCTCTTTCTGTCCCCTACCACATGCTCCTCTCCCCTACAAGATCCTTGGACAGAAATGTGATGCAGATTCTGATACAGGCTTAAGTCAGACCTTCTGTTGTACCAGCCAACGCAAAGGTTGTACTTCTTCATGCAGGAAATCCTCTTGACCTACTTGTGATCTTTTGGGAAAACATGGATCTTTTATAAGGATAGAGGACTAATCTGGAGAGCAAGAACTTGATATATTGCTGGTTATGGTTGTGCTATTATGGTTACATGTATTGAATGATTGAAACATACCTAATTTACAGTAAATACCTCAGAAGTAACTATGTGGAAGGATAATTTAAATTACAAAAACCTTGAGTGTGGGACATTTGGAAAAAAAAAAGCTATACCTGTCTGGCTTTGTATCTTCAGGCTGGAGTATAAATATTCCAAATTAGTGATGACGGCAAACTCAAAAGAGTGCGAGCTTCCAGCTGCTGACAGCTGTGCTATAATGGAAGGAGAAGATAATGAAGAAGAAATAGTATATTCAAATAAGCAGTCACTGCTGGGGAAGCTCAAGTCCTTGGCAACAAAGGTGAGTAGTAATTACTACTATTAATATAAAAAATAATTATTGCCTTTATTTATTACTGGACGTGACGAGGCCATGATGCTAATTCATGCAGTGCTTTGTGCAGCTTCCCACGCACACTTCGCCCAGCCCATAGCTGATCTGCTGAAATCCACAGTATGGATAATGACAAAAAATGTTGCAGCGTATTGAGTAAACGTTCCTTCCTCTGCAGAGAGATTTCAGTAGTATTCTGCATTGCATGGATGATACCTAAAAAGAACAGTTAATGGTGGGGGGAACCTCTCTGTCAGATTCCTATCAGACACCTCCATTGCTGAGGCAAACACAAATATTATTGATGTAGAAAGTTAATATTGGGAGCATAGCCACCAGCCAGCTGCTTACATCTTACCTGGTCTGGCTTCACAGCTGACTTGAAAACCATAATTTTGAGTACTATAGGATTCAGTTGAAGAGGAGGTGTCAGCCACAGCCTCTTACCCAATACAGCAACCTCCTGTATTTCAGTGAAAAGCATTTCTTTCCACAGCAAATGTGATGTGGGTTGTTACATGTCCAAATACATAGCACAAAGGTCTTTGTTGGCCTTTGAACGTTTCTGAGAGGAGCAACAGAGGACCATGATGGTAGATCCCTCAAGCACTTTGGTCTTCATCCCAAATGCCTTGAAGCCTATGGGAAGGGTAGTGTTGAAGAGAGTCCAGCTGGAGTATCTGTTATGATCAGGATAAAGGTGGATGACATTTTCCCCTTCAGTTTTGCTGCAATGGATTCTTTCAAAATAAGAAGATTCCTTTAATGATCATAATAAAAATTGATTTTAAAAAACCACTCTTTTGTTTCTTGTCTAAATAATATTTCAGAATGTTAAATTTTGGTATTTTTTCCTGTATTCCTTTTTTTCTTTCTGTGATTGAATGCAATGTAATTAGAACCTGTGTGCCTCCTATCTTTTCCCTTATTTTTTTCCCCTTCTCTTTGTTCTTTTACTTTTTCTTTTCTTAGATTGCTGTCCTCATTCCACGCTACCTGCTCCCCAGATCTCCCTCCTAGGAGAAGTTACCATTAAACAGCTAAAAAGTAGAACTTCCCCTGACACCAGCCTGACTATGTGTCTTGCAAAATAAATACTGTTTCTTGTGGAAAGGGGCAGAAAGTAATATTAATTCTTAATTCAATATTGAGAACATTGTAAATAAAATCAAATCACTTCAAATTGTGTGGTGGTGTTGCAAAAATGGAAGTTGATTCCATTTTGAATCCTATAGGGACTGATTTTGAAATACTGATGATTTTTAGTCTGTGAAATGGTTTGGCTGGCTGTGGCTGAGTGTAACAACCAGTGTGCTGCTGGTGAGGGATGTGTTTTGCTGTATGCCTGATAAGTGTAAAAGCTTTGCTGACTCCATTTGCAGCACCAACCACTGGCTCCTTCCTGATTAGAAGTATAGAGACAAGAGTGTGGGAGAAGTGTTTTGCTGGGTTTTTTTTTCTCTTTAAAGTAAGCTTTACTACTTTAGTATTCAGACCAGTTGAATGCCTATTTGAACTCAAAAATAGTTTTTTAAAGTTCCCATAGCCATTGTTGCAGGCTCCCTGTGTATTTTCTCCTTTTTAAATAGGCCTGTCAGATATTTCTAAGCTGGTTCCTTTTTTCCTGCTAGATAATCATAGCTGTCAAACTCAGCTTCCAGTACCTCATTAGCTTACTGAAATCTGTGTACTGTATCCCTGCAGATAACTGGAATTTAACATATATTTCTCCAAAACAAATGTTATAGGCATCAGTTTTCATTTATGCAAAATATGAGGAAATTCATCTGCTGCTGCATATGCATGTAAAATACAGAAAAAATTATATGGAGGGAAACAGTAGAGAAAAAGAGTTGAAATGTAAACTGGGAGATCCTAACTGTAGGTTCAAGCTCCAGGCAATGCCATTTCTATGAAGCAAAACACCTCATGAAGCTATTAGTGGTTTTGAGTACCCAAGGAATTCAGGGCCAGGGCTGTAATATAGAAAGAAATTACTTATTTTTAAAGAGCATATAGAATTTAAAGAGTTAAACTGCTTCAGATGGGAGTCTGTTCTAGTTCCAACGTAACAGTAACAGGTCCTTCAGAACAAGAAATACATACATTGCAGTTGGCTAGTGTAGGACAATTTTCTCATGGCTCTTTCTCACATTTGCGCTAGACTGTCCTGATCTGAGCAAGATGGCTTTAAAGATCAGGTCACAAGGTTAGTTTAACATGGTTTTCAAACAGTTTGTGTACATAACCAAGTACAAAAGGTAGGTACACGAAGCAAGAACCAGCATTTTCTAGTGAGTAGCTTTATTAGGGCTCCTTCAGTCATTGCTTTCTGCATGGAACATTGGCTTCTCCACACATGCAGTAATGTGTATGTCTGCACTTCATACCCTGATGCCTGCCAGCTGGCTTACACTGTCACACAGCAAATAAAACCAGAACAACATCTCAACCCTTCAGCCATGATTTTTAAGATGGCAGAGGATTTATAGACTCTTTTTGTCCTGTGGATCTCCCAGAGCAGATTTGGGATGGGAATCCAGGACTGAGGCACTGGTGTTCATGTTCACAGACTTTGCTCCAAACATTGTATGTATTGTAGTAAACACATTAATCAGTAATAATAACCATAGATATGAGGAACTTGCAATTCCACAGCTGAGTATCTGTCTTATTTCATACTACAAGTATGAAATGCAAGCTTTTCCTATACCCTGTGTTACTGAATAATAAAGTGTCAAACTGTGCACTTAATGACTGTGGTAGAAATAAAGTGAAGTCTTTGGCAAAGGCTGCTCTGGAGATATTAATATCTGGAAATATGAAGAAGTGACTGTAGTACCTGTTGGATTTAATTAGAGGAATCCCAGTTGATGGGAACCTGTCTTTTCCATTGCAGGAAAAGGAAGATCATTTTGAATCTGTTCAGCTGAAATCTTCAAGATCCCAGAATATATGAAGAATTAATGCTGCCTTCAAAGAAAAATATGTAATTTCTATTTTTACAGGACCATGTTTTAAACATATTCTGGCACACATTGTAGAGGTGATCTTGGTGAGAAATGCTTGGCCATTTAGGAGAAAGGAAGACAGGAAGCAAAACAGAAAATTGGATTGCCTTACCATGTGATTGAGTACCTTGCCAAAAAAGAAAGCAGACACTTGGATTCCATATTGGGAATGAAATTCAACTCAGGAAGAGATATATGTACTGCAAATAACATGAATTTTTTTGCATTCACTGGGGCATTGCTCAGGCATGCCATATGATTTATAGGTACCTCTCATTTCCTAACACTCCTTCTACACATATTCATAAGAAATGATTTTCAGAGAGGCCTGAAACCTCCTGCAAAGGTTGTTTATTGTCCTTTAGTAGCATAACTATGAGTCTCTCTTAAAATCAAAATTGTGAATGGTACTTGGAATGAGCCTGTTTTGAACTTTGGAAAATGCTTTTGATTTTAATGCTTTGAAGGGCTGGATGGTCCATTTTGGCCTCTAATACAAGAGGCATGATGTTGCACCTGCAAGTTGAACCCATTCTGATGACTCAGTCATGGCCATCAGGGTTGGGGTAAAACCTGGTGCTATTAAACTTAAATGTATTAACTCTTGTTGCATGAATTGTAGGTCTGGGCCTGTGCATTTGTAGGCAGTAGCAGGCTCAAACTCTGTAAAGAGAAGGAAAGTGATACCTGCAGTGCAAGTTGCACTTGTCCCTCTCTGTGGAAGCTTGTCCATTCAAGAGGGGTCATTGGCAGTTTCCGTACTTTCCCTTGGGCTGCCAATATGTCACCTTTCCCTGGGCTTCAAACAAACAAAGCCTGAGCCCTGTCTGTAAAGCAAGAATCTCTACTGGAAATCAGGGATCAGCTTTTTCAGTTGGGAGGCTTATTAGAGTTGCTCAAACACGTTTATTCCAGGACCAATGCAAGGAACAATGATGGATGCCCAGCAGAGCTGAGCATGAATTATGTACTTGTGCAGCTTTAGCATCTAAATGCTTTCTGCTGCCCTGCAGTACCTGCTTTGGAAGAAGGACATAAAGTGATGCCTTGAAAACTGGAGGCTAGGTGGACTTTTTCACAAAATCAGCCACATTATAAGCATATGATCTTCATAATATCCACTGTAATAATTTCCTGAAATTCCCATTGAGGTCGAAAATAAAAGACTCTGAAACATAGGCAAAAATTATTTGAGTAAAATTATGGAAGATTTGTGTAGAGCCAGGAGAAAATGAGGAACAATTCTTGTGTTGACCTCTGGTCATATTTCTATTACAGCAAAATTATGTGAATTGTGACTGCATCAAAACCAGAAAAGACACATGTGCAGAAATGGTCTTTTTTTCTATAAGGAATATAGATTTTTGATTTTATATGACTGAGCTAGATCTATCAATAAAAGAGGTCCCACTTTTAAGTAAAAATTAAATTGAATTTTCTGCACTCTAATTATTTTATTATACTATAGAGGTGGACAAAAAGTTATGAAGTTTAGATTTTTTTTTTTTCTTTAGGGGAAGTTCAGCTCAGTTATTTTATATCTTTAATCAAAGAACACAGGCTTTACTGTTTCGATGAGAGATACTTCAGGCATCTTAACTGAAGTGGTGTAAATTTTTTGTTGTTCTTGAAAAGGCACTTCACTTTCCCTACAAAAGTTTTTATGGGGTATTGTTGAATGTATAATAAATTCACATTCCTTTTTGTATATTTTGTACCATTGCACACTTATTATTGTACATTGTATTTGTTGTCATGATGTCATTTATATATGGTTGTTAAAGATGATACACTCACAGAGTAAATGGTTATGGCTTTGGGATTTCACTTCTTGGATCTTTTATGATGACAGTTTTTATGTTGTTGATTTTTACTCAACTAGTGTGCTGTAGCATCAAGGATATATATCTGATGGGCATTCATAAAATAAAGTGAAAATATATTTGAAATTTTGGACTTGAGAAGTTTGGTGGAACTGCAGCCTTTCCTGATAATTGCAGCTCTGCAGTACCAGCTAGAGCTTTTCACTGCTGTCAAATTGCATCGTTCCACATCTCCTTTAATTTTCTTCCTTGCCTCTCTGTATATTTTCCAAATCATAATTACAGTTCATTCTCCAGAACATAATTTCTTCTTTAATCACTGGACCCATATTTTCTAATGTCAAAATGCCTTAATTTTTATGAACTATAATTAATTTGACTTAATACCATAGAGGGCTTGTTTCATTCCCTTCTATTTCTCTTTTATTTTCCAAATAAAGTAGACAGTGGGCATTTTTTGTCAGCTCTGACAGACTTTGCTGTATGATCCTTCTCAGCTCTGCTTCCAAACGGTTTGCCATGATATTATTGAAAGTTCTTCCAGGCAGTCTAACAGTGTATTTGGCACAGTGTTAACATAGTGGGATACAAACCAATACTGTAGACTTTATTTAACCTAGAATAAGAAAATTGCATTTTCCAACAATTAGGCAGGTTAAAACTGGCATCTTTCAGCTGACTCTCTGTTAAAGATATAGTAGAGAGAGGAAGTTTCCATTTTCCAGTAAGAGGAAGATTTTGGAAGCTCTTAACACTTCATTAAGAAATCAGCTGTCTGTGACCTCTTCTAGTACTCTACCAAAATATACCTACAGCAACCTCCCCCTTTCCTCCCACAAGCAGTCCCATCAGAAACTGTTATTTGATGTCATAAAGCAATGTTAATCAGTCTGTTATGTGTTCATTTGATTAAATGGAATGCATTTTATAACTGCGTTTGCATGCTTTTCTTTGAAATCTGGAGTCAAGCAACTGAATCTTTTTGAGGATTAAGCACATTTTAGTGGTGTCATTGTGCAAATTATTGGCAAATTAGCAGAATGTTATTGTCTCAGATTTGACAGTGCTTGCTAGGAGGGAATTCTGCAAAGAATTTATTCTATCTTGGCTCTGATTATGTTGGTTGATGTTTGTAATATATAATACAATTGATTAAGAATCCTAGTTTGGGGAAAATTAAGTGTCTTAGATGTATAATGGGAATTTACTGAGTTGTTTCAAGGAGCTGTCATCTCTGTTTAAAGAAAGGATTTAACTGTTTGCTCTTGAAAAAGAGATTCTGGGACTCTTCATTAGTCAAGGGGAAAGTTTGCAGTTTTTGGTTTGTCTGTCCTGCCAGAGCCAGCAGTACTCATAAAATCAATGTAATTATAATCAGACAAGATAGAAACAGAAGTTACCATTTAGGAGTGAGTGGTTGTTGACTCATCTCCAGCAGTGTCCAACACAAATGCATCAATGTAAGAGTAAAAGCAGCAGTAGTTTGCTGACAAGCCAATAGCAATGACTGAGGCCTTGCTCTTGTCCTCATCATTTCCCCTGTCTGACTGTGTCCACACCTGAGAGCAGTATGATGACTCTTCGGGCTCACAGACAAGGTACTTGGGCATTCCCAACCACCATGCAAGGAACCATGACTGGACCCACTGTGCTTTCAGGTGAATTACTCAAATCTTTAAATATGATAGGACCAATAAAGAGACCAGAAGAGGTTTAGACTGTAAAGCCAAGTTTTACTCAAGTGGGTACAAAACCCACAAACTCTTAGAGAAATTAATATGAAGTGAGACAGTAGATAAGAAAGGAGAGAGATTTTCATGACAGTGTGGTATGCAAAGCCTCTGCCAGACTTTGACATTTTACTTTTTGTTTATCTATGTTTTGAAATTGGATTACTTGAATCATCAGGCAGTACCAGATAATCTGCATCCTTGGACATACAAGAAAACGGAAAGTAGTAAAACCCATTCAAGGAAAAAAAAGTAAAGCATGAAAATGTCAGGAACATTTTGTGGGGCTGATACTCCAGAGCTCTACATGATTTTGGATTTTTTTTTTCTTTCTTTTTTTCTTGTGTGTGTGTGTTTGAGAAAACCCCACATGCAAGTGGCTTTCAAAACACCCAAGTATTCATAACACACGTTCAAACACAGTGTTGGGTCATTCTCTCAATAGTACTATTGAAATGAGTGAAAACTATGGGACAGTGAGGTCCTCACCTGCTATAAATTAGCTTCAGTGATGCCAATTTAGATTCAAGGGCTGGAATTCATCTGAAACAATGTGTTTATTTTCAGTGCAAACTTTGTGATCCAAGCAAGCTTTGTAAGCCTTTGTTTGGAGAGATTAATCTCAGCCTAAACTACCAGTCTGTGATAAACCAGGGGAAGTGTGCCTAATTCCCTCCCCTGAGTACAAAGGGAGAAGACATTGACAGTCTCATATGTAGCTATTTGTGCTGTAGACAATGAATGTTAGGTGAAATGAATTTGACCCTGATTGTTGCTTTCCATAAAATAGATAAGAAATTCTCATTGGCTTAGACATTTTTAAGAGCTCCATAAATACAATGCGGATGCAGGGACATCAACATTGTCTGATATTCTGACCTTTTGCCATACTGTGAACAGCCTCTTACTCCACAAAAAAAGGTACATAAAAAGTCAAATTAATGTTGCCGCCTGATTTGAGATGGTTTTGAGGGGTCTTGATTTAGAAAGCAAGACTAACAGCCTGTCAAAACTTGACACCTGTGTGATCTAAGCCCCAAACATTAGGCACTCTAGAATTTCTGGGAGAGAAAGAAGCTGAATGCGGGGCTCTGCATATCTTGCAGTCAGAGCAATGTCTATTCTGGGGAAAGTCACAAGGAATTTTGTATGAGAGAACTCCATGATGCAGAGGCTTGTGTAGCCAGTCACAGAAGTATAGGTGTCAAGAGGACTTTGCTGGTGAACATGTGGATGTCCAAAAAAAAAATAGACATCTGTGTGTGGGTAGGAATTTTAAGAACCTGCATCTTTAATTTTTGCATTCGAAATAACAGCTACTTCCTTTGCCAGTTCAGCCCTAAGGATTTACACCTTTCCAGAAATGTGTAAAGAACATCTGCAAGTGCAGGAGATCTGGGGTCCAGAGAACTTGTACATCCAACAGTATTTATCTGTAGTGTCTGCCTTTCAAGTCTCTGTGGTGTTGCCTTTGAAGTCAATGAGAATTTCGCTATTGACCTCGGCTAGAATGAGTTCAACGGAAACAAGCCCTTGGGTAAATACGCCCAGATGCATTAATCAAAGGTGTGTTTGTTTCCTTAATGACTTTTTGGGGTTTTGGATTGTTTCAATAGAGTGAGGGCAGCTTTAAGAGTGCAGTTATAAAAGCCAGGATTTCAAGGTATTTTGCAATTGTCTAAGTAGACAGTATGTGTGTCTTGGATCATTTGGTTTGAATGCAAAGGTCACCTCAGAGACGTGTGTAAATGTCTTCTGGATTTCTCTTTGTCTGACTTTCTTTGGTCTCTGTTTCTGTGTTGCTCTAATTACCTTTCACGGCACTGTTGATGCAGACAAACTGTACCAGCTTTGTTTTGGCTGGAGGTATGAAACAGTCTTAGCTAATTTTCTGGCAGATTTTCTTCCTCTCTTTGTTTTTTATATGCTACCAGTCTATTGTGTGCATGACAACATTAAATCATGCTGAATGAGTGAACCAGTGTTAAAATTTTTTTTGCAAATATCTCAATGAGATGCAATGAGACATTTTCACTTTTGGAATGTACTCTGCTTTTTAATAACAAAAAGAGCACTTGAGGTACTTTAATGAAGTGTTTTTTTAAAATTTTTGTTTTGTTTTGTTATTTGTTGGTGTTTTTTTTTTTTTTTTAATGAGGAGGAATTTATACTAAACCCTGACAAAGCATTAATTGTAAACACATATTATGTGATATGGATTTTGAACATAGGCACAGACCCATACATAGATATGTGTATAGACACCTTAGTACTGCAGACTTTGTATCCTTTCTACCTATCCTGGTGTCTAGAGAAATGTAATAACCTTGAGGAAGAAACAGAAATGAAACCATGCTGAAAAACTTTTATCTTTTTATTATTGGTGCCTTTACATTAATACTGCTGTTTTGTGCTGAGAAAACCAATCTGTTACATGTAAGGTAACTGTAATATACAACATAGAAATGCAATCTAAGTTAATTACAACAAGGAGCTACAAAAAAATTTTGTAGGAAAGAAGTCACCTAACATTACAACTGTGCTTGCAACAAATCACTCCCTTACTGCAAGACTACGCACGTTGTGAACCATGGTTATTTACATGTCCCTTATGACCGTTAACAACAGAAGGGCTAAAATCAGTCTAAAAAGTTCAAGAACATCACTATATACTGTACAATCCTCAAAAATAATTTATTACACTGTTTCTAAAAAAAGGTACTATTTTTTAAAATTATTTATTTAATTTTATTTCTTTTGTTTTCTGATGTTTTCTGGAGTGCACAACATGTGCAAAATTTTGCCTAACAGTCTAAAAACTCAGGAACTGAACTGCAAGTCACAATCACAGAGATGAAGTGGTGGAGTCCAGAACTTCCCTTCCATTACAAACAGTCGGTACATACATACTAGCAGATGCTGTAAAAGAAAGAGAAGGGAAAATGAAGTGACTTTAGGGCAATAAAAAATTACAACACACAAGATTAGAATTTATGTTGATCTGGACCAATTTAACCAAGATGCTTAATGAAAAATCACTGTACATGACTGTCAGCAGTGGAGCGGATGGAAGTACTGCTTGTACCTCTGCAAGGCAATTCAGATCTGAGGCTGAAGTATCCTCTGGAGGAACCTGATTTTTCTTTGCTGACCATTGAGAGTGCTTAGGGTGACTAAGCTTCTTCAACAAGTGTCTGAATAAAATACATGAATTTTTTTTTTCTGATGATTCTGCACCACTGGGTCTCACTTTATAGCACTTTCCATGGTAGTGTGAATTAAAATAACTTAGAGTGGTACTAAGATATCCCCACAGAATAAAAAGTGAACCTTTGGACTTTTGTGGCTTATTGGCAAGAAATGCTAAGGTCTGATCCTTTGAGTTTTCACATAATAGGAATGGATGTTCCTGAAATAAATTCTCTGCATTTTTAAATCCAGCAGAGAATCCACCTCTTTTGTTCTACTTTTTAACTAAAACAATACCTGAGATGGATATTGTTTCTCACCTTATCTCAGAATGTTTTCTAGCCACAATACCCTTCATTTCTAGGAGATTTCTCATCCCTGGATAACAACTGATTGTGCATCCAGAGGTGAGGGACAGATTCTGATAGCCCTGTCTACATTGCCTCATATTTTATACAGCAGGTTTTCACTGCTTCAATGATATGAAAACTGAATCTAAGTATCAGAATCTGTTTCTAAATGTATGTGAATTTTGAGTGCAGGATATTGTGTATTTTAACTTAAAACAAGATGGTTTGTCCATCTTTGTTAAAATTACCCATTGGGCATCAGGAATGTGTTTTCAGATGCCCTGTGACATCTCTGCTTATGGCACCATAAAGCTGTGTTTTGAAAGATACATTAGGTTAATGATAACAGTGACCCAGAGAAATGTGATGCCTTCATCAAAGAAAGCACACAGCAAGCAATGACTTAGTAAACTCAATCATCCGGTGTAGAAAGCAATTTATGCAGCTGACAAGGGCATGCTCAGTCTTCCAAAACTGGTGCTGGCTACACTCTCAGTTGCATACTGCTTCTTTAAAGATGTCCAGCATCATTTTTTAGAACAAATCATTCTTTTTTCAAATCACCTACTACTTCTAATTCATTCATTGACTGAATAAATATAAATGGAAAACAGAACTGCTTTAACAAGAGAAATGTCCTACTGGACAAACCTACTACTCACACGGCGGGACATGTTCCAGATAAACAGAAGATCCAAGAATGAGCCCCCGTTCTGAATTAGGTAAATGGAGTTTGATGTCCCATAATGTGGATATGTGTTGTGAGTCACATATATGAAAACAATAATTTGTAGGTAAAAGGACACAGGATGTCTTGTCTATGTTTTTTGTTGAAACAAACTTAGATTTTATATTCATTTTTTAACTTGGTATGCTATGGCAGCACATTGACCTGAGATTTTTATTATTGTTATTTTTATATCTATTTACTGTTGGCAAATAGAAAAATCAGTACTGCTTAGGAGACCTGATTCAAAGCCCTGTTCTACTGCAGTATGACTACAGGCAAAAGAATTTCGTTTCTCTGAACACCCGTCACCCACCCAGAACTTTTTTAGCTTCAGGGTTTTTTGAAGTCAAACACATTGAAGAGCATGAATAGCTGAAATACTATGGTAACTGAGTCAGGAGGATGTTGACGTTGGACAGAGAAATATGGTGGTAGGTGAGAAACAAGTGGCCTTGCCTTTGGAGTTCCCAGGCTGCCCCCACAGCCTGGGAACTACCTCTCTTGTAGTACTGGGAGGCAGTTATTAACTCTGCTGGGTGGAGTAAAGTGTTCACACCGAGTATCTGTCTCTCTCTGAACCTGAACAAAAGATACAGCTTTTCCTTACAGACCTCGGCAATGTTAATCGTTGGCCCTGGAGGGTTCTAAGTTTCACGTGGTGTTTTACAGCAGCAGCCAAGGGGTTTCCTTAAATTTTTCTGGATCTGCTGGAGACACTTCACTTCCATTTTGCCTTGTGTCGAGGCCAAGAATAAATGTGTGACATTAGCAGAAGTCTTGATTTGGTTCCAATTCATGCTTCTGATCTCTTTCCTCATTTTGCTTTGATAATCCAAAGCAAAGAACCAGAGGTAAAATTCAAGAGCCCAGCACTGCTGTGGGCACCTTACAGCATGTCTACAAAGTCAGGACAGGCATACTCAAAGTTGTTTTTGGTCAGGTGCTTCCTTTACTTATTCTCACAGCTGGACAACTGTGACTTAATCATGTATGAAAGCCATAAATCAGGGCTAGTTTGGAGCAAGGGCTGGCAAAATAAATTCTGAGAGAGAAAATTTACCAGCCTAGCTATAAACAGTAGATTCACTTCTTTTTCTGCTCCTGTGGGAAAACCTAGAGGAACTCAAGTCTGTGTGCAGCTCTCCCTGTGGACACAACTTGGATAAATGATGCCTTCTGCGTGTAAAAGCTCAGCCTGAATCATGTAGGTGCTTAAAGCAATCCTAAGTTCTCTGGGAAGCTTTATGAGTGCTGATCTCCTACTTTATAGGAGTACCTCTGCCAATCCCATAAAACAGGCTACAGGAAAACTGGGTAACATCCTGATGGGAAAAACACTGCAGAAGAAGCAGAACTTCTGCAGTGCTCTGCCAAATACGAATTTTTAGATTCAAGTAAGTATGTATGTGTATCTAAGTTACAAAATATGTCATATACCTAGGTACACATATATCTTGCCACTTCAGCTTAAATCTATATTCTTTCGTATTCCAGACTTCAGCTGTCATAATGATCAAAGCTTGGTACCTCTAAAGTTTCCTGGCTTAGCAGTCAGACATTCACCTCCATTTGCTTTCTGCAGAGTATGTAGCAAAGAAGAGGAGTTGTATTCAGGTGACTACGTGAGGTGCTCACATGACCATTACTACACTGCTGCTTATGTGGTTGACTATTGACTCAGGACCCTCTTCCACCATTTCGTTTAGGGATGTAACTGCAATATGCATTATAGAGACAACATTTAACACTACCCAAGAACATCATGACTGTCACTTACCTTTTCTCATAGTGTTTGACAAGTTTTCATCATTCAAGGAACTGTGTTTAAAACTATCCATGAGTCACTTCGTGTTAATGACCAACTATGATCATGACATTAATGACTGATGGAGTGAAGAGGTGGTGGCAGCCCTTGAGATGCAATGGAGGTGGGAAATCCATGGAGATAGGAAACACTGTCCATTCGAGCAAGTTGGGTACTCCTGTCCTCTGAAGCTCTGGTAATTAACAAGAACTGGCTTTTTGTTGTTAATAAAATGCCCCAGAGCTAATTTTAATCAGTCTTATATGAAGCAGTTTATGACTGATGAAAACACCATCAAGACCAAAATAAAAAACCAAACTGACAGCCCCAGGACCGATGAGAGGAATATTTTAGACATGGATTAGAATAATTTTGGATGACAGCCTTTTTAGAGGTTTATAAATGTCTAAACAGTTAAGAAAAAAAAAAAAGAAGCTTTAAAAAACAAATTTACAAATAAATAGAAGGGAGTAAGGAAAAATTTTTCTTCTTAAAAATATTTGCTCTGTGATAGACAGTGAATTCTCAGTGTTATTTTCACAAATAATTGTCCTAGATGGAAACTATAGGGCTTTTTCTATTGTAAGTGTTGGACCTTTTAGTCCTGTTTCCAGGTCCATGTCTTGCCATGGTCCAAAAAGATCAGCAAAGATGAGCAGCCCTTACTTAGTCAGGTGTAAATAGTGAAAGTAAATGACTGCAGCCACCTTTCTAAACAATTAAGTAGCAAGAGCTTGTAAGTCTGGATTTTTATGCTTTCCTTAATGTCTTAAAGCTATTCACAAACCTGAAAAAGTAGGCTTTTAATGTAAAGATATGCGCTGAGGGTGGCAGTTTTTTTACTTACACTGGGAGTAATTGGTACCGGTCCCACTGACACTGAACCTGTTGAGGTGGAGTCTGTGAGTGACCACATTCTTCTGGGGCTGGAAGAGGATGATGTGCACCTTGGGTGCGAACAAGCATCCTAGCACAACAAAGCCGCTCAGACTCACAGAGATGCACATGGTGGTGGTTTGTACCTAGGAGACAGTGGGTTCAAAGCACAAAGTTTCAGTATGGAAGACTCTGAAACAGACAATATTATTATCATACAACAGCAGGAACCACAGTTCTGGGAGTTTTCACTGGTACAGGCTGAACACCTCTCGCATCCTTATTGTCCACAATCCTAGGATCATATGAGTGATGGTGCCCTGTGTCTGCATATCAGAGGGAGATTGACTGTGTTCTCCTTCAGTTTAGTACAGAAAGGTTAGTTCTGCTCCCTTTCATCGCTCATGCTCCTAATTTCTAAATTGATCACGAAATGCTCTGTAACACCTGTTATACAATATCTGAGCAAAGCTGGCTGCAGTGGAAACCAGTTTGCACATACCATATTTAGAATCATAGAATCATACATGTGGGATACTTGATGTGGGTTTACTTTAGATGCCTCATGCAAAGCATCCATTTGAACACCACTTTAGTCTCCAGCCACAGTCCTAATCAGAGAGCTTGAACAATCCTTTGCAGGAACATAGGTATGATTTGGAGTAAACATAAGAGCTGGTCACATTCGTCAGCTGGGTCTGAAAGGTGCCGTGACTTCGAAATATAAGTTTTGGGGCTCAGAAATGAATTGTTTGCAAGGCTTCAAGATTTTAGAGTAGTTGCTTTTGGGCATTTGTTAATGCAACTTTGCTGACACTTTTTTCTTCCTTTTTGTTCAGTGGTATAACTGGTGCTAGTTTACAGCCTCATTTCCCTTTTATATTCTTTTCTTCCAAGCAGATTCCTTAATTAAGATGTTGAATTAAACTGCTTTAAACACTACTGCTTAATTTAAATGATTATACATCCATGGCTCATTTTTTCTTAGTTACACTCTTGTAGTCCTTAGAGATTAGCCTTCTTCCATGGGAATGCTTCTCATATCTCTTTGTCAGAAATAATTTGTGCAAAATGAAAAATAGGGAAGGGAATGGACTTTGTTGCTTTATATATATATATATACTGAGCACCCAATGCTTTGTCAGCAGTAAGTATAATTAATGTGATCATTTAATAATCACACTTTGCCCAAGGTAGCTGTTGCAATAACTATGAAAAGGTGCTCAGCTTTTACAGGGTGAGTGAACATGGAATACCCTACAGGGACAGCATGCGAAAAGAACACCTCAGTGTTTCCAGCTGCACTTTCTCCTTCACTTCTCTGCATTTTGCCCACAGGGCTCTGCAGTCAGTTCAGGGTGGGTATTGAACTGAGCACTGTATGGATAAAACAGGAGTAGGAGTTTTCGGATAAAACAGGAATAAATGAAGGTAGCAGTTTCAAGGTCAATTCTCTTCGCTAACAAAGCCCTCCTTCCCACCCTGCGCTAGCATTTGTGCCTCCTGCAGCAGCTCAGTTGTGCTAACAGAATTATATGTACAATCAATTAAATGATTTGGGTTAAAAATAGCCCCATCCCACTGGGCTGCTTTTAACCCAGGTCAATTCAGTGGTTCGATGTGTAACCTGGCCTCATGGACACTGGTGTGCTGTCAGAACGGAGGCAATCCTGCTAGACCAGGCAGGGGGGCTGTGCTCCTTCAGTCAGAACTACCTCTAGAGAAAATGCAGGGACAGCCTGTCTAAACAGTAGGAACTTTCAACACCCAATTTTGTTATAACTGGTTTAATACCCAGACTTTTGCCTTCCTGTGTTATTGCTGCATTTCTTAAGCTTTTGTCTAAGGTGATCAGGTTGAATATTCCCTTAAATGTTCTAGATACTGGGGCTGCTGTGAATTTATGTTATATGTGCTTATTTAATCATACCAGGTTTCATTGTGTCTTTGATTCTACAATCCATGTGAATCTCTTCAGGAAAATCAATGCCATCAGAGAAATCTATCTTGTCCAAGAGCTCCTCTTTAAATTTCTGACAGTATAGCTAACAGAGACAACCACCAAATGCAGCAGTTTGCAGAGCAGTTTCTGGCCTCTGCTTTGGGATCTTCTATACCTTCTGGAAAGAACTTCTGGGTTCATTGAAGGACTCCTGGAAGTCCTCCACACTCCAAGGAATGTCTTACTACTGGTAAGACATTGAGTCAGGGTGCCTTACTGCTGCTGGGAGAAGATTGATGCAGGAGGCTGTGACTTGTAGCAACTTCCATCAGCTCCTAAGGAGCTCTGTCAGCTGCCCTTAACCAGTTTGGAGCTTTTGTCTGAGCTGACTCTTGGTTAGGTAAGGTTGGGCACTCTTGTGGCAGGTACTGGGAAAAGCCACCTGTAGGTGCTGGGCAGCTAGCAGGTTCATCAGCATGCAGAAATGGGCACAGAAGAGGGCTAGAAACTTTGCTGAAGGCTGTGTTTGTGTGCAGAGCAAGGAGGATGCCACAGGACACAGTCCCCAGGGGCAATTACCCATACATATCGACTGAGCTCCTAAGGGAGGATGCTGCTCTGCAGCTTTGGGGATGCAGGGTTGCTTGAGGCCTCTCATAGTGGCTGGGGGAGTTGTGGAGGATTTCTATTGCCAGATTAAAGAGCTACAGGAGTTCATCAGACTTTGCAGTATCAGACATAATAAGAAAAAGCTGGATTGGATCTTCTCTGACTGCAGATATAAGAGCCCAGTCTATAGTAAAGAACTAAGCAGCCTATGTTTGTTGAGTTGGCTCCCATGATGTTGAAGGCTGAAGTCTGTGATTTGTGGCATCAGGCAATGGGTCCTGCTCTACTTAGAGATCTGCAAGTACCCTGGTAGCAGGGTGAGGAGAAGGAGTTGCACTCTGTGCAAGAGCAACAGGAATGAGTGGAGTTCTGCCTGGCAGTGGGTCTTGAGCCAGCTGATAGATTATGGTTCAGGATAATCAGGAAAAACAAAGTGGACAACATCAGGAAGAAGTAGAAGAGACATTTTTTAGACAGCTGTGAGAAGTCTCACATTTACAGACCCTGGTCATCTTGGGACAGTTCAACCACCCTGATACCCACTGGCGTGACAACACAGAAGGTCAGAGACAAAGCAGGAGATTTTTGGAGCACATTGAGTTCAACTTCCTAAAACAGGTGATTGAGGAGAGAGACGCTTCCCATGATCTTGTACTTTCAAACAAGCAAAAACTTGCCAGGAATGTTACGGCAGAGAAAGATTTGGCTCCTGCAACCAGCCAGTGGTAGAATTCAAGATCCCAAGAGGAGGAAGCAGTGCAAAAAAGTAGGATCACAGTCCTACAGAGCAGGTTGACCTGTTCAGGCATTCTCTTGGAAGAATACCATGAGAAACAGCCCTAGAGAGAAGAGAGGTCCAGGAGGCCTGATTGTTTTTCAAGAATCGCTTCATCCAAGTTTAAGAATTCCCTATTTGACTGGGCAGGAAATCAAGTAAATGTGGCAGGAGGCTTGCATGGATGAGCAGTGACTGCCAGTAATGATAGACTGTTATTAACCAACCATGATTAATCAACATGATAGACTTCTGCAGTAAAATGACTGGCTTTGTGGATGATAAGAGAGTAGTTACTATTTATATTGTCTTTAGTAAGGCTTTTAACATTGTCTCCTATAACATCCTCATTGACAAGCTGATGAAGCACAGGTGAGATGAGAAGAGAGTGAGGTGGATAGAAAATGGGCTAAACTGCTGGGCTCAAAGGATTGAGATTGGTAGCACAAAGTTCAGTCAGAGGCCAGTCACTTCTTTTTCTGGGGGTTAAGACCAATGCAGATTAACACCTTTGTTAACAACCTGGATGTTAGGACAGAGTAAACCCTCAGTAAGTTTGAACATGATACAGAATTGTGATGAGTTGTTGATACACTAGATAGCTGTGCTGCCATCCAGGGCTACATCAACAAGCTGGAGAAATGGGTTGATAGGAACATCATGAAGTTCAGCAACAGGGAAACTGGAGTCCTGCACCTTAGGAGGAACAACTCCAGGCACAAATACATGCTAGGGGCCATCCAGCTGGAAAGCAGCTTTGCAGAAGGTTCCTGAAGGTCCTGGTGGGACAAGTAGGTTATGAGCCTGCACTGTGCCTTTGCAACGAAGAAGGTCAATGGCCTCCTGGGCTGCATTACATAGATCATTGCCAGCAAGTCAAAGGCAGTGATCATTCCCCTCCAGTCAGCACTGGTGAGACACATCTGGGGTGCTATGCCCAGGTCTGGGCTCACCAGTACAAGAGAGACATGAACATACTGTGTGAAGTGCAGTGAAGGGTCATGGAGATGGTTAAGAAATGGGAACAACTGTCATGTGTGGAGAGGCTTAGAGACCTGGGACTGTTCATCTTGGAGAGAGGAAGGCTCAGGAAGATCTTACCAGTGTGTATAAGTATCTCATGAAGGGAGAAAGAAAAAGGTGCCAGAATCTTCCTAGTGGTGTGCAGTGACAGGACAAGAGTCCATGGACATAATCCAAAACACAGGAAATTCAGTTTAAAATTAGGAATCTATAAAGATGGTCAAACAGTGGTACAGGTTCCCCAAAGAGGTTGTGCCATTTCCATCCTTGGCGGTATTAAAAACCTGACTGAACACAACCCTCAGTGACCTGCTGTAGGTGACCCTGCTTTGAACAGGGGAGGATGGACAAAACAACCTCCAGACTCCCTTTCCAGCCTTGGTGATTATGTGAAGATATGATATATGTGGACATCATATTGTGCCTCTATAGGCAAGCTAACAGAACAAAAGTATATACGTACTGGAGGCATAGCTATACCGTATACCCTTCTCACAGCAGAGGCCTTTACCAAATAGCAAGGTTATTTGTTGGGTGAATCTGTGAGACATGTAGTAATATGTCATCCCAGCATATCTAACATGCTGTCTGGCTCCTGTCATATAGGATTCATACATAGGGATTTCTGCTTCATTGTTAGTAGGGATGTTTTGTAGGTTGAACTACCTTTTTTCATTTGTTCTTTAACTACACCAAATCTCTAGATGAATTTCCAGGAGAAATCCCTTTTCTTTCATAAGTGTGACTCCTAAATGACATTTATGCTTAATGATAAAATCTCAAGCCATTCAACATGTTTTTTTTTAATTGCTACTATTATGTTTCTAAGGTTGTTTACTGGTGATGCCACTAATGGTGTACATGAGGATGGCACAGGTTGACTCAGAGTCAGCATGTAACACTGCATGGATATGTAATATGGGTTTTTCAAAGAAACCCCAGAAGTATTGACATCTAGAATGGAATTTTCAAAAAGCTTGACATGCCATGAAACTGTCAAAAAAGGTGTTAAATGCATTTTATGACAATTTGATAGGACTCAAAGTTGGCTTATTTGGAACCTTGTATTTAAATTAAATGCCTACAGGTGGTTTTGAAAATCCCATTCAGGAGATAAGACTGAAAAATTCTGCTTGAGCAATCAAGTCATGGTTGCCTTGCTCATTAGTGTCTGTGATGACTGCTCACATGGCTGTCTGCACTGATACTACACTCCTTCTGTGTCTATCTTCCTGATTACTTTGGGTGCCCAGAACCATTCCTCAGTGCCTTCCTTAAACTTTTCCTGCGTTAGCTTCAATCCATTACTCGCCATCCTAATTTCTCCTGAGACTGAATAATCCCTCTCTCTCTTTTTGTTGCCTTGAAATTATTTATAGTCTGTGATGTTGTCTCCATGGGTTTACTCTTGTCTAGACTAAATATATTTAGCTCTTTTACTGTCACTCTGTGTGTCTTACTGCGTTGCTTGTTATCTATCCGAGGTTTTCAGTACCTTTCCTAAGCTGAGAAAAATCGTACTAAATATACCATTTTAGGGTAGTCACATCAGAAGTATGTTAAGTGGCATTAACTCCACAGTTTTACATGGTATTTTATGTACATACTACTGGTAAAAATACCACCCTAAGCCAATCTACCTTTTTTTTTTCTGTGCAGAAAGTTGTATTAATTAACTGCAAACTGCTGTAAGGGCCAACTCCAGCAGTCATTTCTCACATCATAATAACTATGAGATTTCCAGTGGAGCAGATGTGAATCTTTGTCTGAGACAATTTCCTTCTGTCAAAAAATACAATTTTATTGAACTTGAAGCTTTGCAACACTATGTGACAATTTAAAAAACTTAATGTTTTTCAAGTTTGTTGGTGAAGGCTGACCAATATTTTCTGTGTAGTGAGGTATGTGTTTTCTCCCCTACATAGTGGAGAAGGACTAAAAATTTCTATATTCAAGAATAACATTTGTTGGATTTTTTTTTTTTTCAGTAACAGTTTCATAGGAATTTTTTTAATTTTTTCCATTTTTTTTTTTAATTTGGAATAGAATACCACATTTGAATGGCAGATCCTTTGCAAAAGGAGACTATTTAGTTCAGTTTTTAATTTAAGGCCCACCTCCATGAAATAACTCATTATGACTCATCCTAGCTCATGGTATACTAGGCTTTCCTGTTAAGACTACAACTTCACATACTGATGTACCAATATGAATACTTCATCCATACATGATGCTTGTATCACAATCAAACTGATAGTACTAAACCCTTCCACCTCTAACTGTACATGCTCAGTTCAAAATGAGACCATTATTCTTAGAAATAAGCTAAAATTTGGTAATATGCTGACGTGGACATTGTCATTGAAACGGGGCTTATTTGCAAGGGTTCCATGGACAAAAGAAGTGAAAGAAGCTTTTAGCAAGTGCCAACACAGTCCTCTAAAGTGGTGCTCATGATTTATGGAAATAGATATCCAAAGACTTACTCTGTAGTCACTGGATGTCACATAAAATATGGGGAGAAAGGCCAGCCAAATGATGCATGTTGTGTACATTGTGAAACCAATAAACTTTGCTTCGTTGAAGTTCTCTGGACATTTCCGTGTTTTGAAGGCATATACAGTGCATAAGACTACGAGGATTACATCATATGTTAAGGAGATTAACATACTGGAATCTTTGACGTTGCATTTCAATATGACAGTCTCTCTTTTCTCAGGAAGAGTGTAACGCCTGGTGCCGGGGGCCTCCAAGATAAGCCACACGGACACCACCACAATCTGTACCAAAATGAGACTCAGGCAGATGAAGACCTGAGAACTGGGGCTGATGAACTTAGGCCTCTGAGCACCATTCTTTACACCATCAAATATTCTGGCTATACAGTTCGTTTTTGTCAGAAGAGCAGAGTAGCAGACAGCAAAGGAACTTCCTAGCCCCAAACGACGCAGGGTGCAGATAGCTGGAGAAGGCTTGGCTATGAAGAAGAAAGTCATGCTGTAAGACAGGAAGACCCCGAAGAGCAATATGTAGCACAGCTCACGGCCAGAGGCTTTGACCAGGGGAGTATTGTTGTGCTTGATGAACACTGCAATGACCATAAAAGTGCAAATAAAGCCCAGGCAGGCAATGGTAACTGGACCTATTGCCCAAGCATCTTCCCACTTTATGTAGTCTTCTGGTAGGTCGTAACAGCCAGTCAGGTCAGCTGTGGGCCATTTTCCAGGCCCGCAGTCTGCACAAGTGAATTCATCAGCCAGGTACTCATAGGTTTCACAGGGAATACAAATCCAGCAGCAGACATCTCCTGGTTGCATATTCTTCATCTCGTTAGGTGCACAGGGGTCACTGCACTGGGAGACAGGGACAGAGCTCCTGGACCAGTGGATAGAGTCTACCTCCAGTGATAAGGTTTCTGCCCAGTGACCAACCTTCACATAGGAGTATCTGCCACCAGTGTACTGGAAATTGAACACGTTGTATCGTCCTATACCATCTCCATAGGCATCAAATTTGACCATACTGTCAGCAGCATTGGGAGGGTTGAATGGAGCTGTGGAAAAAAAAAAAATTGTAAATGTTATTATCAGAACTTCAGACAACTATTTTTCATCTCTTTGGAAAGCACAGACACCTGACAGCTTATAGACTCCAATTCAAGTGCCAACAGGTAAGTCAGTAGCTCTGTATCTGTCTCATTTTTGAACATGGAAGAAGAAAAGTGTTGAGAAAATAGAACGCTATTTCACTTCACTGCATGAGAGATATTTTTAAATGTTACATTACCAATGTCTTTAATTTTTTTTTTCTCCCCTGGATACACATGAATTCCCCAACTAATTCCCCCAGTATGCACAAGTGCTACTTTTCACGTCTTCTCTTGGAAGAAAGAGGTCTGCTTCTAACTGAGACTTGGCCTTATTTGGTGAAATTTGACTGTTGTGATATAAGGAAATCTAGATGTCCAGATCAGTAAAGATCAGTTTTGAGGCCAACAGTCTAGAATGCAATTGAATAGAGGATTCATTTTGAGGATGATGAAGTCACTATAAAGTCCTCAACAGTTTCTTACTATGCCTTTTTCACTTCTCCCTGTGTTGTAGGAAGCTTTGAATCACTTCTATTTTGCTTCAATTTTACCAGTTTCTGATATTTCTTGTCTGGTCAAAGGTTGCCAGCATGTGCTGCTTTGGTCCTATATCTTGTTTGGAGAATAGATGAAAAAACCCACAAACTGGATCTGTGACCTTCTGTGAAATCAATATTGTGACACATCCAACTGGTAAGCTCTGGAGAGTTTTTGTTTTTCCTCCAGCTGAGGCTCATGCAGGGAATGAAGAAATATTAAAAATGTAGGAGGAAATTGCATTTACTGTGTGATTTATTGGTCATTTGCTGTGTCATCAAAGGTGAACAGCTTCATAGGCAGGAAGCAAAAGGGGATTTTTTTCGCTATTGATGAGCAATAAAGGTGATATCATTCCCTAGTGTCTTTGGTTACAGAAGTGGTTCCACTGCCAATGCTGGAATAAATCTTTCCCTGCATCTGTGCCCATGCTGTGCTTGTGCATTGGCAATATCGTATAAGGATGTAATATCTTCCTCCACTTCAGCCTCCAGATACTTTGGATTTCTTGCAGTAGATTTATTTAGCTGCTATAAAGCACTGAGGCCAAATACTTTCACCTTTATTCCTGTATAGTGTTACTTTATTTTGCAGTGCTCCTGCTAAGGTTATTAAAAAGGACACTGTTTTTTGGCACAGAAATCCCAATTGGAGGGTTGATACCCAGGTGCTGGATTTCAGGTGCATTTCTTTTCCATATTTCTTCTCATCCTAGGGCAAGGTTGTAAGATAATTTATGCCCACCTATAGTCTTTTCTGAGTTTGAGCCAAGACTGCCTGTTCTTATCCCTGCCCTCTCTTGCATTTTACCACCTCACCTGTGTAAGCCACAGTGGTGGACACTCTTGGTCTGCAGGATTATAGACTAGGTCTGAGTAAACCAGGGATGTGTAAAAGGATTATTATCTCTTTTCCTTCACTGTCAGCAGCTCGTTAAACCTCTGTGTAGTCCAGCAAGCCTCTGAGTGCACAAAAATTAAGGGCAGCATAATACTCCCCAAAATGGCCAGTCGCCCTGCAAATAACATGTTCTAACAAGTAGCTAAATTCAAAATACATGTCAACAAGAAGCATATTAAACAGCTTCCCTTCTCTCCCTCCTCCTCCTCATGCACAGGAATGCAATCTCTCTTAACCAGGAGCAGTATTAAAATGAAATCATAATGCAGTACTTAATGTCTCTTCAATAATGTGTTGTCATTGCCAGTGTCTTACTTCATTATTCGTAACAATTACATAGATAGTAGAAGCTGTTAACACAGCAGCCTAGTTTTAAGAGCCAATTTATATACTGTAGTGTTACACAGGCCAGCTGCTGAGGTGTGTTAAGATCCCGTAACTTTTACTGGCACCAGTGGGGCCTCAGGAAAGCAAGACAAACTGTAAGGTGGTTGCACAGCTTATTTTACTCTAAAGTGCATAACTTCAAGTGCATGAGTACCCCAGTACAAGTTATATGAAGGTCAGAAATATCAGCACTTCTCAGGAAAGAGTTACCCCTGTGTTTAACAGCTTCTTAGTGCTGATAGAATATAATTTAAATAGAGCAAAGTATTGGCCTTGAACTTTGCAGGCAGGTTCAGAAGTCAAAGCAGGTAATCTCACATGTAGTTAGCATGAGGCTATTGTGTATGTTGCCTTCCATGGGGTTGTACCCATGCTACAAATATGAAGAAAAGATTTTTGTAGGACAATACCTTTTAAGTCAAACAAGTTTGTATCTTGAAACATACATATTTTTTGTGGCTGCTGATAGAGAAAAATAAATCACACTCCTTCAAATGGGGAGGATTAAATCATTTAACCAAACAATGATGTATTAAATTACAGTATGGTGAGCCAAAGCCTACAAATGAGCCCACTGGGTGACAACAATTAATATACCCACTGATTAAATACAAAATCATTAAGGCATTCTAACTGATGTTTATCAACATATTCTAGATCCTGTGGGAGCAGTTCCCAAAGGTTATGTTTTTAGAAAATATGATGTAATAATAATCATAAAATTGAGGTTACTATAGTCAAGAATGTAGTATCATAAGCAAGCAGGATTTTATGTTTCAGAGTAAAACCAATAATTTCTGCATATTGGTAGATGATTTTTCCAGAGATTATGTCAGGCCGTGTCATAAGTCACTCTCAGATTTTTTTGCAGTTACATTTGAGTTTTGAGAGTAAACCTACAATCTTGATAACAGATAGTTCTGACAGGTCTTTTTCATAGTTGTAGCTAAGCTGTTTTGGAGTTTTCTGCTGGGAAATGAGAGACGATACTCTCTGGGATTACCCATGCTATCTAAATAACAATACAGACTTTGTCTCCTTTGAGCAGTACCTTTGAATCTTCTCCTCCCCTTGCACCTCATAAAATGAATTATCCTTAAGCAAAGCAGTTATCTAAGAGAAATTCTATAAAAGAAGTCATCAGGAAAAGAAAGGATAATCAAAAGTAACTTAAAGATAAACTAGTGATGTTTTGTGCTCCCGCTTGTAGCAATGATGATGCAACAGTAGTGACATTTATGAGAACAGGAAAAACAATCAGTATACAGAGTGCAGAAGACAGAAACCTATGCAGCCACCGTGCAAGCAGCACACCTCTGTCAGCATACTGAAGAAATCCTGTCAGAAGAGAGGATTCCATTGTTTAAGTGGAGGACAAGCTCCTGCAGCTTCAGATTAGAGAGGAAGGACTGAGTAGTTTTATGACTGTTTTAGTAAAAGATATGGATAAGAACATAAAATAACATAATAGCTTTTATAGAGTGAATTATGTCATTTTGTTTCCATTTTCCTACAGCTGGATCATCTCTTCTAACAATCACATAACTTCCAAGTGTGTGCGTATGTGCTGTTAGAAGCAGGTGAGTTGCTTTCATTTGGAAACCTTCATCATTTTATGCTGTCAGTGGTGTACCAAGCTCTTGGTGACATGACAGAATTCAGAAGGAAATTTCTGAAGCAGGGTTTTATTTTCTTATTGGGCAAAAATGTTATTTTAAGAGGAGGTATGGGGGATCTTTTCAGAAATGCTTCTGATTCTCACATTGTCTTAGTTGGGTGAAAAATAGTCCAAGATTTTTTAAACAGGGATGAATAGATGAGGAAAATAAAGCAGTGTTAAACCTAATTAGTCACTGGGAAACTTTTAAGAGACAGAGAAGCCTAGAAAAAGATGAAGGCCATCTTAACTGTCTTGGAATCAGATTGAGTGTTGTTTGCCAGCAACATCTTTGGGCCAGGAAGGGTATTTTGCATACAGAATCTTGCATGTGTCTGCCACAGAGATGAGTGTATAGATGTTGTTTCATAGAAAATATCATCAGTAACACTTCCTAGTAGGAATGATGACAGGTATGCCTACATCTGAGAATATCCTTCACATCCAATAAAACACGCATCTGTTCTTTGCTTGCAAAGTGTATTCTTTAAAAACAAGGTACAGATCAGAGGGATAGCTCACTAGCTAGGAGGCAATTTGTTAATACCAAGGTTTGATGAAAGCTCTGTGGTTTTTCAGCTCAGCGGTTTGCAAAGCTATGGGATTTCTTGTGGTTCGGAAAGAAATGTAAAAAGGACTATTGTGTTCACCAAAGGCACCTTCTTCAACAGCTTGTCGGCCCCAAAGACTTTCAGCCAATTGACTGAAAGTAGATCATGATTAAAAACAAATGCAAATGTAAAGAGGGAACAGGCTGAAGTATCTGAAAAGTGGAGTAAAACCTCCTTAGTCTCACTAGATGGTGCTGCAAAAGCTCTGAACTTCTGATTTAAGACTGAAAAACAAGACATATGTTTATGTAATGGAAAAGTATAGGTTTTTTAAATACCCCTGTCTTCTTCCTGTTACATTTCCTGGGCAATACCTTTTAAAAATACTTTAAGGAAGAGCTCTGGTAATAATATAATAGGGTGTGTTGTGTTTGTCCGATAGACTTATCTGCATGTGTGATGCCTTATACTGAAAAGTATCACAAGGGATGCTGAGAAGGCATGTATCTTTTAATTTTATTTTATTTTTAGCTAGATATAATTTGTTGAGGTCAAAATGACTGATTTCTACTTGACTGAACATACAGATTGAGTTATGGAGACCTGATACACCCACTCTTGTTTCTATATCAGTAGAAGACAGCTGTTTTCACACCAGATTGGCAGAAGAAACGCTGAAATTTGGCAATTTAAAAGTGAGGGAAAGCTCAGAGTGAAGAGTCACTAGATTGTACCCCTCCACAATTAGTAACTAATGAATAGAATTGAAATACCAGTTTTCACAGAGACGAGTAATCACCTTTAATTTCCACATCATCATTTCTGGATGTGCTTCGGTCATATGAAGTATTGCATCTTCTCATTTAAGAAATTAATGAGAACAATTACTCTTCTACAAATGTAGTTTTCCTATATATGTCTACAGATTTTCCATCCAACTCTATGGTTTTTTCCTCAGGTTAGAAACTTGTTTACTTTAGGGAATTTTGACATATGATATAGAAGCCTACAGCGTTTGCAATAGTCAGAAACAGAAATTTTTCCCTAGGCCTAGCTACAAAGCTCTATCAAATGGGTATCTGCATATGTTTTTATTATCCCAAGCTTCTGTCCTAGAAAAGAAAATGTGTATTTCTAGGGTTCAATTTAGAGTAGGCATCTAGCATAGCTGAGCTGAACTGTACCTGTGTTTTTGTTTGCTGACCATGTTGTGAGTGATTAGCTAAAATGCATCTACAACATATGTATCTTAAGTTAGATGAGAGGAATATCACCTATATCAGGAACAGAAAGGCTCACAGCTGGAGCTCCAAGTGATAGCAATGGGTACAAGCTTTCTGCAATGTACTTGCAAAGGGACAAACTGTCTACACAGGCTGCTGTGACTGCTGCTCTCTTATTGGAGAGAACAATCCAGGAGAAAAGTAATGTGGATGCTGGCAAAATAAACTAAGAAGAGTCCAAAGCATTAGAAGGATATATTGAGCTTGTCATTCTCCTCAGCCTGGCTGAGCACAGAACTCCCTAGCTACCTTTCCTGCGAAACGCTTGCCTCAAGCGTAATGTTTTACATTTTCAGGTGTGTGCTGTCCTCTTGCTTGTGTGGTCCTTTAGAAATTGAGGGGAATGAAATAGATACTAAGGTACAAACCTTCACCCAGGAAATGATGAAATTACCTCTTTTTTTTTTTTTTTAAAGGAAATTTAAAAAATTTCCCTTAAGTCTGGTTTCTTAAAGGACTTAGATTTTGAGGCATGGAAAGCAGAAAGCATATAAATGTTTTGTAGACATATTTCCTCTTAAAAATGAAAAATAAATTGCATGAAATAAAGTATCTTCAAGTTTTTTAGTTAAGGTTTCATTAATCCAACTTTAAAATAAATCAAACATTCATGGAAAAGTATCCAAAGTTTTTTTTTTTTTCAAAAAAGTCTGCTAGGTTGATAATCTACATGAATGGTTTGTGAGATTCCAACATAGCAATGCCTTTCACTTGATACCATTCTTTTAATTTAAGATTATCTGGTTTAGGAAATGGCTGGCATAGGACGCAAAATGCATGCAAGGTAAATTATACTAGCAATCAACTTACAATTACAGAGGAAATTAAACCATGACTTTAAACTGCCTAACTCCTCCCTCAGGCCAGCTCATTATTTTTTAAGTAGAAGCAAGGGGAACCCATTCCCCTTACGAAGAATTATGGCCAATGTTAGGGTGACAACAAAAAAGCTCAGGAACTAGAACTATATGTTCTGGACTGGCTGTTGGTATCCCTTGAAATGTTTTGGTCTGAGTTAAAAATGACTTGGCTGGTGAGTTATGTGACAATTTCTGAACATCAATGCTTCTTTCAGAGCTTAAGATTTTGGCTGAGACTTTCTGCTGGTTGCAGGTTTATGAGTTCCCTGTGTCTGATTTGGACTTCTGTGTAAGGGACATTTTCATCTAACCTCAGCACTGAGAACTGGTGCTGTGCCTCATCCCTCTTTTCTCTAAACATCCAGGGTGCAGCTGAAAGGGTTAAAGCTGTGTTTTAGTTTTGCTATAATTCACTTTTTGACTAACTAGGGGACACGGTTATGTCAGAAGGACATGAATCTTTCTCTTTTTGGAGGCACCATTCCAACATGTGTCTATTCCATCCCTAGTCTGCATATAGTAGTTGCTGGCTAAGGAAGTGTTGAATACCTAATAATAATTTTTTTTTTTGTGCTTCTTTGCCAGCCTGAAGGAAATAGAATAGGTTCTGTTATTAAGATATTAAAGGAAGTTGGTTAAAACATTCTCTTATCTGTGGGGACTTGGGGATTAGAGAGGTGTTTCCAGACAGTGCTCTGAATAATTTAGTTAGGTAGTTTGCCCTTAGAGACCAGAACCAAATGAACCATGAAATAGACCCTGTGGCTGTTGTTTGCTAATTACCTTGATATGAAGACACTCCCAGATCAGGCGAACTGGTGTAGATTTAATTATTTATAGTGCAATACTATTATTTAGTAGTAATAACACTATAGCTCTGATGGTATAAGATTCAAGAAGCTTCAAGCCCATAAGAAAGGCAGTATTTTTTATTAGACTAGTCTATAGATGGAAGAAGTCCACAAGCTTTCAGGCACAAGGTGACTTCATTAGGTCATCAGAAAAATTGCTCAATAAATTTCACCTTGAAAGGAATAGCTCTGCTTGGAACTCAGTAGATCAAGTTTTTATTTCCTCCTGGAAACAATTTCATTTTTCAAACAGCCTCATTACTATCCATTTGCAGAGTAATTGCTGAGAGCTTTTTGTTTGCTTCTTTAAAAGTATATGGTTTAGAAACACAAGGTCTGATCAAGATGCTAAACAAGGTCCATCAAAGAGATGTTTTGCAAAAAGCTTCTCCTTTTTTTTCTTTTAACAGATATGTGGGCTGTATCATAAAGGTATTACCTCTTCCTACAGATCCTATGACTCTATGCTATTATTTTTGTTAAGAATCTACTGAGAAGTCTCAGCAATCACCCTACAAATTGCTAATAATGAGGTAATTTGCAAAATGAAATTGTGTTTCTAGTAGGAAAATGAAGACATAGATAGTGAATTCCAAGGGGAAGATTTTTTTGAAATAACAGAAGCTCAAATTTATTGAACATTTTGTGGGGAAAAAAAAAAAAAAAGAAGAAAAAAAAAAGAGTTGTACGATGCTTCAGAGCTGGAATAAAGAAACAGTGAAACACACAGAGGAACCTTTATGCTAAGACATATTAGGCAGCTCATTTATAGTATTTGGCACATCTGACATAATGTTGGTGGAAGACAAAGAAGACTTGGAGTTCAGCTGGAAATGTAAATATTTTGCATGTCTTATGGTGTAAGATGGAGTGAATCAGTATTCTTTCTGAATATGTGTATGAAAAAAAGTGGACTATACTTCTTTCATCTAAACTTAATTAGAGTGTTTATATTGGGATGGTAGTTTTATTACAGAGCTCCGATAGTCAGTAGACAGAAATAGACACTTTTAAAGGTGGGTTCTGGCTAAATTGAGTTGCCATCAGGAAGGTGGGTATCTTGATCTGTTGGTAGCTATCCAGTTGTTAGACTACAAAGTGAGTTGGGTCAGAGAAGATATGAAAGCTGGTTGGCCTGAATTTTAGCCACTGATGAAGAAATCATCAAACTAATGGTTTCAGTAAGGCCTACCACAGACAGTAACTGTGACTCATCTTCCTTTGTAATGGTTTGAGTCTGGATTTTCTTATTACACTTTACCATACAAAAATGCCATGGTTACAAATGCACAGGTTATGTCAGTATTCAACAAAATGCATCTCATGCATGACCAAATGCATTGTGAGCGATTTGAGAGGTGGAAGTGGACTACTTGAAACAATGCATTTTGTTAAGAAGATAGTGAGATAAAGGATAAAAACTCATGACTTTTAAGGTTCTTCATGCATATCACACACCAACTGCAAAGATATCACATCACCTCTCCCAACATCATCATTGTTCATTGGTGTGCATTATCCGACAACACATAAGCTGTGTGTCATATTAATACTTGCAAATTCTTCTGCTCTCAGGAAAAAAAGATAAAGCTGAGAGCACAGAATCATTTTTGCTAATGTTTTGCTCCACTGAATCAGTTCAGCAACAACATCAGAAATCACTGAACCTCAGGGGAAAATGTAAGAAGAAAATGTTGATTTATTTGCCTGTTTAATGGTGGAAGCAGAGACACATTGATAGGTTTAGGCTGATAAAGTGTTTCAGAGATCTAGAAAGGACATTAACATCACTGCCTCAAACCTTCATCTGACGAGGTATTTTCTCCTCTAAAAAGCCTTTCAAGATTGTCTTTTTATTCTTTCAGTTACTAGACCACTAACTACCCATTAGCTATTTATTCAAACAGATGTGCTAATGTAATAGAGGAAGTTCAATAAAATTTTTCAGCCCAGTTTCCCAATAGAAGCTTCATACAGCACCTTATTTGCCACTGTCTGGTGGCGAACTGTCCTGGCACAACAAGACAGTCTCTGCTACTAAGCTGGCAACAAGATCTTGGAGAGGTGAGTAGCTCCTCCATGCAGCATCAGGGCCATGGAAAAACTCTACTTTTACAGAAACTATAGGTAAAATTTATTTATAAGGGCACACAATGTACAGTTATTTATGGCAAAGGAAGGGACCGCAAGAGCACAACTTTATGTTACAGCCAACTATGTCATTGCTGCTCAGACTAGAAGATTCCAGCAAACCCATGCCATACACTTCTTGCATATGATCAACCATGTTCTATTGTTTCATGGCAAGTTTAAGATCTACTGCAAAGGATAAAGATCCATAGATAAAGTGTTCCCCTAAGAAGAGAGCAGATGAGTTCTGTAGCAGAAGCACAGGAATATGCTTGAGGCTTTAGAGCTACGTACAAACAGTCAGCTACTGATCACAAAAGGAATTCAACTTTGTTAACAAAGGGGGATTTTTTTTTTCATGTATGCTCAACAGAAAGTAGAACATATAAATAGCACACACAAAGCATCCTCTGTATAGTGTAAAAAAAAGATAGCAAGAAGCTACAAGGACAATAATGGCCTCTACAAGAAAAGAACAAAGGGAAAACTGAGAGAAGAGTCACTCTGGGACCATTCCCTGCTTATGGAGGGTGCAACACATCCATGCTGCTACATAAACACTGGGAGGTTCTCCTTCCCCTTCAGTAGAAAGAGATCACTGCTTTTTGATTTAGTCTTCACATTTTGCCAATGCAAATTCAACAATCACACATCAAGTATTATCTTGTACTGTAGAACTGGCCTAAGTAAATCTGAATTGTAAAGAACAGTGAGTGACTGCTCTATGTGCGAGTATGTGTGTGTGCCTGTGCATGTGCATTTTCTGAACAAAACCACCCACAAAACAGTGTGGTTAATACTGAGTCATGGAGTCCAAGTGATGTCAGATACAGACATTAGGAATCACAGTCCACCATGAAAGTCCATGCGCTTTCAGCTACAGAGATAAACAGGATTTCTGTGTCACATACATTCTGTGTGAGGACTTTGTTCAAGGCTGTGCTTCACTCGTCTTTCTCAGACTAATACTTTCCCTGTTTCCACTGAGCATGGTACAATTCCTTCCCTGGCTAAAACTGTAGTGTTTTCCTAGCTTAGCCACATATTTCAGATATGGGAGTGGTAAATATTTTGCAAATGTGAAGGAATTGCTGCATTAGCTTATTCCGTTGTCCATTGCATTGTCTGGAATGTATGTATAGCAGCAAATAGTAAAATGTACTGCATGAAATCCATATTGAATTGAGGAGCAATTGCACATACGCATTTAGAAAGTGAATATCTCTCAGCCTTCAGAAGTACTCTTGAATTTCTTCTGTAGGAAAAGTGACAGATATATGAGATGAGATGATTCACAGACTGGCAAGCAGAAAGCTGGGCTAGTAACAAGAAAGGAAAGGCATAGGAGATGAAAAGTAGATGCAAGACTGAGCAGGCAGAGGCCTTCATATTCTGAGGTACATTAACCTCTGCTTTCTATTTACTGGGTGTTTGCAACCACCATTCACATTACCATAATCTTTGGCTCTGTACAGCTCTTCCTATGTGCTAATGAGACAGTGAGTTTTGGTGTAGAAATCCTACAAGCCAACTTTATGATCCTGGTAGTTATTTTATGATTTACATGCCTCAGGTTTAAGGACTTACATTTGAAGATATTGTCATTTCTGGCTTAGGGCTGATCCCCTTTGCATCCCAACAATGAATAGGTGAGTTGATGTTAACATACCACTCTGTGGCTAAAGCAAAGGTGAGAAAGCAAATAAAATGATTGCTCCTGTGCCTAAGCCATGCTACAGCTAGGATTTTGTGGACGTTTTTGTTAGGAGTTTCTCTACTTCTGATACCCCTGTGCATGAATATGTGTGTTGTTCCCCCTGCCTTGAAGAACTTCAGTATTCTTTGTATTCACTTGTTACATCCTCAGACAAAACACACTTTCATCCAAGGAAGAAGGAAATAAAAGGAAACGACTCATCTAGATAACAACAATATAATATCTTTTAACATTATATTCTGTATTTGCTAACAAAATGGCCATAAATAATGTAGTGATGCCAAAGCAGACATTGTCTGAGATGCCTTTAGTGGTATTTAGAAACACAGATCTAACAGGAGAGGAAATGAAATTCACCCTTTAACACATTTGTCTGACACGTCCATCCAGTTTGCTGTTCAAGGTAAGTTTGTGAAGAGTACTCGTGTAAAATGAGTTTCTGCACCATGAAAGTGCAAATCTGGTTGCTTTTTGAACTCACTTTTAAAAGGTAGGTGTGATCTACTGGCCCAAGTAATTTTTTTTCATAAAAACACTCACAAACTCTTATATGAATAAGAAACATAAATTTGTGATAGGATATGCAAATCCTTTCAGACATTGGCTTGAAACATTTGCCTACTTCTTTTAATTCATGACACCATTTACACAAATGTGAATATTTGGGAAAAATATATATTAGTGCAAAAATTTGCACATGGAATGTATTGAGTTGAGTTCCTGTCTCACTTTTAGCTAGAAAAACATGACAGCATCACTGAGCTGCTTTTTTATACACTGTGAGTCAAAAATGGCTAAGACAAGTCTGAAGGGAATAGTTCAGGCTTCACAGAAAGCTGAAATAAATGTATATTTTCATCTGGGCTGCAGTTTAACAAGTAGAAGTACTGCAGTCAGCTTGTGTGAGGTTTGCCTAGAAATATGCTACATGGAAGTGACGTAGGGTTAAGACAAAGATCAGTGTCTAGATTGAAGCACCAGGCTGGGCTAAAGGTTAGTGTCACCTGAATGCAGCTATACTGGTATGGTCCCAGTTCCCATTTAGTCAACATTAGCCTGGGAATATCTTTGCACTGTGCTCTACTGGATTAAGCAAATGTATTTTCCAGGAATGTAGTGATATTAAGGCTATTTCAGGAGAAATGATCACAGAATCATAGAATGTTAGGGTTTGGAATGGACCTCTGAAGATCATCGAGTCCAACCCTCCTGCCAGAACAGGAGAAAATTAGGGCAGATAAGATACTTTTCTACAGATTATGCCTTTCTAGTGTAATTATTAGCTACTAGCAAAAATAGAAATTTAGTAAACACAATGTATCATTTAATTACATTCGCTATTTTACAATTGCTGTTTTACAGATGTCAAAGTATCTGAACCTAAATATGCTGCTATAACAAGTTTGAGACTACTGCTGGCCTGTGGTTTCTGCAGACTTTCCAGGAATGACACTCGGCTGGTTAAAGTCCAAAGGCAAAATTCTTCCAGAGTCTTCTTGAGGACTATGGAGAAAAGTTGTTGCTGCTCTGTGTCTTTCTAATGCTTCATTTCCCATCTTTTTTTTTTTTTTCTATAGGAGCTCAATGCTCAGGTCAGGCAGAAGCATGGTGGCAGCAGGCAGTGGTGGCAGTGATGGCAGTGGTGACAGCAAGCAGAAGTACCTTGCTCTCAAGGTAGATGGAAAGCAATGGCCCAGCACACCTTGGCCTCTGCTGCTGGATCTTATTTCAGGAGGCAAGAACACAATTTAATCTCTGTTCCTGCTCACTTGGGAAAATTACTGTTAATTAGTACCAAATGAAAGTATGAAAAGGCAGCATTTTGTGACTACCTCTGACTAGATAACAGTCACCATTAACAGGCAGGTCATTGACCTGTCATCACAGCAAGAGAAGTTTTAATGAAAATGTTATGTGGAAGTTGTGCTCTAGAGATGAAAATGTCTATGTACTGCTGCCAGTCCAAGTGTGCAGCTTACATGGTGCAGCATGTGACAGAAAACATCCAGGGTGCAGACTGGATTGTTTGCCATTGTGATACCTCAGACCTAAACTAGAGAACGGAAAGGTTCCATAGTATTTTGATTTCAGACATTTTCTGTCTATAAAGCCCTGAGCAGATTGGTCTGATCTCACAGCTGACCCTGCTTTCAGCAGGAGGTTTGGACTAGAAACCTCCTGAGGGCCTTTCCAACCTGATTTATTCTTTACGATTCTATATCTTATTCATCTATATTATACACAGTTAAGTAGATATGTATTAAAATATGTATGTATATAAAGAAAGTACATAAATACATGCACATGTTAAAGGCTTCACTAAGGGCTAAGCACATATTTCTGCCCAGGAGCTGACTGGAGAGGTAGATTTGTAACTGCAGATCCCCATCAGAAGCTAGGTCTGCAAAGAGACAGCTGGAGGAGTAAGAAAGTAGAGGGGCTCATCAGGAAAACCAGACTGTCAAAATCTCACTACAGTTGTGTGTGTGTATATATCAATGTAAATCTAATACAGAGAGAAGCATGGGTAAGTACTGTGCAGGTTCAACTGTTCCTCCACTCTGAAATAGCAAGGCTCAAGTGTGCTTTCAGAGATTGTCCTTAGCAGCTCTCAAGGTTTTAAATTCTATGGCACACTTGTGGTCCCAGGAAAATGGCTTTTTTTTTTTTTCCTATAAATCCTAGACATCTTTTTCATGTATATTTTTAATTAATATCTTGGGGAATTCACTCTGTGTTTTCCTTGGGTTTATTGTCTACAAATCCATCATGAATTACACTTTTAAAACTTTTATGATTAGCAAGGTATTAGATCCTTCTACCCATGAAAGTTTTTCCTTCAGCTGAAGTCAGTGTCCTAGTTTATTTTGCAAATAAACACCACAAGGAAGGCCAGTAGGACCTTACAGCTATTCTTTGAGTGCTGGAGGTGAAGGGGATCTGACCTGATGAACAGGAGCTCCGTGGGAGAGATGACGCAGTAGCAGGGCCATCTGCTGTAGAGCCTGGGATATCAGCTCTTGATTTAGCCTGTGCACCTACTGACAGGTATTCCCTGTTGTGAAGCTATACCTGGCCTTTGAAGTTTCTGCATCCACAATCTGCATGTGAAAGCGGATACATACACCATTTTCTTGGTCTGGGCTCCATGCAAACTTGGTAGGACACTGAGCTTCGAAGTGGACTTTTGACAGGAAGTAGTTATGGCTAAATCTCAGAGAAAGGACCATGTAATGCTGCTGTACTCAGAAGTGAGGTGACATCTGCCTGTTGCAGGCCATGACCTTTAAGCTTTTTCCTACTTGGGTGGAAGAGTTATGATGGAAATGGTCTTTGAGGGTATATTCCCATCACAAAATTCATCAGTGTTCAAGGGTAAATGAGAAGGTGAGTTTGTGTTTCTGCTTCACATTCTTTCAGTGGTGGATGGGACAGAGTGGGGAGAAAGGAAAGGAAAGGAAA
>JANVCC010000010.1:6980521-7375939 GCA_025345505.1 Todiramphus chloris collaris
AAGAAAGAAAGAAAGAAAGAAAGAAAGAAAGAAAGAAAGAAAGAAAGAAAGAAAGAAAGAAAGAAAGAAAGAAAGAAAGAAAGAAAGAAAGAAAAGAAAAAGAGATGGATTTCTGAACATAATACAGGGAGGGACATGACAATGACTTCTGTAGCTGTGGAGGAGGAAAGAGGTAGGAAAAGACTCTGAGTACTATAAACATGGGTGTTGTCTAAAATTTTTAATGATCTGTTTTCCAAGGTTACTACTTGAGCCAAATTCCTCCTACCATTTGCTGTGGAGATTCAGAAAGCTTCAGAAGACAGGTGGACATGCATAAACCCCTAAATCCAACCTCCCTCTGCCCATGTGTTCCCATGCTAGGCTCACTGCAGGATTAGTCTGGCAATACCATCAGCCGTGCTAACAGTGCAGTGGGAAAAGCTAGAACCCAGTTCAATTCCATTGGGTGACAAGGCTGTCATCCTGCACAGTAAGCTCAGCATCCCTGGACCAGATGGGGCTATTGTTGGTTCTTGAACATCATTGCCTCCCTTCCTAACTCCTGGACAACCTTGAGCCCAGTGCTGTGGTGGAGCATATACACCAGGTAGAAATATGGGGGGCACAGCTGTGCAGGATCCTGCCGATTTATCCCAAATGATGGACACCTCTTTCACACTGCCTGTGCTAAACTTCACTGTCCTGGCACATGTCAAATGTTGTGAGGATTGTGATAGTATTGTAGACAATGATAACACTTCTTTTCTATGTCATCCTGGTGGCTTCTGGCTGCTGCACTGACCCCTCCATCCCTCTGAGGGAGGGATGCTTCTGGATATGTGGAGCTCTGCCTCATGTTGGGGTTCATCCCTAGATTCATAACCTTTCCAAGAGTCCCCCTGGGTTCTGGAAAGGAGTTGAGTTTACTCTGTGTGCTTTCACATGGAGCCCTTTACTTTTGTTGAGCCTTTCTTTGTTGTTCTGGTAATATAAACTAACAGCCCCTTGAACCAGCATCTCTTTATCAGCAGAAGAGCATCACAATTCAGAACATCAAGTGCTGCACTTGTGCCCTCAGGAGGGAATGTAGAGGATGGGAAGATCAAGAAGATGAACCAGCCTATATCTCTTTGAAAGGCCAAACAAACACTGAGATGGAGTGAGTAAGTGTGCTTATCTAGGGGCTGGGCTTTGCATTCTCAGATCCTGCTGCTGAAAGAGGGAATCAAGCAGACGCGTCTTTTTTCTCCCTTACTGAAAAGATTCAGGATATCATGACATTTATAATATACATCTGACTGACTTGCAAGAAAATTATGTGCTCGGTGTATCTCACAGATAATAAGGAAAGAAATCTCACCCTGCCTTTTTGCCACATTGCACTTCTATGGAGTTCTTTCAATTTAATGAAAAAGGAAAAATAAGTAGGACCCCAGAGATACTAATATAATACCTGTCACATAGCATGTCAGCAGCAGTGGCAGCATGAGAGTGCACAAACCCTGGCCAGTCCTCTACTCCAAACCTGCTGTTAGGTGCTGCCTGAGTATTTCCCTACAGATCCCATTATTGCTGTGCCTGAGAGTCTCATTTCAGGCTTTGAGCTAAATGGCAAGTGAGATTCTTAGTTGCTCTATGTTCCATCTGTAGGGCAAATCGTATCTCATGTGGGCTACTTCAAGTGGGCTGAACCATGCTAAGAGCTGATCCCTTCCATTAACTGTAATCAGAGACTAACCCAAACTAATTCAAGTGTGTAGGGTAAATGTCTAAAATTGCACAGTCCAACACCAGTCACATAAATGCACCCCTGTCATTTACTCATACTAGTGTGTTTGAAATGCACCATCTCCTGTTCCTGGAAACCGTGAGACTACATTTAGGGCCATTTTCCAGATTTCTTTCATGGCAAGCAGCAAGTTTATGCACACAGTGTTCACCTGTTTGCACCTCTATTTTTAAGCAGGTGAGGTATTATTTAAATAGTTGTTTATGTGTGTGAGAATATGGTCATCACTGCTGTTCTTCTTTCTGTCTCTCTTAAAATTCATAACTTGTCTTGTTTACAGGGTACCTGATGGTCTGGTAACTTCCATGCCATCCTCTCTCTGCACTGAGGACATGTTCTCTGATTCTGAGATGAAAATATGAGCTCATCATTGATCAAATGGACCATGCAGTAGGGTCCTGACATTGTGTTAAAGACACACCCAGTGACTCTCTTCAACCATAAAAGAGCAAAGGCCAATTCTTGGTCCCATGGAAATCAATGACAAGACACGTATATATTAAAATGTCATACTTTTCTAAAAGAAATAAGGCATAGGAGATTTACTGATTCTCTCACTACATAAAAATCACTCATCTGCTTAAAAAAATCACTGACATTAAAACACAAATTCACATTATGATGGAAGAACTGATAACAAAGAAACAGGAGATGAGCAAATCATGCTGTAAGCTAGTAACAATAACACTGGAAAAGAATTTGACAGGTTTTGGAATGTTTTAAATTGTAAAGGAAAATTAACTGAAAATAAAGCTCTTCAGAGTTTCAAAAATTCCCATGTTGATTTTAAAACAAATTAATTTTCTTCAAAAAAGAGCCTTCTGCTTTCAAAATTGCAAGATGATTGTTGTTCAATATGAACAGCTTCAACTGCCAATTCATAAAGGTATAAAAGCTATTTCAGTCAAAATGAAAATGATTTTTTTCTGACTGTATCTAAATAAATAGAAAAAAATAGTTGAACATAAAAAGATGGTCAAAGAACATAGTTGTTTTTTTGACTTCATGTCTAAATGCTGAGTGGGAAAATGTTTGGGTGTTTAAAAATCCTCTGCACAATAGAAAAATGATTAGGAATCATGTACTGGAACCAAGATTGTTTAGTGACAGACTAAACTGAACTCTATTAAGACTGTATGCATTTAAGCCCATAAAAATACCCAGAGCATCAGAAGAAGTTTCAAATTAATTGACATTGTTGAAGTGCCTGCTCATTTAGGTAGGTTGTTACTGTCCTGAAATGTCTCCCTGTCAGGGACAGAAGCACACTGCACACCAGTGACATCCCTTGCAATCAGTATGACAGGACCCAGCTTCTATGAAGTGCTGTGCTCCTAAAACTATTCAATTTTGACAATTTGAAGAAATTCAAGTATTTCTGAAGATAATTGTAAGCAAATGAGAAAGTAGTTTCTATGTATTATAGACTCATAGAATAGAATCATAGAATCATTTTGGTTGGAAGAGACCTCCACAATCATCAAATCCAACTGTTAACTCATCACTGCCAGGTCACCACTAAACTATGTCTCTCAGCACCACATCTTTTAAATGCCTCTTGGGATGGTGACTCTACCACTTCCTTGGGCAGATTGTTCCAGTGATTAATGGCCCTGTGAAGAAATTTTTCCTAATATCCAATCTAACCCTCCCTGGAGCAACTTGAGTTTGTTTCCTCTTGTTCTATTGCTTGTTACTTGGAAGAGCAGACCAACCACCATCTCACTACAACCTGATTTCAGGCAGCTGGAGAGAGCAATAAGGTCTCCCCTGAGCCTCCTATTCTCCAGACTAAACAACCCCAGTTCCCGCAGCTGGTCCTTGTGAGACTTGTTCTCTAGACCCTTTACAAGATTTTTTGCCCTTCTTTGGACACACTCCAACACCTCAACATCCTGCTTGTAGTGAGGGGCTCAAAACTGAACCCAGTATTTGAGGTGCAGCCTCACCAGTGCTGAGTACAGGGGCATGATCACTGCCCTTCTCCTGTTGGACACACTATTGATACAGGCCAGCACGCCATTGGCCTTCTTGTCCACCTGGCACACTGCTGGCTCACATTCAGCACCCCCAGGTCCCTTTCTGCCAGGCAGTTTTACATACACTCTTCCCCAAGCCTGTAGCATTACCTGGGGTTATTGTGGCCCAAGTGCAGGACTTGACACTTGGCCTTGTCAAACCTCATCCCATTGTCCTTGGCCCATCAATTCAGCCTTCTGCAGAGCCTCCCTACCTTCAAGCAGATCAGCCCTCCCACCTAATGGTGTCACCTGCAAATTTACTGAGGACGTCCTTGATCCCCTCATCCAGATCATTAATATTGATGAGAACAGGCACCAGTACTGAGACCATGGGAGCACCACTTGTGACCAGCTGCCAACTGGATTTATGGTTGTATAAGTGGTCTATGGATCGTGAGAAGAAATGATGGCTCTTATTTTCCATAGGTCTAAATTCTAAAAGGTTCTTTCATTCTGTATTGTTCTGCTTGTGAAATTAACAAATAAATAAAATGCAATTGCAGAGTGACATACAATATGTATAGGTTGACCATGTATCTGTATATGTCATGGTATGTGACTATCCTTATGCAGCACTGTTTAGGAGGAGACTGAATGGTATGACACAAATAAGCATTCTGGTGCTCAGGACAGACATGTGGCTTTGGCTGCAATACATGTAACACTTATACAAGGGTTTTGAAGCAACTCATCTTCTGACAGCTCTCGGATTACTTTTTCTTTGTGACTGATCTATATTACCAGGGAATGTCTATGTTCCTGGGTCCTCCTGAATTCCCTCCTGAAAGATGAGTTAAGAGGCAGCAAGTGACTAGTCCAATCTGCCCCTTCTTGACTTCCGTGGGAGACCAGGGGTCCTAAGCTCTACAGCATGTGCTGGGAGGTACGCCTACAAGTAGCCAAGAAAATGGATACTTAGCTACACCAGCCATACCCCACTGAGAGCAAGAGAAGCACTAGGGCTGTGATCAGTAGTATCTATTGGTGGTCTGAATCAAATGCTGAGAAGACCTCTAGAAGGGGGGAAGAGTTCAAGCTCCAATCTGACAGTTTCACATAGTTTCCAGCATTATTAATGTTGTACCATTATAGAGGGTCTCTTGGGACTGAGCATGTTGTATCATATATGTATTTATCCTTCATTTCCTCTTGGAGCTAGTTCTCATAAAAAGCACAGCATGATGTTTCCTTACTATCAACTTGGTCAGCTGAGAATATTGGTTTAATAATACATAGACATGCAAGCTCAACCTAGATTCTTTAGAAGTTAGACATGTAACAATAAAAAGATGTGATGTGCTACACTTTAATTCCTTCCTCTTTAGCCTTGCTATGGCATAATATTAATAAGAAACATAAGCTCAGCCATATGTGATGGGAAAAACACAGAAATGTCAGGTGTTGTGCAGCCAGTCTCCATGAAGTTTGCTCATATCATTGCCAGATCATCCACTCTTTCTTCATGTCTCCTGCATGTGCTTAACCTAGCCTTTTTATATTTTGTCATTGAACCTAAAGTTCTGTAACACAAGTAGTGGCACTATCCCACATATTTACATATTTTATACTGATCTGGTTCTATGGCAGGAATTATTACTTTACTATTGCAAGGACATTGGACATTGTCCATGGTCCAGCTGTTATGTAAATTCATAACAAAACAAGGAACTGAAGGCCAAGTTTTAGCATAGGCATAGCAGGCAGTTGCCTGGTGTAGCAGGTGGTGAAATGACCATTGGCCTCCAGACATACCCAGATGAAGCCAAACTGGCTGTGAATGAAACAGAAATTGGTGTGTGGAACTTTAGAGGATGGAAGGTAACATTTCCAAGACCATCTGTTTCCACCTCCACCTCTTTCTGCTGGACATGGGGAGCATCAAGCTGTTCTTTTAGCATTCTCACCAAGCTCCCTGTCTTCTTTTTCCCTTCTTGTGACAGAAGTGGCTTTGCCTGGCTACCACCTTGGTCTGACATGTGATAATAAGTGCTACTAGGAATTCATCTGGCTCTTATTGTGACTGATTAACATTTCATTAATTACAATAGCATTCTGTATGTACCAAAAGAGAATTTGTTACCTGTAAAGTTTACTTTCAGGAGATAATCTTTGTACAGCTTCCTTCCATCCAGATGCTTCATGGCATCACAGAGTTTGGTGGTGTTTGGACACAGAGTCCTCTGCATTTTATGCAAGGCATGGGCCATTGCATACACGGCATTCACAACAAACATGATCTTCGATTCTTGCTCGTAATTAGAACTGTTGATGGTGAAGTGCTTGTCACAAGCTTTTTTATGTGGCTTTCGATTCTGGAGATTGCACTGAAATTTTTGCTCCCAGAAGTCCTTGAACCAGGGGTTGCGTCTGTTATTGTAAGGGCTGAGGCTTTGGAAATACTTGTCAAACTCTTTAACTGGATGGGAAGCAAGTTCCAAGGTTATTGCCCCAGAGGCTATGTGCTCATTGCCCTTGACAATACTCTCTTGTGCTCCCCATCCGTCGCTGGCAATCCAGGTAAAGGAAACATTGAAGCGGTTGGCAGCTGCAATGAGCTCCCGAGAGTCATCACCTCGCATGAACAGCACCACCACTCTGGCGTTGGGTTTCTGGAGAAGCTCTCTGATCACGCCATCATAAGACTTCCTGATGTTGGACCGGCCCACTTTCTCAGAGGTGGCAATGCAGATGTTGCGGAGGCGTGCTTCCTGCTCAAAGGCTTCAATCCCTGTCTCCCCATAGTCTCCTTCTGAAGCAACCGTAGACACATAAGTCCAGTTGAAGTACCGTAAGATTTCAGCCATGGCTTTCGCTTGGTAGAAGTCAGGGGGCACTGTCCGTGCAAAATAGTCATAGCGGGATTTGTCACTCAGCTTGGCACTGGTGGAGGCGTAGCTTATCTGGGGGATCTGGAAGAGTCTGAGCAAATTGGCCACCTAGAGAGAAGGGGGAGGACACAGAATTTTAAAGGGTGGTGTTCATAAAACTGAACAGGAAAATCTAATAAACATAACAGTGATTTTTAATAAGAGACTTTCTGACAATCACAGATTAAGGGATAGAGAATGCTAGAAGTTGATACAGGGTGTTGATAACATACTCCTGTGAGAGCAGTGTGCTCTGCATATGCAGAATAGCTGTTCTGCTGCCCAGTTAATTCCCAGGATCCTACCAGGACTATAATAAACATTTTAATTTCTGTCAAACTGAGTCAGTTTAAACCAACAAAGAATTTGACACAAACGGACAATAAGTTCAGTCTCAGCCTGTGCTCTTTACTAGGGTCTGGAGACTTCCTTGCCTTTCCTGTTTGCAGTGTGATTCATCTTCTCTAAGACTTGTATTCAAAAAATAAATGTGCTAATAAGATATAAACTTCTCTTTATGAAAATAGCACAGATATACATGTACAGGCCTTTCACAGAGCTTTCTGACCCACAGATTCAAGCTCTGAGTCCTCACCTCTCCTACTTTTTACTCTTCTAAACTCCTTTTTCTGAGCTGTTCTGGCTGCAGTCTTCCTGAGATGACATATTTGTTGCATGTTTGTATTCCTCAAGCGATGTGCAATGTCATGTTGACCTACAGCTTTCCATAAATTATAAAAACTGAAAATAATCTCTAATTGTTCTTCTGTGATTCACGTTGTCCAAAATCTTGGTTTTTGTGTTTGTTTCTTTTTTTTTTTTTTAATATGTTTCTATGCCCCTTGCTTAAATATTCCCAAATCTTCTCTGTTACCCTCACGGAAGTGTAGCTCCCGATAAAGTATGGAAAGAAATGAAGAAAGGTTATGGCATTTTTTTCCCCCGTGATTGCTTCTTAAATAACAAAGGGAAGATTTAGGAGTTCTGCTCTTGGTGAATGGAATTTGTATCCAGTAAATTAAATTTAAAGCTGATCTTGGAGACCAGACTGATAAGCAATAGAAATCTGAAAAGCGATAGTGTATTTGAGATTCCTAAGGGAAACTTATTAAAAATTACCCAATTATTTCTTCACATTTTCCCCAAATGTTTCTCTGAACACAGATTATGTCTGTGAGAATTCAAAGGCAAGGGACTGTTTTGAAAAAAAAAAAAGTTATCTACCAAGATAAATTTTAAAGGCTCAGATGTCAATAGAAAAATACTCAGTCTGGTAAAAATAGCCAAAATAATTTTATTGCTTTTCAGCAACCTTTATCCATTCTGATTTTATACATTTAGATTTTGTCTTTTCTTTAATGAAAATACTGGACCGGTGTCTCTCTATGTCTTGCCTCCCATTGTAAACTCGTATAATATCTTGTCTGGGACAGATTGCTCCCTAACTGTCCATGCACAGTGTCTTTCAAAACCACCTGGGCTACTTGAAACAGGGCACTTAAGGAGAACCATGTCCTAATGTCTTTCTGTGACATCAGAGAAGAGCAGGTGGGATGCCCTGGCATCTCAGGTCTCTAGGTGCTTGTATCTGGGGAGCTGAAGCATGTCTTCATAATAAAACACTGACAGTAGTTATTTTATTGAAAAGCAAAATAAAGCAACTTCTACACTGATTGGAAGAAGTATCCTGACAAGGAGCTTTGGTTAATATTCTATGGTTTTGCTTATGGGTGTAGACACGTGTCTGGGAAGTGCTGTGGCTGAACAAGTTACAATCCCTCAGGAAACAGCTGATGCATCCTTAACCACCCTGCTAGGTGGGAACATGTGTTAAACTGCCTTACACTGGAAATGTAGGATTTAATTTCCATTGTGTTGATTTAAATGAACAGCTTTAAAGCACTGGGGTGGGCCAAGAGCTTTGTTCTGTCACCAAGGTGCAGGGGATGCATTGAACATTGTTAAGCCTTTGTGGCTTTATAACTTTTGATTACATGCCCACACATCACATGATTTGATTCACATCTCCTTACTCAAAAAGAGCATTTTATTTTGGTAATAAGTATGTCCTCCTGTGCAGCTATTCTTGAACATTTCTTGCAGAACCATGTGGAATTGCTATTCTTGTCTCAGTTTATTCTAGCAGAAATTATTTCACTGGAGCTAAACCATAATAAGGATATGCACACATATCATTCTGCTCTTTTCCTCCCAAAGTGGTGAAAAAAGATGTCCATTTTCTAGCTAAAGCAGTGCTATTCAGTGTGTAGTCAAGTATCCAACTCAAAGGAAGATACTCCTAACAAATATAATAACCTTCATATTGGTTTTAGTTTGTTTGTTTTTTAAATTTATTTCTTATAGTCTAAGATGCAAAACTATCCATATGCAGGAAAATAGAATGACACCCCCTTTTTACAATGGGTCCCTGAGCCTTGGAGGTCACCATACTTCTCACTACACCTCCAGGATCCCTGAAAATTGCTTTCAATTCTGCTTCCTGTGCTACAAGAAAAAGAAAGCTTTGCTGTAGCAAAGTTGTTTGCTGTCATGTTCTTCACTGCAAAGCTGTCCGGATGGTAGGTTTTTCATAGACCAAAAATTAAAAAATATAACAAAGTCTGATGAAACATAGAGCATAGGGGTAGAAGCCCCATCCCTGGAAACAGTCAAGGTCAGGTTGCATAGGGGTCTGAGCATTCTGATTTAATTAAAGATGTCCCTGCTTGCTGCAAGCAGTTGGACTAGCGATCTTTAAAGGTCCCTTCCAATCCAAAGCATTCTATGATTCTATGATAGTGATCCAGTCATCCCTGTGAATTGCAACTGATCATGGAGCTCAGTGAAGTTGTATCTGTTATTAATTCATATCAGGACACTCTTCTGGAAATTTTTGAAGTCAGGGATTTTCTGCAATATTGTAACACCTTAATTTTAGGGACTAATTTTTCAAAAGAGGTCAGGTCTCAGGTGCTTAGCCTGTTTCGGAATAGTCCCTTTTTCCAGCCATTTTCATGCTGATCTGAACGTCTGATTCTGAAAATAAGATACTGATTAAACAAGCAACAGGATAAGGGCATAGGTAACAGGTTCTGCAGAGGAGATGATGTCTAAGGCTGTATCTATTCTGCAGTGTCTCAGTGTAGTAGAGGACAGCGCAACGTGAACTAGAGTTATGTGCACCAGGGTTGAACAACCTGAGGCATACCTACACCGTAGCTCTGTGTTGCCTTGGGAGGTATGCTGCACCTTCAAAATTGCAGCCTAGATTCAGCTTTTGCTAAGTGAAATAATATATTTTGGCAAAGCTCCAAGCAGCAATTTAATCAAGCCATGGTGCATGCAATTAGAACCTGAAATCCATGTTGGCACTTAAGGAGAAGTAGTAGCTTGTTTTTTTTTTTTCTGCTGTCAAACCTGGTGGGTTTTGCAGACACTTCACACCTTTGAAAATAAGTCTTGTTCTGTATCTGCAACCTAAACCAACCACTTTGCACAGCTTGCTGTGAACAAAGCATGTTGATATAGCCAGCTTCCAGTGTGATAGGAAAATCTTATTTGCCCTAATAGTGCTGGGTTTATTAGTGTAGCCACTGTCCTTTCTTAAAGTGTCCACTTCCCAAGCAAACCTGAGTTTCATCTGGCTGCTAGGATAGTGAACGGACTCAGAAGGAGCTGCCCAACATGATCACAGCAGAAAGTCCAGTGTGAGCCATGTCCCTCCATAGGGACAGACTGCACCAGCAAATCCTGCAAAGGAAGTGGTCGGAGCAGTGCCAGAGACTGATGTCCCTCTCATGAGGGGTGGATGTGGTGTTGGAGCCACATCTGTCACTTCAGCTTCCCTATGCAGTGAGGAAAGTATAAATATTTATGGGAAATTGTCAATCTAGTTTATAGCACCTAAAATTGCTTTCTACTACCTTTCTGCAAGAAGCAGTGAATTAGGTACAGCTATCAAACATGTGAATGTGAATCTGGTTTCCAAGTACATTTCTGGTCATTCAAGAGTCCTGATGATAGGTGAGTCAGGAAGGTAACATCTATATGTCTCAGAAACTCCTATCTGGATTTATTGAATCCCATCAAGCACCTTGCCTCTCCTCCGTGGGGCTTTCTTTGCTGGCAGTATGATTTGTTATGATGTTTTTGTTTAAAACTTCCCTTCTTATCAGCCCAGAGGCTGTTACATGGGTTGCTTGAATGTGTACAGGGCTGGGGAGCACAGGAAACTGGGAAAAAACAACAACTTAGAAGTGTTAGAACAGATACGGTTTCTCAACACAATACACAAGTGTAAATCACACATTTGTTGGACAGAGGAGTCTCCTTGTTAGATGACAGTGCTCTCTGCACTTCTAAAATTTTACCCTGTGAGAATCTCATGGCACTTAACATGGTTTAATGAATCTAATTTCACAGAGCTCCTTTGAGACAGACAAGAGGTCCTGTGGCTGTTTGGAACAGACAGTAAATTAAGCTGCTGAACAGAATGGAATTGATGTAAAGGAGGTTTGTCTCTATTGAGAAACTGAAGAAAAACCCATCTCTCTGAGCTGCAATTTGTCCTAATGAAAATTCAGTTGCTACGTTTGGTCACCTGAAAAGGTCTTTCTATTCATAAGGATACATTGCTTTTCTAGATTCCCACAGTGAGACTATGGCAAAATATCCCAAATATTTTTTAATGTTTGGATCATTGCTACAGTAGCAACACTGAGCTTTTTCTTTGGAGACTCATTGAATGCCCCAGGTTGGAAGGAACCTCCAAAGATCATCTAGTCCAAATCCCCTGCAGTAAGCATGGACATCCTCAACTAGAGAAGGTTGCTCATAGCCTCCTTAAGCCTGACCTTGAATGTCTCCAGGGGCCTCCACCACCTCTCTGGACAACCTGTTGCAGTGTTCCACCAACATCAAAGAACTTCTTCCTAATGTCCAATCTAAATCTACCCTGCCCTAGTTTAAAACCATTGCCCCTCATCCTATTACTACAAGCCCTTGTAAACAGTTCCTCCCCAGGTTTCCTGTAGGCCGCCTTCAGGTACTGGAAGGCCACATTAAGGTCTCCCCAGAGCCTTCTCTTCTCCAGGCTGAACAACCCCAGCTCCCTCAGCCTGTCCCCAAAGGAGAGGTGCTACAACCCTCTGATCATTTTCATGGTCCTCCTCTGGACCCACTCCATCAGGTCCATGTCCTTCCTGTGTTGAGGGCTCCAGAGCTGGGCACACTACTCCAGATATGTGCGCAGCTGCCAGTGTACGCTGGATATTGTTCCTAAATGATGCTAATCTACAGTGTGGGGTTTTTCCTATTATTTGGGCAGCTGTAGATCAAATTGCAGCTACATTATTCGCTCCAGTATTATTATCCTTTTCTTTTTTTCTTAAATGTAAATCTACATTAATCAAATTTTAGCAGAAAGTGTCACTTCAGAAAAGCAGGAAAGAAACATTACCTCTGAATGGGCCAGAGTGTGGGTATGTGATAAGTGGTGGTCATAAAGCTAATGTAAGGAATAAATCATGACTTGTCTCTAGTCAACAGCTTACACTTGCTTTACACCCTCCCCATGCTCCCAGCTCCTGTCTCGTACATTTTATATTAAGTTAGAACCTCTCTTCATTCAATTTACAGACATTTTCTTCCATATTCTTGTCATGCTTCTCAGTAAAGACACTTCCTTTGGCTTCTTGAGAACCAACCCATGCATGCTGAAAAGCTGATATTAGGTTCCCATCAAGTCTTCTCTTCTCAAGGCTAAATACAGACAGGTCCCTCCATCTCTTCTTGCAGAGTATGTTCTTCAGACTCTCTTTCCTGCAATCATCTCTGTGTTTATTGAATCTTTCTTTTACTGAGGGACTCAAAGGTGGACATAGTATTCCAGATGTGGTACAAAGAATAAATAAAAATAAATAAAGTAAATAGAAATAATATTTTCCATATACTTACTGGCTATTTTTATGTATATACTGCCCAGAATACTGTGAACCTATAGTTCTTCCAGATTGCACTGTTGGCAATAAAGTCGAAGGATACTGAAGAGACAGTCTCCACCATAGCTTTCCTGGTCTTTGTGGTACTCAGCAGGCGCAAACACATGGCTATCACCTTGTGGACAGTGCAACCCAGTGTGACTCAGCTTGGACACTTCTGAGACACTCAGGTTTGGGAGTATTTGGGAGGTGGAGATGTGAGTAATGCAAATGCAGCTGCCCAGCTTGGACCCAAGAAAATACTTCACTCAAAACTCTGATTTATTTGCAAAGGGAAATTAGGACCTTACATTTCCTACTGGTTCCAGAGTTGAAATACAACTATCAATCTGTCAATCAGGAACATCGTCTCTCCACAGTCCATTTTAAAACTGTGGTGTTTTCTCTGGGATATTATAATCAGTACTAAGAAGACAGTGTCTACATGGAGGCTATGTCACCATCTGCAACAGAAAATGAATGTCCTTTAGCTTCAGGTGGACTTCAAGCTCTGGCCCCAGGAACACATTGGCAATGTCAACATCTCAGAGCTTTTAAATATTAAAGGTCAGTTGCAAGGTTATAAGCAAGAAGCAGTGAAGTTATTTTGGAGTCCCCACCTGCCTTGTACTGCTATGTAATCTTGTGACACACTGCAGGACTGAAGCAGTGGTTTCCATTAGCTTTTGGTAAGAGGGCTGTTTACTAGTTAGTGAGTGTTGTTCCTTAATGAAATTGTTTCCAAAAGGTAACTCAGGAAGAAACAAATCATTACCAACCAAATAAAATTGCCTGTTTTTTTTTTTTTTTTGTTAGCAGGGGGAAGGGAGAAGACAACATTTTTTTTAGCCTTGCATTTCTGAAAATTGTGGCAATTAAGATGGAAAAATATAGCTAAATGTTTGCAGTAGTCTCAATAGCTGTCATATGCAAAGAAGCAGTGTTTAAACAGTGAAATAATTGCATTTGTAAAAAGAACATCAGAAACAGGGAATACTGTCAGAATAACATCTAAGATTTCTGTGGAGGACCCAGGAATTCCTTTTTATAAGCGTGTCCTGTGTAATCAAAAATAAACCAAGAAGGACATGAAAAGAAATGTACTCAGAGAGAAGAATTGCTTGGAAACCTTTTTTTCTTTTCTTCCTGCAGGGGATAGCACAGTGAGCTGCCACATATGCGCTCTGCCTCCACACAGAATTAACTGTTGAAGTGAAGTAAACTAAGCACTAAGCTGGCACACTTTGAAGAGATCTGTGTGGAAGACTTTGCTTTCCATGAGGAGTGCAGCTCTTCTTCGAGACTTGATAAATCTGACTGTGAGTGACTCATGTCACATTTACACATGATGACAAAAGGGACTAAAATTGGAGTTGATGGTTCTAAAAGCATGAAATGGCTTCGGGAGTTAAAAGAGCTATCATTGATAAATATGGTTATTTGAGACTCATTAACAGATGCATAAAGTCTAGTCAGAAGAGACAGAATGAGTGTGCATGATGTCAAGATGTCCCTAATTAGTTCCTATTTTTGGCCACTTTCTCTTGTAGTTGAATTCTTTTCCACTTGTAACATGGTAGGGCTCCTTCCTTCTCACTGTAATCTCATGGGTTACTTACCCATCCCTGCAAAATCGTATTATTTCCCCTTGGCAAAAAGGAGAAAATGCTTTGAGGTAGCAGAGGGAGAAGGAGAACAGAGCTAAAAGAGGGAAAGAGTTTAAAAGAGGCACCAGAATGTCAGCAAGTGTATGTATAGCTCAAACGATAATGGTAGGTGCCCTGACACACAGACCACATCTTTCAGTAAGGGTCTGGTTTAGTTTTACAAGCACAAAATCAACACAGGCTGTCATTGCACAGTTGAATGCAAAGCTCCTCTAAAAGCATGGCACAAATGTCATATGTGGTCTGTAATCCCTGGTGAACCTCTGAAGACCCTTGCATGTTTCTCCTGCTCATATGCCCATTGAGTCTATGCACAGGGGGACAGAGCCTCATATGTTAAGGGGTTTTTTTTTTTGTGTGTGTAGTTTTTCTAAGAATTTTGCACTATTTTCAGTGGTTATGGAACTCACAAGCTATTGTTAAAACTCTGGAAGATGGCTTATCTTTGAGGAAGGAAATGGAGGTGATTAGCTTTCAGGCTCCATGAGATCTGGGCAGATTTGTCTGGCTAAGGAGAAATGACACCCAGGAAAAGACTGCCAGTAAATGAGTACATATTCTGAATTTCATGCCAGATACTCATTCACTTAGGAGACAGACCTTAACTTTTGTGATAGCAGTAATGTACCTTTAAACCTTCTCCAGTGGTTTTGCTACAGTTTACTCAAGGCACAGCAAGGAATTCAAGAGAAGACAGCTGGGTACTGGCTTTTATTCTGCCATTTTTTCTGGATGAGGCCCTTACTTGGGAATAACTTTCATGACCATGATGTGGAGGTCTTATGGGCTGGTAGCATGAAGGAAACTTTATACAGGGCTGAAGTCCTACATCATGAATATAGTGGATATGGAAACGCAAAGCCCAGCTCACCTAGGCAATGTCATGACATTTTGAAGAGTTGACTGTAGGGAATGCACCCCAATCTTGATTTTCAGAAGATGAGTCTAGTTTTCAGAAACAGAGAATAACAAATCCAGCACTTCAATAGTCATATTCCTGCTTACACCTGCATATTCCTGACAGAGCTGACCTAAGTATTTTAAACATGGCATTTGAATTAGCTATGCAGGTGCTTCTCTGTGCAAATGAACAGTACTTTTTTCTTATCTCTTTTATAATGTCATTGAACATCTGCAAGGAAAACATGTGTGAAATTTCTGTTGTAAAGTAGGAATGGATAATCTGGCTCGAAAAAAAAGACATGAACCCAAAATAAAGTCCTCCAAACTTTGGAGAATTCACCTTCAGATCTATATTCAACTCAGGTCAGAATTTTATTTCATGTAAACAGCTTTTTTCACATGAGCCCTTCCATTGACTGAGAATCCTGGCTTCAGTTTTGAGGGATCAAATGCTGTGCAGATTGGGCTCCCTGCTAATTTAAACACAACATCTAAAAACTAATTGTCCAGATCATCATTAACGATAATAGCCTAGTCTGACCAGAAAATAATTAGGCATTCTGCATTCTCTTGTTGTTTCTCTGCAAAAAGTGCCTATCATGCATTCTGACTCAGTGGGGAAGGTGTTCGTTGCTGATTTACCAGCAAATTCTTTTTTCCTTGGTGGTAAGATAATGAAAGAAGCAGAAATCTCACAGCAGGAGCGTCATGAAGTGATAGGGCAGACAGCTGTCCAGACAAAAATCTGGAGAGGGAAGGTGAAAGGTGAGGAAGAAAAAACATTGAAAAACAATGACAAATTCATAGAAGGAAAAAAAAGTGCAGAAACAATTTCTTGTCTGAAGGACTCAGCACAGTTTATTTTAAGGCTAAGAAACTGCTGTGGACTTTATGATGCTTATAGCTCTTGGGGAAAAGAGAAATGCTTGACAGGTCTCCATCTGCACTATGGTTAGACTTGAGGCTCTTAGAGGTCTTTTACAACCTTAATGATTCTATGATTCTCTGATCTAGAAGCACCCAGAACACTGAGTGCAGTTTGAAAGCATGGAGAACAGGGATTGTCTCAGCCTTGTACATGCACCTGCTGAAGTGATTTGATGTTCAGTGATGGTGCTATTCCAGTTGTTAGTGAAGCTATTCTGTACAAGTAACTACCTGTGAAATTTGGTAGTCTCTTCTGGTGTGGCACTAAAATACATGGCTTTAATGCTTTGAAGTCCTTACATCTTCAGGCTTGTGTCTGCAATGTCTATTATTCTTGACGAGGATTTTCTTTGGGAACAGAAGTCACAACTGGCTGTCTTAACAAGATGAGCAGGAGTGAATGGCTTAATTCTGTATTTTCTAGATAGTGTGAAAACTAGAGGAAAGCGAGAAAAGGGAGGCTGAAGGAAGGCCAACCCAATTTACATCAGAGGAAAGCAATCATCTGAATATTTCATTTCTAGCTGGAAAATGCTGATGACAAGTAGAATAATTTGTGAACCTATTCCTTATTTTTCTGAAGAACTGTATAAGAAAGATCTCACATTTGAACAGCTAATGGTAACTATAGGGAAGCTGTACAGATCATAGAGTAATATTAGACATAAGTATTGTTTTGTCATCCCTCATGAGTTTTGAAAATTGGGTGACATACAGATATGCATACAGGTATATTGACATTTTTTCACATATACTGAACAAGAAAGTATCTTATAAAGATTTTCATTTCCCACTTAATGGCTGCTCCAAACCCAAACTTCTGGAATATGAAGCATCTATATATAGTTTGTATATTGAATGTGTACTGCATCCAACCTGCTGCCTCAGATATGAGAATTAGATGACCATAAACTCTATTCAAAGGGATGGACAAATGTTGCATGAGAGGCCCCAGGACATTTTAGGAGTATGGTATGACAGCCTCATATTTTCTGGGAGGGAAGGAAATATCTGTACCAGTATGTACCGTTTTCCAAATGGTATAGATTCACATAACTGGTGAACAATATATCCCTGGCCTGGTATCTGTCCACAGTGGGACAAAACTACATCTACAATCAGAGATAACTGAGGTTCTGCTATGCAGAAACTATTCTCCTCTGGTATGAGTAACCATTTGCCCATGTATTCTCTGCTATGAATACACAGACAAGCCACACAGTCTAACACAAAAGGGAATAAAAGGTAATGTGTTGAAATACTTCTGTGCTCAAGCATGTCTTATAAAAACTGGCCATGCTCCCAAGCTGATGGGGTTTAAGACCTTGACAAGAGCATTAGCCAGTTCCCCAGTGTAATTCTGACTGAAATGAGCATTGGATGAGCTCTTGGCTTATTTATGAAACAGGTAGATAAAACTCTGTGGGTTTTTGTCACTGCTGGGATGGTCTGTGGTAGAGAGGAACTTTTTTATCCTTTGACACTGATGCAGTAATTAGGGCCTGTACTCAGTCTGGAAAAACATCTCATGCATAGTGGTTCAGCACTGTCAAGTGCCTTTGGAAACCTACAGCTGACCATTAGGAAATACTACACGCAGGATCTTAGCCTACCTGATCTTGAGCTTAAGATGTTGCTTACTTGTGATTATGAATGATGTGGACTCTTTTATTTAATGTAACTCAAAATAATGAAATACATGTAGATTTGGCAGCTTCAGTGAAGCTAGGGGACATTTTTCCTATTTATTAGTGTACACAGACAGTAGTGAGGAACTCTATCTGATGCTGCACTGCTATAGTAGTACTTGGTCTAGAGAGGAGAAATACAGAATTTTTGCTAAAAAAACCAGGACATAAATGTTCTTTCTGTTCATTTAATTGAAAAAAACATATTTCTGATCACTTAAAAATTTATCATGAATTTATAAAAAATGGGAAGCCAAGACTAAAAGAAATCACCATCATATTTAGCCCCTTGCAACTGAAACCAAGCATGCGATAAAGTCCTATTTGGAATGACATATGGAGCATTTAACAGACCTGCACCTTTACGCCACTGCAAGCCATTAAATACTCTGCAACTGCCTGCTGAGATCCTGTTTGGGACCAATATTGTGAAACCAAGAGCTGCAGTTACAATGTGCCAGAAGGAGGGAGCAAGATATACTGAGGGCATCTGTCATCTGTGCTGGGCTTCTGACAGTGCTTACCTTGCACTCTGACAGGCAATGTTTCCTGGCAAAATTGTCTTAGTATGAACTATACATGGAAAAAAGAAGAAAACCAGCAAATTTAGAAGACATTCAGAAACTGTACTACCTGTGTGGGATATTTGAGACCTAACTCACTGAGAACAGCAGAATAATTTTCATTGGCTTTGGAGCACTTAAAAACTTGCAGTCCTTTTAGTAAGGTGTAATTTCAGTTTCTGTCTAGTAGAGTTGTAAAAGTCCCATGCAATGCTAAGTTCAAAATAATTCTAAGACTTTTGGAAACTACAGATGCCTTTGGGATACATGATAACTAGAGGAAGTGGACAGCTGCCAGAAGTTTAAACTATGTAAGTGAATCACACTAATATAAATTCAGTCAAACTTATGTGATAGATTGACCCCCAGGGTAAAGTGATTGAGCTAAAACTTTTGTTACTGACAAACTTATGTAAATAGCGGTTCCCAGGAATTGAAGATGAATGATTCTCACCTGTTGTGGCTCCTGTGACTTACCTGTATGGAGACGCTGCTGTAGGAGCCACCTATGACTCCTGCAATGAGTAATGGTAAATTCTCTTGAATGGCATATGAGCCATCAGGGCACATATACTCTGTTTCATCCACTTTAGTCAAAGATGCCCTGACAAACTCCAAAGACTGTTCTAAGGCATATGTATCCCTGGAACATGTGTCCAAGATATGAACTCCAAGTTTAATTCCTGGCAGCAAGTAGTTGTCTCTGTTGATTTCATCAATGGCAAACAGCATGGCCTCCAAGCGTTGGATACCTCGGTCTTCATTGATTCTCCCACATTCTTCTATCCCAGTGCCTTTTTCATTGATTGGGAATAAGCCACCTAAGACCAGGTCTCCTTCTATCTTAATTTCCTTCCTTACAAAGCTGTGGTCACTTAGGGAAAGAAAAACTCCTTTGGAAAACAAAGCTAGAGCAAGGACTTGGAGTCTGGTGAACATCTTCATTGGTCCTGTTTTAGTAGCTCTAAGAAACATTGGTTGGAGCAAAAGTGCTCTTCAGTCCATGTGATCCATTGCCAAATTTGAAGTGCTGTCCAACAAGCCAGCGAAGAACAAGCCAGCAAGTCTTTCCACTGGGCCTCTATAGAAAAGATTGAAGGAATTAGAAAAGTCAAAAGAAGATGTGAGCTGCCGCAAAACTTTCATGAATAAAACATCCAAGAGCAGTGTTAAGAGATTACTGGATAGTATAGGAAGTAAGAAATATGTTTATCTTCTATTCTTATGGAGCACCTTACTCCGTTTTTACATAACTGATTACAGGCTAAGCATCTACCATCACAGCCATGTGCAAAGACCACAGATGTATGGGGTGATATATTGATGCTGACCACTGCTCAACAATGTTTTACATTTTGCAAGCACAGAGGCCACTTTTCTAAGTTTTCTTATACCATCCTCACTTACTACATCATCTCTCTTCTGGACTTAGAGTCTTATGGACTCCAATTTTTCACTGTGTCTCCAGTTGCCTCCAGCATTTCCTTTATAAATGTTTTTTTTTTTTTTTCTTGATTGCATTCTACTTACTGTTCCTTCAACTATCTGTCACAGTGTTATCTCCTTGCTGTTAACTTTGTCTGAACTCAGCAGTTGACCTTCAGAACCAAGGTCTATTACTGAAGTCCACCTGACTTGACTGCCTTTACCCGCCTGCTCATCTGATGCAAGCAAGGAGAGGATGGGATAAACCACCTGGTGCTTTATCTCTAGTTTTGGGCTGTGAAAAATGTTTGAAACTCAGAGAATCCCTGTTTTACCAGGTGAGAACAGAAGGTTGTACCTGTAATAGAAAAGCAACAAAGTCCATGTAATACCAGTTGACTGTTCACATGCTCCCTGGAACAATTTTGACTCAGGTCAACTAGCACTATTCTAAATGGTGCCTAGGCATGGTTCATGGACAAGCAGAGACCAGAGACTATTCCAATTAAACAGGTTTTATGTGGTCACAGAGTTTCAGACATTTCCTGGTAGCTGGCATCACCAACAGAGAACAGCCCATGGTCCACTTATTTATTAGCACTACAGTTCTACAAGGCACTTTACTAAGTGACCTACCAAGGGTTGTTATTATGTAGAAGGCCTGGAAATTGAACCTGGCTTTCCATCAAATGCCTTAATCACAAAACCATCCCTTCTTAAGGCACAAAAGTTTCTCTTGCAAGCAAATTAAGTAAAAAAAAAAAAAAAAGTGACATGACAGAGAAAATAAGAGACATGATAAGGAAGCGTCTCATACTTGATGCCTGCTTAGAGCATGAAAATGATTATGGATGGTCTCGCTTCTCTATAATGTTAATCACAGTTCAGTGCTCTCTCTGTGTTACTTGGGGAGAACAGAGCAGTGATGTATGTATTTAGGATATGATTTTACTCTCACTAAGGTCAAGAAAGTTTACCAGTGACCTTAAAAGAAGAAAAATCAAGCCTTAGAGTGAAGATTACATTGTAACAATTTTGTAACTAAACAGATACACACTATTTCTGCAACATAGATGTGTGATTTGTCCATAAACTCCTTGTCAATATCTCTTAAAACACGACAAAGTGGCTACCTTGATCTCCCAAGTGTGGTAATATTTAATTAGATCATTTTAATAATTTATTTCTGTACTTACATTTTCCTTAACAGAGTATATATATATAATTATTATTAAAGCTGCAGGGTTATTTATAATTTAGAAACACTTAACGCAATGAAATTACAATAAGCAGCAATTAAGATATAACACAATGATGGATGAGCCTTCTTATTGCAAGGCAGTTGTTTATCCTGGTACAATTTCAATGCTGTTGTACCAAATGGTGTGAAAGGATAGCTTCTTATTCATATTTAGTCCAACATTGTTCTCTCATAAATAAGTAATGCGTCAAATGCACTATTAAAGGTCTTTCTCTGCAATCCTAGTAATGTGTGTAGTCTGAGCTGCAGGCTGTCTCACTAGAATTTTCTGCTCAGAAATAAGTGCTATCTCAATGGAAATCAAGCTTCATCATCCCTCAGTGGTCTATAAGGAGGCTAGTTTGATGATCACCTGTGATTTATTAAGCATGCCCAGAATATATATTTCCTGGAAAAGTTAGGAGGAATGAAGTAACTGTACTCAGGAGCACTTTAAGTGTCAGACTTAGTACTGTAATTTAAGAAATATTATTCAAGCATATACACAGATATAAAATGGTGTTACTATCCCATAAAAATAATTATCAGAAAAAAAGGTGACATTTGTCACTTAAGCAGTTGTATGGTTAATAACTCAGTAAGACCAACTTCTATTGTCCTCATAACTAATACACTTTGTTCAGTTAAAAACAGGATTTGTGTGGGTTTTTTTTGTAACTCAATATCCATTGTATTTATTTCTGTAGTTTCTGTCATCACTGTAACACAGCAAATATTCATACATTTATTCTTACAACACTGGTAAAATATTTATTTTTTCTGTTTTGCACTAGGAAAAGAAGAAGCACAGAAAGATTAAATGAGATTCTTAGGAATGCAAGTTCAGATTTTGATTTGTTTGGCACTCACAATCACTATAAAACTTTGAAAAGGTCTCTGCTTCTCTTTAGGAATTGAAGACCATGCTTTCAACTATGCCCTGCACCCTCTGATTCCCACTGAGGCATTGACTCCAAAAAACTTCCTAAGCAAGTCGGTCTCTCCTCCAAGCCCCTTCCTGAATGATTTACCTAAGGTCATCAGCACAGCCAAGAATCAAATCTTGATCTTTCCCAGTGCTCCTCTGAAACCTTAACGATAAACATCCCTTGTTTCCCATTGCTCCTTATGGCTTTTATGTGAGTCTTTTATAAGGTCATATGTAAACCAGTCTGTTTTTCAAAAGCCCTTCAACACTAACAGGAACAACTAACTTTGATGAAGAAAAGGCTTGTAACTAACATCCTCTATGAGGTTTTCTAAGATTTAACCTGGGATATGCCTAAAGCAACAGTGAATTTACCCTTGAACAGAAAGGAGGCCGTTCTCAGTCCCCTGGCTCCTTCATAGGTGATGGCTTCTGCAAATGACATCACCCTCCACCTTGCACCACATCTGTGTCTCAGGGATCTGTGTGCCTCTGATGTATCAACAATAAAAGCTATAAAGGTATCAAAAATTATTTCAGCATTGGAATTAAAAAATATACGTGTAAAATGAATGATGCTACAGAGAAAACTGATTTTCCCTGGAAAGAATGCAAAGTCTTTCTATATTCTATTGCTTAAGCTTGTTATAGTGGCCCTGCTGAGGGAAACCAAAATCAGTCATAGCACAGTAGAGGATCAATCCCAGCAGAAGTCAAGAAGGTGTCAGAGAAGGTGAGGATTGGCAATAGGCATGACCATTTCTGTTTCTTCCTTGCCACTTTGTGTTGAGAGAACCAGTCTGAAGGTGTCCAGGGATATGAAGGGTGGAGGTGGTTGGAACCGCACCTGAGCTGGAGAGCACAGATGACTCAGCTCCATGATCCTAGTCTACCTGGGGACATGCTGATTGGGAAGGGGTGCCCATGAGTAGGGCCCATCCACCTACACGAATTACCTTAGCCTCTCCACTTGGCAGTTCCTGTGAAGCTCTGAGCTTTACAGGAGGCTTTGAAACTGTAGAGACACCACGCATACAGAGTCCTGCTTTCCAGGAAAACATGATCATCCTATTTCCCATGTTCAAATCCTTTGTTTACAAACAGAAGACAGATATCAAAACTACAGCTTTGGGTATCAGACATGCTTCTCTCCTTCTGCAGACTCAGTAGCCTGTGCACTGCTGCTTATGTGGTGGCATCACAGTGTCCTGACAAGGAACAAGGGTTCTGTGCACAGGCTGGTAAGCAGAGGCCTTAATCAGTGAAGACTTATTTGTCAGGGGAGGTTTTCCCTTTGGTCTATGGGGGAGGGATGATTCCAGGAGCAATGGCTTCTCAGTGGTGGGACTCCTGAAGGAAGCTGTGAAGCAGACTTGGGTGGTCGGAAAGCAGCATCACTATGGTGACACTGAACAGACAGTTTGATGTGAAGAAAGGAAGTTATTTAAAGCAGCTTGCAAAGATGGGCTAGCAACTCAAATTTCTCTCCTCTCAGACATGCACCTCCCACATGCTTTCTCTGGAGCCTGCATAATTCACTACTATATATACAAACATTTTGTAGCTATTCCAGGATGACACAGCCCATATTCCTCCCTTTAACTATGGTAAAGGTAGCCCTGCAGAGTTGAGATTTGTCATGTCCTAACAGAAGTGGTTTCACTATGCTGGCCATGACAATTTGGCTTTACAGTACTCTCTTCTACTAAAAACATGGGACATTTGGGACATTTCAAAGTGAAGTACCTGTTGATCAAACTTCAAGTCTTTATTTTTTCATTTGTATTTAATTTTTTATGTACATCTACTTTCAGGGTTGTATTGTTCTGTGAATATTAAAAATATGTATAGTCCTGCCTTATAGGCTTTGGATCCCTGGTGGAAATATATGTAGAGAAGGTTTCCATCAGCACTTCCCCATGTGAACTTTAGCCAGCAGCACCTGATTTGTGAAACAGTCTCACTTGGCTCTTTGGAGCACCTTCTTTTTCCACCAGCAAAGGTCCACAGGGGAGAGCTACACGTGCTCCTTGAAGACACTGTCAGCACTTCCCTCAGTAAAAGCAACTTGTGTTAACTGGCAGCTGTGATGCTCATGTCAAAAAAAACACCTTGCCTTTTGTTCTGAATAATCAATTTTGGCGGACTATTTCTGTCCCTGTAAAAAGATGACTGCACAAATCCGGTATTTCTTGGTGTAAGTTTGCTTATTTACCAAGGATGTGCACATGTTTTTTTCTGTGAAAGCAACTAGAAAGAGAAAGAGATGTTTGAGTTTTCGACATTCAGTATCCCACTGGTATCATCTCCAAAACGAAATCTGTCTTTCATGGTTTTCTTACAGGGGTATATTCACACAGCAGCTCTGGTCTTCTGCAGGCTTTCTGCTTGTAGATCACAGAATAGCTCCATCTGTGATATCAGTTCAGAGGTGAATTCTTATTAGGCCAAGTGTCTTCAGCCTATTTTTCTAGGTGTCAAACTCCAAACAGAAGTGCATTTGAATCTTTTATTTAGACAGAAGGATTGTAAATTGAATATGATAGTTCATATATCAATGACGATTTTGCTGATACGTTCCACCGTATCAGCACCAATGGCTGGCATTGGCAGTCTATCCAACATCTGTAGACTTTCTAACTTTCCAGTTATAAGGATGGAATGGGAAAATTTATTGAGAGCTGAGGCACCTCAAAACTCCTACTTTTTTTATAATGTCATTAGCTAACAAATGGGACAATCTACATCACTGGACTAAAACTCTGGAATGTTTTCCCCTCAACCCTACCAAATGCTATATCCCAAGTTCCCCCACATTTGTTCCACTTTGCAGTATTTTGCAGGGCTCATCTTTTTACCCAGCTTCCTGAGAATGGATGCAACATGAGCTGAAGTGGGTGCTGGAGAAGATTATGTTTAGCCTTATTGTGGGTGGCTCCCTCTTGGCAGTCATGGATTTTTACTGCACTATTCAGGACTACAATGTGATACTGTGGCGCCTGGAGCCATATGTTAACTTGGTGTCACCTACCACCCTTAGTAAACTTACTTTGGAGGAGGACTGTGCTCATTGGAAAGTCACAGGGGAGGTTCCCCACACCTGTGCTCTTTTGGAATATTACAACACTGAAGTTAATAGTTCCATCAATGTATCTGTCTCCAAGGACACCCCACCATAAAGATATCTTTCCCTAAGCCCTTGCTGTGCTCTACAAATCTTATCCTAAGGAAGCAGATTTCTAAAACAATTCCAATTTTGGCTCAAAGTTCTGGCACATCTTTCAAGACTGACACAACAAGTTAAATGCCATGATTTCTTTCTTTCAGAGATCATGGATAACTTGCACAGTAGCATCTCTCATCCAACACATTTGGCACATTTATATGTGCTCTGCCAGAACTTGACCTTAACACATTATGAGAAGTGCACTGGAGATAAGGTATCTTACTTCATTGGAAAAAAATGATGGACAAGCTTGAGTCTCCTTACCAATTCTAATTAGAGATGCTGTCACCTCTGGAAGAGAAATATTTGTAAAGGAACCCAAGCCTTATGGTGACAGATATGTCCAGGTACACAAATTGCACACATCCTGATTCTGTCTGGTTGAAATCTCATAGATCAGGGAAAAAAAAAAAAAAAAAAGAGGCAAAAGTTGCAGAAAACATAGATAGAGAAAACAACTAAATTTCTTCCACAGAAATGAAGAAGTTTCCTTTGTAAAATGTTAATCAGGTGCTGACAAATACATTTGTTGAAAATGAATCAAAGTACTTTAAATTTCAGTTGCTGGCTGTTATATCTCAGAATTATTTTTTTTTTCTTTCCTTGTGAAAAATGTCAAAAATGGCTTCACAGCTAGGTGATTTTGCGCTTTTCATTTCAGCTTGGAAATTCATACCTGAAAAACGTTAATTAATACAATTACCACTGCCAGGAGCATGTCAGTACAAGCCTTCCAAGTTCATCCTGTGCCTAGCATATTGAAGAAGAGTTGAAAAAGCCCTAAAAATTTAGGTGGAATTTCAGTATAAAGAATGACAGATAAAGCAAGATGTAATATGTAATTGTAGAAGGAGACTTTTCCTCTTAAAATACAAACTTATGTTCCATTATTTTAGAATGAGAAGAAAAAAAATCAGAACACTGCATTATTGTTTATACTGTGTTAGCATCAACAAGAGATGCTTTATGATTTCTACAATGTCAACATGTAACAGATGCCCAGCCCTTTCCTCAGAAATCTATGATATATTCATCCAGTTCCAAAAAGAGAACTTAAAATATTAATCACACAGGAAAACAGATGCCTTTGACATGATACTCAAAGCTTCTAGGTATTAAAGAACTCTATAGATTAGAACAAGACCTATTAATTTATCCTAGTAAGGAACAAGGAGCTCTTGGAGATTGCCAGACATTAATGTTGTGTGGAAATATGGGTCTTTGTTAATTGTTAAATTCCATGAGTGCATTTGGTACTGGCTGAGTCCTTCTAAAGTGAGGTTGGTCTCAGGAGAAGGAGCTGCAATGAGCAGACCACCAGAGCCAGAGATCTGGGTCACGCCATGCAGTCTCCTAACTCATTATAGTTTCTTCCTTACTTTGACAATAAGTATACTGAAGTGTACTGAGAAGTCCAGCTATGAGCCTGAGGCTTTGTACCATCTGGACAATTTGTGGTGTAATGATCTTGATGTAATGCAGGGTTAGACCTTTGAAAGTCCCACCACCTTCCCGTCTGTCTTTTTTGGATTAAGCTGAATCCTACTGCTTTTTATCCATCTGCTTATTTCTTCCAGGCATTGGTGACAGCTGAAAGCACACCAGCAGAAACAACAACAAAAAGACAAGTGCTGTCTGCTTATTGATTGTGTGTTAGTTGACTTTAATCTCAGTACCCCTGTGTAGTCCCAGAAAGACATGGAAGAGTAAAAGTGGGCGTATAAAGACTTCGGAGACAAAGAAGCAGCTGGCTTCTGTGACCTGCGGATGTCACAGCAGTTATTCCTGATAGGTGATGCAGGGACACCGTTGTCATCCTAAGGTCAGCAGTGTCAAACGCTGGGTGAGACAGGTAATGGAGTAAGTGTGGAGTAGTCCTGCACAAAGTGAACCATGACATTTTCAGCATCATGTCCTGGGATGAAACTTAGCTTAGAGGAGCTTTAACACTTGTACTTAATGAAAGTGAAACTTAACTAAGTGAACTTAAATGTATAGTCCCTCAAGGATTATCCGTATATTTAGTCTTTGGACAAGGATTTAGCCTTTCCCTCTAAATTGATGCTTAACCATCTATTTTTTCCTGCCTCCACGGAAGTAATTTCTTTCTTGTGCTCATAATCACTTTTCAGCCCTCTGCAACATCTGCAAGGTTTTTCTTGGGCCCACATCTCTCCATGAGTTTCTGACAGTGCTCCAGCCAAGGTGCTCTGACAGTGCGTTTTTGGCTCCCTCCGAATGGCATCAGTGCAAGCTGCCAGATTTCACTCTTATCACTGCTCTGCCAAGACATTTCCCTCACATTGAGGTAATAGGGCCAAAATATGGCTGAGCCTCTGCATATGTGGAATGCAGAGAGTCCTTTCTCACTACTGCTTCTGCCGAGAGCCAGTCTGGCTTCCAGCACAGCCAGCCTTAGACTTATGCAGGCCTTTCAAAGCAGCTAATTGTGCACCCTTTCTCTTTTCCATCCATATGTGGAATGACTTTTGCTTCCACACAGCCTGCTGTAATGGGACCCAGTCCTAACCTGGATCCTCAAGTAGCGGCATTCAAACCTGTCCTGATGCCCTCATTATCACTGGTCAGGACAGGAAAAAGTGAAATGGTAAAGATGATGGCTAGCAGCGGGCAAAGCCCCCTCCATGGCTCCTTCTTACCCCGCTGTCACTTAGTTATAAGTCAAATAAAAGCCTTCCCAAGCTGGTGCTCCCATCCCTGTCTGGTCTGAGCTGCATCTCCTTCTGCCATAGCAGTACCAAACACTCAGATGGGGATTTTCCAAGTTAAGATGATTCTTCTCATTTGTCAAATGAGGCAATATTTCTCCATCTGACATCTGTGCTTCAGAGCAGGATCTGTTGCCTTGCCTATGGCTGTTAAGTGCTGAACTATTGTCTCATCACTACTGAACATTCACTGATGAGATTCAATCAGAATAACTTGCATACTTAACATATGGCAACATTTTAGGCACGTTTGACTTCCCCCAGGAGAATCCCCTGCCTATTCTGACTTAAGAAAGACACAAGATGTCTCTGGAGACCTCCAAAGACATAAAAGTCTTTCTAATGAAATCTTGGGCACTTGGTTTAGGTGGATGAGTTCACCTAACATCTAGGATATGAGGTCAAGGTAGGTGCCCAATTGCACAAACAGGGTTTCACCTACCGGTCATATGTTTTGCTGTGTTCTTGATAACAACATAAAGCAATAGAAAGGGATTAAAACAGAGAAAGACTGTTGAGGTTTTTAAAGGAAGGAAAGAACATTTTAGCAGTGGATTGTAGATTTTTTGCTGCTGAGCTTTTTTGTCTTGGTTTCTTTTCTGTCTGTTTTGTTGTTAGTTTGTTTGTTTTTTAATATAAAAGGATTAAAAATTTAACAACAGTAGCATCTCTTGAAATGATCCTTTCACCCTCACCAGAGCCCAGACTGGTAACTCTTCCATCACATAAATGTTACCTTCAGGCTACAGCATTCAGTGGACTGTGAAATCACAATTAACAGAGCAAGTGTTTTGTAAGTGAGCAGAGATGGCTGCAAATTACACCCTGCTATTAGCTGATTTTAGAACCAATGCTGTTGAACAGCTTCATGATTACTGGGCTGTGGCGTGTATTAAAAAAACATTAATAAAACATAATTGATTGTGAATTGTGCTTACTGACTTTATAGTTTTAATCACAAATGTCACAGTTTTCTGGAAACAAAAGCTGCCCTCAGTAGTATATAGGAACTGGATTGTTCTGAAAATTTTACTGAACTTGATTTGCAGCTGTTGCAAATCTGTAAACTGCTGAAACCTATGGGTTTTGCTGACTTAGAGATCCTCTTTGCATTTTTCTTTTCCATTTGGCAAAGAAAGGTGCGAGACTGCTTTGCCTCTACCAGAAAATATTTCTGGAAGTTTGATGGAAACAATATCCTTAATCTCTCAGACCTGCCATTCACTCAGTTTGCCCTTAGAAGCAGGTAACATCACTGATGGGGAACAAGAGATGGCAGTTCCTATTTGCTGAGAAACAAGCAACAATACAGAGCTATTTTTAGAAAATACACACATTTATTTCTCTCTTTCAGGCCCCAAATTGTTTTCCAGCCTTAGTTGTGTTTTCTTACAGGACCTCAGTAATATTTTATTCTGATTCATGACCCTGTCTGGGCTCATGGATAAAGAAGGTATGCCACAGTAAGTTTATGGTTACATTTTTCGAACTTCAATGGCCTGCTATGAATTTATGGACCTTAGAAAGGCCATTCACAATCAGGCTAATCTGGGACTTGGACACAATTCAGGTCCAAGTTAGTGATACAATCTACCTGTTCTGCATCCGATAGTTATATGGAGACCTAAAGCTCACTCTCTGGCTGAGAATTCCCAAAGCGTTTACCTTCAGGCACTACTTGCATTTACTGAACAAGGTGACACCCAGCATGACTTATTAGCCAAATTTAGTCAGGAGAAGACTAAACTCCCCAAATCCTCAGGGAAAGGTGCTCAGTTATATGGGCAGGATCTTGCCCTACCTATAGAGGTTATTTAAGCTCATACAATTTTCTTACCCCACAGAGAGGTGGCATAAAGTGAGGAATAGAACTCAGGAGTTCTGACTCTCTCTTGCTATGACCGCCAGAAATGCTAGTGCTAGGAGTGAAGAAAAATCTTAGAGAGGATATAAAATGAGGTAATACAATATGTGCATTATTTATTGACTTTTTGACAGCCTGTGTCCTGGCAAACAAAATAGTATAAACACTGGGAGTAGGTTGCTGAAAAGCATTTCCTGCTAAAGAGCTAACAGTAAGGGGTTTTAAAAATAAAAATAAACCCATGAAAGACAATTTTTCCTGTTTCTGGAAAGACATATTCTACAAAGGCAGTAACAAACATGCCTCATCCTGACCACGGGAGTGATTTCTACTGGCATGAAATGACATATAAGTCAGTCACTACTCAGACTCATTTCGCAGCTTTTTGTAGGTGAAAGTGCATCCTGGAACAAATACCTCAGATCTACAGCAAGCCGTTTCTTTTTCCATATCCTCTGTCCAACCTCAGATCTGGTGTAAGCTGTTTGCTTGGCTTCTTCCTTGCAGATCCACAGCAGTGTATGTACATGAATATATATTTTTATGCGAAAAGGCAGAACCTCACATCCTCAACACACTCAGTGCCTTCTCTCACTCTAAATGGATATTGCTATGGCAACAACTGCTTAACTCAAAATTTAGAAAGGCACTTAATACAAATTATGAAACAAGAGGTGCAGCAGTGTTTTGTGTGAAGCCATGGTTTGATGGCCTGCTGTGGCTCTAGTCACCAATGGCTCCAGGATGCCCTGGTGACCTTGCCACCTGTGGCCTGACATCTTCTGCTCAGAGTGGCACAGGAAATAGCTTTCTCTAATACTGGCTTTGTCTTTATTCTCTGTCAGTAAGTGGCATTTCAGCCATCCGATTTGTCACAGAACTGAATTCACAGTTTGTCCCTGGTCCTCAATACTTCTGCCAAAATACTTCATGGTCTGATTGCACAAGAGGGGAATTCCTTGCTAATGAATGCAAGGAAAGACACAGTCTCTGTTTAGAGTCTCTTGAACAGTACTGGTGTGCTGCATCAGAACGCCTGGGGCAGATGAAGGAACCAGATGAGATGTTGGGCAAATTACATTGCATGTCTGTGACACTTCTCGTTGCGAGGAGGTGTTCCATGATGCCAAATCTCAGACATCGTGACAGAGGAAGGACTAACACAAACACTCTGAAGAGTTCCTAGTGAATTTAGAAGATTCATGTCTTTTTAGACATTTGCTTTGTCCTCTGTTCTTACATATGGCCACATCTTATAAAAGGCAAGATGCAGGTGTCCCAGTTTGTTCTTTACTCTTTGGATGAATCACACTAATTGTTAAAAACTATTCAAAGTGAGATTTTTTGTCCAAGAAGATTCTTCTTCATAAAACTCCAAACTCCAGTCATACATCTAGTGTAGAATGATGACAAACTTACTAATACCTGAAACAGGCTGGAAGAGTGGGTGCTTGCAGACAGAAAAAATGTCTCTGTTTGCAGCTGAGCATCCTGGGAGTGGATTTACTCTTGGTCAGATGGAGGTTATATATGTTTTGGATCCTGCTAATCATACGAGAAAATATAGTCTGGGGATAAATAAAGTAAACCTGCTTCTAAAAGGAAACTAGTGAGGTGGTTCCCTAATCTAAAGTAGCAACGAGAATGAGAATAAGGCAAACATACAGAAGTGAACCATTCATTGTTGGCTGTCAAGAGCTGTTCTGTTAATAATTTTATTTTCATGGTGGACATAGGCAGGGAGTGGGTGGTGACCATTCACTGCCTCCTTTACTACAGGTGGGAGGGAGCACATGGGTAGGCAGAAGGTTGCGCATTCAGAACTGATAGTCAGTGGCTTCTTCTACTGAGATACTGTTGAGCTGCTCAACAGCTGCTTAACAATTGCTTCTGGCCAGTGTGGATGCTAAATATCTGCATAGGCTCAGTGTGACTGGAAAAGCTCATGAGGAAGAAATCCACCCTGGACTAGTAAACATGAAGATTACCTGTCTTCCCAAGGAATTCCCTGCCTAGGAAAGCAGGCTGTGAATTTACTCTGACACAGGCTGCACGGCAGGTTTGCTCTAGCTCCATGGACTGCTGCAAGATGTGGGGCAGCACAGTCACCGTTCACAAAGCACAGGGCTGCGAGACTTTACTGAACTAAGACTTATTTTGCAGTTTGTGGAACCTGGTGTCTCTTGATTGACTTGCTTTAGAAGACATGAGTGCCTTAGCAGAGAGAATCTGGACTTTAATTTGTAATGGGTTTGTGAACAGACGCACTGCATGAGGCCAGCAGTTCACATTCCCTACATCCTCCTCTGGCAATGATTAAAGCTGGTGCCTATGAAAATGAGCAAAAATTGATCATGTGCATTGTGCTACTTTCCATGAACATGCTCCCAATCTCCAGCAATTTACACCTCAGGGGCTTCCTATGCTGGATGTGATTTCTTTGACTTTATTAACCATCAGTACAAATTTGCACAATTTCCCTTTGGATCCATGAAACTCTTAGCATCCACCAAGTGCCATTCAGAACTTTGAAATGGGATTCTGGAGCTTAGCCAGGAAAAAAATCCTTTTTTATGGTAAAAACACACCTCTTTGTTTGATCCTCCTTCCTTCATTCCTTCCAGCTTCATGTGATGTCCTCTCATTCTTATTCTGGAAAGGTAATATGCTTAAATGAAAATTAGGAGAGAGAAGGCAACTTCCAAGTTTGTACACTGAAGACAAATGTTCATATCTAATTTTTAGACATCTAAAGTGACGTTTCTTTCTTTTACAATAGATGAATGGAGATAGGAACCTCCAAATGGTAATTCCTGTCCTGGGTGGGATGACATACCCTTTGCAGGTGCTGTTGCTACTGTGGAAAGCAGTAGCTTACTGTGAAAACGGCCCTAACTTCATTGCCTCAATCAGAAGCCTAAAGTTAGGAAGGTTGAATCTACCTCCTAGTGATGCTTCCTTCATCCCTCACTGGAGCCAGACAGAGAGTTTTGGTTAAGGAAGAGTTAAAGCTGCTTTACATGGCTGTTTGCAGAAAGGTTTATTATTTCTTGGAAGGTACAGTTGACATTAGGGAGGTACTCCTCTCTCACACCAGGAGGAGTTAGATCTGATTTGTTTTGGGAGGGCCAGGGTTGAATATTCTTCCTGTGTGGCCTGTGTGCCTTGTAATAACAAGCTTTCTTGTTATTACAGTTCTCATTGCAGTTTAAGGTTAGTACTTTTATCCTAAATTTCACTGAGGCCAGCATGAATGAATAATAATCCCGTTAAAGAATTCAGGAAATGGCCAAGATTCACTACTTGTATTTGTTAACAAAACTGAACCAGAGGTGAGGATTTCATTGCTATGCTTGCACTTTCTGGCTTTGACTGGTGAGAAGCTCCATGTCTGACAACATTTCTACTGATCGTAGGGATGCCAGCAGAACTGTCCATTAAGTGGTGGGCACACAATGAATGCCATTCTGTGATAATTGCCCCATATTCTTCTGATGAACAGTGACTGAAAAATGTGAGCTGAGAAACCACAAGACCAGGTGCATGCCAAGAAAGTAGGTTAGGAAATGTGCGTGCCAAGTTGTGATCCAGGCTGCGTTCCTCTCAAGGGCATATTTTTCTAGATCCACAGGTCATTTAATGGTGCAGGAAGATGACAGAGAACAGCAATCTGCTGATTGTTCTTCCCAATATGCAGTTGTGTGAAGAGTAAAAGGGTGAGAGGAGGCTTGGCCTGCGGTGTTACACCTGTGCCATCCCCATGGTTCTCAGAGAAGAACCCTACATCAGAGGTGATGAACTGCAGAGGTGTCTTTGAGAAAGGAGAGACATTAAGAAGCAAATGTCAGATCTGGAAGTGTCTCTGTTTCAGCAATAGCTCAGTGGCAGGTCAGACCATTGCTGGGCCTGGGGACAAATTCTGGGGGTTTCACTGTAGTACTTGGGCAGAAGGGGGTTATGGAACAAGACCATAAATGTGAAAGAACTGAGGGGAAATGTTAAAATTAATTTCTAGGGGAGAATGGTAGCTTTGATAAAATCATAGACCTTTAAGCTACATGATGATTTGCTGGGATAAGAACTGCAGTTCACCGCATTTTAAATTAAGTGACCTTATGCTCCTTTAGGATCATCACACTTAATTTGATGACGAACTGCGAATACCCCACCTTCAGAGCTGTCCCAGCTGCCTGGCCACAGAGGGTGCCAGCACACTTTTTCTCAAAAAGGCAAAATTCATGTGGCCAAAATCCTCTGCATTTTCCTGTTGCACACAGAAATGAAAAACATACATGCAAAGTGTTGGAGTCCTGTGAAAGCAGGTGGCAGTATTTCAAATAGCAAATCCTGGGGTGTATCTCCAATATAAAATGAAGACAATACTTGAGTAACTGCCTACATTTGCTTTATCACAGGCTGCCTGCTTTCAATACATCCTATTGGATTGCAAAACAGACATTTTCCTCTGCGATATGAAGGTATCTCACACAGAAGTAATAAATTCCAGAGGTGGTCAGTCATCCTGATTTAAGAATTTCTCACTGACTTGGATAAGCTACTGAATGCTTTCCGTGTGTCCTGACTGCAGCTTTCCTCTCTAAAACAAAGACGCAAGGTGCAAAATCAGGGTTTACTGAATTCAGAGCCAAACTTCCACTGATTTCATTCAAACCCAGGCTATCCCCAGCTGATACTTGAGTCTCAGCTTGTGTGTTTTCCTTATGATGTTTTATGCAGCCAGGACATTTTATTTTTTCCAAGGTTGTCTAGTGGTTTCCAGCTAATGCAATAGTTTACAACAGTGATATAGCCTATCTGAGCAAGTGAGCTTATTGAAACTCTGTTTTCCTGTGGTTTTCTCCAGTGTCTGCTATTCTGGCTCAGCTCACTCTTCAGCCTTTTTCAGCAGGATTTAAATCTTGCTCTCCATTTGTTTACTCAGACACCCTCCTTTCCTCAAAAGAAAACATGTAGCAAAATAAAGTCTTTGAGGTCTGTATTTTATACAATTTTGTTGAAGCTGGCTAGCACTAAAACTTTATAGGAATTGACAGTTAATGTAATTGCATAAGCCCTATTTCTGTAGGAATCCAGCCTTCAAAAGACGAGAGCATGGTATGAGCACTCCTCTATCCTTGTGATGTCCCAAGCTCTAATGTTTAAATCTCTCCCACTGCTATATAAGCCAATAGAACAGCTTTACTCCTGGTATTCATCAATTATAGGATGTAATTCATCTAATATATTTTAGACTTTTGGATAGGATGACTTAAATTGCACCCAGCTGTATATGTTTTTCTCCAGTAACAGCAAAGAGGGCCTGTGGAGCTGGACAATGGAGTTTTCTGCATTGAGTGAACTCTTCAGACTCCCAGTTAGTCAATGAGGTCAGCATAGCTAAAAGAGGTCGGCACACAATTCATTTCACCAAATGGAGGCATCTATTTTAGTCTGAATCACACCCTACACCCTATATTGATGAAATCCACATTAAATCAGTTCACATGCAGACATCTGCAACAAAGATGTCTCGATAAGATGGATTCCCCTTCATGCACTCTTAGCTTTTTGATATAGCTAAACACTGGTGCCTATGTCACATTACTGTCAGACTCCTGTGTGCCTTAGTACCAAAATGTATCCCCCTGTGGGTAGGAGCAATGCTAATATGAAACAGGATGAACTCACGTTTTGTAAATCCATTCTCTCTATGGGTAGTGTTTCAGTTTCATTCTGGAATCATTGATTTGCTGCACTTGAGTTGTTTTGTTCATCAAGCCCAGAGGATAAGTTGGGTTTTGCACTGCACCTCTCTCTCTTCTATGGATAATGCTAGTTTATTCTTCTTCAAATTTCAAAGCTTTTACAGGAGAATACATCTATGATACGCTCTTCAGCTTGTTTTTTTGAAAAATATTAATAAACCAGAATAAACTGGAAGATTGTCAGTGTCTCTTGCAGATTATCTGTGTTCCAACTTTACTCAGGAAAATGCAAAAATCGATTAAAGCCCACCAAATGTAATAAATATGGTTTTTGATTCTGTCAGCATGGCTAAAGATGAAAGCTAATGGCAAATCCATAATACAGTCATACAGATCAAATGATCTACCAATTTATAAGCTTGCATTCATGACAGATAAATACTCTTATTATCTTTACAGTGTGCCCCTGTTAATCCAGCACAAACTTTGTGAGTTAACTTGGTTCTTTGTAGTTGGGATGCTTGTATATAGGAAGTTCGCTTTTTATAATAGGATTGAAAATGCCAAAATTTCCACTTTTTCAGTCTGTGATCTGTTCCCTTCATTGACTACTGCTCAGCTCAGTCCCTCAGCGGTTCTCAGACATATCCCACTCCTTGTTCCTGGTTGCAATCTCCTTATGTTCTGCTTCATAAAGAGGCTAGCAGTCTCTTTCTCCCAAGTTATTTGCACACTGCAAGACATTTTGGATGCCCATGGCATTTCAGTGGCATGGATATGTTGCTTTCATTCTACCTGATTGTGCTAACAATGGAGAAGAGACTCTTTTGGTGGTCAGCCCTACCATGGCTTGCTGCTGAGAACAAAAATTGAGGTGAAATCCCGGCTTTGCCTCTGAGCTTTACATGGATAAGATGGTCCCAAGCAGACACAGTGAAGCAATGCAGCTTCCTTCTCTATCACGTGGGATCATTCTGGATGGCACTAGAAGTGCTAAGAGGTTCAAGTGTTTTCTGTGAGGACAGACTCTTTAGAGGCTTCAGCTAGTGGTCTTTTAAGGTTTTCCTGAATATGTGTAAGCAGTGATTATGTTGATGGGCTGTTAACTGCCCAGCTTCAGGATATTCTCAGAAGTTTAGTAACAGTCTCAACCAAATGACTCCTGTTCTCACTCTCAGTGTCCTGCTTCAAAGCATAAGCAACTGCAATTGCTTTTCAAATAAAAGCTTGCTAGAATTTTTTTAAATAGCAAAGCAGCAGTCCTTCCATCTCCATTTGTACCTCTTACATAATTCTCGTATGAAATCTTCTCACCTTCAGCACACTCTCAGTTCACCTTAAACTGAACCCAAGCAGATCACACCCTACATTTCCATTCAACTAAGCCTCAAGAGAGCCACATGATGGTAAATATTTGACAAATTTATCAACAGGCACCACTGAAAGGGTCTCTTTTGCTGAGACAAAATGTGTACATTTTTCAAGCTGAATTCAAGACTTTGTGTAAGTTGATAAATAAACATGTTAGAGCCAAATGAGATCTTTATCTCGATCGACTGGTTCATTGAATCAGGAGCATTATAGACATGAACTATGAGTTCTCGTGTACCCACAGACAGTTTTGATCTATGATTGTAATAATGGGGAATAAAACACTGTGCAATGCAATGGTCAAAATAAATACCAGTGAAAGAGACTCATTATCTCATTGATGGATCTCGATTATTGTCATCATCAAAACCTTTTTGTTCTCTTGTTCCAGATATTCAGAATTATTCATTTATCCTGAAAGAATATTTTGTACCTAACTTGAATCTTAGGACCTTATTTGGAACCACTTAAGATCTTAAATTAAATATGAGCATAATATAGGAAGGCATAAAAATGTAGTACAAAGATCCACAATTTTTTAAGTGGAAAAATTAAATTCTTCCTTCCCCCTCTTATTTGATAGATCTGGTACAAAGTACATTGCATTTGAATAGGTGCAATAAGAAAGTCAGAGAACTTTAATAGATATCTGCATGTCATGTCAAGCTGGATCTTGTATTTGGGTATATGAACACACTTGTATTCACTGTTGAGGATGGTCATTTACCTGACACGTATGCAAATGAACCAAATAATTTTGCCAGATGCATGCCCTGTGTGACTGCTGCAAGTGTACATATGTCCTCATTGTAAACATATTGAGTAAAAGAACAAACAGATCTGCAAATTGAGCACATGGACCATATTAACATGACTATTAGAGGTCCATATATGTACACTGATTGGTTATTTTAATTTCTGGTAGAAGATGCAGACTTTCTCCACCGATACGTAAAGATCAACAAGACTAATCTATGGTTTTGTTGTTGCATCTCAGGAGACATGGAGAAGAAAACTAATCATCTGGCCAGCACAGAGGCTCAGAGCTTTGATGCTTTCAGCTGTTAAACCTGGTGTTTCAGAGAACTCATTTTCAATTCCTAGATCTGCTGCTCAAATCAATGCACTGATACTTGATTGGAAGCAATACAGTTCCAGACAGGGTTAGCAATTTATAAAATTTCCATCAGCCTAAGAGTATCAATAAGAATATACACATATGAGTCCATGTAAGCTTTCTATCTGCTTTCAACATTTAGGAAACAATTACAGGGGAGCATTAGTTGTGCCTCAGTGCATGACATGAGTTTAAAGCAATGGCATGATCTTCATTCAGGGGCTGTTGGTATCCCAGATGGCTCAGCAATGCAACAGGGAAGTAAACCTGCAACACACCTCATTTTCCTTACGCTTGGAAAGATGTTTTTCATGGAGTTGTGAACAGCTCCTTCCTTTTTGGTAGATGAACTAATAAACAAGAATATTTTCTACTTCTCCACCACATACAAATCCCCTTCTGACTGAGCTTAAGTGCCATCCCTGTAATATACCAATGAGAAGCTGTGGAGTAAACAAAATGTGGTGTGAATCAGTGTCAGATAATGCAAAGGTCACTTTTTCCCCAGTGCCAGGATTTAACTCTCAGAGACCATCAATATCTAAGAGCAATGAAGAGAATAAGAAGCTAAAAACAGTGGGGTATTACCATCAGTGTAGCCCAATCCATACACAAGAAGAAGTGGTTCCTGTCATAAGACTGATATGGCTGCAAAAACTAGAAAAAATTTAGAGTATCAAAATTCTTTTTCTGGTCTTCATTATCCTAAGCTTATTTCCGCAAAAGCTTTAACTGAATTCCCATATCACTTTACAAATGTTGCCTCACTTAAACTGGTCCACTATGGCAACAGCATTAATTCTTTACAAAGTTACTTGTTCATAAAGGTGATGAGTTTCAACATGACTGTATAGTCACTAGAAGAATCAAGAGAAAAAATTCTACAACATTGTATCAGAACCACACAAAGTGGCTTGAGTATTCTTATTTGCTTGTTTGTTTATGAGAAGGAGAAAATCCTGGCATTTTCTATTAGGGTGTTTGACTTTATGATAGTTTGTAATTTAAAGACTGACTTCCGCAGGTCTCTTAGTAAAACTCATGTATACCCCATATTTCCTGCAGTCAATGCATTAAAACCCATGAGAATTTTTTTTTATTGGCTTTGGGCTTACAATACAATATTCAAAATCCCTTTCCATTTGTTGGAAGGGTTCCAGTCTAGTAAGTAAAACAATGCACTGAAACTTGGTTCCAGTCTCATCTCTGTCTTTGGCTCACTTATTTGTGCCTTTATGAAACAGACATAACATTACTTTCTGACCTTGTGATTGCATCCTAAGAATTAATGCTTGCAATGTGCTATATGCTTCTCCATACATGGTAGTCTACTAAAGTGAGTACACTCTGCTGTTCTTTACATGGAGGTAAGTTAGGTGTGCCTCTGGTGGCAGCAGAAATTTGGCCCCATTGGATAGCAACATTAATGCCATGTTCTCCAGGCTTCAGTCAGATTTCATTCAGCTGGCAACATGCCTCAGACCAAACTAGCCATCTTCCCAGGGCTCCTTCTTTTTTCTGGGCACATGCAAGTGCCTTAGGAAAATCCTGTGGGATGCACCTGGGTCTGGCTCCTACTCCAAAGTGCTTTCTGGAGAGCCTTTCTAATGACTGTGGGGGACTGTAGCATGGCCAGCTGAAATATGAGTGTGTCAATAGCATCTATTTAGTTGAATCTCAATTATCCTGGCATAGAGCCACTGGCATAGACAGACAGTATGTGGGCAGTGGTGCTTGGCAGGATGACACTACCTTCTGAAACCAGCCTTCATCTTGCAGCTATAAGTAGGATGATGCTGTGAAGTCTTCCTTACTGTACTGAAAGTAGCCCACCTATTGCTCAGGGTGCAGCCCACTGTGTGTTGGGGGATCTGGACATTAATGAACCCCCCTCCCCAACCAACACTTAGTCTGTGACATATCATGACAAGCATCAAGTAAAACCTCAGGACAAACACAAGTTATTATCAATATTAATTATTCATATATTTCAATTTTATTTAATAATTGACTTACATCTATGTTCACACTACTGTCCCCTTAGTCCAAGACTTACACTCAAAGGACTACTGTAAATACATTTAATACTTCCACAAATGCAAATGTTTTTTGTTTGTTTTTCGATGTTTACTTGCTTGACTGGACCATTTCACTTGAGCCTCATACCCTAGTTAGTTACAACAGATTGCAAAGTGGGATTCATGCCTGGGTAGAGATAGTTTGCTTGCTTTACAGCACCAAGATAAATGCCGGTCTGAAGCACTGTCATGAGGTCAATCAGGTCTAAGATATTAAAGTCTGAAAGATTTACAATTCCATTTTGACAGTCCCCCGCTCCTCCTCCCCTTTCCCCCAGCAATAAGACTCATTTAAAGCTTTAAAATATGGGAAGCAGTAAAGGAGTCATTAATTTTACTTACACAACAGCATTTGCACTTGTAAGGTTTTGACAGCTTCACTAAACCCAAAGGAATTCAGATAGCTAGAGCAAATGAATGCGTACCAATACTCATATTGAAAGGAGGTAGTTTTCAGGGCTGAACACATATTTTTGTCCTGCAGGAAGCTGACAGTGATGAGAGTATGTAGGATGTTTTATTAATGCATTCACGTGATGTTACTTCATGGGGGTTTTTTTCCTCCTGTTCAGCCTATTCTCTTTGTAAAGTTTCTGAAATCAATAGAACGGCAGCAAGTCAACAGATTATTTCAGTATATCTTAGGATGCTCTGTCCTTACCACCATACTTAGTGCTTATTGTTTTTGATAAGGCAAATAGACTCCTTAAATGCTGTATTTGCTACTTTGAAAGTTCAGTTGTTGACTGTGACTTTTTGGAGAGAAATACAATTGCAGAAAGCTAAATATATATGTATGGAACTGAGTGCTTTTGGAAACAAAATACTGTGAGATTTTATTTTTTATCACTGTCATGATTTTGGGTGGAAAAGGGAAAACTTACAATGAATTTGTAATAGACCATCACATTTCCTTTTGATACAGAAGGAACGTGCTTACTTTTTCAGAAGGGAAGACTGATGAAGGCAGGCAAGCTGCAGAACAAAAAGAAGAATTAAGTGGTAGCCACTTGCTGATCATTTTTGTGCTATCTGTCCATTATCTTTCTGGGTGTAGGTAGTGAATACTGCATGAATTCAGATAAAACACATTATTCACACTCACTTACAGATGTGATGATAGGAGTTGCTTGAGAGATCTTACACAGGAATCTTGGGTGTAATTGAGCCCTTTGCTGTGTTGATTCTCCTCCAGCAAAATCCTCTACCTGTGCAGGAATATTTTAAGACCTCACTAAATTTGAAATGGTGATAGTGTTAGGGTTTTTCGCTTATTTGTTTTTTGTATCATTATTGGGTGTCTACAATAGCAGATGGTGAAATCTCTCCTGAGTAAGCCAAATGCCAATGCTTTTTCTTACAGGATGTCACACAAAAAGCACTAACAGCTCTGCTCCCATTAGTACGAGAAACAGAAACATTAGTACTGAAGCCTGCTCCAGTGCCTTTTACAGTTCCTGGGTGTCTTTGGATCAGCACCTTGATGCATCAGAATGAGGCAGGCAATCTGCTTTAAACAGTTCATTATTATTCCGAGTTTCTGTTGGACACGCTTTTAAACATGCTAATAGTCTCTCTTTAAACAACACTTTCTTTTTATAGTACAGAAACTCCCTTATATATGGGTGTAAGGCCAGGGCAGTTTGCAGGCAGGTTTAAAACACCCATTTGCTTTTCTTCTTGAATGAGACTTGTTTCTAAGATGCTCAGTGCTGGTGGTTTTCGTTTGCTGTCAGCAAACACCTACAGTATTACAGTTGACAGAGATTAGATCATCTTGACCAGGCTTGTCTTTCCTTGGTCCTTTGCCTATGTGTCTTACTGTACAATGTTGAAGGAACATGACTTAATGGTTACAAAGGGATATTTAGAGCTATTTCATACTCCTAGAGCTGTCCTAATTGACTACTCTTTCTCATCATAGAATGATAGAATCATAGAATGGTAGGCGTTGGAAGGGATATCTGGAGATCATCGAGTCCAACCCCCTTGCCAGTGCAGGAACACCCAGAGCATGCTACACAGGAACAGATCCAGACAGTACTGAAATTCTCTAGAGAAGAAGACTCCACAACCTCCCTGGGAAGCCTCTTCCAGGCTCTGTCACTCTCACAATGAAGAAGTTTTTCCTCATGTTGAGGTGGAACTTCCTGTGCACCAGTTTGTGACAATTACCTCTTGTCCTATTACTGAAAAGAGACTGTCCCCTTCTACTTGACACCCACCCTTCAGTTATTTGTAAACATTAATTAGATCCCCTCTCAGTCTTCTCTTCTCCAGGCTAAACAGCCCCAGGTCTCTCAGCCTTTCCTTATAAGAGAGATGTTCCAGTCCCTTCATCATCCTCATAGCCTCCATTGGACTCCCTCTAGTATTCCACTGTCACTCTTGAACGGGGGAGACCAGAACTGAACACAATATTCCAGATATGGTCTCACTAGTGCAGAGCAGGGGGAGGAGAACCTCTCTCGGCCTGCCGAATACACTTTTCTTTATGTACCCCAGGATACCCTTGACCTTCTTGGCCACAAGGGCACACTGCTGTCCCATGGATAACTTATTGTCAACTGGGACTCCATGATCCCTTTCCATGGGGCTGCTTTACAGCAGGTTTACCCCTAACCTATAGCAGTACATGATGTTATTCTTCCACAGGTGTAGGACTCTACACTTATCCTTGTTGAACTTCATTAGGTTTGCCTTTGCTCAGCTCTCTGGTCTGTCCAGATGTCGCTGGATGGCAGCACAGCCTTCTGGTTGTACCAGCCACTCCTCCCAGTTTGGTATCATCAGCAGACTTGCTGAGGGTACACTCTAGCCCTTCATCCAGGTTGTTGATGAAGATGTTGAAGAAGACTGGACCCAGAAGTGACCCCTGGGGAACACCACTAGTTACAGGTTGCCAACTGGGCTCTGCACCACTGATCACAGCTCTCTAATCTCTACTGTTTAGCCAGTTCTCAACCCATCTCACTGTCCACTCCTCTGACCCACACTTCCTGAGCTTACCTGTGAGGATGTTATGGAAGTCAAGGTGGCATAAAACTTATGAGCTGGTGATCAGTAAATCTCAACTGAATGCACAGTTCTGTGTCAAATGTGACCATAGGCGCATTTCTCCATCCCTATAAGTCCCATATTCCTCACTGGTGATATGACACAAGTTGTAGTCCTTTTATCACACTGATGAGCTGTGTGAGTAAGTTTGGGTATATTTATAAAGTCCATAAAATCAGATTATCTTCTATTTATATCTGCCTACACTTCATGTTAAAATTCTTATTTTCAAGCATACATATCTATTTATGATGACTTATTTCATTAGAATACTTTTTGATTTATGGATTAAAAGTATTTAGAAGATACACTGCTTAAGACACAACTGTGAAATGAATGAATTGAAGAGTATATAGTTATCACAAAATTGTAAAAATTAGCAGCATTTGGCTGATAACTGGCAGGGGAGTGGGGGTGTGTGGGGTGTGTAGAATGAGTGGAAAAACATATTTGAGAACACCTGAAACAAAAGTCTTAAGTCACTGGCTCTTGGTTCACAGTGCCCAATGCATCATTGCACCTGCACAGATCAAAAATCGGGAGCCTTAGAAGAGAAGACAGACTGGTGACACACTGAGCAGGGTGGGGCTGCAGCTAGAGGGACAAAATGCTATCCGGGTTAGTCCCAAGATGCCTTCCTCAGAAGTGTAGGGAAGTGTATGGAGCCACTTCTGCATCCTTGTAGTCCATGGCATTGATCCTTCTCTGCATGTATTCTCTCCCAAAAGCTTGCATATATTTCATTCGCTTCTTCTCAGATTCCATCAAAGGAGGAAGAACTGATAGTGGTCCCCAGAGACAAAAAGGGGTTGTTAGACCTCTGGTCTGAATATGTCCTCTCTGAGGACCAGGTTTGAGTCTTGCCTTTACACTTAAAGGCAGGCAAATATTTCTCATCACCTCCTTGGTTCCTCAGACGAGATAACTGAACTTGTGACCAATACTGTAGCATTATGTAAGTACAACCAGGAGTCCTGACAAGGCAAAACACTCACTGCGGTAGACTTTATGCACATGCCAAGAGGGACTCCTTATCTCTTTATCTCTGGGACTGCCTCTGTTGTATAACAGTTGATAGCTGGCAATGGACACTAAGGACAGAGCAGCAACAGGGGCTAGATATCTGCAAACCTGATATGACCCTAGTTATGTACACATGTCCATGGTTTGAGGCTTTCATTACTCCAGGCCATTGTTTTTCAGGAGGATAAGCCCTGAATTTATTCACTTTGGCACTTTCCTTGAGAGAGGAGACAGATAGAAGAGGGACCAAGGAAAGAAGGAGATTTATGTGAAATGTCTTAAAGGAGAGTAAATGTTTTTGACTGCTGCCTGTGGAATTTTCATATTTATTGAGAAGTAGATCATGCCCAGCAATTTTCATTGCCTACCAAAGAAGGGCTGCATCTGTTTGAAGGTACATATCGTGTCAAAGCTCACTGTCTCTCAGACGTGACATGTGACAGCTGAAATCATTCGGTATGCTCCAGTTAAAGGAATTGAGGACCAAATTCCCAGGGGTTGTGGACAGTTTCTGTACATAAAAATCTCTTTGAGTCTAAAGGGGATTTTTCAAAAGCATTCAAAATCTATTTTACCTGCTCTGATAGAGTTAATTCTGCATTCTTATGATCACCCAAATAGCCATTCACTATATCTGATCCAGCTTGTTTGCAACTATTTTAGCAAATAGGATAGGTCATGGACCATTCTCTGGTCCAGATAGCACCTTCCAGCACTCAGGACAGTCACATCATAAGGGTCTGTTGTGAATGCTGCAGGAGCTGATACAGTCCCCAGCCTCTTCCCAGAAGTTGTCTTCGCAGAAATATCTTGGCCAAAACTCAAGGGCTGGGGACTGTATTAGCAATTTAGTGACATAGATGATCATATTCTTGTGTCTGACACTGTTTAACCGCTGTAGTTGCAACCTTTAAGCTGGTCTGTCGTAAATAGGGATGATCAGAACTGTGCACAGTCCTTCAGATGAGGAGCTGTAAACTGGTCTCAATAGCTGTCTAGTCCAATAAATTAAATTTATGTGGGATCATTCTCAGGCTATGAGATCATTAGGCCCATAGTCGCGCACACTCATACAGCTAACTTCTTAACCTCTAAATCAGGGTGCCCACATTGAAAATATATATGGTGAATGCTCCCCACTATGTGCTAAATTCCAAGGCATGTCTAGGAATTATTTGGAATGTCATGTCCCAAAAGAACTCTGTGACTCAGGTTAGAACTATGCCATGGACTGTTACAGCAATTTCTCAGTATGGGCAATCAAATTATATTATCTAGGAGTTTTCACTGGCACTGTTTAGCTAACTAGTAATACACAAACACAGTCCTCACTACTTCTGATAGACAAATCTTGCCTGATACACCCCAGCACTGAATTTGCTTTGCTGCATCAAGATTGTTCCTAGGCATCCTCTACTGGATGAGAAAACTCATGTGTCTCTTCCTAAGAGGACTCCAGTATAATCTTCCAGGTTCTAATAGAAATTCCTCATACTTTCCTTAAGTCCAAAGCTCCTTTGCTGAAAACAACAGAGGAGACTGTTTGGGTACATGCAGCATCCAATCAGTATATATGACTTTCAGGGTACAGACAGAAAGGGTATTTTCTGTAGATTCAAGGTGGTGTTGGTGTCATTACACAGGACAGCATTTAAAAGTTTTTTATAAACCATGCATTATTGTCAATGTAATAATTGAACTAAGATTAGGTGTAGAAAAGGACTACTACAATAACCAGAGGACTAGTGATCCTGTTTTAAAGGAAGGAGAGCAATGCGGCTTCACTTATTTAGCTGAGTAAAAGGAAAGCTCAAGTTTTTGACAGCTATCCGTAGACACCTCATGGGGCTGAGAAAACTATAAAGAAGTTTCTAAACAGCAGAGGAATGAAATTTTGGAAAAAAAAAAAATTCCAACAGCAGGAACAACAGCCAAAATATTAAAATTGAAGAGGGAGTTTAAGAAATCCCTAGAAGGGGTTATATGACCTGATGGCTCATGACAGCAGGAATTGAACTCAGTGACCAAAGAGGTCCCTTCAAGTCATATCTCTGATGATCTGAAAAGTATCTAAGGAGATCATGTCCCATTGATCTGCAATGACAGAGAAGGTGGAGACTGAGTTTCAGCCTCAACAGAGCTAAATGCAGGATGATGTCTTTGAGCAACATTCCTGCCATTCCATATAACAACAGCTAAACAGCCAGCCCAGGAGTAGCTTCTGCAGACACACAGAGTAACTTGATATAACACAGATGGAATGTATATATAGATGGAGAAAGAGTAGACTGAGAGTTATTTACCTTCATCAGTGTGCCTTTTTGTCCTGGGTATGCTATAAGCATTAGAAATAAATAGGCAGATATTTGGATACAAATTTTATATCCATCAGATCTTAAATTCAAGAGGCTTTGTATCCAAATGGCTGCTTCATGCCCTAAATTCTCTGAGTTGTGCTTAATTCTTGCAGCACATAAGGCATGTAAAAACCACCCACCCACTACTTCAGAGCCATTTTTCTTCATCTAAATGAAATTTCTTTAGTTCCATTCATCTTTACAGCTCATTCAACAGGTCCCTCTGCAGCAGTGAAGGGAAGCATGTTTCAATGTGCTAATCCACCTCGGAGATGGATTAATTGATTCACAGGCCCCTCTGATCAGTAGCCAGATGTCTCTCCCCAGCTGGCAAGCCTTACTAATTTCCTTGTTGTTGTTGTTGTTGTTGTTAATTCTAGGTTTCCAGCCAGCAAGGCCCCTTCTCCACTCAGTCAAGGGCAACGTGCCCTCTACTGACATTTTGTATTCATTGGGCTGCTTTCCCTTGGGCAAAGATATTCAGCTATAAACCTCCTCTCCTGGCTCTTTGTCACCTGGCTTATGGCTTCTGAAGAGAAATCTCCTGATGCTGTTGCACTTGTGTGTCTGGCATGCTGGGCCACCCTGGGGCAGTGCTGTGCATGGTCAGGGTAAGTGATGGAAGCATATGGGGCCTGCAATGCCAGTTTCCAGGAAGTGGTCCAGAATTTCAGGGGTATGCATTGAATTTTTGGGAACAAGAGTTAGAAACATTTCCTTCACTAGGCTGGGTGCTATGAAATGACATGAGACTAAACTCTCAAGGGTACTTAGAAAGCCTGAGCATGAATAGACCAGTTAGGACATTAAATTGTGAAGCAATGTAATATAAGGAATAGTCTGAAGGTGGGATGTGCAAGATGTCCAGGCTCCACTCCTGATTCTGTCACTGGCCCTGGTGTCTTGCTTCTCTGGTACACTATTTTCTCATGTCTAAGAGAAATTTAATGATAACATTTTCTTTAAAGATATCTTCTAATGAGCAAGACACTATGTGAATTAAGTATTCCTTGCTTCACTGTGCATACGTCAATGTATTTTCAGTGTGAAGGATTCTGCAGTGACTTGCAGTAATTTGGCTAGAACAGTGTTGTTGCCCAATGGAAAGGTGTCAGTTGTGGTCAGACAATAGATCCTTGTTTTCTCTTTCCCAATGCCTCGGATCATTATGTGATTACACTGAGAAGAAACTTAATCTACAAGAATTCATCTGAATGGTGCAACCTTTATTCTCCTTGGCAGTGATTTTTATCAAGTTTTGGGGATAAGTGGTCACTGAGGGAGGACAGCTGAGAGAACTGGCAGCAATAGGAATATATGAAGACTTTTACTGTTTAACACTAATACTGTGGAGCTCAGATATACCTATAACTGAACCTTACTTATGGTTTCTGAATTATAAAGGTAGAACCCTGGTTTTGTATTTTCTCACTAAGAGGGGTCATTTATCCTAAACTGTAAGAAAAAAAGAATTCCTGGATTATATGAATTCCCTACCCTTCCTTTGTCTTCCCTTCCCTTTCCTTTCCCCTATAATGAGCTGACAGAATGTGGTTCCCAGAATAGAAAAAGAACCAAACACTTCTTGACTGCACAGGTGTTTGGTTTTTTTTCATTAGAAAAGAAGTTGCAAAATATTTTTTCATGAGAAGATCAAGACAAGCAGAGCTTGAGGAGAGAGAAGTAGGAAGTTCATCTAAAGTGTAAACATAAGAGTTTATCTGCATTTGCTATGGGCCAGACACTTCCTACTCCAACTGAAAATGGGGAGGAGGTAATTTCTTCAGCATCAGAGCAGTCATATGTAAATAAGAAGAAAATCTCACTCTTGTAATATCGCATCTTTGGTCTTTTTTTAGCTTAGGTACATGCCTTGTATAAATCTCACCACTAATTTCTTCCTGCATTAGGCATAGCCCCAGGGAAGTTGTTTTACAGGGAAGTTAAGGCTTCGACCTTTGATCACTGTAACCTGGCTTCTCGCAACCCTGAAAACAAGTGTCTACGAAAATGAAAAGTGAACAACATGCAACATCAATATCAATTACTGCATTGTTATGTGGTGAATTTTCCCTACAGGGGGTGAGCAATTCACTTGACATATTTGGCAAAGGATTTGATTCTCCTCCCTACTCCCAGTGATATGATGCTGACATCTCTGTACGTTTCAGTGGGGTGCAGAGTAGAGTAAGGGAGAGCAGAGTCAGATCCAAAGCCTCTGCAAGTGCAGAGAAAAACGATCTCTGTCAAGAGAGGTTTTCTGCAGTCTGAACAGCAAGCTGCAATCTTTGAAGAAAAGACTTCAAAGAAAAAAAGGAGAAAAGAAACATTGTCTAATCTTCACACAAATGTGCTCAGGGGTCTCTGAAAGTAAGAAGCTTTGACAATTTAAGAATTAATTATCACTTGCCAGAAGCAAGCTTTATTCACAGGTAATGGTTACAGAAATCTAAGTGCTTTAGGTGTAAAATTCATGGAATTATACTGAACAGATTAAAGCTCAGTAAATCACCATATTTCCCTTTGGTATACTTTCACACTTTCCAAATGTTTGATGTTATCCTTCACATTGTTTATGCAGGATATATGATAGCGGGCCTTAAAATTTCATCTTTCAATGGAGATATACTTTGGAAATATTTTGGTACAAGAATCGTAACTTGCAGGTTCATATTAAAACATGCAACAAAGTGGTCCAGCTTCTCAGTTCCTTTAGAGCAATGCAGCCCTGTTGGCTTCCATTTACTGCATCAAAAGAGAAGACTGTAAATCATTTGTCAGCTCCAGAGCTGTATAAATATCGAGGGGCACTGTGAATGACTATAAGCAAAGCACTGCTGTTATGATTCCTCTTAGTAGAATGGTGTGCATAAAATATCCCTCAGGCCAGATGAGGTATTCAGGATATCTCAACACCGACAGGTTTTGATGTATTGGTTCTTACAATACTTTTTTGAGTAAGCACTCCTGTTATGTCCATTTTACACTTGAAGTTTGAAACCTAGGAAGGTGATATGACCTGTGGTTGCAGGGCAAGTTTGCAGTGAAATCAAGAATAGACATTTAAGTGTCTGGAGGACTCAGATATGTGATAGGGTTACTGTGATCAAGAAAGTGAAGGATTTGTTGTGAGTATCTGACCAGGGACATACTCGGGCCATACATAGTCAGGTCTAGTTTAAATCCTGCATTTACTGCAAGCTGAAGTTATGCACCCAGCTGGCTGATGTGGCTCAGCTGTTTCACAGAAACACTTTAAACCACAATATCTTACTTGTGCAGCTCTGCCCTCTCTTCTATAAAGCACTACCTGCTTTTCATCATTTAAAGACTTCAGTGAAAACAGGTGCTGCAGAAGCTCATGAGAGAGCTGCACCACAGCAGAGAATCAGTTCTCTGACATGAGCAAGAGTCTTCAGGCCCAGAGAAGCTATATTTGACATACAATTAAAACAATTGCCTCTCTTAAAATATCAGTGAGCCAAGGAACCTGTACAGAAGAGAAAAGGAATGAAGGACAGAGACCAGGTCAAATGCAGCCGCTTTGAAAGAATGAATCTAGCTGGCAGGATTTCAATTGCTTCATTTTGTGTTTATAGCCATATGGCTCTTGAGCCTAGATGGAATTTGTCTTGATATTTGCCCACCAGCAGTCAGGAGGCATCTGTGACTGTGGTCTCCCTGAAAATAAGCAGATCCAGCCACTATGAACCAACAGCTTTGCCAAAGAGGTGCAAACAGATCAGCTGCTGCTTGGGAGTCACTGGACATCTCAGGGGATCTAAATAGCACTGGAACATTGCATTATCCCATGTTAGCATCCAGAGGGATGCAAAGGACAGAGTTTGACCCTGTTATTGCATTACAGGCAGAGCTGTGGCTGTTCATTTTCAAAGTAAATTTTCTTTTGCAAACATTCAGAAAAATCCCAGGCAGTCTCCTCTCACTGACTGTTGCAGCTCCCAAGACAACAAAACCAAAGGTAACTGGTGCTGCCTCTCCCTCCATATAGGAAATGTTGATATTTCATGTATTTGTGTAGCTGCAGATAGTTGACACAGCTTGTAAGAAATTTTTCTGTGAGGAAAGGAGCCTCCCAAACTTCTCCAATTCCTTTGCCCCTGACTCCTCAGCTCCTGCTGGGTGCTCTGAATCACTGTACCAGGAATATCCTTGTCCCCAGAGCAGTGTTCTCCACCCCATCCTCAGAATTCATGTTTTTCAGCAGCCATTTCCTTTTGCCAGAGGTGGGGATTGAAGTGTATGCAGTGAGCAGACCCTTAGTTCAGCTGTCCTGGCATCAATGGAGCCAAGCTGCAACATCTCAGTTCAGATGGGGAAAATCAGGTACTCTGGCCCTGAGTGACTTCGTACCAAAGCAGGCAATCTGGTACAGAGTTATTTTTGCCCAGCAAGGGACTTTTCCTGTGTTTGTTGTAAGATTTTGGTGTCACTTATCACATGCCTGTTATAATGCATTGCCTGAGGCATAATTAAATTCAAAGGGCATGTCTATGTTGAAAGGGAGGGTTGCAATTTGATGATGTTAGGATTTTTCATTAGAAGCCAACCAATTTTTCTGACTGGCAGGAGCAATGGTTACAGAACAAAAATGCTATTAAAAAAAAGAGAAGGCAAAGACTTTTTTTTTTTTAATCAACCACCTGCCTGACATTCCTACACTGACTTGAAATACAGCCCAGCATTTAAAAATAGTGGGATTGTAACAGCCAGATAAGGCAAAGAGAAGAGTCTTGATGTTAAGAAAGCTCTTGCAGGTGATAGGTTTAGATTACATATGTGTATATATGTATCCTGATACACATATTTATATGTGTGTGTATGTGTTTCATTTCCAGGTGAGAAATTTACCTTTTCTGATGAAGTTTTTCTGAAAGCTCAGTTAATTAGTTCTTGTAATACCCGTGGAGGCAGACATTAGTATTATCCTTATCCACAGATAAGGAGATAGGAAAAGCACAGAGAGAAGGAAGCATACAGAGATTAAGGCATTTCTACTATAGTAAATTCAGTGTAGAGCTGGGGATTCAGTCCAGCAGGCAAAATCCTAACCCTATTAAAAGCAATGGGAGACTAACTTAAGAGAAGCCTGAATTTGGCAATTTTGTCTGCTTTTTTCAAACCTATCTGATCTGTTCACAGTTATGAGAAACAAAATTGCACCACTGACTGTCTACAGCTCCTGGTCAAATCTCAGCTGAATCTCAGAGCTTCAAAACAGGGGCTGAATCTTTCTTTGAGGGACTCTGTATCATACATTTACATATATGTCAAAAAATAGTCTGGAGTGATAAGTGAAGTAATTTAAAATCTTCCTAAATTGAGTACTATATCCTCCTGGGCCACAAGGGTCACAGAAACTGAAATTTTAGATCACTAGTTGCTATATTCCACAGCAGAGTGCTATCAAGAAATGACTGGAGGGTTTCAGCTAAACAGATGAGCTGCATTTAAAATAGATTGGGCAAAGCCAGCTCATTAAAGAAAAAATAGAAATAATGTCCTCATTTTATAATAGCTTTCTTGCTTTCTTGCCTTCTTGCTTATATACTTGTTCCAGGGCAATATTTTCATGTTATTAAGGTGTTTTCAGCTCTTATTTTTAAGCTCACTTCATTAATGTTAGTAGAACACTTTGATGTAGAGAATGTAAGTGCTAAGTGGTATCACTGACACACTTTTAAGGTAATGCTTTTTCCTTCCCAGAGGTCATGTGAAGCAAATGTGTCACACCTGCAAATGTGCATAAATTGCTGCTGGCAGCAGAGGGCTAGATTTCCCTCAAAACTGTGGCAGCAGCTGTATGCTGGCTCTCAATGCCTGGAAAAGGATTCGTCTTTTCAGCAGGGAGTTGATCGGCTGAGTCAGGGGTCTTCCAGTTAGAGATTGAGTCCCCAGCCTTGCTATGAGGAGACTGGCAGTGAAGCAGCTGTGAGGTAGAGCTCCATTATCTGATGCTTTTTATCTTCTGGATAAAAGTCCCCATAAAGCATCTGAAAGTCACCCCATGACAACTCCTGTGTTTGGCACCAGACACCCGAAGCTTCCTGTTGCTCAACAAGAGTGTAATGGTCTGAGGAATGTTGGGAGGAATGCAACACGTACTGGGTTATGTTGGAGAGGAAGACTATTGGGATAGACAGCAGATGCACTTGCAGTGACATCTTTGAACATGGGGTCTATTTCTCGGAGCTTGTCCACTGTAGTGCTGTTGGACATTGGGTTTTATTGTTCACTTGCCTCCATCTTGGAGGATCACAGGTGAGGACATGAGCTATCAACACCTGAGAAAAGGGCTTATCTGTGGAGGGTGGTATCTACAGAGCCTTATGGACTGTTTGAAAAGTCTGGGTCCTCAAGGTTAATTCTGAAAGTCTGTTACTGCAACTGTGGCCTGGCTACTTGTATCCCTTCCCCATCACATCCTGGGCTGTGGGTACACAGGAGGGATCCTGTCTATTGACCTCAGGGTACAATTTGAACATACACACTGATGCTTGCAGAGAGCAAAGTGGGAAGCTGTCGTGGCACTGTATGGCAACCCTCCTAAACAACAGCAACAACACAGCTACCCTGCTCATCCGCAGCTCTGATTTATTGCCTTGTCATATTTCAAAAGCTGAAACAGGTTGAGCTCAGTCAGTGCTTAGATGGAGAGGTCTCCAAGGAAAACAAAAAAGCTAAAGGAAACGTTCCCTGAGTCAGAGCTGGGGCAATAATCCAGCATAGTGTTAAAGATGTTTCTTTTGGACTGATCAGTGTATTGAACACTGGTGGTATGAGGGGAGGGAATGTAACACTTAATGTGACTGGACAATAGCTGCCGGATATTTCTTTCCCTGTAAGGGTCAGCTCTACAGCAGCTGTAAATTGCAGGAACCAAAGATGATGAATTCTGCTTTTAATGCTGTGTCTCATTACATGAATTTAGAGGCTTTGATGTTTTCCTTTGTCGTCATTGTTTGTATGTTACATAATTCCTTAAATGCAATGGAACACAAACTATAAGAACAGGGAAACATTTAGTGTTTTTTGGGGTTTTTTTTTTTTTTTTCCTTTCTAGTCAAGTTCCTAGCTTCTGGAAATCCACAGCTTAAGCATCCCCTTGAAGTTTCTTCTGCTTGAGAATATTGGTTCTGTGGACTTGCTTTCCCACAAAACTATCTGAAAGCTCAGGCTACTGACCACTGTTTGCAAGGTTGGATCTATTATCTACCAGCTTCTTATACAGGGTAATAGGTCTGTGCCTGACCCTCAAAGATAACCAGCCATTTCTGATCCCATTAGCTCTTTAGATGCTGTGGTTCCAATCCTGGCTTCTGCCTGCCTGGAAGAGTGCATTTTTCCACAACAAAGTGTGCATGTTGATTATTCATTATGTAGTTTGATAGAAACAGTGCCAGTCAAGGAACATAGACATTTGCCTTCTCCAAAGCAAGTTACATACATGTAATAAAAGACACGATCCCTGTTGCAATTGCAAAAAAGATATTAAAACAATACTGATCTGAAATTAAGGAGATAATGAAAATGAGCAATTTAATCCATGCACCAATCTGGACTCTCTGGGTTCTAAACAAATACCTTTTCTTCATCTGTCCTCCATTTGTAGCACAAAAAGAAACACTTTTCTGTGGGACGATGGAGTTCAGATTCAAAAGCTGTGCTTGCATCTCCTTTTTCTGTGTTTCTGTTTTAACAAAGTGCAAATTTGAAGTAGGAAAGGTGATAAATGGTCCCATACCAAAATCTGCAAAGCAATTGGAGCTTCTCTACCCACTCCATTATTTTAGGTGGTCATCTCAAGAATGAACCAACCAGACACCTTTGAGGACGGCAGGGTGTTTAAGAACCACTGCTGCAAACACTCTGTGACCATAGTAATTAGCTGTGGCTCTCCACTGGGAAAGCAAAGTCTTGATAAGCACATTACAAAACCATTGTTGGGAGTACAAGTACTTTGAAGAGAGCACTGAAAGGAATTTTGCTACAGAATATGAGGAAGTATGTAATGTGAGATTTCTCAAAGGAGAAGATTATGCTTTATTTGGGCTTTTCAATACAGGCTGGGAAGCAGAATGTGAGAATACTTCACAACTTATTTAGGAACATAGACATTTGCAGGCTGGACTGCACCCAAGTCCCATCTAGTCCAGTATCTTGTGTCAGAGAGGCCAGCACCAGATGCTGCAGGGGAAGGTAGAAGATAATTTGTAGAGTTATGTTTTTACAAGTGGGGGAAACATCTCCCTAATTTCCAGTTAGTCTTGTTGCTACTATTACATGTAGATTTAATTTCTATCTACAGGACAAAAATTAAACAGAGAGGTACCTATTTTGGAATTTAGATATCATCTCAAGCATAAAATGCTTCCTCCCAGACATACCCTGAATGACTATAATCAAGCTAAAAACTGACTTCCACCTGTGCTGTTAGTTATTCCAGTGCATGTTTCCAGTATAGATACCCATAATCTGCTTCATCTTGCTGGCATAGAAACGACCACTTTCCCTTGGCCACACAGCAGTCAAGGCAAATGGGAATCTACCCTGTGGTTTCAAATGAGGTACGGGACATTTTCTGACCGTCACACCAGCACATCAATACCAAAACTCCTCAGCCCTTGCAGAGGGGACAGAAAGGAGGCATGTGCCAGGCTGGGACCCTGTTGATGGGTGTCCTTACTGACACTGGCTGCCTATGGGCATGTTTTTTCCCATATCTTGTGCTGCCTATATAGAGCAGAGATACTGACACTTTGCAAAGCAGTGTGATTGATAGCTGTGGCCAAAAAATAACTGTAGAACACAATGGAAGAGATTGTTTTTTAGGATTATCAGCTACACCACTGAAATTGTTTGAAACCAACCACAAATCTCTTTCTTAGAGAAAAACACACTCACTTCCATGCAAAGTATCTCCTGCAGAACTAAGGTGAGCCTTTGGCTTTTATTTCTTGGCATTGACTGTTTTGTTATTATAATTATTAAAACCCCACAAACTTAGCTGTGGTCAGATTGCTCATTGAGCTGCAGTGGAGGAAGAGCATTTGCCCAGGAGATTGATATGGCTGGCATGTCTGTCTTGGTTTTGAGGATAGTGTTTTCATGTTCACTTCTTTTTTTCCCCCAGCTTTCTTCGCTTTTGTATCTGCCTGCCTCTTTCCAGTTTCTTTTACATTTGCTGGTTTTGCTCCAATCAAAGACTCAGTCATGATCTCACCCTTTTATGGACTTGTGTACACTTGAGGTCAGGCTAGAGAACCTGACTTACTCTGGAGCCAAATTTTGCATCCTTCCCTTGCCCTTTTCATATCCTCTGCCTTGTCACAGTTTTGTGCCTCCCATTTCCCAGGTTTTCCCTTGTCTTGACATGCTCCTGGAGGGCAGCAATGCCTCACTGCTGGTACATCTGTCTGGGCCTGGCTTGGGTGTTGTCAGTGGTTCTGATGCAGAGCTCCTGTTGGACACTGGGACAGTCACTCATCTCCCCTCTGACATATTTTATCCATTTCAACCAGATGATTTTTCAGGGAAAGGGACAGTTTGTTACTCTTTGTCATTACCCACTGTAGCACAGCACAGCTCCCCTGTGGTTCAAGGCACCATATGCTTCTTTAATATACACAGACAGTTTTATGTGCCCTCACATTTCTCTGAACTGAGTACCCCTCTGTCCCTCCTTCCTTCTCTCTCTACTGTTCTTTTAACATGATCTGCCTTTTCAACGCTCTAGTCCTTCCTTTTCCCCACGCTCTCCTTGCCCTACTCCAAGGCTGTGCTGCCAAGGTTTGGGCAGCTGTCTTGGGTTGGGGATGAGGCTGGGACCAGGGCCAGCAAGGGTCTTTCAGGAAGGGTCAAGCAACTTTGACACCTCTCCCTTCAGAGGGAGTGGGTAATTCTATGACTGATCCTAAGTAGGCAGGGAAATAAAGTGAAAGAAGAGGCAGACTGTCTAAGAAACTCAACACAAGTTACAGGGTTTGTAGAAAAGGCTGTGTGAGCAATAGGGAGAGAACCCTGCTGGAAGGATTATTTGACATCTGGCTTGCAAAACCTTTTTTCTTGGAGGTCCACACTCATTTTGTCACTTTTCTTGGCTTCCATGTTCATATCAGACTTAAGTTATGTGTTTTCTTGTTTATCATTTTCTCCAGTTCTGTTTAATCCTTCATCCTATCATTCCCATTACTGTGGCCTAGGGGCTGCTTCACCCAACCAATGTTCGTAAAATCCCTTGATTAGGGTGCTCCAATAAGGCAACAATTAATTCCTGTATCTGTAATTTGTTTATCTTCTTCTCTAGAGAGTCTTACAACAAGCCTCAGGAGAGGGATATAAATGATGAATGCAGGTTAATAACACAGGAGTCTGTGGAAAATTGCATTAAGATGGCATAGCAATAATGGGTATAAAAACAACTGAAGCATGTGGTGAAGCCCCTACTATATCATAATATTTCCACTGGTAATATACATCGTAGTTTGTTCTAAAACCCCTGAAACTTAAAAGTGATAAAAAATTAATGCCTCCAAACTGCTACTGAGAAGAAAGAAGGTTAGGCAAATTAGTCCCAGTTGTTACAATAGGGGAGGGGGAGGGGGGAAGTAAAAAAGGTGAATTTAATCCTGTTTAATTTTAATCATCCAAAGGACTGGAGCCTAGCCATGTATATTGACAGAGCTCCCTCTCTCATCAGTGAAGAGAGTAAGAGACCTCAAGGGAGACAGCTTCATCCCATCCCAGGACGAATGCTAAAAAGGGGAGGGACCTGAAGACCTAGTCTGTCCCTTGACTTGAGAAGACTAATTAATCTAGTCTTACATAGACAAGATGTCTCACCCTTCCAAAAATGGTACTTGGAAGCTTCGTCCTTCTAGAAGACATTATAAAAAAAATGGCCTAAGGTCAGTATGACATGACAAGGGTTAGCAGAAATACTGGTGGTTTCTGATATTTTGAAAGAGGTGAGACCATTTCTATTTGTTTAATAAGACAAATGCAGCTCATGGATATCACTAGATGCACTAGTAAGTCTCTGACAGATGCAAGGTGTTGAAAGCAGAGCTATGCTGTTGTACCAGATGTTCAGGATGCTCAACAACCTATATATCATCTTTGTAAACATTTTGTGTACCTGCGTGAGCCTAAGGGGAAGTTACCTGTGTGAGCTAATATCACAGAGGGGTTTGAGAATTGCTGCCACAAATCTTCAAGCAGCCAAACAAACTGGAGAAGCCTTGCACTCAGGTGAACTCATTCTGCTTTAACAGGTTGAAAAAAGAGGACAAAAAGCAATCACAGTGATATGAAAAGGGAAACCTGCTTCACTTTGTCCAGTAATGAACCAACTGAATCACAACTAGACAGCATCTTTGGAGCATCAACTGGCGATTTGCATAGGACATCCCACCTAGTGATCACAAAGCAGAATACCTTATGTGTCAGGACACAGGCATTGTGCAGATGTAGCTGCCAGTCTGCCAGGAATATTAGGAGACCTACCTGCTTAACTAAGCAGGTAAGGTTTGTCATCCTGGTGAGATATGTTTCTACTAAAATATTTCAGCACAAATAGTACCCATGTTGTTTTTTTGAATTATAGCATAAAGATGAAATGGGTAAATCCTTGGGTTAGAGGTGCATTCCTAGGGAGCCAAAACTGCAAAATCCCACTTCAATGGGATAATATAGAAGAAAACAGGGATAATATACTGTGGAAAAGCACTTAAGTGAAGAAAAACTTAATGCATATAGTTGTCCGTTCTTCCAAAGCTTTATCTGTAAATCTGTCTGAAATAGTGTTTTTCAGTGTGTGATCTGGTAGCCCTGATACTGCATTTAAAGTAAGGATTTTGTTGTGGGTTTTTTTGGTGGTTCTTTTTTTTGGGGGGGGGGGGGGGGGGGGGGGGGGGGGGGTTGGTGATGGGTGGTTTGTTTTTAATACTATTTCCCAATAACAGTATAATTGCAGTTTTCAACCTACAGTCTGTCACTAAATGGGTCTAGGATTAATTTTCCCACATCCATGCTTTTCTAGTCTTCCGACAGAAGCAACCCTAATGGCAATACACTTAGAACAGAAGCTGCATCTGCAGGGGGAAACAGGAAAATTAGGAAGGGTTTAGCATTGAGAAAAAGAGTGAAAACCACCAGTTCAACACAAGAGAATAGGAATCAAGATTCCAGTGGCCTTTATATTTAGATGGAAGCATCTTGATTAATGTAGGGCTACCTACCTTGTATCAAGAAAGGCTGAAATGCAGAGAAGCTAGATGGCAACAGTCACTGACACTGTCAATGATAATGGCATTACCATTGCCCAAAGAGATTAGCACAGAAAGTACTGACCTCAAGTCAAACTTGTTAAATTGATCACCGGGAACTGGAGATTTAGCCTAAATCTCCAACCTGGTATGCAAGTCATGGCCCTTTGCCATGAGAAACAGGAGACCTGAAATCATAACCCTTGATGACAGGGAAAAGAAGCCAGGAGGACAGCAACAGGCAGTTAGGAAGGGAAAAGTGCAGATTGCCATCTTTATTGCAACAATATAAATGTAGCAGGGGTCTCTACAAGTTGCTAGCTGTGTTTTTTTTTAGAAGATCATGGCATCTATTTTAGCACAATATAAATTTTGGAGGTATTTCATTTTACAGATGGATGACTGGTCTATAGAAGAGATTCTACTGGATTTGCCACAGCAATCTGCCAGACACAACATCACCAGCCAAGTGTTAAAATGAGCACATTAAAGGTATTGAGAATTCTGACTGATCCAGCACTCTATGCAGATGAGCCTGCAAAGTGCATTTCCTTTTACCTGACTTGAGAGTCAGTGGAATAACAGTCTGTGAGCTAAAAATAGACCATTAGCAGTGAACAACAGCCAGCTTTCTCCTCGTCATTGTCTGTATTTCTCACTTGCTGTGTGTTGAGCTACTGTTCATTTCTGTGGCAGGTCTGTGCAAGGAATTTATGTTGAATATCCAGTGGAGAATTATCAGGTGGTTTGGAGATCAAAGGTTGTCTTCTCTGTTTAATATCTGTGGCATTCCTCAACTCTCAAAACTGAATCAAACCTAACTGAAAGATCATCCAAGAAAAAGACTGCTAATTGGGCAGATAAAACCCATGATCTGCTGCAACAATTAGGCAAAATACACATCTTTCAGTAAATCATGGAGGAGAGCATTGAAATCACAGAGCTCAGATGTGTGATACAAGATAGAGATAAAACATGAAATTATAATCTCTGAAATCATCTTCATAATCTTTAGCTTCTTGTTCATCTGTATTTGTGGAAAACATGGTCTTAACTCATTCAATTCATTGTGCTCTTATCTTTTTAAAAAGATTAGTAACATCTTTAATATTCTCTGAGGGTTGTTTCACTTGAATATGACATATTTGTCAAAGACAGATGCCCAGTATTATGAAATGTCTAGCCTAACATCATGCCTTTTTTTTTTTTTTTTGGATCATGACATGACATTAGAATTGAATAATTCTTAGACATGAGTTCTGTACCCCTAGTCATCCATTGACAGCTGTGATTTATTTTCAAAATATGTTAACTCTGGACTGGAGCAGTTTAAGAACAGTTTGGACCTACTAATAGATGAGTCATAAGGAGAGTTGTTTCCTTGTTCTGTAAGTATTTTTTGACTGATTTAAGCAGTAAGTACACAGCCTGATGAGACATAAACAAAGGTTTATCTATGAAAACAGTACCCTTAGTCTAATTTAGTTACATCTACAAGAAAGTTAGTGCTGGTAGATTTTTGAATTCAGATGCTACAATAAAATAACTTGGTCTATTTCCTTGATGTTTCTAGTGCTGTAACTCCAAAGTTATTCAGTGAAAATCAGTGGAAATCCTTCAATTTCATGCTGGAGACATATTTCCAGATATAAAGACATTAACAAAAACCAACATTCCTAAAATCAGCATGAATGTGTTAATACTAAATTGTAATTTTTTTAATGTAGTCCTAGAGAAGGAAAACCAAATCTTCAAAACCATTAGTATAATAGCATCATCCTGTCAGGTCAGTATTGGGGACCAGTACTAGCAGGGCAGGGCTACTACATACAGTCTCTGGGTAGGTCCAGTGGCTTCTTGTATTGTAACTTATCCTCTGCCAAATTAACAGATATTGATGGAAGGCTGGGGGAATGGAGAGAGATCCTTGATACAGTGATAGAACATAAAGTAGCGAAAAGGGGAAAGCATAAATAAAACCCAGGCTATAAGGACTGAGTGACACAGATGGTGTACCTTCTTAAGGTTCAGCAAGGGAATGTACTTGTAATTGTTGATATTACCTGATTATGACACTCAAAGTCAGAAGGACCATCTTGAACTACTGAATAGAACAATTAGAATATGTAAAGGAATGAACCAAAATCATTCCAGAGAAGTGATTCTATTTCTGACTGCAGTGAAGATCCATCTAACAGATGATGGATGTTATAACAGACTTGTCCTGATCCTGATAATAGCTGTATTTTTGGGGTCTTAAAGACAGCTGGCTTATTTAGAAAGGAGAAAATCAAGCAGGTGGGGAAATCTCTGCAAGATTACAGTACATGGGAATTTCCAGGAAACTTTGACAGCCCCAGGAAAGACTTCTCCTAGCTCTAATAAGAGACACGGCAAAGTGAATGAGGGGAAGAGGAATAAAAGGTAGCTTTGAGGAAGGGAAAGGAGTACATGAGGGAAATCATGCGAATGCACTCCTGGGGGCTGGAAGACTGAGATTCATGCTGTTTAATGCAGAAGGGGCAAAGTCTAGCCTTTTATCAGAGAGCTTCAAATGTATGACAGCTTTTAACAAGACCGCAAAGTCTAAAGAAAGAAAAGAAAGAGCTCAACCCACCAGTCACTGAATTTAAACTAACTAAACTCTGGTGAACCCTGTTAGGGAATCTGTACTTAAAAAGGAAATCAGGGGACCCCAGGCCTCAGGAACTTTTGACTCAAGGAGGAGGAGCAGGTATTTTTAATACTGCAACGCCTCTACACGAAAACCTTGAGTCTAGCAGAAGACACTTTCTGACAGCATCACTTGGAAGGAAGTGTATTTGCTTTAATTTGTGCAATGTAACCTCCTCCACACTCAAACCACAGAAGCTCTGAGCATAATTCAGCTTTATGAACAGGAAGCAGTGTTTTAGTTTAAGAATGTTAAGTTTTTGGCTAAGGAAATTGTTGGTTCAGTCCTTATTATAACCCAGATGAAAGATATCACATATGCATGGTATGTAAACTGAGAAGAGTTTGCATATTTGAATACTTTGGACCAGAGTGTTGACACTAAGAGATGATTGGAAGAATAACTTAATATTATCACAAAGGTCTGAAATGAAAATCTTTCAAATTAACAAGATCAAGATGAACACTAAGCCTAGACTTGAATACTTGCCAGGTTTTCTAATAATATTTTTTTCCTCACTTTAGCACATTTTTAATTTGGCATCCCTGAAGATTATGAATAGCTAATTCACAGATCTACTGACTTGAAAAACATTTGGCCCATAACGACTTTCCAGTTTAATCTCTCATATAAAGCAAACAAAAGGACACCCTGGTATTAATTCATACTTCAAGTATAACAACTTAGCCCTAAAAACTTCAGAACCTTTGGAATGTGTTAAAACAAAGGCCTCTGTAGTCCATGTCTGTCACTATTCAGTCTATGACAGAGGTCATTAGTGTACATTTAGGGAAGCACAGGTGTAACAATGCATATATAAAGTGATCCTTTTGATAATGTACTTTGAGGACAAGTGTTTTGAAAACTTTCCATCTCTTAAAGTTGCAGATAGCAAAAATTCCCAGTGAACATAAGGAAGTTGTTAATTTCAAATGTGCTAAAAAGTTAAATCTCAGTGGAAAAGCAAACTACGAATTCTGGGAGAGAAAATTCCTTTAATAAGATAAACATATCTCCAAATAATAAAGATAGTATCTTAAGGTCTCAGACATATTTTGCCTTCCTCCTGCAGAGGATTTTGTGTGGCAGAGAGATTTCATTTTTGTAAGGGATGCAGAGGAGGTTATTGTGGAAATAAATGAGGGAGGACAACGTGTCAAACACCAGACAAAAAACAGCAGCACCATATTTTCTTCTCTTGCTGACATGGCATTTTGTTCAGGCTCAGTCACAGAGAGGCTCTGACTAAAATTATGAGTAAAATGTCAATCATGCAAGAAACACAGATTAAAATGGGCCTGGTCTGCTGATGTCCTACCCTAGAAATTTAGATAAGATTCTTTTAACCGGACAGAGAGATTTTATGTTCTTACATGTGATCCAGTTATTCAAAGGTTTCTTTATAATAAGTTTATAGAAACAAAAAAACAACCAAACATAATTTGATATGAGTTCTCTCTTCCTATAGCAGATGTCTAAAATAGGTCAGTTGAATCACTCCTTAAAATTGTAATTCTTTTTATCATGAAATATGATTTTCCAAAAATGCAGACCTCCAAGATGTGGCCATATCTGTCTTTATGTCTGCTGAGATAAATCCCACCCTTAGATGCATCTTCTCCCCGATTTGAACAAAGTATGAGGCTGTAGAGTGAAATGACTGAAAGAAGTCCCCATTCCTGAGTAGTCACAGAAGTAGTGAGAAGTGCAACAGATCACTACAGATATGCCCTTTCCCCAACACACAAAGTCCATAAGCTACTCCTGACCTGATGAAAGGGAAACAATCTCATAGAAGGAGACACTTATCGTTCTTCCATGTATATGAGGGGGAGTCAAAGTAGTTTTGGTCTTTATGAGGGATGTGAGTCAAATTAAGTATTATTTTCACTCTTGATATTAATCACAAGCAGAAGGATTCAATATAAATACATTTATTTTAAGTGGAAATGACCATTTGTTTTCTTAGAACAAGTTTTTATATGATGTACATCTGAAGTGTCCAAGATGAAATGCATGGTTAACTGCAAGGAGCTTGCAGGGAAGCTAGATGATATGAAGTTCAGACCTAAAGGCAAAACAGTTAGCATAGTTGTGCAGTCAACTGAGCCTTTACAGTTGCTCTCCACAGTTGGTTGGTCTGGAGTCACACATCACCTCAAGGACTTGGGCCACAAGGTTCCCAGTGCTACAGACAGCAGGATGCTTGTGGGCAAGAGTGAGGAGAGATCTGCCTATGTGCCAGGCACAGATCCAGATCATGTTGTTCTCTCTACAAGCCCAAAAGTCCCCCAGCACATTGTAGTTTTACTCCAGAAGAATGTGTCTGAGCTGAGAAAATAAGCTGTTTTGTAATTTCAGGTATTCTTCTCTTCTGTCACTATGAAAAAGTCAGAATGGGTGTTAGAACCTAGAGGGAACCAGCTCCTGAAGATACAGGAGGAAGAAAGGAAATTGGTAGACAATTTACCCATAGTCTGGAGGCTCTTAGAAAATTTCAGAGAGGAAAGTGGCTTAGAAGCATCTGAAGGATGTCATTAAGCTGTGTGCCTGGGCTCTGCAGTGAAATAGAATTAGACAAACAGAGGAAGAACTTCAGGCCCTACAGCATGGATGACGATCAGCAGTGAGGATAACAGACATGGAGAAACCTGTATGTATCTCTGAACACCAAACAGTGCAAACACACCAAAAACCAAAAAGAAACGCTTTCCGTTGGAAGACACCACACCAATTGCACAAACCATCTAAAACATGCCTTAGTTTCTATTTCTTATGCTAAAAGAAACATAATAGAATGTCACTGTATTAGGCAACAAAGAATATCTTAAGACTCTGGCATTACTTTGTGTCTTTCCAGTCGCAATGAATGTTTCACAGATTGACAGACAGTTGAACAGAGTGGAAACTGTCTCAGGCTGAGAAGTAGGAGAGTTTCAGAAAACTAATTAAATCATAGACAGATTGGCCTGAGACTTACATTTTTCCAGATCCCATCAGCAGTCTTGAGGCTCATCACAGATCTGGCCAGATCAGATCATAAGCAAAGCTGCATCAAGTTCAGGAGGTGAGAAACTAATTGGGACAAAAGGGGAACTTTGGCTGCAGTCATTAGCTAAGGTAGAAATTAAACTGCAAAAATAAATGTTTCGGCTAGATACTAGGGAAAATGTTCTCACCAGAAAGATAATGAGTCACAGAGTCATGATGCCTGGGAAAGTTGTAGAGTCTCTGCCATAAGAAGTTTTGAAAAAAAAAATAATCATTTTTTCAGAAGTGACACAATAATCCTAACTCTGCTTTGGAACAGGTGGTAGATGGAATCATGTCTTCTCCCCTTACTTGTGTAGCACAACCCCCATATGTCCCCTATTCTCAAGCTCTCTCTGTCCTTGGACCTTGTAAGAGTGCAGTTACACTGGTTTACAGTAGCTGGGGGATTGGGTTAATGACTCATGTGCTCATGCCATCAACTTCTCAGCAGCTTCCTGCTGGTGACAACAAAGTTCAGAGTCAAAGTACAGTATGCAGTCTCAATTAGAAAGGCTACTGAGCATGCCTGAAGGTTGTATTGCAAGGATTTTGCTGCAAAGTCCTTTCTAGTGCTTGAGTAAGTGTATGGGAAGTGAGCAGGTTGACATTTGAAAACCTAAAACTGCAGATCATATTGATCTCTTGAAGCTGTTAAATGATTGAAGTTCAGTATCCCTGACAAATTGAACAGCATTGCCAGTTGTAATATGGAGCAGCTCTGTTGACTTTGTTGCTAATTTATCACAGTTTGTGATTTGACCTACTGAATCCTGAATTAAATTTTTATGTATTTGTGAACTATTTATATTGTATGAAATATCAATATATTTTTATTGTTCACCTGATTTAGGATGGATAAAAGGAATATTTCAGCATTTTCCAGCATCAGTGCAGAGGGGCTTTGGATGATGAAAGATGCAGTAGTTTTTGAATGGAAGAAAAAAAAAATCAGGGTAGAAAGGAAAGTATGTAATTTAGGCTAAATATATTTTCTATCAATTATATTAATAAAATTTTTTTCCACAAACTCAAGACAAAACATAATGACATTTTAGAAGACAACATAGAATTATTTATCTCTCTTTAAGAAAGAGTTATTAATTTTGAAAAATCTTCTTTATGAATTTCTTTGCATTTTGTATGAGCCATAAAACCTCCAAGGAGTTATTTGAATTTCAATGCTGTCTAAAACTTTTATTAAAATATACTCTAGCCCTGCTTCAGTGATAAACATGAAGATAGGGCCCTAATTTCTAACAGCTGAAATCTCTCATTTATTTCAGATTTTCCTTAAGTATACTTTTGATTAAATAATTACTGGGTAACAGTATTAGCAATTTGTCTGTGATAGGGAAAATTTCCTACTCGTGTTTCTGCAATTTATGCTTTTGCCAATGTGTTTTATGAGTATTTATTAAAGATGACACTTTGAGTTAATAACATAAAATACCTACTAGTTTCATAATCATCACTGCAGTGCAGAAGGCATTAGAGTTAGAGGAGATCTGCATTGATGACATCAACAGATTTATTGCATTTGTTTCCTTATGCAAATATTCACAAAACATACGTTATTTTATAACCTTAGTTATTGTATTGCCTATACATGAGGGTATCAAAGCCTATGAACATGAAGTGTAGACTTTAAAGTTGACAGTGTTGTTATGTGGTTCCTTCCTTTCTTGTTTCTCTGTTTTCCTAATATTAGAGCTCACTTAATGTCGGGTTTTTTTTTTTTTGTGGACACATGCACTTCTGCACAAGCCCTACAGCAAGAGGTGGGACTGCTAGTGCTCTTTACATCACAAACTACATTGCAATCTATATTGAAGATGATGCAGTATGCTGCTGCTCCTAGAGCAGAGCAGGAGCTGAATAGACATGCATAATGAGTCTGTGTGTGAATTAAGCAGAGATTTGTTCTCTCCCTACCTACACACATGATCTGTCTCTGCATGGCAGGGATTGCTTCTCTCTTGCAGGACAACCTTGTTTGCTTCTGAAATCTGTACATTTTTTCCTCTCTTTCCCAAGAGAAACATGTTGCCCTCTGCTCTTACAGCCTCTGCTTCAACTCACAAAGGGAGCAGTGGAAGATCTGCTTTGCTGGCAGATGTCTAGGCTGCCCCTAGGGAGGCAGATATTTGCAGTGCAGAGTGCTATGTTGGAAGATCCTGGAGTAGGGTACCTGAATAATGTTCAGGTCACTTAGAAAAGAAGAATGTTGTAAGGACTCTGAAAGATCTTGATCTTCCTTTGCTCTTACCCAAATCAGGATCAACCTCACTTATGTCTTATCCAACTCCTGCCTTGGCTAGTTTATTTTTAAATACTTTTGATGATAGGACTTCAGAATAAACAGCAGTTTATTCTGTTGCTTCACTCTTCTTACCATTGAAAGTTTTTCCTGAGGTCTAGTCTACTGTGTGACAATTTAAATGTGTTACTTACCTGTGATAATTTTTTTTTCCACACCTCTAATTCTTGTTAATATTCTCTGAACTCTATCTTGGTGATTTATAGTTCTTCTTGAAACATAATGCTCAAGACTGGGCACCATACCCCAAATGTGTCCCTACTACTGTTGAGTAGAGAATAATATTTACATTCCATATCTGCAGATATTCCTATTTATTAATCCTAGCAGGTAATTTCCCTTTTCCACAACAATATGATACCATGGTGTTGACTCATGTTCTACTTCTGACTTAGAACTGATACCTGGCCTGTTGCTCATGTTCCCATATTTGTGGTAATACCTGTGTGAGTAATTTTATGGTGAATCTGCTTTCTTACAAGGGTTATTTTGGGAACCAGAATCTGGCAATATTAAGCTGACCTGAGAAAAAAAGTTAGCTTTCTGGAACTTAGAAGACAAGATTATTCAGCTATCAATAAGTCTCTGTCCTCTATTTATCTGGCAAACAGACAGTGAACTGCATATCAAAGTAATGTAAAAAAATAATACATAATAATAGTCAGCAATCAATTTTAGAACAATTCCTTTGGGTCAGGTACAATCAAGACAATTTTCATAGGACATTTCATATAACTCTGCATAATTTTGCAGAATAATATGTCTTAATTAAACATGGAGAGTATCTGGAATCAATAAAAATGGAGCATGCATTCACATTAATCTTATTAAAAGAGTTTAAATTTTATTTTAGGAAAAGTGCAGTACAGAGAGTTCCAGTCACATGTTGAAGTCCTTCTGCTACTGCTGTCATGTAAGTTTTGCTTGAGAAAGGACTATAGGATTCAAGACCTTCATTTCAAGTGGATTCTTTTATTAATAAATAAACATAGGTGAATTAATACATGCAAAAGACTTTTGGCAGGGATAATAATGGAAACAAATAGAAAAAATATTGAATGGATTAGCACACTTAATTGGTCTTAGGTTGCCTAATGAACAATTAGCCTAGTGTTTAATCCCCCTCGATCCATTAGGTTTTGCAGCTCTTACTCTCTAAAGATAAACATGGATGATTTCAAATGTACTGTTGTTTTTGAAGCTACTTATATTAGTATTACATTGTAATAATTGGCATGGAAACTGTTACAAATGAGAATGGACAAAAATGGGACATGCTAGAGCACCAATTGTTTGGTGCTTTAAAAAAATGCTGCAAAAACCTTGAAGCACTCTAAAAGACGACTGTGATGACTCTTGTTGATTAAATATAGATGACTCTTTAAATGGAAGCTGTTTCTTTAAGGCCTTGGGAACACGCTGGTGACCATCCAAAAAGTGACATTACAATTCTAGGCTCTGGTGACTGTAATCAGACTGAGTATTTTAGATATTTCGCTTACTTAGCATGATCTAAGTTCAAGAGAAACCATACCAGAGGAGTATCTGGGACTCCTAAAGACTGAATGTGTGTATTACCAGTGGAGGGGAAAAAACATTAAACTGCATCCCACTGGTTGCCTGAATGTGTGCCTCTGTGTCTTTCTATCCCTTTGTAAAAAAGTTCTCTCTCACATGGAGACCAGCCTTCCCCTTCACTCAGTACATCCAAGTAGTGTTTATTTAGCAGTCCCAGTGTGACCAAATTAGATAGAAGCTGGAGGAAAGGGATTACTCTCATGCATAATGATGACTTGTACTCTGGTAGAGTCACACCAGTTAAATCTTCAAAGCAGTTGCTTACCTGTTGAGTGGGAATTGAAGGCTTGGAACTTAATGGCCAGGAACTAATGAACTGGACTAGATGTGTTTTAATTTACTGACATAAATTAAAACAACAAGTTGATTAGTTTAAAGGCTAGAGTGGACTTTTTATTGTGATGTTAAGATGGTCAATGAATTGCTACAGATAACTGAGTGAATGTTTTGGTGTTTTTTTCTTCCTTTCTGAGGATTTCTTTTTATAATGGTAACTACTACTTTCATATGCATGAACCTAACAGCTACAAATGCTTCTATAAGGAGTGTTTGGGCAAGTATAGCTGTGGCAGTTCCATTAGGACCCCTCTGACATTACCCATGTCCTAGCCAATTTAGGATATGTTCTAGACTGGCCAGGGAAAAGTTTGAGTCTTAATAAAGAGGAGAAATTAAACAAGAGAGGCAGAAAGTGTGCCTAGGGGGCATGAAGTTCTGGATTCTTGCCTAATGCCACATTCATCAGGCTTAATGTAGATGAACTCTGTGTGGGTTCGCCAGCAGCAAAGTCGAACTTCTCATTTGAGACTTCCTGATGCATTGCTCTGCAGTTATGATCCTGAAAATATGAGCAGCTTCTGTCTTTTCACAGGCCTATAACTGAAATACTGAAATGAATACCAATCCCATAATTGTATCCATCACTTATCTCTGCAACTTTCATAGGTGTATTTTATGCTTGAAGTTGATCTGAGGGCTTCCATTCTATAAACAATCCTAGAGAGCTTTTCTCTGACTTGTAGATAATCAGGTTTCTAGGAGAAGTTAGTGATCATGATAGTCACTTCATACTACACATGCTAAATGTGTCATGCTAAACACAATACATGCTAGATTATGCAGCTAGATGAACCGTCTCTTTATTCAGTAATGATTGAACCAACTGAAGCCATCACACAGGCAGATCCCTCTGGTACAGGCAAAGCAACAGGTTGTTCAAACCACCTAAGAAATTTTCTTCTGCAATGTCAATGTGGATGTGAGGAGTGACAATTGGTTGGAGTTGTATGTATTTGCAAACTAGAAATAACCAGAAGCAGTCAAGAAAAAAAATGTAGCAAATTGGAAGATGATGGGACAAGAACATCACTATGGCTCTGTGAAAGTCCTGAGGGCTCTTTGGGCAAAACACCCTGGAGTGAGGCTTGGAGCACAGAACAAAGAAATAGCACAAAGGATTTCTTTAAAGAATGTTGTATTCAATACAAGTGAAGTCAAATCATTCATCAGCTGTGTTCATCTTTTGGGTACACATCCAAATGGGCAACTGGAGAATGTCCAAAAGAAAAGATAAGAATAACAAGACTCTAAAAAAAGCACATGACTATAAGAAAAGCAGTTATTTAATTGAGTCAAGAGTAGAAGGCTGAGGGGAACATTACATAAATGAACGTTAAAAAGCCAAAATCTAATCCCTTTGCTATATAAAAGGCTGGAATGGAAAGGAAAGTACTAAATTGCTTCAAATTTCTATAGCAAAAAGGACAAGCAAGATAGACTTGGTTGCAAAAAGTGGTATTTAGTTGAACTTTTGGAGACTTTCTGCCCAAAAGAAACGGGAAGAACAGGCATGTGTTGTTGCAGGAGGCTGTGAAATCTCTGCTGTTGCAGTTTTTGAGGAAATAATTCAGTAAGTATTAGTTAATAAAAACTTAGAGATAGTTTATACCATCTTTGGAGAGGGAGATGGATCAGATTAAATCCTTACTGGTGTCATTATCTGTGGAACTATGAATGCTGTGTTCAGGAAAATGGAACGTTGTGTACAATCTTTGAAAATGAAGAAGCTTGCATAAAAAAAGGCCTTTTTCTATCCATTTCTACCCTAATGGATACTGCATCCTTTCAGGATAAGTTCTAATTGGGACCTTGTGCCCTTTCCAGGAAATCACAGGAACTAAGAGATTCCATTATTCTCTGCAGCCGCTCCCTGGACATTGATTTAAGGTATCTAGGTCTAAATGGAACTATTTATCTGCTTCCTTCCTTAAAACTGGTGAATGTGGAATAGACAAGGAGATTGAAAGGAATATGCAGAGACTTGACTACACCTTCTTACCTACTGGCCAAGATACCTAGTTCAGTGACATTGTAGGGATTTGGAACATCTCCCACAGATAAGCAGATAACAGGGCATTACTGGGTCACCTCACCCCCTGATGCTACAACTGGAAATTCCAATTTACATTTTACTCTTCAGCCACGAAACCTGGGCTTTGAGTCATCTCCCAGCTTGTAGGAGATGATGTTCCTTCCAGATGAGATTCTTTTTCCTTTCTTCTTACTGAATAATGTCAATAGGAGTATGTTTATCTGAGCTTGATACTCAATGTATTGTCATTAATCTCTAAGCTTTGTCTTAGATATCCGCTTCTGGTAAAAATCTTGGTCAGGTCGACTGTGAAATTCATAGTCCTAAGAAATCTCAAAAATGTCAATGAAACAATAAAAAGAGATCAAATCTTTCCTTATTATTCAGAGGGCTTTAATGCTGTTGAAGTGCCTGATATTTTCAACAGTCTTTCAAATGCTCTTTGAAACTGTTAAAATAAAGACACCTTTCCCACAATTTCCTTCTCTGCCTTTCACAAATGACGGTTCATTTAACCTCCTTCTCCCCTTTTTGTTTGCTTAGAGGATCAAAGCTTTTTTTATTTATTTCTTTTTCCTCTCAAACAGTTTCTGGAGTATTAAAAAGCACCGTCAGTATACTGAGTTTACATTACAAATAAGTTAAAATTCCCAGTCTGTCAGAGCTTTTCTCCTAGGATACCAAGGAAAGCAAAGTTCAGCTAAACTGCACAATTAATTGGAGATCACTTCTGAGTGAAGAAGAAAAGGTTGTTTTAAGCAAAGCTATTCTCTTCTTGGAGATTTAAAGTCCACTTCAAAAAGCAAAATTATTATTCTCTGAAAGTTATCTCACTTTATATGTATTCCTGGAGCATCTTCCCTAGGTCATCTTCCCTTTTCACTCATAAAATCATCTTAATGAATTGACTGTGGGATTAGCCATATGTAAATACATCTTTATTGACAGCCACATTGACAAGTGAAAGGATGAAAAAGGGCATGGATTGCATGTTGTTTTTGCTAGAACAGCAGTTGTTTTTGTTCTGCTTTCAAGACCCTGAGGCAGACAGATGATTTTCTGGTTATGAAGAAAATGCTCTTTTTCAAGGTAAATGTGTCCTTCAATAATAAGATAAAGAAGTACGTGCTGGATGGTTTAAGAGTATTTGACTGAAACAGACTTCTGTGTTGATCTACCATTCTCACACAGACAATTGCCACCTTTTCCTCAAATTCTGAGAGCAAATACTATCCTGATAACATAACCTAGAGCATCGGTCCAATGCAGGTTTGCAACTTTATAAGAAAATGCACTGTCTGTTGATCTCAGTGCCTGTTATTGTCAGAGCTCTTCTAAAGCCCTGATGGTTGCAAAGAAGAAAGTGAGCAAACACAATTAAGAAAGCCCAACGGACTACACTGAGAACAGCTGCAAGGTAGATTTGACAAATGTACTTTAGTGTGTTCTTATAGTGTTTGGAAAAAAATGCTAAGATTTCTATAAACCTTGTAAATTTTCTACTAAAATGTCATTCTCTGGTAACACTTTGTGGACAACTGTTTCATAATGAGGAAAACCAGACCCTTATTACTGTCTACAGCATTGTAAGGTATCCTTTTCAAACAATTTTGCTAAAGCTTAATCCAATATTACTACATTGATATTCCATGTGGGTGTTTTTTCCCCCTGCTTTTTAAAAGGCAGAGTTAAATGCTAGTAAAATCCATCTGTTATAAAGTAAAATCAAGATCCTTCACCTGTTGTACACTGAAACATCTGGAATCTCTTACAACAGAATCAAATTAGGTGTGAGCCGACATGGAGTGAAGATGTCTTTTCTGACTGACTGAACATCAGTAAAAGTGCCATTAAAAATCTGTGATGAAAATACAGTCTATGGTCATATTCTCAGCTGGTGACACTTGAATAAATAAATAATCTCAACAGAAATTATAATGAGGTTTTTTGAAAACTCCCTCGTGTCAAAAACAATTATATTTTTGCTTAAAATATCAATTTTAAAATGTTCTTGCACATAAAAATATATTTTTTTGATTTCTTAACTGTATGAGCTGATGAAAGTAAACTGTTTTAACACCTCAGAATTGAACTCCACACGTCTCACTGCACAACATCTTTATCTTTCTCTCTGCCTTCATCCCTTTGTCTGTTTATCTGTTTTCTCTTCTCACAAAAATACACAGCAGTAAGGAAAAAAAACTAAATAAATTTATGAGTTCTGGAAACATCCCCAAAATTTGCTTCTTGATTTTTATCAGATTTCTGGCTATGTCATGCTAATAGCAGGGCAGACAATTTGTAATTGGGCATCATAAATGCAATATTTTCAAACACTAACAGAACAATGTATTCTCATGATTTCCAAGTAATTTCTTCACTGAATGGTGCAACCACTGTGAAAAATTAATAATAACAATATAAAAATATAATCATTCTAAAACAATACAGAAATTGCTAGACAGTAAGTATCAGATCAAAGCACAGCTCAGCCAAAGACATTGTATAAAACATGCATGTAGAAGTGTTCACTCAAGCACAGTAGCAAGTCTCCCATCAGGAAGGCATGGCCCATGCAAGCTGGAGCCTGTATGGGATCTAAGGAGACTTAATCACAGATACATTATATAAAAAAGGCAACAATCCTGATGCTGCAGCCTGTACACTAAAATGATTGAGAATTGCAGTGCATACCCTACATAAGATAGCCAAGGTCAACAAGGTCAGGAAAGGTCTGGGAGCTCACTAGCTTTCTGTAGGGCTCCTTTCCTTGACAGGAGGAGTGTATCTAGCCCTCAGGATTCCTTTATACCCATAGAAGAGGACTGAGGTTGCCTCACAGCTCCTGCACCATCTCATCCCTGCTATTACATGTCAGTGGAGCAGGGACCCACATCACTGATGAAACAATATTTAGGGATTTTTAGGGGTGAAAAATATTAGGGAAAAAATTAGGGATAAATTTTAGGAATTCAGGTATGGAACACTATTTTCTAAGATTTCCAAACACTTTTAAAGTGGTGTTCCATCCTTTACTTCATATGTTGATGTAACGGTCATTGAATTGACCACACAATATTCAATGACTGTCGTGAACCACTTACATCCCCAAGTGCTAGATTCGGCATCTGTCATGCTAGTTTTTGTTTGAAGAGGTTTACAGAGTTGAATCATAAGAACAGGCAGACCCTTGTTGTCCACTTATCTCAGCCAGACTCTTTGCAGGGATAATTTCAGAGAAGAGTCCCAGTACTGCCAAATCTCAGCCTTGGTAAATTGCCTGTAGCATCCTGCTTCACGGACTGCAAGGTAGTATCTCAGTCAGCCTAGCAACATGTGCTTTTAAAGACCAGCCAACAAAAACCAGTGAGGCTGAGGCTTCGTAGAGCTGCAGATTACGCAGTTATGAAGTTGTTTTAACCTCTCCAGATGCATCATTTAGGTAACACAAAAATTGTCCCTGATTTGAATGTGGACTCATTAGTGGAGCTTTCCATGGAGTCTAGTGTACAAGTCTTAATTCATTTCTTAGCTGAGGCTGCACTCAGGTGCAACATCCTGCACACTTTCTTTTTGCTCTGTTTTCCACCAGCATATTATCTTACAGACAAAATTTTTTCACACTTTTCAGGTTGCCTTCAGGTCCTTCTTCCTGTCTAGCCCTGGCCCTTCCTCCTTCTCTGTACCAGTGGGAGGTGATGTCCCCATACCACCCACCCCTTCTGCTCCTCTTTCTTTGTTTTAGTAGTGCCTGCTTTCAGCCTTTGTCCATGCTTTTCCTCTGATTTCATCTCAGTCCCAACCCTTTCACTTTTCTTCCCTATTTTATTTTTCCCTATGTCCTCTCTTCAAGCATCCCTCATTTTCTCAAAAGCAGTCCTACATATTCTACCTTCCCTTCTCAGCACCCCTTCTCTCAGGCACCTTGTTCCTTAAGGAGTACTCTAAGCTAACATACTCATCCTTCTTTCCATGAATACCTTATAACACACGAACCCTGCTAATATAGTTGCTGACTTTGTGGTCACCCACTGAGCTTTTGACTTCATTCTCCCTTGTGTGCACTTGCTTGGTTTTCCTTTGGAATCTTACAATCTCTCTACTGACTTCCTTAGAGACCCCATCAATCTGCTTCTGTCTCTTTGTTTTTACTTCACTGTCTCTGGGTGTTTCCCAAAGCCCATGCACAACAAGTTTTCTCTCCCTCCGTTTTTCAGGGATATGCATAATTTGTCAATATCTGCTTACTTCATGATGATACCCGGTAAGACTGGGTCACTGTGGACTTTATAATTCTCTTACATTTCACCTCTCCACCTGGTTTCTTTATATTTCTTATTACTTCAAATTAGGATGGAAAAAATAATCTCTATGACATTTTCTCTACTAGCTCACTCTTACTACATCTCTGATGCTGTTCCCTTCCTTAGTCCATATCCTTGAATGCAGTACTCTGTCTGGATAAATTTTTCAGTTACTACTTCCATAATATGCAATATTTTTGCCCTGCTAGTTGGATCACATGATAATTTCTAATCTCTTTAGTGAGAGTGTCTTCTTAGCACCTTCACCTGCTTTACAGTCTGTTCATTCCACAACTGACCTACTATTCCATTTACTTTTCTTTCAGCTTGAATATTCATCTGAGTGTCTTTACTATTCTTTCTTTCCCTTCATATACTGTCAAGCTATTTTCTTCTCTCTCTCTCTCTTTTTTTTTTTTTTTTTTTTTTTTTTCGCATTTTATATCCTGCAGATCTATTTTCCTCAACTTTTTTTTGGTCTTCACAACATTTTTTCTTCACTATTCACTTTTGTAATGGAAAATTTCAAGGCCTCACTGCACCTATCAAAAATCTGCTCCAAATTCCCATTTCATCCATGAAAGTTCATCAATCATTCCCTCTGCACATATGTTGCTTGATGCATATTTTGTGCAGTTTATATACTTGGTCATTGTCCTGTACCCCTTTCTATGTACTGGGAAAGGGAAGTTCAATGTCAAGGTCATCAATACTATCAAGGTCAGGTCACTTACTATACTTGAAAATGCTCTGAAAGAAGAATGCCTCAGTAATTGGCGTTGAGTTCATGCCTTTGCATGCAGGTAAATCAGGTCTTAAAAGGTCTGGAAAAGCTGCCACACTGTAACTAAGGCTTTTTAGACAGCATGAGGACCTCATATGTTCCTGTATGAGCAGTATAATTGCTAACTACATAAATGCTTCCAGATCCTCATCGTATCTATGAACAATAACATGATAATAGTTCCAACTACATAATTTTACATTTGAGAGGGTCAATACAAGATAAAAGCAAGATACATCTACAACTGTTTGTATGTGCGTGTGTGTGTAGTTTGCTATAACTCTAGTAAATTCTCTTCTTGTTTACTTTTAAATAGGTTCATATCATTTTACACCCCATGAAAATTTACTGCATTGCTTTGGAAAGACAGCTAGAAACCACACAGTATCCTTGCAGTATTTTTGAAAAACTGAACATTCCTGGAATAAGATGTCCTAAAACCTCATAAGACAATAGATAAGCCAGCAAATTCATTTAGGTCACACATTGGATTGTGGTCTTACTAGAAAAAAGAACCTATTGCACTAATCTGTAATAGTTAAAACACTTCTAACAATGAACTGTGTTTTTGTCTCAGTGGAAATATCTGACAATTGCACTGAGCCTGTTCCCAGACATCATTGTGCCCAGGAGGTATTCCTATTTTTTGTCATTTTACTCCTACTACTAAAATAAACTTATGATTTTCAAGCCAATCGATATTTTCCTAAGATGAAATGTGTCCCAGATTTTTCTACCCATTTAGGGCTAGATTATCACAGTGGAAGTTAGCCTTATTAAATTTATAGCCAGGAACAGTCACAGGCAGAGATTTAGGAAGATGGTAGCAGCTGAAGACTACATTCCTTCCCTGACACCTTTGGAGCTCAGGTCCATCACCTCCATGCTCTGGACATTCAGCACTGGGTGCAGTGCAAAGGCAGGCTAATCATCCTTCTGGTCACCCCTTCTCTGGATACTCCTCCATTGCAAATGCAGCCTTCCCAGGTATTAAAGTACAACCTTATTCTCCACACTAGTAGAGAGCAAGAAGACAACAATTTTCTCTTTAATTCTCTGACCCGGACTAAGTTCTTGAATAAACTTTAAACCAGCTGTCAGTTTTATATCAACAAGTTCATGTAGCTTACTATAGTTACATGTGTTCACACACAAACTGTAAGGCTGTCTGATCCTGGAGTGTGCCAAACATCCCTGTGTTCTGTAGCATCTTGAGAGTGATACTAAGATACACATTTTATCAACCAGAAAAATTCATACTAACTGATCAACAGCTGTAGCACAACAAGTTAGAAGAAACAAGGTGCAGAAATCCTGATAAACATTTTCTAGGGCTTTGGAAACAGCTTTCAAAAACTGAACAAAGTCCCTTCTGCAGGGTGTTGTTGTCAACTTCAACAGCCTCATAGAAATGATCTCACACTCTGTAAAAGCTTTCAGTTGGATTCTCAAATCACACTGCTAAACCAGACTCTTGGTGGGTACACACTTCATGTGACCCTACTGAATTATTGTAGACCAATAGAGAATTCAACCCATCATGTTTAAAGGTAAATTTGCAATTTGGCCCAAACCTAAGTGACATTAGAACCAGGTCATTCAGGTCTTACAGTATTCAAAATGTGACTCTGCAAGTTTCAGAATGATTTACGTTCTGTAAGACACTTTCATGGGAGAGTTGTGTTTGCACAAACCATCCAGATAGCTCTTTCTTTAAATGTCAGTCCACCTTCTTATACTTTCTTTGTTTCCAAATCCAGATCTACTTATGTAACGCAGACCACTGAACTGAATGAAACCAGTATTTGTAATATATCTTTTTTTCCTTTGGCTTGCCAGTCAGATTTAGTATTTTGCTTCATTACAATTTAATTAAATATGAAAACATTATGTGAATCCAGACATCATCTTTACCTCTGCATCTTGCTTTAGATTTGCTCTTTTAGTGATAAAATTAGAATTATACTCCTAGACAAGTTGTCAACATTTGCCTATAAAACTTTATTTGTAGAAGCTTTTAAGTAGGTCATCAGCGCAAGTAACTGAGGCAAGCATCAACAGTGATTAGAAAAGCATCTTGGCTCTGGGACAGAAGTCTTTTTTTAATGTACATGATACCAATGCTATTTTGCTTGGTTTTAAGTTGCAGAACAGTAAAGGAATTGTTAGATTTTCTATTTTGTGTGTTTTATGTTTTATATATAATACAGGACTCCAGAAATATTAAGAGTAGCAGTGGACAGAATCACTCTTTAAATAAAAAGCAACAAGCAAAAAGTCACAGAAATTAAATCATGAGATATTCTAGCAGAGGACAAGTTAGCTTGCATTAGCCTTCAAGTAATCAGGTTATCAAGAAGGATTTGCATGGATTATTACTGATTTCACTCAGAGAGAACATTACAAAAGTACAATTTTTCTATTACCCTAATTGTAAATAAAAGTAGCTTCAAGTGCAATTTTCCCCAATATAACTGAGGAAGTTATATTTTCTGGTAATCCTTGAATTTATCAACATAAACTACAGCAGAAGAATCATAATGATTTAGGTGTATTTGACGGAAATGAATAAAGCTATTTTCCTAAGATATGTATTTGATCAGGTGGGTTGTGTGCTTTTCAACTGGTTTTCATACATATTTAATCAATGTGAGACATATGCAAGCTGAAATAGGTACCAGTCTGTGTCCCAGGCTGTTCTGTTTCACAGTCTTCTGATGGAGATTTTTAAAGCTGAATTAATTATTTTTCAAATGAACTAAAATAATCTTCAGCAGGTGGCATAAACCAAGAAAAAGCCAAAGAACTCACAAACTACCAGCAAATCTGGAGTTCAGTTCAATGCAGTATTAAGATGCTTAATTCTTCAGTAATTGCTTGGTTTTTATCAAGATTGCTGGTGTACGGGGATGTATGCATAAAATGAAATAGAAACACTGTGATCACCTAGGGGGAAAAAGTCCCCCGAATCCAACACCACCCCCACCCCCACCAGATCCTTCCTACACACTCTTACAGGGATACACTTTCTCACACCTACATGTGTATCTCAGCAGATACGTGTGCCTGACACACAGAGCTGAAATATTTGTACCCACACACCTTTAGGTCTAGACAGAGTTAGATAAACACTGTCTAGGAATAAAAACACATTCCTATGAAGCTCTACACATAAGAATACATCTTATGCATCTTAAGCAAACACAAGCATATATATGCACACATACACACCCAGAGACACGGGAACATAGGCAAGGCACATACATAGGCACAAACAACTCTAGAAGCACACACATATAGCTATACAGCTGGATGCATACTCACATGGACAGAAAGATATACAGGCATATATGAGGGAGAGTTTACATTGACTCTATCATCCCTGCTAATTTCTTCTTTCTTTTTGAAGCCTTCCAGTTTTAGGATCCTGGAGTGAGCCAGGTCCCTGCAGGGGAGATACCTCAGGAGGAGCAAAGCACTTCCAATTTCTTTAAGGTTTCCCACCTCTCTCCCCCTGTCTCCTAGAAATAGATTCAGTGAGATGAGCTGTGTACCCAGCACAGCTTTCCCAGCTTCTGCCTTGGCACTTTCCACCCCGGCTTAAGGAAGGGTATAGGACAGTAAGCTTAAGATCTCCTCCCTTCACCCCCAAAGCCTGCCTCTGTGGAAGCAGCTACCTCTGGGCAACATCTGGACACAGCTGCTTTACCCTGGGAGAGCCAGCCACTTTCTGCCCACCTCCCCCCTCCAGCTGTGGACTAGAAGGGATCCCTGCACTCTACCTGTCCTCTGCAGGACTGAAAGCCTTTGTCCTCCCCCTCCCCCCATGTATGTCCTCCCCCCTGCTTCTCCTGGCCCCAGACTCCCATCAGCAAACCTCTTTGCAAATCACAGCTCTAAACTTTTTCCCCTGTCTGCACAACCCGCAGTCCCCTGGGAAGTGGCTGCATCTCATAAGGACGGAATGGGGGGTGCAGGTTGCAGGGACCCAGGATGCAGGGATCAAGTCTGCAGGGTGTGGGATGTGTAGGACTGGGATGAGAGGACTGAGATGTTGGGTGCAGGGTTGTGAGGATCAGGTTGCATGAATCCGAGACGCAGGGTGCAGGAACCGGGATGTGGGATGCAGGGACCAGGACCCAGCTCCTTACCGTGCAATGAAGGTAAGTCCCAGCGAGGGTCTCCAGCTGCTCCTGGGCATCGCGGGCCTCCCGATGTGCTCTTTAAACATCCTCCGGGGAGTCTCACCCCCCAAACTTGTGTGAGCTGCTTCCTCTGGGAACAGTCACGCTTTCTCCCCCCCACCTTGGATGTGATCCCGATGGAAACTCATAAAGGCCTCCTAAGCGGTTAGAGGTAAGTAAGGCTTGGAGGGAGGAGGAGAAGGAGGAGAAGGGGGCAACGGAAGGGAGAGACTGCGATCACCAAGCAATGATCCCCTTCCCTTCCCCTTTTCTTTGGAGCACCCTCTTCTCATTCCTCTGAGCAACTTCGTCTCTCCTTGGCCAGGCAGCACCTGGTAACAGAGCTGGTAATTGGGGTCCCCTTTCGCAGCCTGGCATCTTTCGAGATTTCCTCTCCTTTCCGGGCAAAGGGGATTGGTGCAAATCTTTAAATTAGGAGGCGACCGAGAGTTGCAAAGAAAAGGAGTGGGAGCCGGCTGGCATTTGCAGGCTGCCTCTCCCGGCACTCGGGGCGTGCGATAGCTCTGCAGCCGGCGCTGCGCGGAGGGGCTGGCTGAAGCTTGTTCCTACAATTTATTCATTGACAGCGTTTCTAGTTCTAACTTTGAAGCTGGCTACTGCCCTTGGCACGGCCGGCAGCGGAGCTATGGCAGGAACGGAGGCGAGCCACTGTCCCCATGCTGCGGGGCTCCCCGCGGCTGTTTAACTGCGCCGGCAGCGCGGGCAGGAGCGCAGCCCGGTCCCGGAGGGAGGACACGAAGGGCGGGGAGGTGGAGGGGGGGGGACGCACGACGGGACACGGGGACGCTGCTGTCGCCTGGCAACCCCGCATCCCTGCCCCGAGCATCCCTCCCCCAGAGCCCTGATTGGATGGGGGGGGGAGGGGGACCACGACGACGGGGGACGGGGACGGACGGACGGACGGACGCGCCCTCCGAGGATGCTGCGCTCTGGCGCTGCGACTTGTCGCATCCTCAAAAAGCCGGGAGCGGGCAGGGGCGGCTGAGAGCAGACGGGAGAGCCGAGGCAGTTTAGGGCGTTGTATCACCGTCCTCCTCCCTTCTCTTTTCCAGATGGCTTGATAAATTTGCTTCTACTCTACTATTTCTACTCCATATTTTTCCTAGGAAAAAAATGTATTTATGTGTTTGTGTATATATCTCTCGATACAAAATATACAAATATATGTGTTTATATATAGATGTATATAAGTAAGCTTATATATTCTGTACATGCTATCTGTATTATCTATATTCTTTATATTGTCACATTATGTTCTAACTCTCCCATATGGGAAGACAGAAGAAAAATAGTTACTGGGGAAAGACCACTCCAGAGTGAAGCAAAGCTGGATGCAAAAGGAAAAAGAAAGCTACAGTTTTTGTAGCTTGGAGTCTTAACAGGACGTCGTGATGCTAAAGAGAGAATTAAACACCGTGAGGTGAGTGTGCTGTAACAGTCAGTGAGGGTGAATGCGTTAACTTCAGAGAGGGTGAGTTTAAGCTGTGCTGCATGGGGGCATCGCTAGTATTACATGTGACTTCATTGCTCATTCTCTGCTGCGGGCGACAGTGAGCAGGTGCTTACTGCTGGTTTAGTGTAGTACAGAGAAGGTGTCCGTGAAAAGTCAATACCACCCTTTCCATCAGAGCTCCTGTTGGGACACTGTGAATTTTTCACCTCTGACTCCTCAGCAGGGAGAAAACCATCATCCAGTTCTTCCTGAATGCTTCCCTCCACCTCAGACTTGCCCCCAGCCTATCTTCCCACTTGTGTACCATCAGTGCTCAGGTAAAGCAAGGAAAAAGGTACTGCAGTCAGGAGCTGCAATCCAACAACTCACATGGGGCCACTATTGTTTCAGCAGCAGCAGTTTTGTTAAGGAATTAAGCCAAAATAAAATTAAATAAACAAACAGACAAAACTGATTCTTCTTCGTAATATATTATGTTAAATTATTTAACATCTGCTTATTTTTGCGATGTACCCATTCATTACCTTTGAGCTACTTGGCTAATGTTATAAGAGCTTTTATCTTGGAAACCAAGGACATTGGCTAAAATGTGCATGTTAAACTGTTTCATACAGACTACAAAGCTAAGCAGAATGCAAAATGAAAGAGTCCAGTTCCTCTCAGGTTTACCCTACTGTAAACTGGATTAAAACGTACATGAGACAACAGTAGCATCAGGGTAAACTGGTCCCATGTCTTTCAAATCATAGCATCATTTGACAAACATGTCTGGAATACCTTTTTTCACAGTCTTGCAGGCTGATTGCCTGGAAAGACTATAGAATCATAGAATTATCAGGGTTGTAAGAGACCTTGAAGAAAGAAGGATCTGATTCTGCATTGCCTTCTACACAGCAGTCATGGCTCAAAGTGAGTGTAAAAGCAACTTTTGGTTGGGTAGGATGCAAAACCCACTGTGTATGAAATTGGTCACCACAGGCACCAACTGAAATCTGGATGAGATGTATTGTATGATTCTCAGCAGACCACTTACAGGCAAGGGGGTTACCTGGTCATCGCTTTGAGAAACATTCTTGGCACTGATGGTTCATTCTTTTTTCATGCCTGCTGCTGTGCAATGCCTGGTACCAGTCACTAAAACTGCTGCTACCTGCATTTACACATAATTTATGTCTACTGAGAAGCACGGAAAAAAAGCTGACCAGATGACCAATCTGTAGGTGAAGGCACAAGGGTTTCAGTCCTGCTTTCCGCCAGTGCACTTCCTCAGCTCGTTCTTTAGCACAACAGAATCTCCAAAGGAGGATTCTGGAGAATATATTTCAGTGTATGACTCTGGCAGAACCGTCTTTACTTTTGTAGGGAAAACAACTGCACCTCAATCTCCTTTTGGGATACCATGTGGTACCTCCAGAGGGTATGGTGTAGAATCAGTCCCATCCTGAGCATGTGTTTTCAGATGGTCACATGATGAGAATTATGGGTACACACAGTGGTACAATGCAGGGCGATCTGAACATCTCAAAGAAGCTTTGTGCTAAGCTGTGTTTGGGTGTTACTAGGCAAAATACTCGCTTAAGGCTAAATTGTGCACCTTACGCTGCAGTTGATTGTAGATGTACCCATGGTTAGACACAGCAATCAGGCAGTGTGAGTTCTGCCAGGGGACAGCTTTGAGAAAACAATCACAACCCTCAATGTCTTTGACTTGGATTCAAAGAAGGAGTCTCAAGATGAAATGTATATATTTATTTATTTTCTGTCTCTTACACAAAGATGTTAAAGCAGCATTAAAAGTTTCTGAAATAAGAATATTTTGCTTTTATGAATTATGTTAGTGAAATAACAGTTATTGCTAGTTAAAAGATAAGTTCCTTTTAGATTGAGTTCCCACATCACAACGAATTGAGTTTGTAGAAAGCTTTGATGATCAGAATTTATTTTTATAAAATTCATGAATGTGATTAATTAAAAGGCTTACCACCACAAATAAACAGATGTGTATCTTTTTCTTACATGGAATTTTAGCATGAACTTCAAGATTGTACACATGGGAACTTTCCAATTTTATGTTTGATGGCAAGATACTGTTCCAGCAAAACACTTTGTAGGGTTTTCTAACTTGCTATAAGCAGCTGTTTTGAGACACGCTCAAGTTATTTGCTGATTAAAGCCTAAAGTGAGGCTTTAGAAAAATTGCAAGTGTGCATGTACAGCCAGTGAGTGATCTATGGATTGGGCCCAGCCTACCTGAATAATTCATGAAGCCTATGATCTTTCCTCCTTTCCTGGGGACCTTACAGAAACGGACAGGGAATAGGGCCATGGATCAATGAGGTTTTTTTCTGGCAAATTGCTCCCTGCCACCTGATTTCCAACAGCTCTGCAGCTGCTTCCTTTGTGTGTGACTGGGCATAATCTCACTCTGCGGCAGTTGTCCTGAGGTAACAGTTCTGGTCATCATGACAGGACCAAGCCTGGCATATCTCAGTGGTTTCAGGCACACATCAGTAGCCTCTAGAGATGATATAATGTTCTGCTGGAAGTCTGTCAGTCTCAGAGTGCAAAACACCAACTGGATGGGTCAGGAAGGCTATTTTTTGGGTTGCTAAAGGGGTGTAGATGTGTCTTCACAATACTATGGCCATGGCAGTCTCCATCGTTATAGACACAAAGACTAAAAGCTCATAGTGGTGGCTGATACCAACATCTAAAATGTCTCACACTGTCTGATTCACCCCTACCTGTAAGTTGTGGGTGACACTGACACCCAACGGCACAGGGCTTTCAGAGGAACATGTGTCCCCATCTTGCAATTGCTGGGGGAGACTCATATCTGTAAGAAGTGTCACTCTGCAAGAAGTGACTGTAAAGAGTGTCGCTCAGTGATATTCAAGGACCTCATGGATCACCATGGAAAATAATGCACTTCTGTGGTGGATTGACCCTGGCTAGATGTTGAATGCCCGCCAAAGCTGCTCTACCACACACCTCCTCAGCTGGACAGGGGAGAGAAAATATAATGAAACACTCATGGATCAAGGTAAGGACAGGGAGTTCACTCACTAATTACTGTTATGGGAAAAACATACTAAAATGAGGGAAAAATTAATTTATTACCAATCAAATCAGAGCAGGATAATGAAATAGCCACAAATCTTAGAAACACTTTGCCCCCACCTCTCCCTTCTTCCTGGACTTAACTTTACTTCTGATTTTGTCTACCTCCTTCCCTAGAGGCGTTCAGGGTGATGGGAATGGGGATTAGGATCAGTTCATCACATGTTGTTTCTGCTGCTCCTTCCTTCTCAGGGGAAGGACTCTTCACACTCCTCCCCTGCTCCAGAGTGAGGCCCTTCCCATAGGAGATAGTCCTCCACAAAATTCTTCACCATAAGTACCTCTCACAGGTTACAGTTTATCACAAACTGCTCCAGTGTGAGTCAGGTTCCTAAGAGCCCCTTCCAACCTTCCAACTGTTTCCAGGGATGGGGCATTGACCACCTCTCTGGGCAGCCTGTTCCATTGCTTCACCATCTTTTTTGTAAAAAATTTCTTCCTTTTATCTAGACTAAATCTACCCTCTTGTAGTTTAAAACCATTACACCTTGTCTTGTCTCAACAGGCCCTGATAAAAAGTTTGTCCCCATCTTTCCTGTAGGCCCCCTTTAAATAATGAAAGGCTGCAATAAAGTCTCCCCAGAGTCTTTACTTCTCCAGGTTAAACAATCCCAGTTCTTCCCGCCTTTCTTCATAGGAGAGGTGTTCATCCATCTGCATTCTTGTGGCCCTCCACTTGGCCACTCCAACTTTCTTCTTGTGCTGAGGACTCTAGAGCAGGACACAGTACCGCAGGTGGGGTCTCACCAGAGCAGAGCAGAGCAGAGGGTTCATTGCAACCCTTTTATAGGTGATTTGGGTCGCACCCATTGGGACTTCAGTAACAAGGTGGAGAATATGCCATGATGTGCTCAGGCATTTGTTGGGCAATCTGAGCTTTTCTCAGCCACAAGGACAGGGGAATCTCTCACTATAAGGCCCAACACAACAAATCCCTGGGCTTTATGTGGTATGGTGTGGCACATGGATGGAAGACTGTACTCAACACTTTCTGTGCACCTGCAGCAGCATCCTTCCTTCTGCTTCCACCTCCCATGACCATCAGTGTCTCTATGTATCCTTTCTCTCTCCTTTCTTCAGGCAACTTTCCCATTTCCTTTAAAGAGTTTCCCTCTGCCTTTCTCACCTTCTTCCCTTTTATTCTTGGAGAGCTGGCTGCCTGCTCATGCTTGTTGGCCACATCTCTATTTAGCCCCAAGGTTTCCTCTCTCCTTCTCAGCAGAGACCTCTTTCCATGGAAAAAATCCCAGCAGCTGTTGCTCATCTGCATCAGCTACAACAGGGGAAAGGTCTGGCTTCACTGTGGGAACTAGCTGCCCTCTTTTCAGAGCTGCTTCTCTCTCAGAAATCAGGTTTCCCAACATACTGCTGGGGACACACAGGACACCCAGCTGTCACTCAAGTTGGGCTCCTTAATAAAAATACATGCACAGGGAAGGCTCCCTCCAGGTCCCTGCCAGATATGTAAGTATACACACTCAACTTGCACACTTCAAACCACCTCCAGTTTCCATTGCTCAGTACTGCTTAGCTAAGGTCAGCTATCAGTCTACATCTTCTCACTCCATCCTCCCATAAGTCTGAGATACAGGAAATGCTATTTGTCTTCTGAGAGGAGACTAGCCTTTCCCAGAAGGAGCAGGGACATGGCATGGCACAGCAGCACATTCCAGTCTCTGCCATATTCTTTAAGTTAATACATGCAGATGACCTCATTCTACAAAATCCCGACTGTTATCTCTTTTTCCTTCCATGTGAATAATTAGGTGCCAGATACTGGAATAATTTAACACATTTTACTTTTGACTTAAGTCACCTTTATGTTTCTGTGCATTATTATCTTCATCAATACTACAGCTGCTAGCAAACTGGCTTCTTCAAACCACTCCTTCCCCCACCCCCAAATCCCTTAACAACATCTCTTCTGAAACACTTACCCTTCCCCCATCTCTCTTCTCTGTAGGAATTACTGCATTTACATATTTTGTTTAAGGTGCTTAGGAATTATTGACAAGTTTGCTTTGCCCCTGGGGGGCTGTGCGACACAGTCAAGCTGTGAGCCACTTAAAACATTGACTGGCTGATATAAGGGATTGCTTGTGACTCTGAATTAGGGTACAGGCCAAGAAATGTAGCACAGTGCTGACAGGGGCTGCGGTACACAGATCCATTTCCTTTATAATCCTATCATATCTATGACCTACCACATACAGAGCTAGGCAAAAGATCTACATTTTCCCATTAGCTCAAGATATAGGCTTCCTGTGAAATAAATTTACTCACAGCCCCTATTCCACCGCTTTTCAAGCCTGAAAACCCTGTTTTTATTATGTCAGTGAGTGTATTTCAGACTTCCTTCACACTGGGAATCCATCTGGATATACTACTGTCTAAATATCCTGCTGAGATTCTGCTTTGCTACTAGTTAAAAATGAATGTCTATATTTATAAACAGTAAGTTTATTGTGTTTCTCTGTTGAAAGATATTCTAGATTTTATCTCAGCTGAGATTTTTGGTGGTGGTGGGTTCCCCCCCCCCCTTGTTTTCTTTTGTGTTTGCTTTTTTACTGTAGGGGGGGACAGGGTCTGGTTTTGTTTATTTTTTGCTTTTTCCCACCCGTTTCATTTTATTAGCACTGCTGAGAGGAACACCAAGTCCCGAGTTAGAGAGCTGAAATTAAAGAAATGGAGTTCCTGGAAATGAGACTGGGGGGGAAAGGAAAAAAGAGCAAACAAGTCACAAGCTAAGCGTCTTGACTTTCTTGACTTGGAAAACTGCTACAAGCACAGAATAAAATTAAGCAGATAGTGACAAAAAAAACACTTGGGCTGTTTTAAATCCTTTTATTTAATGCCTCTTTTTAATTTTTTTTTTAATTATTATATTTTTATTTTTTAATCAGAACACAGCTGTCCTCTCCAATTAAAAAAAAGGAGGAAATACAGACAAATTGAGATGCTTTTCTTCAACTTGTTCTATTTAAATTGCACGCTAGTAAATGTGGTTAAGATAAAAAGCAATCCAAGTTTGTGAAATATGAGAATTAACATTGACAGTGGAATGTTAACTCATCTCCCTTGTGCATGTGCATGTTTATACACTCTTTAATTGGTTTAATACTGTCTTTTTTCTTTTGCAGAAAATCCTGACATATCTAGCACCATAACAAAATAGGAATTTGTCAATAGTTTTATTTCTCTGCACTGCTCAGTGACTCTCTGACTTATATACTCTGTACTAGTCTTACCCTGCATGACATATAGAGTGGTCCATTTCTGCTCCAGAAAATCATTCAAGTGTTTTGCAAACCCTTATTTATTCCATTTAGTTTACTACATTCTGAGATAAGGGTTGGTACTTTGATTTTTCATTTCACACATGTGACATAAACATTAAAACCTGAATGTATTCATGATTTCCAAATGCCTGATTTTTCACACTGGGGAGGTATACCCTTTTGGAATTATTTTCATTATGTCTTGAAACAATGGCTGTTGCTTACCTTATTATAAGTCTGAACTCTCAGTTTTATTGGGTTCTAGAGTTTGGCTTGGGGAACAATATAGTTTCCTTAGACTAACTGTCATAAATGACTAAATCTTTTCATAAGAAATTATTCATAGAGACAGACAATCAACATGGAGAAGTCCATGCTGACAACTAAATTTTGGCAAAGCTGAAAGCCCTTAAAATCAGAGCTTCATCATGGGATAATCTTGATAGGCTACGATTTGGTATTAATCCTGGACTTTTAACAGATTCCAATGACTTGGTATTAAATAATGAAAAGAACTTGTTTTGAAATACCGATTAACATCAGCAAGGTAAAGATCTTACATTATCCAAACCCTACTGATACCTTCAATTTCATTAGTCCTGTGAGATGGCAGGGGAGTAGGTGGCTTGCTTTTTGGTTGATCTCTGTCTCTTATAGGGTTTTCACCAAATATATGATATTTTCAAACTTGATAAGGATATATATATCCCAATGGGTCTTTCCCCCATCCTTCACAAATAAGAGAAAGCTGAGAACACTTGCAGATAGTATCTAGATGTGGTTAACTTTACTCAGACTTCCTATTACAGGGGGCTGCCAGTGTTGACTCTTACATAGCCATAAGGCCCAGGGTGTACATTGGTACTAGGTAGTCTGACTGTGGATACATGACAATAATTCTGTTCACACATCCTAGTTTTCTATGCAAAGGCTTAATCAAGGAAAAGACCTTATTTTTTTGCATGTAATAAATGACGATATCAAACCAGCTCGCTGTAGTATGTCCTTGTGTCACCTGGCTTAACTTTACAGCATGCTCTAAAAGGTCTGGACTTTGAAGTATTGTGAAGGAGAGGTTTCAGGAGGGAAAAGAAAAGAAGAGTGAGAAAATCCCCAAAGTACAGATATTAGCTGGATTATGTCCTGGTAGCTTTCTTATGGTGTGGAAGAAGCACCTTGTGTGGTGACAGTTATCAGACCACAGCCCCCTGGCCTGGGAACAGAAATAGCTTTCTAAGAACCGTATTAAGGGGTCACACCAAATATCCATCCAGGAAAGTGTTTTCTGTGTAGTCATGGTCAGTAGAAGATATTTCAAAAATCATGGGGACTGGACAAAGTAGAAAATGTGTATCTTGATATATCACCTACAGCTTCCAGCAACCTGTGCTTTAGGGACTTTAATCTTATTTTGATCCCATTGTTCTGTTTGCCTTCACAAAACCCTGCTGTAGGAAATTCCCTCACCATATTAGGTAATGTGTGATAAGCACTTCTGTTTTTTGCATTTTAAGCCTGCCTCAGGGACAACCCTGATTTACTGTGTTCTGAGGATCCACAAATATATTTTCCTCCCTCATCCTCTTCACTCTGTTCATGGCTTTAGACATTTGCCATAGCCTTCTCTGCATAGAATCTGAAAAATTCTAGTCTACTTAGTTTTCCTTTCTCATGATTTACTTCTGACTGCATTTTTGCTCTTCTCTATTCTCTTTTTAGCTTCACAGTGCCTTTTTCTGAGATCAGCAGACCACCATTTGGAGCCCTCAAGGTGTGGGAGAAACACCTATTATTACAGTGTCATAATGACTATATTGGTTTTCTTCATTTTTTTTTGCTGCTTCTTCTTAATAATATCTAACATTTTCTTTGTCATTTTGACAGCTGAGCTGGCATTTTCAGAGAGCTATCCTAAGCAGTAATAGTTAATTTAGAGTCCATTGTATCATATGTATAGCTTGAGTTATTTTTTTTCTCATCTGTAGTGTTTCACATTCATCGACAGTGACTTTCATCTGCAATTTTATTGTTCAGTCAGTCAATATTGTGAGACACTTTTGTGCCTTGTAAGCTGTTAGTTTTACTTTTTACTATTCTGAACATCTCTCTAAATGATTAAGAGTCTCATACCTTGCTAGTCCATCATTTTCCAGATCTTTCCAGAATATGGTCAGCAATATAAGTCCTAAAATAGACATTTGGGGAACTCACTGTGGGGAGGTCTTCCTTCATAATGAAAATTGAATGCAAATTTCTACCCCATGCTCCCTCATTTTCCGGCACCTTCTACATCCTCTTGTCTTTGCTGAGTTTTATTGAGACTTTTATGAGGGAATTACTTTAAAATGTTGCATAGGTCCACATATAGGTCAGCAGTATCTGTTTGATTATGGTTTCCAAGGTGCTCTTGTAGACAAGTGCAACACAGCTTTCTCCATACCAAGAATCTATTTCAAATAGATTATTCCACACACCAATTAACACAATTCCTTGCCACAGTTCTCTTCCTAATTTTCTGTTATGACAAACAGATTTATTTGTCTGTATTTCTCTATATCACCCCCAAAATATTTTTAAACAGCACCTGACATATTCTATTCTTCTGGTAAGATAGCTGATTTAAGAAATAGGTTACAGACCACAGGCAGTAGGTCAACAGTTTCATAGCTGAATCCCTTTATTGCTTGGGTCTGGCAAATTTTTATTGTTCATTTTATCCTTTATATATATATACATATATGCTCTTGACATCTAGATTTGAGACAGTCCCTCAGACTTGTCACCTGTAAAGAAAGGCTATGGTGCACATTGATGCACAAAAAAAAATCATTTGTCTTTTCTTTCATAGCCTTAACATCCTTTAGTGTTTCTATACCTGGACTGTTTACTGACCTCTCAACTCTGGCAGCTTTCTTCTCTGTAGTAAAAAAAAAAAAGAATTACTATTTGCCTTGATGCTTTTTTTTGCACATTTTACCTCAAAACTGTTTTCTGTTTAATGTATTTTATATATCATAAAATTTTATATATCATAAAGCAATTGACGAAATCCTATCTCTAAGACCAATAGGCAATCCTTGGCAGAAGAGGGAAAAATCTAAATAAGCTGTGTTGAAGATGAGCTTCCCAACTACTACCGGGAGTACTGTTTGCAGCTCTGGAGCCCTCAACACAGGAAAGACATGGACCTGATGGAGGTGGTCCAGAGGAAGGCCACAAAGATGATCAGAGGGCTGGAACACCTCTCCTACAAGGACAGGCTGAGGGAGCTGGGATTGTTCAGCCTGGGGAAGAGAAGGCTCCAGGGAGACCTACTAGAGACCTTCCAGTACCTGAAGGGGGCCTAAAGGAAGGCTGGAGAGGGGCTGTTTATGAGGGTCTGTAGTGAAAGGATGAGGGGTAATGGGTTTTAATTAGAGAAGAGTGGATTTAGATTGGATATCAGGAAGAAGTTCTTTACATTGAGGGTGGTAGAACAGTGGAATAGGCTCCCCAGGGAGGTGGTTGAGGCCTCATCCCTGGAGATATTCAAGGTGAGGTTGGACAAGGCTCTGAGCAGCCTGGTCTAGTTGAGGGTATCCCTGCTCACTGTAGGTGGGCTGGACTAGATGGCCTTTGGAGGTCCCTTCCAGCCCTAGCCATTCTATGATTCTATGATCCTGCTTGTGAAGGCAGGGATATTTGTGGCCATTTGGATGGCATACAAAGGAACTTGTACAAGTGTGTGGTAGATGCCAAGACTCCTAAGGTCAATTTATTGGAATCTCGAAGTACACTTCCAGCTATGTTTTCCACCAGTCCAGTGGCACAGATTTATTTCATCAATCCTTACCAGGCTGTCAAGGCTTAGTGTTGAAAGCTTTGCAGAGAAATAAATGGGAAATATTTTGCTGACCTTGATCAAAAGAATGCTTATTCTTTGGATGGACAATTTCAACTTTGACTCCTTCACCTTTCTGGTCATACTTCTAAACATTAACAGTGTCGGAGATACTACACTAGCAGTAAAAAAGACCTTTTTTCTTCTGTCTCTGTTTCATACTTCCTGAGTTGCTTTTATGAGAGCAGAAAAGGAGAGTGGGAAGCAAAATGTCTAACTTATTACACCAGACTGATCAATATATGTCTTGTTTGCACTACAGTAAAAAGATGAAGTTGGCTTAGTTGGTTTCATAGCTTGCAACAACTTTTTTTACTTCAGGCTAGGCAGACCTGAAGGAAACCTGTGCATGCTAATGAATAAAAAGGCTTGAGGATGTCTGCAGAGAAAAGGTACTTCCTTGGACTTGGGGGCATTAGTGGATGAAAAACTGAATACAAGCCAGCAATGTGCACTCACAGCCCAGAAAGCCAGTTGTATCTCGGGCTGCATCAAAAGAAGTAAGGGCAACAGGTCAAGGGAAGGGATTCTCCCCCTCTACTCCACTGTTGAGAAACCGTGCCTGTAGTACTGTGGCCAGCTCTAGCACCCCCAGCATGAGAAAGACATGGACCTGTTGCAGCAGCTCCAGAGGAAGGCCAAGAAAAAGATCAGGGGCCTGCGTCACCTCTCCTGTGAGGAAAAACTGAGAGAGTTGGGGTTGTTCAGCTTAGAGAAGACTCTGGAGAGATGTTACAGCAGCCTTACAGTACTTAAAGGGGTCATACAAGAAAGATGGGGAGGGAATCTCTATCAGGGTGTATAGTGATAGGATGAGGGGTAATGGTTTTAAACTGATTTAAATTAGATATAAGGAGTAAATTATTTACTGTGAAGGTGGTGAGACACTGGAACAGATTGCCCAGAGACGTTGTGGATATTCCATCACTGGAAGTGTTCAAGGCCACATTGGACTGGGTTCTGAGCAACCTGATCTAGTGGAAGGTGTCCCTGCCCATGACAGAGGGGTTGGAACTGGATGATCTTTAAAGGTCCTTTCCAAGCCAAATCATTCTATGATTCTGTGATTCCCTCTGGTTTCAACCTAATGGGTCTTCTTGACGTAGCTCAACTAGAGAAAGAGGAAAATTGGCACCAAGTGCTTCCAAAAGGCTTGTCGGATTTGTTACAAGCACCACATTACAACTACCTGTATGTAACATACAAACACATATTCCTAAGTACTGAAACAACCCTATGCTCAGAGGTGACTGTCAGAATAACTTCAACTTTCCTCATTTGTTAGTCACAAATGAAGTAATAAAGTGCTAATTGAACATATAAACACATATGAACAGCAGGAAAACAAGAAAAAACTTTTCTGAAGCACACGTTAGTTGCTCCCACAGGGGAACAGAATATCTTCAGGTGGAAATATATGTAAAAGAGATGACATTGCCTTACAAAGAAAAGCATGTGGAAAGACAAAGCTGGAGTGAGCGATGCAGCTGCTATAGTCCTAAGGCTACGGTTTATAATAGTACTCAAGCTTAGGTTATTACAAGAACAGTTATAACTAACATGCATAATTAATATGCCACTTATATGTTACACATAATACATAAAGATGGTACATAGAAGACTTAGCTGAGATGTGGTACCACTACAGTAAGTGCTTTATGTGTTACTGGGACTCATCCTATCTGCAGTTATATATATTCAGTCAAAACTTGCCAGTACAATTGCCTGCACAATGTAGTGGTGCTTGTATGTTGAGTTGGATGGCTCCAAAGGGGGATAGGCTGCAAAACAACCTCTCAATATTTGCCTATGTTGATTTGTATCCCTACACTGAGTCACACTAATTCTCCACTGGGTCACACTAATTCTCCACTTCCTTTCCAAGGTTCCCTTCTCCTCTTCCTAAACAGTGCACTGCATAAGTCATGAACCCTGTTGCAACACTGAGACCTACATCTCTTGGCTTCAGAGGTGATTATTGCACACACAAGGAAGTACAGTATGAAAATGAATGTATCAAATCTTGTGTGGCATCTCCCATATGAGCAGGGCTAAGGCAAAATGAATGGCTGAGGTGCAGCTGCCTCATGTTGCTGCTGCAGAGACCATGGATGCATGAAAGCAATAAATGCCTGCACTGATGAGGCAGATGAGACACGCAAAGGAAAGATTTGATTTGCCACAGATTACAATCCAAGCAACTGAGACAGAATGAAAAAGGTCTGAAACCCAGCTGACACTTCAGCTGCAAATTGTAGCACTGAGAATTAGACCTCAGGAGTGTGAAACACCTATGGCATAAATGGATACAGCAGACCAGCCACCTTTGGATCACTATATAGCCAATGGAGAGAAACAATTTTTTTTTATTAATTTTTATTTAAACAGTGTAATCACTCTTACCCATTTTAGACACTTCTTTTTAGATGTAGGGTGTTAGAGGATTCACATCCTTAAATTGCCTTTTTCCCTATTCTCATTGTAAAATGAGTCTCAGGCTTTAACTCAAATAGAGCTGCAAAGCCTAGACATTTTACCAGATTAACACCTCTCCAAGTGCTGTAGTCGAAGTCTGTGTTTGCTGAAATAAACCCTGACAGACATGAGGATGTACATGTCGAGGTGGTCGGAGGGGTCTGCAGCCTCCCTCCAGCAATTCTTATCCTTCCTTTGTGTCACGCACCAGCAGACCCGCAGTGCCCAGCCTTGCAGCTCACATGGCCACAGCCAAAACCATTCCTTTCCTCTGCAGTGTAACTAACACTGTCACTTACTGAAACTGAGAGGATTAGAAAAAAATAAAGAAAATCCCTACTGCTTTTTTGCCTTGAAGCAGCAGAGGACTGCAGTAACGGACACGCCAGGATCACCTTGATTTATAGAGTGGCTTCCTAGTCAGTCTCATGTATTTAATCCTTTTGTGCCAGCAGGAAGTTGAAAAGTCTGGACTGCAAAAAGTTTAATTACATACTTATAAGGCTAATTAAAGAAAGGAGTTACAAAGAAGAGAAAAAAAAAAAAAAAAAGACTTCTTAGGATTTGCAAAACTTTACCTACTGTAAAACTAAAATTGATTTCCATATGACCAAAGGCATTCCCTTAGCAGATGTGAAGATATATCATTGAAAAGGAGAACAAAACCCACAGATTGTATGGTTTTTATTTTTCATTTATGACCTATTTGCCTTAGAGAAGTAGCAGCAAATAGTTTTGTAACAGACACATATACTGTTTTGCTCAGAATGACACATTCATGTTCAAGTTTTAATGTTGCTAACAGCTATTCTTTAAGTAAAAACATATTTTTGCGAAAAAACTCTGCTTATCTTACATTATTTCTTATAGTGCTAAAATTTCTGTATATATACCTATGTCAAATACATACCTGTGATACAATATGCATGGGATATATTGCAAAGCCATTTGGTGACTGCATATAAAATGAACTTTGCGGTCTTTTGCTTGCACTGTTTCCTAATCCATTTCTCTCAGACACTTATACTGTAAGCTTCTGAGATGCTCCTAATAAAAATGTAACCAACACAGCAAAATAAAACTCGTCTCAAAAAGTGTCTTTCTTTAAAATGAGGATTCTTCACTTATTTCTCTCTCTCCACAATTACACTTGTCTCAAACCCAGAAAAAGCAAGATCCAGCAGGAGCCACATTCCACCATATTTATGTTTGTTTACACACACTTCCCTGCTTGAATCATTCTATTGTCATACTTATTGTCTCTTTTTACTGTGGAAGGAAAGTTTATACCGTGAGAAAGAGACAACTTTTTAATAATAACTACTGCTTATTTTAGTATAGGAGTTTTCTAAGTATTTAATTTTTTAAGACCTTGACGTATTCAAAGAAAATTCATTTTAGGTGTTTTAGGGGTTTGGGGATAAGATTTGCAAGCAGAAATTAAGGGCTTGAAGACATACTAAGACATTATGTAATGCAGATTCCCCTGGTATTCATAAAACCTCATCTCACTGCACCTAAAAATCCCTCATTTTGAATGTATGTGTGAGGAACGCTGGAGCCTGCATTGCTGCAGCTGCTATACAGTATGGAGCAAGTCAACACCCACATCTTGCTTAAGTCCCATTGTTAACAATGAAATAAACATCTGTTTGCTAAATATTCCCTGCTTTAACTGTGAAATGTGACCCAAAGCTGTTTTGCTTCTGACCTTTCACAAATCCATATCTCCAGAGCCTATCGCGTCTGATGCATGTTATGGGGAGCTTGGGGTGTGCTTGCTCGGCACATGAAAATCCCGCAGCTCCTGCACCATTGACAACTGCAAGGCCTGATTTCCTCTTGGGTCTTTGGCTTGTGAGCTTCTGTTTGAGGACACTGACAGGATAGGCAGGATTCATCTGATGAAAGATAATATTGATAATGTAGTCATATTTGTGTGAACTACTCGCCCTGAGCTTGCTTTCTATATGTACACCTTAAGATGAGCTGAAGCAGTTTCTGAAGGTGCTTTCCGTTTTGCTGCCTCCAAAGGCAGCCTCAGGCAACTAGCTCAGGTGAAGATGTCTGTCCTGTAGCATTAGGAGAGATGGATCCCATCCCCTGAAACAATAGTTTATTCCTCCAAACGTTTATCTACAGGACACACTGTGGGGCTTCTCAAAGTTGCAGTATTCCTCATATACATCAGTACCTCCTGTGTGGGTACAATCTGCAGAGGCAGGCAGGCCATTTCTAGAAATTTATGCTGTGTTCAGGGGTATAGTATTTTCAATTTCTATTGGAAAACAACTGTTAATTTCCTATTAAAGAATATAGTCCATACATTAATTTTGGATAGGGTACACAAAGGACAGAAAAGCAGTGTGTAGTGATCATTGCAGGCCTTGTCACAGTGGAAATGATCATGTGTCATAGACAGGTTATACAAAAAGATTAATTTGGAGAACTTACCATATTGTTAGGCCCTGTCTCTTTCCCTTTCATCCATCCTTTTACTTCTAGAGTAGGACTTTTATGTTTCTTCAGCCTTTGCCAGGCTCCCCACCTTTTCTCACCGACAACCTTTTCAAGTTTATTGTCTTTTAACTTCATAACCTTAAAGAGTCTCAGGCCTTCATCTGCAAAACAAATTCTTTCCTGAATTTCTCTCTTTCTATGTAGCAGACACTTGGCATTTTAATTTATTTATTTTTTTTTATATTTCAATTATTTGCTCTCACTCTGTGGTTTAACAATATCTTGGTAGCCTTGAGCTGCTTCCGCTGGGACCTGTTCATGAGATCACAATACATTTCTTGTCCCAAAGAACTGACAGAGAAGTAGAGGTGGCTCCTTTGCAGCTGAGTGACCCCACTGTTTGGATGTAAAACCACCTTTTTATTATTATTATGACAGAGATGCTCTTTTATTCCCGTCCCATGCTTTTGTTTGGCTGGTGAGATTAGCACCACAACTACTTAAAAAATAGGAGTGCTTTTGAGGTGACACCTCATTTCCATTTGATTAATAAGCCAGTCTAATCAATGAATCCTCATATACCCAGTGTTTTGCATAATGCTATTTGTAAATTTATATACAACTTATTTCTTCAGTGTTCTAGGGGGTAAGAGGAGACCCTCCTGGTCTCCCTTCTGTTATTTCCTCCACTGAATAGCAAGATAAAGTCATACACATAAACCACAAAATTTACAAGCTGGTATCTTTCCAAACAATTACGTTTTCCCCAGAAAGAAGTTCAAACAGTGTATTTTCTCTGCTGTGCAAGTTCACACTGCTCATCAGTCAGAGCATCGATAACAAGCATAGCAGACAGAGAGAAGAATGGAATTTCATTTTTTATGCAATTTGGCATGGGGTAGACAAGACACATTAAAATGACACCTCTATTTGGGTGAGATGTTATAATATGACCACACAGAAAAACAAACATAGATAACAATTACCTTACAAAATTACCTGGGATGAGTTTTCCTTTCTTGTCTGTCCCAGGATGATCCAACTTGACCTAAAAGTTTGGGTTTTGCCTTCAAGTTCTAGTACTTGACAGTTGAGCTGTAGATGCTTGTGGTTCAATTTCCTGAGTTTTCCTGAGAACACAGTTATGAGACTTCTGTGTAAGGGAGGCAAAGGTGGAAAAGCAATGAAGAAATGGCTCCTTTATATAAACTAGTGGACCAGGCACAGAGATGGATGCATTGAAGTAGTTGTATGTCTAATTTATATTTCTCTCAGAGGGAATGCAAGCATGTAAATGTTTTCCTAGATTTGGTCCAAAGGCTAAGCAGAAGGCTTTCAAAGTATATTTAATATTTGGAGCACCTTGGTATTTTGTAAGTAAATAGTCATTAGTTGTTGCACAGAAGCAGCCTGACTTTTAGTTCTCAAATGTAAGAAATGTTCAGATCAACCTTTTAGACACAACTGTATATGAAGGTAAATTAGACAAGAAGGCATCCCAAGGAGACTAAATTACCCAAATCTTTCTAGTATGAAAGGAAAGTGGGAGTATGACCATGAAACCATGCTGAAAGATGAAACATTCCAAAGAGACCCCAGAAGTTTATTGGTTGCTATTTCTTCTTGCAGACAGGATTTACTGTGCTTAAATCAAACCAGGTAACTTAAAAATTACACCTAATCAACAAACAGGATAAGGAGGAAGTTACTGTACTTCTTCACTCTATATAGAACCTTTCTTTTTGTCCCTAATGCTAGAATGGAGAGGCCACATCAGCTTGACTTAGGCTGTGACCACAAACCATGCTGCTTCAAATTACTAAATATTTCTACTTTGTCCTTTTTTTCTGCTTCATTTATAGTTAATGACTCTTAGTAACAGCTGGTCTCCATGCTGTCCAGCAGAAAAAGGCCTGTGTGCAAAAGCCAGCACACCAGTTTATCTATAAAATTGTTTCTTGACACTTCTGACACTAAATTTTTGTGTATGAATAATCTATTCTGTTGAAGGGATTTTCTGCAAAGTGTCTGACAGAGCCAGGACGTAAACCCTTATTTCCCGTGTTTTATTCCAAAGCCTGAATTATTATTCCTCTAAGCACTCACCAGTGTCAGTGAGACTACATCATCCCCTTCACTCTTGAGATGAATTGTACTACCAGAGGTCATATTTGCTATACTTAGAGTCAGCAACTTCCCTGTCAGGAAGGGTGGGAGCTTACAGTGCTTACAGCATGGATGGCTACACCTGACTGCAGTCTGTTTACAGGGAGGAGACAAGAACTCAAATGCCATGTTTCTGACCTTTTACAGAACTTAATGGCTTTATGGACTATTTTGATCTGACTTTCTTTAACTAGAATGGGAGATTAGTCAACTATCCTGAATATAGGCACTTGGCTGAATGTAGGCACCTGGGGTATGTCAGTCACCTCAATGCAGGCATGGAGTATGATTTGACATACTGTAGTACAGCTGAGCTATCTGCATGCCTGTAAAACACAGGAGCTACCAGAGGCTACCTTTTTGGAGTAGCAGTAGAGGCCAGTCAGAATACTACAGAAGCCTGTGTTCAGACAGCTGATTTGTAACTGTACTTAGTCAAGAGCAATCCTATACCCCCTCTCTATAAGATAGCACTGTGATATCAGTAATTACAAAAAAATGACTGTTAGTGACAGAAGGAGTGGATGCTTTGGCTTTGTTTCTGAAATATTGTTCAAAAAAACCCAGGCAACCAAAAGAGAAAAGATCTTCTATCTCCTTCTATCTAATGCCTATGTTTTGGCTTTGTCTTCAGCTATATGAACTCTTACACTTTTGGTCAAAGTCAATAAAATCACACCAGTTGACTCGATATGGTTATGGCTAAAGGTTAACCAGGCCACTTAACTAAAATATAACAAGAAGACTAGGAGTGTGTCTTTATCTTTCGACCTTAGGTTCCCAAAATGCTAAATTAACTCACAGTGACTAAGAAAAGCTGTGCTATTAAAAATGTTCAGAGACCATTAAAGCCCCAACTGCTACTCATGGCCCAAATTCAAAATTGCCCTCAAATGTATTTCTGTAATACAATGCTTGTGATTCCAACATCCTCCCCCCACCCCGATCTGTTGTGAAAATAAAGATGTTGTGGAGGAACAGCAGAGATTTTGGTGACAGACTATCCAGTGAAGTCTCTGGGGGGAATTTCTCTCTAACTTCTACTGGTATGAAGTAAAAAGTAACCCTCAAAACAATTAATGGACTTACAAAAGTGAGTTAAATTTATGTGGGACTATACCTTCGGCAGAACTAATTCACACATGGATAGTGTTAATGAGGGCAAAAGAACTCTGTGATTTTTTCAAAGGAGAAGATGGCTTAATAATTAATGAATAAAATATGCATGATATGAATGATAGTGGGTTCTTTACAGAATCAAAACACAAACAGGTATCATTGGCTTTGTTCTCAGAGAGGAAAACCACAACATTTAATCTATATTATTTTAAATCTACTATGTAAACACCTTTTTAAAAGCCTTTAAATTTGGAATGTAATTGCTACCAGCTCTTGATTACATACAAGCTACATAATCTGTCATTGAATCAAATAATCACTATTACTGTTGGGAAACAGGGAATTACACAAGAGCCTAGAGGGGAACACTGCATAGCTGGTGAGAAACAAACAAATCAGGGTTGAGTAATCAATCTCTGTACGATAAAATGCTAATGTTGTCCTAATAAATAAGAATTCTCTTCCATTTCTTGATATGCTCTCTACAAAGCACGTCACTTAGCCTGTGGTTTGCTTTAGTTCAGTTTAAAGTGGCACTACCATTAGCACGTTAGCAAAATAATAACAGTTCCCTTTCATTTTCATAAAAGTAATTAAATTTATCAGTTTTCTTGTTAATGTAACAAGCCAACCAATAAATGGGAAAAAAAAAATTTAATTCATGGTATTTTCAAATTAGCATTCTATGCTCCAGGGATTATTCAGATAGGAGGCTCTGAATAAATGATTTTTATCTTAAAAAAAAAAAAAAGGAAATAAGATTGAAATTGGAGAATAAACATTTCTGTCAACTTCTTTGTTGACAAAATGATAGTATTTATAGGATAGCTATTAATAATTCATTACAAGCTCAGAATTTCTTTAGATAAAGCTTACCCAATGACTCCAGAACAATATAGAAATTTAAATTGTACTTAAGCAAACAAATAGCTTACCATGGTGAGAATTTAATTGCACATTAGGATGGACTTGGACTTTTCAAGGTACATTGAACCTAGAGTATGCACTGAATGGAAGGATGCAGTCTTCGCATGGAATGTAAATTAAAGAGCTTTGAAAGGAACTGTGCCATGAAATCTGCTCAGAGATATAGCAATGAGTTAAGAGAGCAAATAACATTCTTGGAGAATATGTAATTTACATTGACAAAATTTCAATTCCCTCATGAATACAAATGCTCAATACATTTTAAAACAGATCCTAACGTATTACTCAGAGACAAGAATAGAAGTCTGCATTTGATTTATGATCTCAGAGAAGGAAGAGACAGAAAGATGGGTGGTCTCCAAGGCTATTTTGTCCAGGTTATACATTCCCAGTCTGACTTGTAATGTTCAACATGATGAGATTTCCTATGCCTTTGAAGGTCAGTTATGTCAGAACAAAACTCCAGTAGGGACTTTCTGCTGATCTTCCAGCCATATGCTAGCACACAAAGAGGAACATCTGCAAACTCAGCTGCCTTGCCATGCAAGCAAGAGAAGAAAAATACAGATGTGTGCTAAACTCAATTATTTCTCCTCATCACATCATGCTGCCTCTCACGTGGCAGATTATGAACAGGGACAAGTAAACTCTTAGAAGAAAACCTCCTACCAAACAAGGTATTTCTGACGTCCAGGGCCTGAGACTTAGGGTGGTTCATGTGGATGTTGCCAGATTTTCTGAGTAGCTTTTAGACTTTCTGACTCAGGAAAGTGATCAGCAACCATTTGCATTGGAACAAGAACATTTTCTCCATGACACGTTCGCAACCTCCTTTAATGAAATATTGTGCCTTATAGTAATTTCTTGATAGTCCTGTCAGTAACATGCTTGATGTGGCACAGGAGTCACATATTCTTTGTTAACCTGCTCTTGGACTGTATCTTAAAAGGTTTTCAGACCCCTAAATATAAGTCAATGTTCCAGCAATATTTTCAAGTCTGTTAGCTTTAAGTACTTTTGTATCCTTGATTTCATTCAGGCTGATGTACTTTAGGTACCTATATATATATATATATGCACAACTGAAAATCTCACAAGGTGCCTATCTTTACCAGCCTGCTTTGCCCTTAGTTTCTCAGTATAACAGCTGTCTTTAGCTGATTTTAGACTTTAGGAAGTTATCAGGGTAGAAACTATTTTTCCTTTTTTTTTTTTTTTTTTTTATTTTTTTAAATATACATATGCAGGCAGCACAGCATGAGCAGGCAACAGGGCTTCTGTTATAAAGGTGACTAGTGTTTCTGCACTTAATTGGATGACCATAATATATGGGAGCAAGAAGATCGTCTACAATCAACACAGTTTCTCAACAAGTGTTTTCAACTGTGTTTTCAGCCTTTGTGAATTGGAAATGAACAGATCCCTAGACTGTTCTCATTTGGAGAACTGAGACCTTAATGAATACTGGAACCAGAACACAACAGATCCTTATTTTTTAAAAATGTTTATGGAGTAGGGCTTTGTTTTCACTTTCTGGCCACATCTGATGGAAAACTTTCATTTTTATCAATTTATGTTCTTTAATATGATGGACAGGAAGACAACTGTCTCAGTATTTTAATACCTCACTGGGTATGAACAGAGGAAGACGTTTCAAACCCAGAAGTTTTCATCATGATCATCTAAATTGCTTTCCTATATAAGAGAGCTCATGGTATTTTAACCAGTAAAAGATGCTGATTTTCAGGTTCAAAGTTCATAGCTAACTCAAAAAATTCTGTTATCCTCCTTTGGAGAAATATGGGGGCACAGTGAGATTAAACTTTAGATACCCCTAAAAACCTTTAATTGCTGAATGTGTTAGAATAGCTGGACCAGTGTGACTCATGAAAAGTAGCACACAGAGCCAGGAATAAGAGCTGGGTTTTGGAGTCCTAGTACAGTGTTCTCTATGGCAGGAATCTTGACTACCATAAAAAACAACGTCTGGGTTTTCCCGCAAGCCTCTGACACCCACCAGACCAGCAAAAGTGTGGTGTCTACTGCTTATACACTAAAACAAAACAGTAGGCTGTGCTGTGAAAACAGCACATTTGTCACATAAATATTTGAACAATTTACAATATTGGAAGAGAGCAAACAAATGTGTTTTCCAACGTCTGAAGTGATTACTTGCTCCAACATAAGTTTTAATGCCTATTTAAGTGATAATATCTGCTGCCTAAAAATACACAAAATAATGAACAGCTACTCTGGTTATCAAATGCAGAAGCTAAGTTGAGGTACTAATCTCTCAGAAAACCATTTTATTGCATCTGGAATACAAAAGCAATAGGGGGTTATTGTTGATGCAGTACAAACCATAATAAAGATAAGAACAAAATAAACATAGTTCAATTTCTTCTTTTCTGAAATCTGACTGTGCTACCGCTTTTGCAGACATTTGGATAACATGCACATCAACATGGCTCTTGGGAGGGGTGATGTGTATTCACTTCCCTGTGCTGTGTCTGAATACAGTGATTTTACCTGTCTGCATCATTTAGACTAGTGTTTGGTTAGCTATTGATGGCAATTTTGAATTATAAGTGAAGTATGTCTGCTTTCCTTTTTGCTCCTATTAATTATTGTTATTCGAGCCAAAGATTGCAAACTTGTAAGGAGAAGAGTGAACAAGGAACATATAAGGAAATTACTTGAAGAGGAAAGAAAAGTTTAGAAGCAGCAAAGGCCTACAAGCTTATTCCAGCTGGAGTCCAGACTTGGACTAGTGTAATAAACCTGGCCTTATTCTGACCTTATCCACATCATTTTCTGTGATTTTTGAGATGGAAGTAACCCCATTTGAAATGGTGAAATGAGATCTAGGGAGATATCTTTCTCATTAAAGAACAGTAATATTTTGTAGGACTTAAGATGTGACATTTGCCAAGGAGTGGGACAGTAAAAAGGGATCCTTCACCTCTTCAAACCTTGGATGACTAGTCCAGCACTTGTCTAAGAGTAGTTCATATTGCTCTAGACTGATAGCTGGTCCTTCCCCACCTCTTTCTTCTTGGCTTCCTGGGTGAAGGAAGGAGAGGTTCATAAATCTGCCTGAACTTGAGGACTGTAATTCTCCCACACTCTTATGCAAAGAAAATAGAACTGTATGTCCACATAAGACACAGGTTGAGGTTGACCCATCCTCAGCTGGGGCTTGGTCCTGCTGCCTTTATTTTAAATGGACTGAAATCCCACATGGAACAGAGGGCTGCCCAGAGAGGGGTGATGATAACAAACACAAGTTCTGAAATGAGCACACTATCTCATAAAGCTTTGCAGGCATTTCCTTTCTCAAAGGCAGGAGCGGAGACAGATTTTGATTCTTGCTGACCTACAAGGGATTCTCTGATTATGGCGAGTTTTCATCTGGCATAGATATAAGAGTTGCTTCCCACCCTTATAGTTTGATGGGAGGAGTGGAGGTAAGAGATGGGCACAATACGGATACCATACTTTTAGCTGGGTTAAGAGTCTGTTAATGTTTCTTTGCTCATGCTGGCTGAATCTAATCCACTCAGGCAGAGGGCTGTGGTATATTTCCCCCTTTGCTGCACTGAGCAGAAACAGGATACAGAGAAGAATCTGTCTTCTGGGTATCCAACTAAGTCAGGAGAAATTACAAGGATAACTGCTTTTGAGGACTTGATTATAATCCTCTCTTGCTATTTTTTTTTAAGAAGACAGTTCACATATAAATCTTTAAAAAGCCATGGATGTCCAATAAATCATGTATGTATGTGATGGGTTATGTAGAGAAACAGATACTTTAAAGTGAAACTTCCATTTAGAAAAGATCTATGTGCAAATTTTATAAGCTTATGCCTAATGTTTTCAATGAAAACAATTGAAACCATGTAAGAAAGAGAACAAAATGACACCATGGCTTCTTAGAAAAGTCATTGAATATAAAAGATCAACCAAAAACTGTCACACTAGAAATTTTATCCAAGGATCCAAACAGTTCAGGATATAATATTTACTTAAAGATGAAAGAAAGCGTCAGGTGAAATGCACTGGTGGTTCAAACAGAAGCAGGGTCATTGACAAAGGATGTTCTTAGGGTAAGCATGTTGCACATCACTTTCTAGAATGAATCAATCAAAAGCAAAGAACAAGGGAAAACAAGCCTGCATAGCCTGGTGCCAACCGGCTTAACTAGTTGTGACAGAGCCACAGGTGATGCAGATTTGCAAAGCTCAGTGATGATTTGCTGAGTTACAGAAACAGGAGCTTAGGCTATTAGTACTTGAATATTTTAATATATGGGTGAAAATGACAGAAGTGTTAAACTCAGAGTGCCTGATTTTTTTCTCACTTGTGTCAGTGTTAATCATGAATAACTTCACTGAATTTACTTAACACATTTTCTTCTGCCCTCTGGCTTCCTTGTAGTTAGTCTTAATTAGAATTGTGCATATAGTTGGCTGTGTAGGTCATTGTCAGAAAACAAGATTAAAAAAAAAAAAGAAAAAAGGAAAATCTCAGATTGAATAAGGGAGCATAGATGTCATTTTTTGTGCCAAAGGGGTTTTCTCTTGTCTTGCAATAAAGAACATAGTTATTTAAGAAATAAAGACTCAAATTTCTTTGAGGCTGGACTGGTATAAGCTGAGATCCAGAGAAGTCCTGCCCATACTCCAAGTCAGGTAAGAAGCAGTTTGGATATGGGTTTTCCACACACTGCAAGATATTCCAGTATCTGAGGTGTACACAAGAACTGGGAAAATGGGCTCCAGTTTGGTATTAGTACTTATTTTTTAATATGTTTCATTCCAGATAACAATTGTGGAAATATCAAAAGAAAATATTTCAATGTTCTGAAGTGGTTTGGTAGAGTTTTGTTATTTGGGTTTTTTTTTTTTCCCAGGTATGAATGTTGCTTGATTTTATCAAGGATTTTGACACTGTCTCCCATAACATTCTAATAGGTAAGATCAGGAAGAAATGTGGGTTAGATGATGTGAACAGTGAGGTGCATACAGAACTAGATGAATGACAGCGCTCAGAGGGTTGTGATAAGCGACAGAGTCCAGCTGGAGGCCTGTAGTCAGAGGTATTCCCCCAGGGACAATACTGGGTGCAGTCTTGTTCAACATATTCTTCAGTGGCCTGGATAAAGGGATAGAGTATACCCTCAACAAGTCTGCTGATGATACCAAACTGGGAGGAGAGGTTAACACACCAGAAGGCTGTGCTGCCAGCCAGTGAGATCTGGACAGGATGGAGAGTTGAATGAAGGAGAACCTAATGAAGTTCAACAAGGGCAAGTGTAGAGTCTTGCACCTGGGGTGGAATAACCCCATGCAGCAGGTTAGGGATTGACCTGCTGGAAAGCATCTCCACAGAGAAGGACCTGGGAATCCTGTCAGAAAACAAGTTCACCATGAGCCATCAGTGTGCTCTTAGAGTGAAGAAGGCCAATGGTATGCTGGGGTGCATTATGAAGAAAGATCAGCAGGTCAGTGTAGGTTCTCCCCGAGGCCACCTCTGGAGAACTATGTCCAGTTTTGGGGTCCCCAGTTCAAGAGAGACAGAGGACTGCTGAAAAGGGTCCAAGGAAGGTCTACAAAGATGATTAGGGGACAAGCATCTCCCTGATGAGGAAAGGCTGAGAGACCTGGGGCTGTTTAACCTGGATAAATATGTGATGTGCATGTGTAAAGAGGCTGTGGTCAGTTTCTTTTCAGTGGTGCCCAGTGACAGGACAAGTAGCAATGGGCACAAACTGGAACACAGGAAGTCCTCTCTAAACATAAGGAAAAACTTATTTCCTGTGAGGGTTACAGCCCTTGAACAGGCAGCCCAGAGAGGCTGTGAAATCTCCTTCTTTGGAGACTTTCAAAACCTGCTTAGACACATTCCTGGGAATCCTGCTCTGGGTAAACCTGCTTTAGCAAAAGGGTTTAACTAGATGATCTCCACAGGTCTCTTCCAACTCCTACCATTCCATGATTCTGTCATTGTCTTGTAAAGTGATGGACTGAGTCCCTGAAAACCTCTTTTGTGGCCACAAAGAAGTGATTTGCTAGGATTGTCTTCTTTTTTTTGTCTTCTTTTTTTTTTTTTTCCTCTTCGTAATTTGCATCTGTGTAAACAGAAAAAAAGTCATACCAATGTGATTATGCTGATAAGTGCCTGGTGCAAGCAAAAGGCAAATGAGAGCTGGCATGTCTGATGGAACCACACTGTTCGTCTCAGCCCAAGTGAGTAAATGTCCATTATTTCAGGGCTGCAGCATCAGCAAAGCAATTAAACTAAGGAATTCTACACACTTCCCATGTAGTTAAAATGAATGAAAACAGATTGAATTTAGAGCATTACACACCAGGGGAGCAGAATAAGGAGAGTAGGGTTAGAAAATGAAAAACCCAGAGTACAAGACAAAGGGAAGTAAATGCTCAGCCATAGGAAATTATTATTATCATAGTGAGAAAGGAACATATTACTTCTTGCAGGATTTTGGTTCTATTTTATGAGCTCTGTTTTGTATTTATGACCTATTGACATCTCTGTTAAGGTAACCATGCTTGATTCTCCATGTTTTGTGAAGTGTTTTATTAGGCCATTCATGCTTATTTGGGTTGAATCTGATACTAGTTGTAAGAGTAGGGATACAGAAATATCTAGGTGTTCAGTAAATACTTGAAGTGGTGTGTCTGTGAGGACTGACCAGTATCATCTTTTCTCCTAGGGCTGTAAAGATGCAAGTGTATGCCTTGAAGTTACATAGCTCCTTCTGGGACTTCTCTGAATCCGAGTAATTTCCTTGAGCAATGGCTTCACTTGATGGTTCGCAGTATTGCTGCCAGGAAGAGATTTGTTATATCTTTAGACTAAGAGGAGAAATTCTGCAGTACCAGCTAACTCCACTCCACAGGGGAAATCAGCATATTCTTCTAGTTATACTGCAGTCCTATGATCAATATATCTGTTCAAATTTAATCCTACATGTGAAAACCAGCATTCTCATTTTGACAAACAGCTTCAAGCAAATAGTGACCTATATATGGGATTTGTCTTCTTTCCAATTTTATTCTTACTATAATGCTTGTGGAATTAATTATAGGTAGTTGGCTTTGAAGGTGTCTTGATTTCTGTGGAGGAAAGTTGACATTTAAATTTTATTTTGCATAACAAGTCAATAGCAATGTTCTTAGCTTCTGAAACTTGGACAGATTTATAGCTTCAGCAAACTCTTTCTCACTGCCATTTTAAAATACATATCGTAAATTTCACAGATCTTCTCAGCAAAATTTTTACACATGCCAACACGATTTAGAAATCTAGAGTGCATTTAAATGTGATTGAAGCATTTAGGAAAACAAACCCTCATCTCTTTCAGTAAGATTTAGACAATCCAGGAGCTGATTTCCAAAATGGCACATGTGACTAGATCACAGAATCACAGAACTGTTCGAGTTGGAAGGGACCTCTAGAGATCATCTTGTCCACCCCTGTCCCCCCAGGTTTGCCTAGAACACATTACACAGGATTGCATCCAGGTGAGTTTTTAGTATCTCCAGAGGAGACTCCACAGCTTCCATGGGCAGCCTGTTCCAGTGCTTTGTCACCCTCAGAGTGAAGAATTTTTTCCTTTTATTTAAATGGATCCTCCTGTGTTCCAGCTTGTGCCCATTGCCCTTTGTCTTGTCACTGGTCACCACTGAAAAGAGCCCAACTCCTTGAACCGACTCTTTAGATATTTACAGACATTGATAAGGTCCCCTCTCAGTAATCTCCAGTCTACTGAGGCTTACAGCTCCGACAAAGTCTTTTGAGAACCTGGAGTCTTGACCCTGGAAACCCTGAAAATTGAATGGAGCTAGATTTTTAGACTGAACCACAGAAAGTGTCAGTTGCTGCAAACCTACTGAAACCTGAAGTGCCTTTTTTTGCTGACTGCTCCAGACTCAGATTCTGGAAATCCATCTCATGGCTTCGTGCCATAACTCAGCAGTACAGTCCGCTTGGACACTTCAACAAAGCTGCCTGCTCAGAAGTAACAAACCCTAAGAAAGCTGGCATATTTAGGCCTATAAATTTCATGCTTACAGCAGGATATTTTGGGCAAAACTTCTGCAACTCAGTGAATACTGAAAGCCTATTCAAACGCCAGGCCCAAAGTTTTATGTCAAAACTGGACTGCAGTTTATTAAGTTGCAGTCACATTTAGAAACTTTGCCTGATGTCTTTCAATATGTTTGCACAGCAGTTAGCCCAATGGAAGTGAAAAGAACAGAGTTTAAGTATGTAAAATGTGGGATGAAACTATTATAAATGCTAAGTTAAACTACACCCCTCCAGTTACCTTTGTGTCATATACTTAGTGTTGATTAGTTCTAAATCTCCCAACTCTCATTTTCCTAACTGTGGGGTTTTTTTGAGTTGTTCTTTCCTATAGATGTTTGAATTGGATGAGTGCTTGAATTACACAGCATATAACTCTCTGAGTTGTTATGAATTAATAGGACGGTATGAGAAAAACTGTGCACTGTTATGCTTTTGCTCAAAGCTCATTTGCACAGTCTTTAACTTCCCAAGATATTTGCTGAATTTAGGTTTTAGGATCATATCTAATCCTGGCAAAAATTCCAGGACAGTAAGGATGACAAAATAATCAGGAGTAGTCAGAATGGCTTCACCAAGTGAATGTCATGCCTTACCAACTTGATAAATTCTGTTACGAAGTAATCAGCCTGGTAGATGAGGAGAAACCAGTGTGTATTGTCTACCTGGTCTTCAGTAAGGACTTTGACAGTGTCGTCCATAAGATCCTCATAGAGCTGTTGATGTACAGGCTTGATGAGCAGACAGTGAGGTGGACTGAAAATTGGCTGAATGGCTCGGTCCAAGGAGTGGTGAACTGTGGCTCAAAGTCCAGTTGGAGACCAGTGACTTGCAAAGTTCCCCAGGGAGCAGTACTGGGTCTAGCCCTTTAACATCCAGGTGATGGGACAAAGGGTACCCTCAGCAAGTTTGCTGATGACACCAAATTGAGAGGAGTGGCTGGTAAGACAGAGGGTCATGCTGCCATCTAGAGGGACCTCAACAGGCTGGAGAAATGGGCTGACAGGAACTTCAGGCAGTTCAAAAAGGGGAACTGCAAAGTCTTGCCCCTGGGCAGGAACAACTCCAAGCACCAGTTTGTGCTGGAGGCCACCACGATGGAAAGAGGATTTGCAGAAAAAGACCTGGGGATTCTGGTGGACACCAGGTTGAGCAAGAGTCAGCAGTGTGCCCTTGCTGCAAAGAAGGCACATGATATCCTGTGCTGCATTAGCAAGGTATTGCCAGGAGGTCAAGGGAGGTGATTCTTGCCCTCTACTTGGCACTGATGAGGCTATGCCTGCAGTACTGAGCCTCTCAGTATTAAAGAAACATGGACATACTGGAGTAAGTCCAATGAATGGCTATAAATATGATTAAGGGACTGAAGTGTCTCTCCTATGAGGAAAAGCTGACATAACTAGGATTGTTTTGCCTGGAGAAGAGAAGGCTGAGGGAGAATCTTATTAATATATATAAATACCTGAACAGAAGATGCAAAGAGGATGGAGACAGGCTCTTTTCCATGGTGCCCAGCATGGGGGGGGTATGGGACAAGGCGCTGCAAGGGTGGTTTCTGTGAGAAGATGCCAGAAGCTTCCCCCATGTCTGACACAGCCAGTTTCAGCTGCCTCCAACAAAGGACCTGTGTGGATCATGTATGAGCCCATCAGCAGTGGTGGTACTGTGTCTGTCATAACGTATTTGAGAAAGGGTAAAAACTGCAGTCTGCGGGAAGGACTGATGTTGGAGAAGTTTGTGAAGGACTACCTTCCATGGGTGGAACCCCACAATGAAGCAGGGGAAGAGTATGAGGAGGATGATATGGCATGTGACAAACTCATTACAACCCCTATTCTCAGTCCTCCTGCATCACTTGGTAGGAGGAGGTAGAAGAGTCAGGAGGGAAGTTGAACCTGAACATAGGAAGAAGAGAGGGGTAGGAGGAAGGTGTGTTTAGATTTGGTTTTAATTTGTCACTATCATACTCTGATTAATTGATAATAAATTTAATTTCCCTAAGCTGAGTCTGTTTTGCCCCAATGGTAAAATGGTAAGTAAACTCCCTGTCCTTATCACATCCTACAAGTTTTTTCATTATATTTTCTCCCCCTGTCCTGTTGATGGAGGGGGAGTGGTAGAGCAGCATATTGGACACCTGGTGGACCTGGATTAACCCAAGGCTAGGACAAGAACCAATGGACACAAATTGAAACACCAGAGACTCCCTCTGAACATCAGGAAATGTTTGGGTTTTTTTTTACTGTGAGAGAGCCTGAGCACTGACATAGGTTGCCCAGAGAGGTTGTGGAGTCTCCATTCTTGGAGATATTCACAAACTGGACACGGTCCTGGGCAACTGGCTCTGGGTGGCCCTGTTTGAGCAGAGGTTTGGACCAGTTGATCTCCAGAGTTCCCCTCAAACCTCAATCATTCTGTGATCACATGACTGTAATTATTTACATACATCAATTGAACTGGCTGATGACTGTTCTGTGAAGCTTTGGGATAACAAAACAAACAAGAGTGGTTTTATCATAAATGAAGTGTATTTTATTGAGAAAGTGGGGTGCTTCATATTCTGATACACTAATAATTCAGTTTAACTTGTCTTGGCTGGATTCTGTTCTCATATTCTCATCAGACAGTGGAACAACATCTGCAGAGGTAGTTTTGACTTGCACTAATTCAAAGGACAGAAGAATTCATTCAGCTTTAAGGAGAAATATAAACATAGAAAATCCTAACTTGTAGTTATGACTTTTCAGTCGTAATTTCAATCTTTAGACACAATGTTACTTAGAATTTCACAAACTAGCGAGATTTAAATCAAATAGATTTTCTTAAAAGTTCAAGTTCTAAATAGTTTAATATCATAAAGGACATCAGGTAAGTAACTTTTATTATCTAGTATTTCCCTATTTTGAAACTCTGGTAGTTTCCAAATTATTTTATATGAAAGCAGAGTTTCGTTCAACTGTTGGAGAAGATTGGATGTTAACATAGGCTGGTGACATTAAGGCTGCATAGAGTAATACTTTTGCAACATTTTACCAAATATACGCCCAGAGTTCTAATGAATAAAACTCTTAGTAGTACTTAAAGTCAGTATCTACACAGATTACATTTAGATATCTATTATATATCCCACAGTTTTCATGATGTAGGTGCAAAATTAGGTGACTGAGGGCCATCATTCAGTCTCCAAACTTAGTTAATACAGTACTTCCTCATGATTTTTATACCCAGATTGTCTGAGCTGGCTGTTAATTCTTCCTATGAGTTAGTAGAAGAAAAGGCCAATTCTTAATAGGAAAACACTGGTCTGAAAATGTATCATAATATATTGTGGGGCAGGATAATTTCACCTGGGATTGTTCCAAGGAAACTTGTTTTTAGACAACTTCACTTTCCAGAGTGAAAAATCTCTGTGAAAATCTGTCTCATCATCTAAAATCTAAAGACCATTTACTTAAGAATAATCAAGGGAAAGGACAGAGTGATTGGGGTTATAAATATCTGAAAATAAAGATAAGGCCATATCTGCTGGTATGAGCTTTCTATGTGATGCATCTCAGATGACGGAAAGCAGCTGTAAACTGGTATAAGTAGCATTTGTGATCCTCTGCATCAGTGGAGCAATGCCAAAGAGCTCGGGTGCATCAACAAATCCAGGACAAGTGGCAGCTGCATCTTTCTAGACAGATAAAGCTTCTTCTACTGGAAGTAATTTGAAGAAAACATTTGCATATATACAGTGGTGTATTTGTTTGTATGTGTGTATGCATGTATGCTTACACGTACACACGCACCACCCTGCAAGTATGTGGTGGGGCTGGTAACACCACCTACTATTAAATTTACCCATCATCTCTTTCAACAAGAGTGGTTACTTTCAATCTTGATAAATTCTAGTCAGAAAACCTACATCTACTGTACTATCAACAAACCTTTTTGGACTCATGCAGTCAGACCTAAGAGCCAGAGGAACACACTGGATCAAAGGATCTGGTGGGACTGGGCAAGCAGAGGAGATACTGGAATTGATTGACTGTAAGTGGATGCTAGGACTGGTAAGGTGTGTACAATGGACAAAGAGGCATAAAGGGATGGAGGCTCAGGTAGTAAGCCTGTTTGGAAAGTGTTGTTCCCTTTGTTTGTGCACAACATGGAGGTAGCATGAGAATCTGGAATATGGTAATTATTTGGGCAGGATGGCTAAGGGCTACAGATCAAAAGGAATAAGAGTTAGCATCGAAGTACAAATAAGAAAGATTTTAGGACATCAAGGGAATGGGCAGCAATGGCAGTTATCCAGGAAAAAAGTCTTGCCCAAGAGACCAGGAAAAGGAATGAAGTTCAGGGGTCGGCCAGTACTGGATGTGTTTATAGTCTGAGAACAGGATTGAGCTGGGGCTCCGAGGTGTGAGAAGGCAACAAAAGAGGAAAGTCTCAAAGAGAAGTGAAGAAGAAATTGTCTGGCTAAAGTGATAGAAGTTGTTTGATGTATACTTGACTGCTGCATGGGAAATGATGCATGGGTCACCCAAGCACTGATGGGCCTTGCTGGGACTGAAGTATGCTGAAGGAAGAAAGAGTGTTATCACTAATTTCAGTTGCTAGACTCAAAATAATCTCTCTTCAGCATCCATGCACCATTTTTTTTTTCTTGCAAGGCTTGTAATTTGCTCATCTCCTTATAGATTTTCTTATACACAGTGACTAGATTGGTCCAAATTTCAAACCCCTTCAAAAAGCATCCTAGAGCTATCTAACTGTTCTAAGAATGAATGGTCCCCAAAATTTTTTTTCTAATATTGAACATTAACATTCTTAGGAAAGTCTTAGCTGTTTTGATTCAAAGAAACAAGTTTTGAGTCTGCCTGGATAACACCAGCATGGAAAAAGTCTTAATCAAAATGATTAGGCAATTTATGTGCAGACTAACAAAAGATCGTAAAACAGGGAGTTTATTAGCAACATTAATTACAGGAAATGCTGGAATATTTACAGACACATACACACACATTTGTAGAACAATCTCTAGGCTTTCAGCTTTCCTGGATTCATCTCAGCAGAGGGACGCTTTCAATTGGTAACCTAAATATTTTGTTTCAGTATGTTTATAAGCAACCCACAGATTTCCTTGAAAAAAATGAACAGAGTCTGGCACATAGTTGGGGTTACGGCTGACACTGCATCTTATTCACTAGAGAGTATATTTCAGTATAAATGTGATTTTGTTTGGAAAAAAACCTGCATTTTTACTTTGTGATTTTTTGAAAGATAAGCCTGGAGCAATTGCATGCAGTCATGGTTTACTGTTTGCTAACACTTCAACTAGTGTGTAATCCAGCAATTGCTGAATGCATCTTTGCTTCAGAAACAATTTATTTTCTTCTACTACCAACAGTGTGACACTTTGGGGAGTTCTTTTGTAGCAGAACTCAGAGAAGTCCCACTAGAAGAAAATTGGGCTTGCTTTATGTTTTTGAGCATTAGAATCCTTCATACTGACATAACAATTATCCAGGATAATGTGTACTGATGAACAAAGTCAAAACACATTCAGAGTGGCTGCAATTTCACATTCATCTATAAAAGTTGCACCTGAAGCTTAGTGTGTAGTATGAAAACACAAATCACTAGCTATGGAAAGACAGCAATATTGTGGTGATATTGTGTGGTTAATATAAAAGACTTTTACAGGCAGAATTCTTATTCACAGAAATTACCAGTGTTTTTTTCCAATTATAATGGAGCTGGGAAACTATTGTTTTAAACACTAAAGCTTACTATACAGTCCTAAGACACTGGATTACAGAGAAAAGAGCCTAGTTTCCTTCTACACTCCATTTGCCTTTTGTTATAAGAGAAATTATGTTACTTTCAAACACTTAAATCTTGATTATGATGGAAAGTCTTGCTCAAACACAGGCAGAAGGGAAGGTGCCATGCTGATAACACAGGCAGAAGGAAAGGTGCCATGCTGATTGCAGGCAAGAGCTGTATTCCCTGATCCTGAATTACATTATAGAGCATTTGGATTTTTATACAGCAGAGTCTGCCCCTGGAACAAACACAAGCAAGGAAATGACCACTTATGACATGAAACCTATGCATAGGAAAAAATGTCCAATAGTAAAACACCAGCTGCTTGCATGGTCTTATCCACTCCACTGAACTTTGTGAAAATTCTCCTTTACACCATCTGGACCATGATCTTTTAGAGCAGACATCAGTTTCTGTAAATTGCTTGTCAAGAGGAAACACAACACTATATTCACTGTTACTCAGCTAGCAACTATTCATTTATCATGATAGTCTATCTTCAGCTATGTCCTGCTACTCTTAGGCGTCATCTTAATGTTTCTTTTTACCTAAGAAAAATAAGATTGGTGTCATCTTTGAGATTCAATTACAACCAAAGTTTATGGGTAGACAAAATATAACTTGCAAGCAAGCTTCTTAAAAAAAAACCCAAATAAAAAAGAAACAAAACAAAACCCAAAACAAACACAAATCTCCCAAATTGGTAACCTCAGTGGAAGTTAATTAGAAATGGTAACAGATAGTAGCAGTAAAAATATTAGATCTTGAAAATATTACAGGTCCCTCATTAGTCTTTAAGTCAAACAAATCTAGGAAAGAACCAGGCACAGTTGCTTCTTTTACTTGTATAAACAATAAAGTAAAATGTTTGGAAAATACCAACATTTAATGACAAATGCTGTGATTTCAAGCACAAATGATGTTTTATTTATCATCAGTGAAATAACATAGATCAACCCTTCCAAATTCCGTATCTGTCTGCCATTTTGTTCCCTGACAATAGCTTTGGAGTGAATAGAAAAATAAAATATTTCCTTAAAAATCACTCACATGATTTGTTTCAGGGCTCATAAATATCTTTTATGAACAGCGGTTTGATAATATCTAATGTTAAGCAGTATCAGTGGTTGTGTAACTATTGTGGACTATGGATAAAAAAAAAAGATTTTTAAAGGGTTTTATTAGACTGATCTAATTTAAAAATTACATCTACTTTGGGGCAAAAAAGCCTTGTTAAGTTTGTCTTTTTTTTTTTTTTTCCAAATTTATGTGATAACATCATTACTCATATTGCTTTTGAAGGCACACAAATGCTGAGGCAAGCAAAAAGTCCTTGGGCCTTTTGAGGCTTGATTCTCATCTTGCTTATGTATGCCACAGCCACAGAAGTCTTGCCATCCTTTCCCAGGTGCTCTGGATATTCTGGCCACCTTGACTTTGCACGCTGATCTGCATGCTGGATGAAGTAGCCTCCAGTGGAATATGTTCCAGGTAAAGTGAGTGGAATTTCTTCCCTCGCTTTGGTGTTCTCAGAGGTCTGAAAGAGCAGGGTTGGTAGATCGAGTGTCTTCATGCTTGGAAGAGTGCTTAGACGTACTTGGGAAGTGATTTTTGAATATCTGCAGTGTCACATTATGATCATTTGAATCACTCTCAAAATGTGCTTTGTTGTGTTTGTTTTGTTGGGGTTTTTTTTTCATGACTAGTCTCTGTCACAATGTTCACAAGCGTTGACTGTAGTTACACTGTGTTATGATAATACCCTATCATATTAATTCATATGATGTCTTGCTACTCTACATTCATTTGTCCAGCTACTGATTCCTGCCTTATATTTTGTATTGTACACCTGTAAGTGACTTACAGCACTTCTCACGCTGACCTCATGGTCCATGGCTATGTTACCTATCTCAATAACTTAAGAAGGAGACCTAGCATTGGCATCAAATCTACTGTGGTGGTTTCAAGGACTTACGGTGCTGGAAAGTCTGAAGCAGAGAAGCATGATATCCACTTTAGGTAGACCACTTATGCTGGGAATAGATTTTGCTCATTCTCAGACAGAGATCCATAGTAGGAAAGATGAATCAGTCTCAAAAGTGGTTGTTTGTTTGTTTGGTTTTTATGTTTGCTTTTTTTTTTTGTTTGTTTGTTTATTTTCTTTTCTGAACATGAAAATTATCTAGATGTTTAAAATTTGGGGACATATGTGTTACCTAGATGATGCTGGTATCTGTTGTATCTTGTTGTCATTTATTATATAAAGAGCCAGATCTGTCCAGAAAACAAGTATAAGTAAGTAAATAAATAAATACATACATCACTCTTCTCTGAAGCATGCTGGAAAGTTTAAGTCATGCACTTAAGTTAGGGGTTTGAATGCAACTGCTATGCATTATAGCAACAGAAACTGTAAGTGACAGCAATAACACTGGAAAGCTTTTATCAAATTAAGTGAGAGGTTTGGACCAGCTCCCAGAAACTATGGCCTTATTTCTCAGAAACAAGCAAGATCTTCAGCACCTTTGTCTGCCACTCCAGTAGAGTTCTCAAGGACTGAATGGCTAATAGGAGTTGTTTCCAAGCTATGATCAGTCCTTTAAGATAAGACAGTCTCACACAGCTGTGCATGGGTAGTGATCAGTCCTTTCATTGAAATAATGTGATTTGAAATAGAAGTTGTTACCATCGGTTGTCAGTATCTTGGCAGAGAGGAGACAGGCAGATCGCTTCTCCTCCCTCAGTAGTTCTTATATCTGTTGTTTTATTAAAACAGTTCATCATATTGGTAAGCTTCAATGCACAATTCCTCTTAACGTACTCCCACATAAGGATCCATTGAACAATTTGCATTGTCTCAGCTACTTCTGAGAATAAACATTTCTTCATGAGTGCTCACGAAACCTACAATCACTAAAGTTTCAAAGATAATATATGTTACCTTCTTCATCCCATTATAGGAAGTAGTTTCTTTGTACTTGTGAAGATAAAAGTTAGGAGGAATAACCTTGCCCTTAAAAAGAATGACAAAGCAATAGGGAAGTATACTAGAACCTTGGTTCAGGAGTATGGTAAAAACTGAGTTTGTTATTGGAAGGGAGAAGTTGGAGATAAATCCACTCAAGGTAAAAAAAATTAAACCAGTAACTAATCATACTAGTAACCATCAAAATGAAGGAATTGCCTTTCTCTGGGTTTCTCAGGCTTTTTTTTTCTTTTAGTACTCCTTAAGCACAGGCAACCTCTATCTAAATCAAACAAGATGATTGTAGAATTTTACTAGAATACAGAGAGAATTTACTAAATTTACTACAGACAACAATTTCCTGAAGTGGTCTGTTCCCTTAAACTTATTCCTACTTTAAAATAGAATTCAGAGGTGACTTAGGCTTTTGGAAGCATTGCATATATTATTTGTGGGACTAAGGCTCCTCCATCCCTTAAAGTGTATTGCATTCCAGCTGCCTTAGGTAGCTCTCAAGTAATTTGCTCGGTTACTAAAAAAGCAGTATACTAGGTTTGCATGGCAGTTTGCCCAGACTAATACAGCTACTTCTATCTGTGTTAATTAGTCACAGTGGAGCTCCACAATAAAGCTTGTTTGCTCAGCACTTGCTCAGGTATCTTCATGCTGCACTGCTTTATATCAGATAGATATAGTCTTGGGTGCTTCTAAAATTGTAATCTCTTGCCTAAGGGAAAATTAAAGTAAAAATATCCGTGCAGATTCCATGCTTTGTAGCTGCTTGATGATTTCCAGATAAGATGCTCTCAGTCTGGGCCAAACCTGCCCTGCAATACCTCACTCCATCAACAGGGAATTTCCAACAGGACTAGGTGTGAACTGAAGAACTTATTATCCCTTACCATGCTGTTAAATGTCCTATATGGCTCTGTTGATGTTGCAGAACTAGCTTAAAAAAGGCATAATTTAAATGTAATTATAAGAAAGATTGCCTTGGGTAAATGATTTCCCAACAGAATCCTTAGGAAGAAGACTCACCAAGTCCCTTATATATATGTTGTAATTAGAGGAATATCTCTAGTCTTCTTTTGGGGCTGTATTCATTGTCCAATTTGGAAGCAGAATTGCAAAAAAAGTGGGAAGCTGTAGAGACCATACTTCATTCAGTTTTATTCTAGTTCAGCTCTGTTTGTGATAGGACTATTAGGAGTTCAGCTTCTCCTACACTGGAGTTATGGTGAGATACAAACTCGGAGAAGCAATAAGTGACCTTTACATTTCACTCTTTTTTGAAGCTTTCTAAAGTATCTTCTGCTATTTTCCCTCCTTTCATTAAACCAGGAATGATAACAGAGGAAATGTTTAAGAAGTCAATATGTTGAGAAAAAGAAGTCATTTTGTATTTGGACCCTTGTTGGGTTAGAATTATAATTCCATCTTTGTATTCTCTGTGAATGTAGTGCTGGTGAAAGGTGCCAAACTGACATGCCTGGAGAATGAACACCTCTTTTTATACACAATTAAAGTCTGGGCACATCAGAGGTTCTGGGATAGTAAATCTCCCTAATCCCAAGAGGTGAATTCCTAAAAGATGCTGTTGGTAGATGTTAATTATTTTCCCTGAGATGGAGCTCAAAGTTAGAGAGAATGGAGAAAAAGAAACACAGAGATGTGACTGATAATTCTGAACATATTGCCAGGAAAGGCCTCTCTGCCAGGCTGATAAGGAAATGCCCTGCTCTCTTATCTTGTTTTGTATGTGCCTACCAATTTCATATCAGATTTCAGAGCCTTTGGACACTCTGCAATTGACCCATGCAATGTAAACACAAAGCTGCATAAATACAGCCTTTAGCTTCTGGTGATGCACTTTCTTGAAGACAAAACAACTGTGACATTTTTTCTTAAAATGTGAATTTTCTAGTCATGAAAAGCAGCAGTTTGGTTTTCTAAAAATAACCTTCATCTTTGCATGCCAGACATGAGAGGTCTGAAGGAATGTGCCAATTAATTGACTAAGGAACTTAAAAATGGAAACCTGTCATATGGATGTGTCTGGACTATAGATAAGGAGGAAAGAAAGACAGAGAACAATGTGTGTGCTGGAATTCCTACCCAATCATGTATCTTGGAGTAGGCATTCTGACCCATGTAATACTAATGGAGAAGGAGATATTGCTCCCTATCCTCTTTCCTTTGCCGGTCTTAATTGACTCATTGCTTTGGAAATTCTTTGGTAACATATTCATTCATTTCTCACAGAAACTGTATCTGCAGCTAGAAATAAAACAGAAGATGGTTAGTAGTGACATCTCTATGAAGAATTCATAATGTATGACTTTGCATATCAGAAACTTTAGAAAAGTTCTGATTTATTCCTTTTCCTATTGTGCGATATGTCTAATGCCTTTAGTGCAACAGCTACATGACCCAGCCGCTCGTATCAACAGCAGTATTGAAAAATGTTTGTGGTTATGAATCCTTCATTCCAGCATGCACAATAGCTGGGACATTGATCTTCGAACCACACACTTGATGGAGGAAGAAAGGGCCACCTTGGTAACTTCAGGGAATACAAAGACTGATTTTCTTTGTAGCTGCATTCTCCCTGTACAGCTCACAGGGCTTTTTTCTCCTTCCTGCTTCTACTACAGGTTTTCTGTGTGAATAGAATGCCATGCACTGGCTTTTCAAACTTACGAATACTTGAACACTGGGGCAGTACCTGTTCTGAGTGGTTCTGGTTTCCCTCTCTTACCATGACTAAGAATCTGACATTTGGGTGCCTCTTGCCAAGGTGGTGAAACTACTTTGAGTCTCTTACCTCTCTCTACCAACAGTTTTCATCAAATCTTATGAAATGTAGCTTTGAACAGTCGTTAAATTAAGCTGCTTTTGCACATTAGGTTTAGAAGTTATTTTGAGCAGGTGACAGAATTATTTTCATGTTAAACACTAAGAATATCTTTTGTGCCAATATATTGTCTTTGTGGACAGAAAATATCCAGCAAATCTGTTTTTCCTTGGAAAACTGGCTTTTTAAGAGAAGCACTTTACAAAGTATGTCTACTATAGATGGGTAATTTTGATATTGTGTCCAAAACAAGTTCCCTGTGAAAACAAAATATTTTGAATATGTAAATCCTTTATGGCAGTTATGCTTAATGGTGTCTGAATGCAGTGTACCCTTCTTCTCAAGGTCTTTTCTGCTTCCAACAGACTGCATTGTTGACTGTCAGCTCCCATAATGCACATTCCCCAAGTGAACAGGTTTATGATGCCTCATGGGAGTCAGAGTTTGCTCTGAAGAGTTTGTTTGCAGATGTGAAATGGACCATGAAGAATCTGGGAGTCACCTCCCAAAAGGCACTCCCAAAACATTTCCAAGACAACATTTTATTTTTGCACTTAGAAATAAGAATTTTGATTTCTAGGTGTAGACCCATTTTTGATACCAAACCATCATATTTTTTGGAAGGTTTCCTTATGAATTATTCAGTTTTCCTATGCATTTTTCTTGCCAATAAAACTCTTAGGTTGGAGACAGATATCTGAATGTTCTTGCAAGTACAGTCTGCAGTGACAGAATAAAGAAGATGGTGGAGTCAGACAGCTCAATCAGCTGCCAAAGTGCTGAGCTGTAGACAAACACAGGAGCACTTCAGAGATGGAATTATGACTGCAAGAGTCTCATAGTCAGCATATTGATTCAGTTTTGAGGAGTAACGTATTTAAGTCATGGAATACCATATTGGAAGGGACCTCAAAGATCATCTAGTCTAAACTTTCAAGGTGTGGAAAAAAAGAAAAAAATTATATACATAGTTTATATAAGATGGCCCAGCACCCTGTCATGCTGAGTCTTAAAACCTTTTAGTGTAAGGAAATCCACCACTTCCCTTAGGAGATTATGCCAATGTCTAGTTGTTCTTATGGTGAAAAATTTTCTTCTTGAGTCCAATCAGAATAACTTTTACCCATTACCCCTTGTCTTTTCCATGTGACTCCTTGTAAAAAGGGAGTCTCCATCTACTTGGTAGCCACTTTTTCTGTACTGGCCCATGGTAATAAGATCTCCCCTAAGCCTTCTCTTCTCAAGGCTGAACAAACACAGTTTTCTCAGCCTTTCTTTATATGGTGGGTATTCCAGTCCTCTGATCAACCTCATGGCCCTTCTCTGGACCCTCTCCAGCCTGTCCACAACTTTTCTGTATAGGGGGGACCAAAACTGAACGCAGAATTCAAGATGTGGTCTGACTAGCACTGAGTAGAGTAGGATAATGACTTCTTTATCTCTGATGGTGATGCCCTTGTTAATACCACCTGGCATCCTGTTGGATTTCTTTGCTACTGCAGCACACTGTTCACTCATGTTGATCTTGTTGTCCACCAAGACCCGCAGGTCCCTTTCCACAGGGTAGCTCTCCATCCAGGTGGGTCCCAGTCTGAGCTGCATTCCCGGTTATGCATTCCCGGTTATGCATTCCCAGGTGCAAGACCCTATACTTGTCTCCATTGAACTTCATAAGGTTCCTGTTAGCCCACTCCTCCAGCTTGTCCAGGTCTTCCTGGAGAGTGGCTCTTCCTTCTGGACTGTCAACTTCCCCACTCATTTGGTGTCTTCTGCAAACATCCAAATCACTTATGAAGATGTTATACAGCTTTGGGCCCAATTTTGATCCATGGGAGACCTTGCTTGTGACTGGTTGCCAGTTTGAAAAAGAAATATTTACTACCACCCTCTGGGTATGACCTGTCAGCTAGTTCCCCACTCTCTGCACAGACCACTTTTCTAGGTCATAATGTGGCAGTTTCTCTAGCAGGAGGTTGTGGGGGATCATGTCAAAAGCCTTGGAGAAGTCCAGGTAGACAATGCCCACTCTTCACCCTGCATCAACCAAGCAGGTTACTTTGTTGTAGAAGTCAGTCAGGTTTGTCAGTCATGATTTGCCCTTGGCGAATCCATGTTGGCTTTTCCCAATCACATACTTCAGTTTACTTGTGATCGTCCCCAGGAGGATTTGCTCCATGACTTTCCCAGGGACTGAAGTGAGGCTACCGGGTCTATAATTACCTGGGTCCTCCTTGGAAACTTTCTTGTAGAGAGAGGTGACATTAGCCTTCTTACAGTCATAGAATCATAGAATCATAGAATGGTAGGGGTTGGAAGGTACCTCTAGAGATCATCTAGTCCAACCACCCTGCCAGCACAGGATCACCTAGTGCATGCCACACAGGAACATATCCAGGCAGGTCTTGAAAGTCTCTAGAGAAGGAGACTCCAAAACTTCTCTGGGCAGACTGTTCCAGTGCTCTGTCACTCTAACAATGAAGAAGTTTTTCCTCATGTTGAGGTGGAACTTCCTGTGTTTCAGCTTGCAGTCTTCAGGCATGTCTCCTGATCTCTCTAAGTCTTCTCAAAGGTTATGGGGAATGGCTTCACAATGACATTGGTGAGCTCTCAACACCCTTGGGTGGATGGCATCTGGGCCCATCCATTTGTACAGGTCAAGGTCCTGTAATAATTGACACACCAACTCTTCCTTCAGTGGCAGTGGGTCTGTGTTTTCACTAATCTGTATATTTGTTCCCATGGCCTGGGACCCAGCAGTGTTGGTAAAAACAGAAGTGCAGAAGGTGTTGAGAACCTCTGCCTTTTCAGCATTGTTGGTGACTAGTTCACTTCTCCTATTTAATAGTTGATGTCATATGGTGGAGCTTATCTAGGTTAGTGCTTTCCCATCCATTTGGTTCATAGTAGGAATTGACACAGAAATAGCTACTGCTGTGACCTGCTGAGGTTGAGACAAGAAAGATCATCCTTTCTAAGTTATATAAAAGCATGCAACATAGGATAGATAAATAACTCAGTTCTGAGAAAGATTTCTAGTGGATCTAGCAAACTGTTTTCTCATTCCAGCTCCGGATTTCTACATTATAGTCAAAAGACTCCATTACCAAAGGTTTATCTATAATAAAATTATTGACAAATCCCTGTCTACTGGTACACAGTAAGTCTAATTCCTTAATAATTACAGGTTTCCTGTTCATGCCTGTGTTTTTTCAAGGTTCACACATAATCCAGTGTCTGTGCTACCTTACCTTATCAATAACCTGCTTTTTCACTGAACACCTTGGACATCTGTCTCCATGAATTTGGTGCTTGCTTCAGCCACCAGCGGTGGAATTAATAGTCACTGACCATACACATTACCTGTGAAAGGTTCATGCCTTGAACTATTGATTGGCAAAGTAAATACTAGACCGAGAGTGGAAACGAGAGACCTTCACAGTTAGCCTGGACAAAACTTTGAACACACTCAAAAGGGCCAAATGCCTTTTTAATACAGTCCTGAGCTGTCAGCAGAATTTCACCCTCTGCAATTTTTCTGTCACCTTTGTATTCTCTTATGTTTCAAAAGGGCTAGAATAGCTCCCAGTGTGAAGTTTGCACTTCCCTTCTGTTGTTCAATAGCTACTTGAAAAACATGACGAGGGATGCCAGCTATCAGCTAGCCTGTCTACTTTGTTCCAGCAGATAGGACGACAATAGATATGGCAGCCAATTCACTGCTTTAAGTCCTTGATTCTGATGGTTGAACTTGTATAACATCTTCCTTTTCACACACCACCCTGAGTCATGTTAGGAGGACTACAGGGTGTCAGCTTTCTAATGTTTCTGTGAAGTGGAGCCATGTTCACATTTCCCAATGCATTAGTCATTCAAATCCACCCTCAGTCTTTCTTCTGTGATACATTTATTTTTGCATGAGCAGGTAAGCTCAGAACAAGTTAGAATGTCTTCCTGGAAACAAGGAGTCATGTAAAGTACTTCTGCAAATTTTGTAGAAAGATCCTGCAACCCGACTGATGCATATTTCACCTCTATTTGTGGCCCCTGTAAATCTAGCAAAGTTATAAAATCCTTGGAAGCAAAAGCTCTTTGCATGCTTGGGAAATGCTCCCTCCTCATTCTTCTACTATGAGAAAGCAGTTCTCTCACTGTTAGCCAGAAAGAGGGATAAAGTTCAACCATGCAAGCCCATCTTCTTCCTTCTGGCCTTCTTGACATCCAACTTGCACTTGAATCCTGAAGTTTAGTTACATGCTGTGTAGTCATTGCACACAACACATGAAATGGAAAAGGGAGCTGAACAGCTGTTGCTATCTCGTATTAGGAGAGGCTGAGGGTGGGGAATGAAAAACAAGGAAAACAAAGTTGGATGAAGGAGACGCTTTGTTTCTCCTCCTTACAAACTGCGTTTTTCTCATGTCAAATCCTGGAGAGTAGAAACACTTCAACAGGTTTATCTCTGTGAATGCAGTATGAGGAAAAAACACAGTGTTGTCAAACCCACCTGCTTTTTGGTCAGTCTCCATCTTCCACACATTTTATCTATATCTGTATCTGTATCTGTATCCGTATCTGTATCTGTATCTGTATCATCTGTTGCATATGTACACATATATATCCTGAAGACAGGAACACTTGTACAAAATGTGCAGAATCATCAAAGAAGAAATCTCATTTTACATTGTCTGGAATTAAACTGTGAAAGAACAAGGAGTAAAGTATCTGCATAATCCCTAATCCCAGCACCAGGCTAAACACAAGCAGCAATCTTTTCTCTGTCAGTATAGAAATGCACAGAATATTAAGAAACTGGGATCAGTAGCCTACAGCAGCAGCAAGTGCTTTGGAAGAAAATAAACTCCAGAAAAAGGAGATTTATTTTCTACAAAATTATCCATTCTTCCCACAAACTGTAACAGGAGGTATTTTACAAAATGTATATTCCAAACATAACACTAAAATAAGCAAGAGAAAAGCAACTCCCACTATTTGGAAGTAAGCATGAAAAGGTGAAGAAGTAACTGCATCTTCAGTCTTCCCAAATCCCTGTCCAGATGTGAAGATGCCTAACAAGCAGACAGCTCTTCAGTAACTGCTTCCCTCTCCCTCTATGCAATATTGGTGTCCAAAAAAAGTAATCAGCTATGCCATCTCACAGACCAAGAGATTATGTTGTGCCCTTAACCTTCACCTTCCCACCTTCAGGAGCTTTGTCATGCTGGCTGTGCCCTTTCTCACACTGTGTTTTCCCCAGGACAGCAGTGTCTATGAATTTGAATGGATGAAAATTTTCTCTTGTTTTCTCAGACGCATATCCTGCTGCTGAAGAACACTGCACCTTTAGGGGACAAACAAATGAGCATGAGACAAAAGATACAGTGCTAGCCAAGAATCCTTCCTTGGCTAACACAGAATCATAGAATCACTCTGGTTGGAAGAGACCTTCAAGATCATCATATCCAACCACTAACTCAGCACTGCCAACTCCACCACTAAACTGTGTCCCTAAGTGTCACATCTACAAGTCTTTTAAATACGTCTCCATCCAGGGATGGTGACTCCATCACTTTCCTGGGGAGCCTGTTCCAGTGCTTTCTAACCCTTTCAGTGAAGAGATTTTTCCTAATGTCCAATCTAAACCTCCCCTGGTGCAACTTAAGACCATTTTCTCTTGTTCTATCACTTGCTATATGGGAGAACAGACCAACACCCATATCACTACTACTTCCTTTCAGGTAGTTGTACAGAGTGAGAAGGTCTCTCCTGAGTTGCACTTACAGGTCAAGCCACCACGTCAGCTGTCTCTCACCAGAAAGGAACTACTTTGCTTGACATATTACTCCAATGATTACCATTTTTAGTCTGTGGCTACTTGTCCCATTCTCCAAAACTTGAATGTGTCTTCAGGAGAAGTTCTGCTGACACCATGGGCTGAACCATTGTCAGAGATGGTGACAAGGGCGGTGTAGTGCATGCCTCAACATTGCTATATCAGTGTGAACAGACTGCAAACCACAAACTGGACAATGGTTTGTCTGAGGGAATGACAAAGCAACCAGGCTCTATCAGTGGGGACAGGCTCCAAACCACAAACTGGACCAAAGCTTGTCAGAATGGTGCCTGATCAGTGTGGACAGCTGCAACCGCACCCCTACGCATGAGCCCAGACCCGGGGCCTGGAAGACCGAGGGGTCCAGAGACCCCTGAAACCCACCTGAGGCCCCTCAGAGACGGTGTTGGGCATGTGTACCACTGCCAGGTGGTAGGTGTGATAAGCAGGACAGTCCCCGATAAAAGAGCAGGAGCCACGAACATCAAACGGAACGTTTTCCCACCAGACCTGAAAGCACATTGGACTGACGGGATGCCGTAGATCCGTGGTGGTAGCTATCACAACTGACTCTTATCTTCTTTCCTTTCTCTCTTTCTCTGCTTTGCAAACTTTTTTCAGGCAAATAAAGCCACTTGGCACTTTGACTCCGTTTTGAGTCTTAATTCTGTTCCCGAGAATATGAACAAAATCTCTCTCTGGTTTATGACCAGCACATGACAACCATCAATGAGACACCAAACTTTATCCTTTTGTGGATCTGAATGCGTGTCCACATCAGTGTTCTAGTTTGAAATAGGAAGGTACTTTCTGAAGATGATCTCCTGCTTTTGCCCACTTAGCATGCTTCACCTCACATTGACGGTCTCATATCATGCAAATTAGAGGTTGGACTAGATGACCCTTGAAGTCCCTTCCAACCTGATATTCTATTATTCTGTGAAATCACAGTCATTTTATATGGAGCTAAACCAGAAAATATGCCAGAGGAATACACTCCGTGTACTTCAGCCACTAATAAGTGTTCAATACACAAATGAAAACTAATCCCAAATGCAGCCCCATAAATGAGTCTACAGTAATGGAAGGTTTGCAGCAATAAATGTTTCACTTTTCAAATCTCTTCTATAGACTATTAATTAGAAATGTAGCCAGATGTTTCCTTCCCATCCTTCTGCCTTCCTGCCCTCCAACCTGCCTTCCTTTATAGAAAAATGAGTTAAAATTTGTGTTATCACAAAAACAGGTCCTGCATAACCCTAGTGCTGTCTCAGAGCAGAGAAATCCAGAAGCTGACTACCCTGCTATTAGGAGGTACCTATCTCTAAAACCACTGTCTCATTCCAAGGATGTATTCTACTCAGTCAGACAGGCATAATCACCAAAGTAACTCTGAGTTATATGGAGAGATTGCAAGAGGTGTGAGATTGGGAAATGACACTATTTTAGTTGCAGCAGTGATCAAGTATGAGAGAAACATATGACACCAGTTAATTTTATCTGGATTTTTGTTTTGCAAATGTAATGTTAAATTAACTGAGAAGGCCAAAAAACCCCACAGAAATAAAATGCAACAAAATGTCACAACATTTCCCCCCCCCCCCCCCAAGTTTCATAAAAGAAATATTGCTGAAAGCTTTGCCAAAAACTAGGAACACCACTTCACTAACACCCTGGCACAGATTTGATGAAAGACTGTAAATCTCAACTAAAACAAGATTTACAATTACATCTCATTTTCTATGCTTAAACCTGGGTGCAGATGCTCATTGTAATTTAAGGGAAAATTAGATTTATTTAGCTTTACAAACCTTAATTCTTTTATGACTAGGAGTATCTCATATAGTTCATCCTTAAAACTGTCTCCCACTGAGAACTAAGAACAGTGAATTTACTTCACAGTTGTCAAAGACACGTTTGTGAGTCAGGTGATTTATAACTCATCATGTAAGCCATATCTCCAACCTTTCAATTACCAATCATCTAATAAGGGTTTCCTCACAGAACTGAGCTAAAGATTATTGTGTTAAAGAGAAAAAGTCTCAAATAATAAGCTAAAAAGGGAGCCATGTAAATAGCCTACATTGATGTATATGTCTAATCTTTGTGGGAGCTGTACATTTTTTTCTAGAATGCATAAACAAAACACACAAATAATTATGGCTAAAATGTTTGTAAAAAGCTCACTCCTACACACCCCACTGAAAAAGAACTTTCATCTCCACAGATAAGAGAACTATCTGTAGGAAAGCAAAATAAAGAAATTAAATGTGAGTTTACTTAACCTAACTTCATCTCCTTGAAATTTAAGTGTCTAAATTGCAACAGTTCTCTTGGATATCTATATTGAGTACAGAGTGGGAAAAATATCTCTAGAGAGTAATTATTCTTCGGTCTTTTAGTCATTGATATTACACAGGTACAAATTGCCATCAGGAGATATGTCCATCTCTCCATTGATTGTTGAGCAAATCCAGGTAGGCTTAGCAGAAAATTCTTGACCATGAAAGGACAAGTATGCTCAGTCTCATAGGTCAGAAAGTGGATTGGTTATTGGTTGCCCAGGGAGAGTGAAGAACAGTGGTTTTTTTTGGCTTTGAAAATAGCCTAGAACAATACAACATGTCTGTTATAAGGGCATAGAGACAAAATACTAAGAATTTTTTTTTTTTCTACTACTGTCATAGTATATGAAATTTTTCTGTGCTCTTGTAAAACAGTTGTCCTATGAACACATAAAAAGAAATTCTGAAAAATGCAAATACATGGACACGGGGGGTTTGTTTCCCCTTAACACACTCACTTCATTATTTACTGCAAGTGGTAAATCTAAATCCACTGTAAAAATGCCCAATCCTACAATGTGTTATGGATTTCCAGTGGTGAACTATTAGGTGTTTTGCAATTAACACAGTGTGAAAGAACCATCACTTCTATACATCTGTGAGTTCACACTTTGCTCTAATGAGACCCAAGATAAATTGCTTTGGTTTCAGTGTATTGGCTACCAAATTGACCCTGGTCCAATAGCTCACTTCAGGCTTCTGTAATTCCAATAAATTTGCAGTACCTGCAGACCCACCAACTACAAATTTATAAAACTTACTAGTGCTACTCCAGAAGCTAAAGGCAGAAGGAAAACCACATATATTCTGCTCATGGTTTTTTGGTTTTTTTTCATTTCTTTTCCTATTCAATATCACATTTGCATCCATCTACACTGGTATTTTCCTGAGAGATGTAACAAGGCAGAACTTCACCTAGTGTCTTAGCAATAGTGTTGGTATTATTCTTATTAACAGATGAGGACTTTTCTCCTTCTCAAAGCAAAATGCAGAATAAAGAAGGGTGAAGGGAGAGAGGGAACTCTTTTTATGTCCACATCATGTTTAATAAACATTCTCCATAGAGGAATCTTGACGGTGCACTTTCTATTCTGGGTCCATTTGTACATATTCTTCATAAAAGACAGAGCATGAGTAATGCTGCTGATTGTTGCTTTCAGCATCCAAAGTGGATGTTACAAAAAACCATATGAGTATATTTTTCTGCACATCAGCACTTCCCAAAACTCACCTCAGTGATTGCACACTGGGAAATGTTATTGCTCATGCTGGGTATGTAGCATAGCATGTGAAATTCCCAGATCAGAAATCTTCCTTAATAGGTATTGAATGGGGCTCTGAGAAGATTGGAGGAGGTGAGTCATGAATTTCAGAGATCCTACAGAACAGCTGGATATAGCTAGATCCTGAAACAGTGACTATTATTAGGGGAAGAAAAAAAAAAATCTACCTCACATGTCAGGAGATATGAGCAATAATTGACATAGTTGTCTGCTTGGGCTCTCCAAAATACAGTAGGAGCTCTTCAGTGGGACATAATGTGGTCCATAACACTAGTAATGTGCTGGAGAGATGCCTGGATATGAGCACAATCCTGTGTGAATAACACAGTCTGTGCTATACCAATGTGTTTTGGTCACCTCAGGAAATACGCTGACAAGATGCTGAAGGAAGGGAATGGTGGGTCACTCCCTCACTAGTCTTTCATATCTAATGCTCAATATGTCTCCTTATAGAGTCACATGTAATGTTTCTGAGAGCTCTCTTGTCCCTCCAGGAGGTCAGACCTAGCTGCTGGGGCTCGGAGTGTTCCCCGTGCCCCAGGGCCATAGGAAGAGACCCTCAACAGCCTGTGGGAAGGCTACAGCAGGAATCACTTCAGTTCAGGGAAGCTCTCTCCCAGGGCAGCCTGTACCCAGACTACTTCTCTTACCACATGACAGTGTAATATTGGACTGTAACACCAGTGCAAATTAAAGAAATAATTATCTGGCAAAAGACATACATAATATGTAGATAGTATTTTAAAATTATATAGATAGTAACTGTTTTGGGCTATTTTTTTGATTGTTGTTTGGGAAGTCAGATTCTTTATTATTCATGCAAATTTTAAGCGTTTTTATAGGAGCCATACCCAAAGCAGGACTGCCTCAGGGACTGAAATGTGAAGTTATCTAATCAATGATAAACAGCTTGAAAGAAACCCCAAAGTTTATGCTATATGTTTTCCTGATTTTGTCTTGATGTTTTAAGACTATATTCTCTGACTTTTGAGATGCTCGTGTATTCTCTGCCTGGGGTGCACACATGGAGCAGATAGGCTGGAGATAATGGCCTTATTTGGGATGTAGCATCCCATCCTCCTCTTCAGCCTGTGGGCTTCACTCGAGAAAAAAGATGTCATTGCAGTGGTAACCTGATTCCAAGCCAATGCAGCAGAAATCATTTACTTCTCTCCTCTCTGTGAATTTTAATACAGTACACTGTATTCCCGTGTATTCAGGTAGCACTGTGGGTGAAATCAGGTAGGATTCCTCTGCAAAAGAAGCTTAATAGGCTAGGAACAATATTGCCTCAGGGTGTAGCTTCCTGCAGAGATGCAGTGGTATTTGATTGCTATCAGGCTGTTGGGTCTTTGTAAGAATTTGTGAAATCTCTGTTCATACTAATGTTAATTTCTACTTAATGTTTTAACAGCAAGGAAGAGCTTGGCATTTGTGTTTCTATGAGGTGGCCAATAGGTCACTGTACTTTGCACAACAGACCTCCAACAGAAAGGAAGACAAATCCAGCTGAACCACAGTTTGAGTATTGCTTCTTGGATGACAAAAAGTAAGATTTTTGCTCAACTATAAGGATTAGATGCTTGTTTAATGAAAAAAGAGTTAAGTGTGATAGTTTTTCTTATATGTCTTTAAGAAAATGGTTTATAGATCATGGAATCATAGAAACATAGAATCATGGAATGGTTTGGGTTGAAAGTGACCTTAAATATCATCTAGTTCCAACCCCCTGCCATGGGCAGGAACACCTCCCACCAGACCAGCTTGCTCAAAGCCTCATCCAACCTGAACTTGAACATTTCCAGGGAGGGGGCTACCACAACTTCTCTGGGCAACAACATCACACTCTATGGTATCATGTATCATAATTCTTCAAAAAGTAAAGCTGGGAAGGATCTTAATTGGCATCCTAATCCCCCATCATGCACTAAAAAAGGCAAGTAATGTGTGGTAAGGACACATCTATCATATACTCACTTTAAAATCTCCAAGAAAGGCAATTCTGCAGCCCACCTAGGTAATCTGTTGTAGTGCTTCCTTACTCTTTTATTTAGAAGGTTTTCCCTAGTATCTAACCTAAATCTGTTGCTGCAAATTAAGCAAGTTATTACTTATTTGAGCACTACAGATGTATCTGAACAACTGGTCATACATCTTAATATTCTTTTTTATTACTGAAAAAAACCAGCCACTGGAAGATCGTTATCATGTATTTGTTTAATCTTTTCTAGATTAAATAAATACAGATATTTTAACCTTTTATTTTGGGTTTTGTTTTCTAAACCTTTTAGTGTCCTGCAGTCTCCTTTGGACTTTTCGTAATTTGTCTCATTTTTTGTTATAGTCTTAGAGATAGGTAACCATGTTTGCCTTATAAAAGTTTTCTAATTACATTTCACTTTGCTATATATCTCTTTAAAAATCATACATAATTTTATGTTGCTGTTTATACCAGGAGTGGAGAGATGCAGCAACGCATAAATTCAGCAAGAGCAGGCAAAAGAAGCAACTTTATTAATTTACAACCCCATTTTATATACCCTAGCTCCATAGGGCGATTGATCAGGGATCACCCATCTCCTAGGTTGATTGGCTAAAGTCCTACAACACCTATTTAAAAATATTTTTCCAATGTACCATAAACAGAACTTAGCAAAACACCAGGTGTTGGTCTAGCTTACAAAAAGCATCCTACTGTTTTTCATAACACTGGTGAGAAAGGCAGGATTCTCACCAAATATTGTGGGAATCTGAAAAAATCCCTCTGCTAGCAGCTTTTCAGCATCCACAATTTTACTTCTTAATATGTTCGTGATTTGCTGTATTCCTTCATATTTGATACTGCTTTGTGCTAGTATAAGCATTTTTTAATCTTAGTGCTGTATTTCCTTCTTTCAAATGTATCAGCTTTCATTTTTTTGTATTAAATTCCATTTGCTGATTTCAAACCAAATCTCTGATTTACAAAGATCAGTCTGTATTTTGACATCTGAAAGTACTATTTCATAGATTCAATGCCTTCACATAACTCTGTGAAGAACCACTGACCTGAATAAGGCTTCACTTCAAGGACGTTTTTTACTGAGATTCTGGGTCAGGCCCAGGTATGAAGTTATTACACAGTCAACTATATGCTAGTCTACCACAGCAGTGTTTCGAGCAAATGTACTAGTGCTTTCTGTGTGTGAGAAATACAATGAAGAGGAAGAACATAAAATACATAGACTGAGATTTCTGCTTTTCCATAATACCCTAGAAGACTTTCTGGATTTCCCTTTTGGTTGATATATAAATGAACTTGTGCACCCAATATTGATTTGCACACACACTGTTTGTTTAGGTTTTTGCACATTTCTGACATACAACGATCCTTCTTTAGTAATTGTTCAGGCATTTTTTTGTGTGCTCCAGTAGTCTCTTACATATAACTAATATTGTTTTACATGGTCTTTTTTTCCTCTCCCTGCAATTATATGTTTAGACTAATGGGTGCTCAAAAGTGAATTATATTTGAAACCAATGGAGCTCAATAGGGGTGATTCTTTAGTATTCCAATTTGTCTCTTGGGTCCTTTTATATGTTGTCCAGGTGCAATCAGGTTCAAGAGTGAAGAACAGAAGCTTTTTCACTTCAATGTTTACATGAGTTTTCCCTTTTTATTGAAGCTGATATTTAAGTTTAATTAAGGTTTAACTGGAGGTGATAATTCATGTTGCTTCTTGGTGACATTTCATTAAATTATCTTGAAAGCTATCTTAGTGTCAAATAAATATTAGCATCCTGGCTAAGGGAGAAACTAATATAACAGGGATGAATTAAGAAAAAAAGAAAAAGACAAAATATCTTTCACACATCACAGGATTTTCTCCAGATTTATGATAAAAATGAAAAGCACTTTGAAGATGGGAAGTTGCAAATGCAGAAACTGTGCCTTCGTATCTCAATATGTGTCGCCACACGCTTCAAATGAATGTGACTGATAGAAGTGTTACCAGAAAACTGTGGCCAAGAATAAAAAAGGGACTGCCGATTTTATTAAAATGTGTGATTCCTTTTCATGTTATTAAGGCAAGAAATGTATCTTTTTTTCCTCTTCTCTCTCTGGCTTTTGAAACTTTTTCATAGACGTAGTGCTCTGGAGGCAAGCTTAACCTTTGATGTGTTTTATCATTCTCAGGCATCTGACTAGGAGAGGAGAGTGGTGTCTTTTCTCTTTAAATGTCAAGAAGTCATGAGTTGTCATCTCCATATATCAGTTGAGTTTCTGAAGACAGAGGGGAGGTTTCCTTCTGAATGTTTTTCTAGAAAATCTGTGCAAAAATTATTTATTTAAAAGCAGTAAGACATACTTACTCTGATAATGGAAGACACAGTTTTGAGAACTTTGACGATTATGAGTTTGGCAGGCAGTTTTGCCTTCAAAAAGTCCTGATTTTCAGAAAATTCTGTATCAAAATAAATAAATGTAATTCCAGACAGCTCAAATTAAACAAGTAAAATTGAGCAACGAAAATATGAAGCTGCATTCAAAATCCTTCACTTAGATACCAGATTTCAGTTATACCCTATCTGTTGCCAAGTTGTTAAGGCCCATACTACCTCTCATAAATTTATTGTTCATGGGACAAGTTTCCTTTGAAGCCATCACTGTTTTCTTATCAGCTGAACTATTTTCCCAAGGCATTAATTAACAGGATGACATTCAGCATAAGCTTCTTGATAACATGAAATGAGAGAACTGAGTGTCAAACGGAACTACATACAAATTTGTATGTCATTTGGTTCAGATTAATAAATTAATATCAATTATTTTAATCAATATAATTTTGAATATTTTTGGTTATAGATTTCTTATATTTTTAGCAATATTATTTTTATTTATTATTTTAATTATATGTTTCTTTATAGAATCATAGAATGGTTTGGGCTGGAAGGCACCTCTAAAGGTCATCTAGTATGACCCCCCTGCAGTGAGCAGGGACATCCTCAACTACATCAGGCTACCCAGAGTCTCATCGAGCCTCACCTTGAATATATCCAGGGATGGGGCCTCAACTACCTCCCCGGGCAACCTGTTCCTGTGTTCCACCACAGTTTTTAATGGTTTGAAGCTAGAGACAGATCCCGGGTTTGTGTCAAAGTGTGCATCAAATACTAAGAAATCCTTATAGTGGAAACACAAATTATTGCTGATAGACTAATCTATTTGCTATGAAGTAGAAGATACTATATTAATTTTTAATGGATTAAATGAAGGTAGTCTTTGTTACTGTGAGCAACCTGAGTAATGAAAGAATCAAATACAAAAGTTATGAGTAGGAAACTGCAGATGCTAGTCAGCAATGTGAAGTAGAATGACACATGTAAATTAAAGTGCATATGGTATTTTTCAAACTCTAAATCAAATTTGTCAGGATAAAAATGGTGAGAAATAAAATCAGAGTTGCTCAAATCCCATTTTCTGAATTGATTTGAGAATCACAAGGCTTGAATCTCATTTTAGGTCACTGAAACTTAAGCAACTGAATGGAAAAATCCAAATCGCATCACCTGTGTATTCTAAAATCTTGAAATGAGGAATCCAGGTTCTCCTGTGATGTTTCACAATGACTCAAATCAACTTTATTGCTCCAAAGACCAGTTTCATGTTAATACAGAGGGTCTATACCTATGGTGAGAGTCTGTGATAAGGGAGAGGTGATGAATATGAGCTAAAAGACAGCTGACAGAAGCCAGTACGTCAGGTACTCCATCCAAAAGGAATTCATCACACCACATTTGAAATGGTCATCTGGAATATGTATAGTAATAACAGTTCCCTAGTCTATTAATTAAAGTAGTCTTGATTTTGTCTTAAACAGTCATAGTTTTGTAGTAGTCTCTTCAGTCATGAAGTTGTGAAATGACTTTGACTCATATTTTGTTCAATGATCTTTCTGGAGCTGGTTGATTTTGGTGAAAGAATAACAATTAACTATGGTTAAATATATTGGAACTGACTTTCTGGTGGTTTAGTCCTAGCTTCTAGTTCTAGTTATCAGGTGGTTAGCATTTATTTTCTTTCTGTCACTAGAGAGATCAGAAGTTGCTTAGCCAAAGAGCTACTGTGATTTTTAAAAGACATTTTAAAGAAGACAGTTATAGACATATTTATTTAGACTGAAGTCTCCTTAGTCTGGCCTTAGCATAGAGGGCATCAATGACATTTATTTTAAATTATCTTCATAATAACAATGACATTTCAAATTATTATTACCTCTGATGTTTCCCCTGTGCAAGAAAAACCTAGAAAATTTAATTTACTTTCTCAAATGGTTTTATTATGCCCATATAGAATTATTTTGATATAACAGTTCTGGAGGCAGTCCTACTCATAATTGCATGCAAGGGACTTTGTTACCTCTTCTACTGTGAAGAAAAGTGTATCCTAATGACATATGTATTTTTTGGTTGTTGCAGTTTGTTTGTTTGTTTGGTTGGTTGGTTTGGGTCTTTTGTGTGTTTTTTTGTTGGTTGTTTGGTGTGTGTGTCACTGACCTGGGTCAGGCCTGCATTATTTTACTACCTATTAAATGAAGAGAAGATCTTTCTATTTCCAGATGGTGCATCAACAGCTTTGGAACTTGCAGGCTCGGAATACTCATACTACTTATCTTTACAATGGATATTTGCTTAATTTCCATCATCATTAAATTCCTTTTTTGAATCTCCAGTATTTTCAACAAGCTTTTCCAAGCAAGTAAGAAGTGAGTGAAGAAGAAAAGACAAGAAAGGAACAAACTACAGCAAGTTGGAGGAGTGTGCAGAGAGAAAGTTTAAACCACAAAGTGGCAGCACTACTGCAGCAAGAGGGGAAATGAACCTCAGACAAATACCTTGGATGGGTGGGAAGTGTCTGGAATCTCTTGTGAATTATGGTAGACAGCATATTGTACGTGGGTGTCTACTGTGATCTGCTTCCCCCCCAGCAACGCACGAACTGTACCTTGTCATTTTTCCTCATAGTTATAGTTCTATGTGCTCTTTATTTTTATTCTTCATGCCCTCCTGAAATGTTCCATTTGAAATGGTTTATGGTCTGTTCTGAACATTTTAGGCCTAGGAAGATATCAAAAAACTGAGGGACTTTCAAGACTAATGCAAAGGAAAAGATGTGGATCTGATCTGTAGTAAAAGAAAATGCACTCAATAGGTAACAATGGCTAACTGTGGTAACTGTGACAGTTACCCATTGACCAGCAGGAACTTAACACACATGTCATTAGCTAATATGGTAATCTTTTTTTTTTTTTTTTTTTTTTTTGGTGGGGGTGTGGAGGGACAGGACATTCTTATTTGTATAACAGTTTGCTTGGGTACTAGTGAGACTTAGAAAGGGGACAGAGGAATGCCTTTAGGCTCTGATTGCTAGAGCTTAGAAAGGGCAGAGGGGAAGGGAGGGAAGGAGATAGACTGTTGAAATGAAAATGTTCAAGATTCCTCAAAAGGAAAAAAAATGTGGAAAAATAATTAAGAAGAAACCCCTCAATTTTGAAAGTGAAAACAGTGAATGAAAATTTACAGCCAGAGTCTCCTTCTCTAGAGATTTTCAAGACCCGCCTGGCTATGTTCCTGTGTAGCCTGCCCTGAGTGATCCTGAGCTGGCAGAGGGTTCAGACTCTCCAGATGTCCCTTACAGCCCCTACCATTCTATGATTCTATAATTAATGAAGAAGGTCATATGGATAAAATAAAATAAGTCCTAAACTCAAATTCTACAGGAGAAGAATTTTCAGGTTTTACTCTCTCACTCTTATATATCCTTTAGGCCAATGAATCTGATGGACATTTACCCTGGTGTCACTGAGATCACATTTTGAAAACAATGGCAGAATTGAAGAGGAGATTAGATCATGGTTAGCTAACAGAACCTCTGTTATCACTGGTGTTGTGCCAGAGAGAAAGGCCTACTGTCAGAAACCAGAGTGACTCTATGTGAGCATCTGTGAGGGCAAACTTATTTTCCATTCGTATGATGAGAAAAACACAGCTGGAAGTGAGTGAAGTATGATGAGTAGGGGACAGCAAATAAAAAACCTCAATATTTGTAGATATACTATTTGGAGTAAGCAATAAGGTCAAATTCCTAATAGTTATAACTGTTCAATTCTTTATTGCTTAGACATTTAGGTCCATGCACTTAGAAGTCATCAAACAACTGACATGCTTCCAAAATATTCATATAGAAATGAAGAAATATTCATAAAGTAGTATCAGAACATTAAAACACATCAAGACATTTTGATTCGGGCATTCAAATCTTGAAATGATCATGAAGCTCTCAACAGACTTGATAATATGGTCTTTACTCTTGCCCAACAGCAAGTTTACATTGTTATCTTTGTACTTAAAGGGCTACCATTATAGATGAATGTCTACTATACTGTAAAACATCATTTACTAACAAAGATTTAGGGAAAAAAGAGCCCATTAGTTTTGATGGATTAGTTATTACTTCAGCTGATATAACTACTTTGAAAATAATAGCAAGAAATTGGCTCCATTCTTCTGAATTCTTACCTGAAAGTGCCGAAGTGCTGCTAGTTTGCTGAAGGTACGTAAATTGTACTTGAAACCACATAAAGCAGCAGACAGTAGGTTTGCGCTACAGATCCTACCAAACTTTCCAAACTGCTTTCAATACCAGACAGTTTCTAAGCCTTTTTAGTATTTCTTCAAATCTTGAGTTCAATTCCTTTGGTACCTATCAAACGAAGAATGGCATTTCTGAGCAAAACTTATTTACCAGTCATTTAGCACTGTCATCATATATTTGAAAATGAACTTTAGTTTGTCAGGTAGCAAACCTGCTTAGAAAGATAATAGCATGATGGGTATGGAAAACAATTTATGTTAAATGATGTGCCTAAACTCATGACCATACATTGCATTAGCACTGTGTGTTTTGTGCCTTCCTAGAGTTTTGACTTTCCAACAGATGCAGCCTGTGATTTGGCAGGTTGTGCATATCAATGTGTAGGACACTTGGATGTCAAAAACAATTAATTGTGACAGTCAGCCAGTCAGCAATCTTGAACACCTTCCAGCTTTGCTCCATTTATGGTCGTTAGTAAATAAAGCACTGTTCTTAAAGCTGTCTTTCCTTTTTTTTTTTTCCCTGACAGTTAGTGCCAGGCAACTTAAGTGATCCTCCCAACATTGGTCCCCTATGGGAAAAAAAATTGAACATTGTTTTTTTTTCCCCAGCATAAAAAGTTCCTTCTCTGTTTCACATTCCCTTTGTTTCATGAGCAAACAGATTCATAGTAAACAAGTAGAGGGCTCTTGTAATTTACTTAGATTTGTTTGTACTTCTTTTTAAATAAATGCATCTATTAAAGAGGAAAGGAGGGAGAAAGTCTGCTTCTACAGCTGCTGGTCCTCAGAAGAAAGCTAACAGTGTTCATATAAATATAACATGTTTAACTTTTTAAGTGAAATGTGCTTCAGTCTGGTGCTTACAACTTTAATTGGGATTTTATCATGGTCATTTTTTAATGGCAAAGGAATGCTTTTTTCTATGTCACATTTTTAGGTTGTTTTACAGATAGATTCAGAAAATGCAGACTACTTCCCTCCCTGTTGCTTCTTTTCTTTTCAGTTGTTTCAGGACATTTTCCATCCATAAGGATGAATGTATTCAAAGAATTTTGACAGCTGTAAATATTAAAAAAACCCAACAACCCACCAACAAAAAAACAACAGCAACAACAACAACAACAAAACACCAGTGACCTTATGGAAAAAGTGTTGTGCTGTGGGAGAGAAATCCTATAGCTGACATCCTGCCTTTCATACGTGCTTTCACATCTGACTTCAGGAAAAATGACTTATCTCTCCGGTTCTGTATCTGTACGGGCTCAGCAAATATCTTTTTCCTACCTGGATACACAACAAATAATATTCTTATCAATGCTGCTCTGTTCTGTTACAGTTTAGATAAAACTGTCATTATAAGGATTCAATAATGTTTAATACAAAATTGATTTTCTATACAACTTATATTTGTTCCAAGAAAACAAATGGAAGGAGAAAATATCTATGAATTTTCAGCTTATCTGGACAAAGACTTTTATTAGCTGTTTCCTTGGTAACTTTTTTGCAAGAAACCTTTAAAGATAAGTTTGCATTTGGGAGTAGAGAATCTTGAAAAAGGACAAAGGCTATTGAGAAGTCTTAATATAAAGGCACAATGTATCCCAAGAAAGCATTCATGATGTAGCTTTTATGTCTGAATCTCTGAGGAAAAACATATTCTGCAAAGAAAGCCACAACATGAGAGCAAAGACAGTCAGATGAATTAACACACAGACAGTAACATCAAAGCAGCTAAGTTCTGTTTTGGTTTTGGTTTTGTTGTGGTGTTTGTTTGTTCTTTTTCTGGGACACTACATTAAGTTCAATAGCACTTCTCCAGCTTGAATGAGCTGGGGCAAGACAGCATTATGACTTCCTTTGCAGGAGCATTTCCTAAGTAGATTAGTTGTGGCATGAAAGATGAGAAAGGCTAATTTGTAGAAGAAGATGATGCAATTAACAACCATGTATAGAAAGCAGAAGTAGTCAATATATATTTCTGTTCCATAATTGGAAACAGGCAAGAATAATGTCCTTGTACAACATAAAGATGATGAAGTACCTTTCAGTATATATATATATCATCTACCGAGGATAAACAATGAGGAATTTGCATGGCCTATATGGCTTACATCACAGTCCAAACTGTTGATGAAAATTTTGACAAATCCTGAGGAAAATGATGAAGAAGCTCAGTAGAATGACAACAACCTGTAAAACCTGTAAGGATTCAAAAGGGATATTTGGTTAACAATATTTCTGTTTTTTCCAGGCTAAAGGGAAATTAATGGAATTTGATTAACAAAGATTGAAAACTTCAAATTTAAGAAATGCCAATGTACTTCATGGTTGTAAAAAAAAAAAAAAAAGGTAGTATTTTCTAGGTTAGAATTTTGGATGCCAAAAGTACCTGAATTATTCAATTCATTATTAATTATTACATTACTTAAACTTTTTTAAGGATTTAGAACCTTGTGACATTCTAATTAAAAATATAGCACTGTGCATTACCAAGAAAGAGTTGATAAATGATACAGATGAAAATGTTAAGGAGTTGGTATTCATGGACAATTTTCATTATAGCTTTTTCTAGTGGCAAAACTCACTGCAGAAAATGTACCAGGTAACGCTCAAGATTTTTATGCATGATCTGGTAGTATCATCATTGTGTATAAAATCCATGTTTGGTGCAAAGACTAGAGAAACAGCGAAAAATGATAGAGAGTAGTCAGATATAACAACCAAGTCTGCCTGGCATACTGTTTTATTCCATCAAGATTCTTTTTCAGTTCAGACAACTGCAGTTTTATCCATGTAAGTATGAGGAATGCAGATTATTTCTACAACAGAGGAGTAGGATTCCAGATGATGATCTTATTTAAAAGGTTAGGGGCCATAGTACAGCAATAATCAGGGGATGGTCCTGTGGTTTGCTGCATTGAAAAACACTCATGCCAAGTCTTATATGTGGCAGACGTTAAAATAAAAAGATACCTCCTTTTATAGTACTGATGATATGGATTATATCATACTTCTTATGGTTCTAGAGTCTACAATTTCAAAGAGATATTACAAAATTGGAAAAGATATCTATTATAGTTTTTCAAGGTCTGGGGAATATATATTGCAGTGAGTCATACTGGAATTTTTAGCCTTTTTTGTAAAAAAAAGCAGGGAAAGGCCCACTGAGAAGTCTGGACACTAAAGGTCATTCAGATGAGAAGGCAGTGTTTTAATACAGTGATTAATCAGCAATTAAACATGAATACACTTGAGAAATCAATAAAATTGTGCTGGATTCTTCTCTCCTGATTTCTTCCTACAGACATCTTCTGACAAGGTGTGTTTTCGTCACAGACACACTGTTAACTCCACAAAGGAATAAAGTGATGACTCATCAACATCCAAGGTACAAGAAAAAGTTCAGACTAGAGGATGATATCATTGTGGCTGGAAGAAGATAGTTAGGGGAAGGGGAAGTCTGGCACTGCTGACAAAACCCAAATTCTTTGGATCAGATCTTGTCCGTGTCAGTTTTCATATCAGTTTCAATAGCTTTAGTCTTGTGACAAGATTTAAGTCTCAGTAGCAGGGTAATAATTCCCAGTGGCCTATCATCAATGTTAACAAGTGATTTCCATATCAATATCATAGAGATAATAGAAGTTACATTTACAGAAAGTGTATATTACAAGTTCCTCCCTCTCTACTTATTCCATCAGGATGGGAGCTGTTGGTAGCAGAGCTTTATAGCTATAACAACTGACGATTTTCTCTGTGGAGGTACTGGGTTAAATCCCAGATATATCAGCCAGCAGAGCAGCTATCACAACAGCAGCTCCTATGTTGGTAACCAGACAATTTTCTTTGCAGCACTCCTGAGCAGATATTTTATATATTACTGCTAAAAATATCAACTTAGTTCCTTTTTTAGTAACCTCTTCCAGAGATCATGCATCAAATTACACATAATATTTCATAAATAATTATCTCACGAGGAAATTTAGCTTGGTGTAAAAATAAAATGTCAGTCCAATTTTTCTTCTGCAGACGTCCTTATGCCAAGACAAAATGAATCTTTCACCATATGTCCATAAATGAAACAGAAAATATGTGATCTAATGGTTCTATGTTAGCAAACTATTTGAATTGATTTATTTTTCTTAGCAATTACACTGTTAGAACATATCTGCTTAAACTGCCAACAGCTCTGCCTAAAATCTCCTATTTTAAACACTGAGCAATGAAAGCAAAGAATTTGTCATATTTTCACAGCTGATGAATTAGGGTTTTATATTTCTAATACTGCCTGAAAATATTTTGCTGTTTTTGTTGGTTTTGGGTTTTTTTTTAATGTCTTAAGACTAACATAAACATAAATATTTGGGTTTTTTTTCTTTTCCTGATTTTCTGAGCATATACAAAGAAGTTTGATATTGCAGATATCTTTTGTTTCAAAGCTGTTGGATATTTTTTTGCTGACATGCTTACCACAAGGGACTGAAAACCAGAACACATTGGCAAAAATGAAAACAAAAGAAAAGGAGAAAATAAGAGTGAGACAGAAGTGAAGTTTCTAAGCTTTCAAATCTAAGAAAGATTTCGTAGACAAAATTTATTATATGGGTGGCCTCCAGCATTTGTATTCCAGCTTGTTTTTTCAAGTGTTTCTTAGGAAAGCAGATTGGAAAATCTGTGTATTTTTGGGTGAGCATCTATTGCTTGTAACATTACTGATATTGCTTATTAAAATGACAAACAAAATATTAACAAGTTCCATCAGAGCAAGCACTCATTCAGAATATAATAGATGATGCAATTTTATGCTACCCCAGCTATTAAGCTTAAAATAATTGGGAAGTCGGACATTATTTTGCATCTGGTACGTCCATGTTTGTGGAGGAGATAGTGTGGCATGTCACTACTTCATCACCTCATCCAAGTACTACTGTCTGCTGTAGAAGTATCTTTATAATCATGATCTTCAGCACATAGTTTCACAGAGTTGGAAGGGTAATTAGTAATGTAAACACTTAGGTATTATCACAGCTTCATAGAATCATAGAAAAAAAGAATGGTAGGGGTTGGAAGGCACCTCCAGAGATCATCAAGTCCAACCCTCCTGACAGAGCAGGAACACCTTGGTCTGGCCACACAGGAATGTGTCCAGCAGGGTTTTGAAAGTGTCCAGAGAAGGAGACTCCACAACCAATCTGGGCAGCCTGTTCCAGGCTCTGTCACCCTAACAGTGAAGTTTTTCCGCATGTTTATGTGGAACTTCCTGTGTTCCAGTTTGTGACTCTTGTCCCTCATCCTATCACAGGGCACCACTGAAAGGAGACTGGCCCCTTCTACTTGACACCCACCCTTCAGATATTTGTAAATATGAGTTAGATCCCTTCTCATTCTTCTCTTCTTCAGACTAAACAGTCCCAGGTCTCTCAGACTTTCCTCATAAGAGATGTTCCTGTCCCTTAATCATCTTCATAGTGTCCGTTGGACTCTCTCCAGTAATTCTTTCTCTCTTGAACTGGGGAGGCCAGAACTGGAAACAATACTCCAGAGGTGGCATCACTAGGGAAGGGTAGAGGGAAAGGACAGGCTCCCCGACCTGCTGGACACACTTTTCTTAATGCACCCCAGGATACCATTGGCCTTCTTGGCCACGTGGACACATTGCTGTCCCGTGGATAACTTATTGTCTACAAGGACTCCAAGGTCCTTGTTCATGGAGCTGTTTCCCATCAGTAAAATAGTTCTCAGGAAATGTGTTAGAAATGTGGATTATAGCAAAAAGTTTCTCTTTCCTGATTAGCACCATGATCCAAAGACCATCAAAATTAGGCTCCATGAGCTTTGATCAAGCACTTATACCCTTGCCAAATTTTTCTACAGCTGGATTATGTTGCCCTTATTTCCCATGGTGAGCTTTGCTTTCTTGAAGGTTAGAAAACTCTTGATGGACTCCTGCTGGAAAGGTTAAGTCATATATTCCCATATGCCTTTTATTGATTAAGTTACGTGTCATGAAAAATGATGGAGAATCACCTATTGGACAAGGTTGTCTAATTCTAATGTCTGGAGAATCTACGATCCCATGAAGAACAGATCTCCTTTGAATAAATCCCCTTTGTGTTACACAAACAACTGTGTAACGTGATAAAAGACTTCCACTTATCAGCCAATGTGTATAATTTATTATTCAAAGCAACCTGTTTTAGACATCTGGGAAAAGTGTTGTTGTTGTAGACAAAGGAACAGCAGGAAAATGGTAATTTGAAAAACACATTGAAGTTAGCCATGAAAATGGGTATAGTAAGTATCAAATGAAAAGAGCAGGGAGTAGTGGTTAGCCAACTACTGATTGTGAACTTTCAATATTTAGCATCCTAGAAGCACTAAAGTTAGGAAGGGCCTCTGAAAGATTGTAATCCAATGTCCTGCTCAAAGCAGGGCTAATTGAAAAACTACACCAGGTTGTTCAGAGTCTTGCACAGCTCTGTTGGCACTATGCACCACTATAAAGCCCCGAGGAATATCTCTTGCATCAAGATGGTTAGCTAGGCTTGGTATCACTGACCACCATTTTTGGGCCATGAAGACCACTTTGCTTTCCACACACTTTGTTGTCCACCCATTCATCCTGGTTACTAGGATTTCATTAGATATTGTATTTAAACCCTTGCTTAATTTGAGATGAACAATACTTACTAATTTCCCCTTGTTCAGAGTCAGACACTGCATCAGAGGAGGCACTCAGGTTAATTAAACCTGACTGATCTAAGTAAATCCATGGTAGCAGTTCACAATAACCTTCTTGTCTTTCATGTACCTTTCATGAATAATTTTTCTTCCAGTGCACTAACACTAAGCTCTTGTTCATTCTCTTCTTTCTTTCTCCTAAATTTTTATTCTAGTGCAGAATTTGACAAAATTGTCATGAGAAGAACGTATTCCACATTATTTCTTCAGATCCTGTAAATAATTTTGTAGTGTTTTCCCTTTACATGTAAGTGGTTTAATACATTAATACAGGAAACACTATAGCCATATATATTAATCAGAATGACCTATTAGGTGCTGCAACTCAGTAATTTGGAGTTTGAACTGATTGAGACATAAAGAAATGCTTGATAATTGGGACTCCAGCTTTGAATGTGTTTTAAGTATATTTTAAGTCTCTGTAAAATTTCTGTCTCTTGAGCATGAAGCACTGAAGTAATTCCTTCTTTTTCCATTTTTACCAAGACTTGCCAAGATATCATTAGCAATTCATATTTTTTAATCCACATTTTTCAGACTTAGATATCAAAAATTTTGCACCTTGATCCAACGTCACTGTTCAGAAAACAATCTGATTTTAAGATGTTTGGCAGTTCACTTCCAAAAATGTTGTATTTGTCTGTTTCTCAGTCAGTTAATTCCCCCTGATTTAGTAGGAAGCAGATTGAAACTAACTGTTGTTTTCATATAGCCTACTGAACAGCCAGCAGCCAGCAATTACATCTCTGCACCATGAACAACCTAGGCCAGGCATTTTATGTGTAACTTAGCAGTTCAGACTCCATATTTCATTAGTAATCTCCAGCACCATTCACTGTTCCCTGTGCCTTTAGCAAAATGCAAGAAATTACAAGGATGACATGCAGTGCAGGAGAGAGGAACACTATAAAAAGCAATATTTAGAAAGTGAGAAGTAGCAGTGCTCAATTGCTAACTATTTGTATAAAAACTCTCAAAGACGAGAGTAATAGAATCATTCATTATTTTTTTTCCAGATGCATTGGTGTGTTGCACATTCTAATTGAAACTTGTGGAGCAGAAAGCTGATCTTGCAGTAACGTTTGTGGATACAATTACGGAAATCCTTTGAGCATGATTAAATTATACAGTGTCTGGATATGGAAGACATTTTGATACTTATGTCTGCAGTGGAGCCAGTGGCAACACATGAAGTGGTACCTTCCTGAGTAATCTATTTAAGAAGGATGGAATACGTAGAAGTTTGCCAATTAGCAAGTTCTTCCAGTGGTAAATATGAGCCATAAAAGAGACTATTCTTCATGGTCTATCAGACAAATATAAACACATGTGATGTGAGGTCACCCTTGAAAGATAGCTCAGAAGAAGTGGTCAATACGTACAAATATGTAAGTTGAGTTAGTTCTTGTTGTTCAACTTAAAGCGGTTGTTGATTTCTTTTGATAGGTAATGTTTTAATTTATTAGTGTAGTGTTTCAATTTATTAACCTTTGTGAACACCTGGACAAGTGTTCAAAGGTCCAAAAATTGTTGTTAATATACAAAATTTGAGAACAGAGGAAGAATGTGTTTTTACACAGAAAAAATGAAAGTTGTACCTAACACAAAGGTATATGTTTTAAACTGTTACCTTTGAAGAAATCTGGTTTGTTCAGAATGTTAAAATTTAAATGCTTAAAGTATTCAATTTTTAATGAAAAATCACATAACTGCAGCACAATGTAGGTTTTTCTACAATACTTAAGCTCCTAAAATTCAGTGAAAAACTTCAGACTAAATTCTGGTTTCCCATAGCACAAAACCATCCCCGCTGCTTCCTCACTAGTAGAGATAGGAATTTTTAAAAACTGTTATCAGTTTGACTGTGTCCATAACTCAAGGCTAGATTTTACCCAGAAAGTGCTGCAATCATTGTGACAACTTTCAGTTCATTGCAAACTCTTTTCCTTCTCATTTCGAAAGAGAATCACCCATGGTTTATAGAGTTTGAATGAAGGTGTATATTCTCTATCTATTAGTAAACAGTTCAAATGGTTAAGTATGCTCCTGCTAAAAAATCGCATCTCATTTCTAGCTTGAAGTTTTGGCTCTCAGCCACTCGGTCTTGTTATGATAGATGAAAGAGCCCTCTGATATCAGGCACTGCTCCCTGCGTAGGTGGAATGTTCCCTGTGTTGTCCATATTAATCTGAGTCATTGCTGCTACTGCATTATCTTTCATCAGTTTTCCTAACTGTTGATTTTCAAAGTATGTGCTAGTTTCAATATACTGGCTGTTTTTGTAGCTGATACCATGAAGTAGCTGGAGAGAACTTGAAAGAGATCTTCATCTGGATGAACTATTACTGATGGGGGAAAAAAAAAAAAAAAAAATCTACATCTTTGAAGGTTGTCTTAGACTTTGGACTATAATTTTCTGGCAACTTTCACCATAAAGGACTCATGTTTGCTCTGATAAATGATTGAAATACCTACAAACTTATTCCTTTATGTCTGGGTCCTAAACCACAACCTGAAACTCCTGAAGCAGGGACCTTGGCTAAATTTATTCTTGCTTAACTTCCAACATCTCCATGATTCCTACTAGCTACATGCCCTGTTAGTGCAGAGCTAGCCTAGAGGAAACCCACAGCAGAAGGATTTACATGGAATTTAGGAAACTTCCCTGTTCCTGGGAAGTGTTAACATCTTCACAGTACTCCAGGCATTACAGCAGACAGAACTGACATGAAACTGCTTAATAGAGGAGTGTGTCTGAAATCCCTCCCCTCCTTGGCAGCTTAGACATATGGCTCTGAGATGATGGCAAATGGAAAGATGGATTAAATAGCCAGCATCTACTCAGCACCTATGTAGAACCTTCTACTATGAAGAAATCTACAGAAAATCTTTCCAAGAACTCAGAAGAGATTGCAAAAGAAGCACTATTTCCTCTTTTCTCGAAAATGTCCCAGTGGTTTCATTTGCCTAGCAAGTGAGAAAAGAAGAGGCTATTCTCATCAAATTCACATGTGCCACTTCCAGAAGGCTCTGTAAACACCAGTAAGCACAGAGACGGGGTCCTTTTTGTTTAAGGAACGCAACAATATCCAAGATTATACCTCACAGACCTCTCAGGTTCTAATTCGTCCTTTTTTCCTAAAAATCCAGCAAATTTTTATGTACCAGGAGATTGTAGTCATATTTACTTCCCATATCTTTTTTTTTATGTGACTGAATGAAGGCAAGTATTTCTTTTTTTTTTTCAAAATGTAAGCAGACTTTGCTTATTCATCTCAAAAATCAAAATAAAATACCATATTGCTGTCATACTTGTATTCAATCTGACCAAATACATTTTATGTCCTTATTTTTGTGTTACACCTTTCTGCTTTGTGCAAAACTTGTTTTAGAGAATAATGGAGAGAAGATTGAAAAGAGTGGTGTATCAGAAGCTGTGCTTCCAAGCTCTTTGGAAAAGAGAGAAAGATTTGAATGGTTCATTATCCTGAAATTTTTCAAGGAGATAAAACAGCAAATAAAAATTCAATTCGAATGTACTACTGCTTGGTGGAACTTTGATTGCCTATTGCAAAATGCAGAGGCCTCCCCAGAGGCTGCAGAGTGTTTTTATTCCTTATGTTGGAATATAGGAAAATTGTTATTTACACTTAAAAGGTGATATTGAAGAATCACAGTCTCATTAGCTCTGCCAAGTTCAGCTTCTTCCCAGATCCTTTCCATACCCTTACCCCTGTCACTGACCATACTGAATATCCTTCTAAGTGACAGAAGATTAAGATGGGGAATCTGGGTCAGATAACATATCTGTACCTCACCTGGAGTTGATGATGAGACTCTTCAGAGAAGACTATAGTCTAGATTTACATGTCTGTAGTGACTTCAGGGAAATGCAGGGACAAAAAACCCCAAACCCACAGGTGGGAATGCCCTCCAACATTTGATGATTTGGTAAGTTTATGAACATCTCTGTTTACAGTCTTTGAAGTTGCTCACTGAGGTAGCGAGAAACAGAAAACTTTATAAGCTAAATTGAAAGAGATTAAGAGTAAAAGAAGAAACCAACCTTGACTGTCAGGATTCTAGCACACATAAAAAATTAAAACACTGTCCTCTAAGTAGTCTTGAAAACACGTGAGAATGACCAGAGAACTTAGTTCCTCTTTAGGGATCAAAATAATCATCAACATTATCAGGATAATATAGCATAATGAAAAGAGACAGCTTTTCTGAGGATTTTTGAAGATTTGGCTCTAGCTGAAGTTGCTCCACACTTACAAATTGGTCTCCAAACACCAATTAGAGGCATTTAGCATAACCAAATATTGGATCAGAATTTTTGAATGAACATCAACAGGACCATCCTTCTTCCCAGACTGAGGTATTTTACTAGTAAAGGACACACTGAAGACTTCCTTGGACACCTTGGTTCAGAGTCTGCATCCATTATCCTGTTGTCACAAAGAGGGCAAGAAAAATATCAGAGAAAAAGAAAAGAAAAATATGAAACCTGCTTGCTAAAATAAACAGATGGAAAAGGCAAATTATTAGTGAATACTTGTTTTCTAGCAAAGCGATTGTGAGAAATAGAAGGGATATGACCAAGTAAATACACACAGCATTCCTGTTGGAGAAATGAACAGAGATCCTATTATACTATTGCTTATAGCACAGCTTGGAAACTTTGCTGTAAAAACTGCAGGGAGTAGAAATACGCTGCATGCTTGCAGAACATCCTTGGACTATTTATGACACTACACACATGAAGTACCCTGAGGTTCCTATAAAATACTTATTATTTACCAGATCAAGCTGTTTGACTTAGCTGTGAATTCTGTAATATTTCCTTCCATTGGAAGAAGTGCTATGTCAGTGGCATAGGCTGGAGTGCTATGGCAGCATATTGTAATCTTTCTCAGACTCCTAATGTGTTTGCAGGCAACAGTTATGGATCACAAGTACCTGGAAATTATGCCCATCTCAGATTTTTTCTGTAACAGCTTGGATCACACAAGGCTGTATAACCACTAGTTTTGAAACATTTATCTAGATGATGGAAAATTATTAATATTATATGCAAACAAAAGGAAGTACAGTCAAGAACTGCTTTATAAGCTCCTTACCTAGAACACATCTTCCCCTTATTCCAGATAGTAATTCTGAGAAAGATAAAAAATAAATAATATTATAAATCAAATACAAAAACATATCAATGCTATGATATAATCCAACATAGAGATTAATGTTTTTCTGGTGCCATTCTGAAACTGCACCCCAAACACACCCTCACAGTAGGAAGCAGTCCAAACACCCTTTTTGTGAAGACTGAGCTCAGATACTTGTACAGTGAGCATGATGCATGCAAGCAGTAGACTTTTTTACGCTACTCTAAAAATATTCTTTCTATGTGAAGTAAAATGATCATTTTTATTTAAAAAATGCTCTAACAGGGTATGTCTGTGTCTTCCTTTAAGTACTTCTTTCTTGATCCCAATTCAAATACAGGAAATAAAAGAGCACCTGTGAATTATGTACTAGTCCTGTTTAAGCCTTAAGCATCAAAAAAATTGAAAGCTGGTATGTTATCCTTAGACAATCCTTATTCCTAAGTGTAGGTGATTCTGTCTGACACATGGAACAATTCTTTAGGTAGAGCGGGGAATATATACCAAAATTTCAAGTTAAATTGCTACTCCATTTCCATTGCTCTGTATGTCAAGTCACAGACTTAAAATGCATTTATTTACTTGGGCTGTGACATGCATACAGAAGTCCAGGGGTATCTATGTTAATTGCAGGATGGAGTATAACACTGAGTAAACTCACAGAGACAGGCCAAGAAAAAAGGAAGGGGTGTTTTTTTTGGGTTTTTTGTTTTGGTCTTTTTTTGTTGTTTTGGTTTGGTTTTGTTTTTCTGCTTTTGTTTTGTTTTAAAGAATTTTCAACCTTAACTACTTCAATGAGGGAAAATTGTTTAAAAGGACCAAGTAGGAAAGGCAAAACAATGACATTGAACTCTTTAACAGAAGACAAAGAAGTTTTTGATTAGGGGACAGACAATTTGAGAATAATTTTCATTCCTGAGGCTGCATCTACAATCAAAGGAGGATGCTAACTATTGTAAAACCTTGAGTATAGAAAACAGAGGAGCCCTTGGTGAGTGGACTAGAAGGGAAGAAATCCCTCAGGACATACCAGTAAAAGCTTCAAGGACATCAAGTCTGCAGCAAGCAGGGCATCCAGAGAGGCTCAGTCCCAAGGATAATCATACCAGCACAGAAGCTGGAAAGGGAGTATTTGAGAGACCTGCTGCAGTCTGTGCCTCTGCCTCTACTGTTAAACCATGCTTTACTTTGTGGCTTTGGCAAATCATATTTTATTTTGCTAGACTTTCCTGCCACCATTACTCCCCACAGGCTGGACTATGGGACACTCAGAGCCCACTGAACCTTCCGTAAGTTTCAGTGGCCATGAAGCAGCCTGAAGGCTCAATCACAGAAGGGTTACGCTGGAGGTTCTCACCTTAGGGTGGCCAGGCCAGGGGCTTTTTACCTTTAAAGATGTGTTCAAGTGATTCAATAGCTTAACAACTACCTGTAGGAGAGAAGTTTATGGAAAATTTTACTCCAGAGGAAGTCATCAGTGATCAGTATTCTTGTCTCTTTTTCTTGGGATCTTAAATAATGTCTCAGACTAAACAAGGTATTTGATGAATTTCCTCTAACTAAAAGTTAGCTCTGGGAAAGGACAGGCTCATTTTGCCAAAATTACTTCTGGATTAAGAGGCTGCATACCACATCAATAAGCACATGGCCTACTGCAGAAAACATTAAAATTTAATGATTGGTGGCTGCAATATTATTTGTGAAATAATATTGCACTATTAGGATATTTAGCCTTCTTATATCTTTAGAGAATCATTAAACAAAGTAATTCCCTATTACCTCAGTGAAAAGGAATTAATGAAAAAGCAAAGTTATCAGAAAGGTCTAAAAGCAAATGACTATGAGTTAATAATGTTCCAGGAATTAAAATGTACAACCCTGCTAACAGTCAGAAGAAATAGCTATGCAGGATCAAACTACCATGCAGAGCCTCCCACAATTATTTATTCATTAAAGATGAGGAAAATTATTTTCCATTACTCCAAGGACTAACCTCACAGTGGAAAATAAATTGGCATTTATAGTGCTTCATCTCTAGCAAGGAACAGGAAAGATATCTGTGACTTGCAAACAAAAGATTTATTTTTATTATTTTTTTTAAAAAAATCATAGTTCAATTTACTCTCCTGAATCGTCTTTTCAAACATATTCATACAATTATCCAGCTGTGTGATAACAAAATTGTAATCTAACAATTTAGGATCATCTAAAATACTCTGATAGAAAACTTGGTAATTATTTCAATGTTTTGAATGGTCATTCTCAGTTGCATGCAAATTTTCGTCTCCTGTTTGACTAAAAGGTCCTAGTAGATAAGTTTGGGTTTAAAACTTCATTTTTATCATTTTCTGGTGGTCTCAGATAACTGATACTGCTGAAGGTAAAACTATGTCCATTTCTCCTCCAGAAGCTCTTGGGAGTTCTTGGAAAAATTGCTGCAGAGTCTTATGTCTGTGTATGGGAAGACTGTAAGACTAACATATGATGGGCTGTCAAGAATGGGATAATATAGAACTTCCATCAACAAGACTGATTAAAGATACTAAGTAAATCTCTTTGAACATCCTACATCAAATCATTTCAGTAGTGCATACTTAGACTTCTGGTGCTCTTTGAGATATCCCAGATTATTCAGGAATCTACGAGAGACCAGCAAGTGTAACAGAATTAAGGAACACCAGAACTCTTATGTGTTCTGACTGGCAGGCAAGTAAGTATTTTTGTGCAGTTAATTTTGGGCAATGGAATCCCACCTCTAAATATCTTAGATGTGAGGTAGATATCTAAGCTCCTGTTATAGATGGAGGAGCTGTAACCAGAACAATCCATGAAGCCTGCAGAGCCATGTGGCTGATCTGTTACTAGGTCTTTGCCTTCAAATGTCACTTCTGTAGGACATGGTTTTCTTATAGTTTCTGTGTTGCGTGTGCCAACTCAATGCCAGCAAGGTTCAGATGCGATATCAAGAAATTAGTTTTTTACTAATCAGGACACTAAACAGTGAGATGAGTTGATGACCGATGGTGTAGTCACCATTCATGTATTTTTTCAAGACCTGATCAAATAAATAACTCTAAGCAGCCTAATTGGACCTCATGGAGTACCCTATGACTTCATAGATTAAGAGAAGTTTGGATTAGAGACCTCCTGAGGTTCCTTCACACCTGAATTATCCCACGATCTCACAATCCTTGGACATTATAGGACACCTCAAATAACACTAACACTAAATGCTGACCTTCTTGCAAACACATTGAGCACTTGAACTCTTCTGACTATGGCTGGAGCTTGTACACCCAGATTGCATGTAGGCATTTATATATTGACAGTTGAATTTGAGTCCTAATCAGAAGAAGATGAATCCTGCTTCTCACATGACAGTTATGTAAATGTAAACAGGATTCATGAGATGATATATAGTTTTTCTACCTACTTCACAGTGTGTTTATGCATGTGTGAGTGTGAGAAGGAATATGCAGAAATACTAGAAAATACAATACCTGCTTTTCTTTGTCTTTTGTAAAAAAAGAAAAGTTCTTTAATTGACTTCTGTGTGATTAGTTTTCTTCTATTTGAGTCTCAGAGCAGATTACACCATGGTAGTCATTTTATTTAAAAATCAGAGGGCGAGTAAACTGCTTTGGTTAAAACAACATCAGGGGGTGATTTATAATGAGGATTTAAGGCTCTCAGGTTCTGAATCTCATTGAAGAGAAGATGTAAAAATGATGAATATTATTATTCCAACAAAATGTACTCTAATTTTGAAAGAAAGGGGGGGTGGGGGGGGGAGGGGAATCTCTCCTAAAGATATTTCCTTCAGAAAAGACATAATTATTCTTCATCTCAAGTTTTTATTTGGACAAAGAGATAATTTTAAAAGCTTTTAATTTTAATCAGTTGTGTCATATGTACAGAAAAAGAACCAGAGTGTTTTTCAAGCAGTTTGTCCAACTCATAAACCCAAGAGCCCTGAATGACAGTGCTGATGTTGAACTCTTAATGCTAGTGCCCTTCCAGAGCTCAATTGCCACTTAAGGCAAATTTGGAAATTACACAGTCTAGGCAGCCAAATTTTTCTTTTCCTTTGGTTGATCAACTCCATGACTGGGTTACTGAGGCACAACTAATAAATAGCAAACTTTTCTGTAGGTGAAATTCTGTCAGCTCTGAGGGATATAAAGGAAGCATGAGAGAAATACACTTTAGAAGTTGTCTTCACAACACTCCTGTAAGGCAGCCAAAAAAATTACCTACTGTACAGATAAAAAACAAATGTGCATATGTTATGTCTTCTATCAACATCTGAGCTAGTCATCCCAGGCTTCACTCAGGTGCCTAAATGCAGGCATGTAACATCATCTGACATGTCCTCATGTACCGCTTTTGTTTCTAGCTGCCAAGCCAGAAAAGCAAAAAATCCCGTAGTTTCTGTGTTTTATGTCAGCATTACACAGTTGTCTTGGTTCCTCCAGTGTACCTATCATGTCATTAGATACACCTGTGGAGGCAACTGAATAATTAAACATTTAACTTCCCTTATAGTCAAAATAAAGTAGTAAATAACTCCAGGGTGCAGTGCACGACCTTGTGTGGATATCTAAAACATTCTGATATATTACAGATATATAACGTGACCTATCTTTAAAAAAGCTATGAAATATTGGTTAATATTCCATTTATATTCAACTACTGTTGTTTTATATTTATACTTCTATTACATCAGATACTGAATTTAAATCCAGTGCGACATCAGTGTGCTCACCCAGGTGCTGAAGGATACTTCCTGTAATGTACGTCCTACAACACGGCAGCTTTTGCCATGGGAACACCAAGCTACCAAGTGTGATCAGATACTGGCAGTGAGACAAAACAGCAGCTAAGAGAAGTATTAGAACTTCTCCACAAGTTCTCAAATCTTTTCCACAAAGCATTTTAAATTATAGCCCAGTCTCACAGAAGACATCCTGGAATATTTCTACCTGAAAGGAGGTTGTAGTGAGGTGGGGGTCAGTCCCTTCTTCCAAGTAACAAGTGATAGGACTAGAGGAAATGGCCTCAAGTTGCACCAGAGGAGGTTTAAGTTGGATATTAGGGAAAAAAAAAATCAACAAAAGGATTATCTAGTACATAGGCTGTCCAGGGAAGTGGTGGAGTCACCTTCTCTGGAGGTATTCAAAAGATGTGTAGATGTGGTGGACTTGGCAGTGTCAGGTTAATGATTGGACTCAATGATCTGATAGGTCTTTTCCAACTTAAATGGTTCTAGTCCATGCTGTGTTCTCTTTAAGGATCTTGAGGCACTGACACTACAAAAAGTTTCTGGTTTTTCTGAAGGGTATAGTATTTCTGGCTATAGGGAAATATTGAGAGCCTGACTTTGAATGAACCTGCCATTGAGCACAGACATTTCCCCTTAATTGTGTACATCTGTGGTGTCTGCAGGATTTAAATACAAATCTTTTTTCTGTGCTTTTTTTCACATATTCACATATATAATATTTGTTATCAATTTTGACCTTATCAAGGTCAAATCTCTCTCTCCATTACTAGCTGTTTCCAAATTAACTCAATAGTCTTTTGGAATGAAACACATGAAAATTGATTATTTTCTTAATAGAGAATGTTTCAATGGTAGACTATCACACCAAATATACCTAACACTGAATCGTAAGTGAAAAAAAAAAATAGTATTGGAGAACACTCTTTATTATCAATAGAGTGGATTATCATCTTAAGTAAATTAATTCTAAACTTTAAATTCTGTGAATGGTAAGAGAGCTAATTTAGAATTTTATATATATCAAATTATGAGAAGTTTTGAAAGAAACAACCAATAATTTTAATTTTAACATTCACTGTTGAAAATAAAATTGGCATACATTAATTAGTTTAATCAAAACCAAATATTATTTTGATCTACAATTGAGTTGCATTTATAGATTTTAAAAGAAGGTGAACAATTCATGACTTATAATATACTTTTGAATTAAAAATACTGTTTTGAAGATATCATAATTAATTATTTAGACTTCTGGCTTTTCCATCTCTTTTCAATAAAAACAATTCAGAAAAGCATGAATTAAAAATTTTACTGTCATTAGAAGAGCACTTCTCAAACACAAACACACAAACCTTTTGAGACAAAGGATTGTTTAACTTTGACCACCTGTAGTAATCAAAAAAACCCAAACCAACAGATTGTGATCTCAGTTTCTTGAGTTTATCACTCACATTTATGGTTACACACTTTCTAGAAGACTTTCATTTTTGTAGTCCATATCATGTCTTTATGGGAAGGTCTGTGTAAGTGGAAAGGCTGAATACTTCTGCAATGCAGTTTTGTACATATCCCTTACATTTGTCTGGCATTTCTGGTTTAGAATCTGCAGTATCTGCTTTCCGGTCAGATATGGGGTTTATGGATTATTGCATGATGTTGTTTTTACAGAAGAGTTGTCACTTCTACCTACATAAAAGCTTCTCGTCACTTTAATAGTGTTTTCCTTTGGGGCTGTCTTTTAATAAGTGCACGAGATGTCATATAAGTACATAGATTTATGCACTGCAGAAGAAAAATAACTCTCACTAATGTATATCACTCTCTTTTTTTTCATGCTCTGCACAAGAGTGTGCCTGTATGATTCACTGATCAAGAACCACGGTGTTGATTAATGTATAGCAATGCAAAGGACTGGGAGATATTTCGCCTTGAAGTCCTACAAGAACATGTCCTAGATGCAACTGCAGGACTGGTACTGCAATAACAAAGCGAAGCCTTTGCAATGTAGCACAGATGGGCAGATATGATACACCATAATTAATTCTTCACCAGAAGCCTACCCTAAAGTGGCATAATCCTGGGGTTTATTTGAGAGGTTCTGTGAGTTTATGCCTTGCATCCAGTCTAAGAATGTTGTGGAAGATGTTTGCTTGGGAAGAAAATTAATAGAAATGTTAATAACAAAATTTTGCTCCATTTATATATACATCAACAGGAGAACACCAAATCACCTTGGTCTTAATATTAGAGCTAATCCAGTAGAAAAAATAATGGTGGATAGGATATGATAGATGCCGAGCAGAATGCCTCTGTCTAGTAGGATAGAGAGCTACGATGTCTGAATACAGAGCAGTCAGTCCCTTACACAGTTTCATATATTTTGAGAATTACCACCTACTGAGATATTTAGATTGAGGAAATCTTTGATTAAATCTTGATCAGCTTCAATATTCACAGAATCCCAGAACTGTCATGGTTGGAAAAGACCTGTAAGATCTAGAACAAAACAAAAAACCAAGCAAACAAAACAAAACCCAACTAACCAAAAAAAAAAAAAACAACACCAGAACAACAAAAACCCCCAAAACCAACCAACCAAAAAAACCCAAATAAACCAACGCAACCAACCAAAGAAAAAAACCAAACAAAAACCCCACAAAAATCCCACCTCACCATCCCACTAGAGTATGTCCCCAGGTGCCTTATCTACATATTTTACGAATACCTCCAGGGATGGTGACTCCACCATCTCCCTAGGCAACCTGTTCCAGCACCTGACTAATCTTTCAGTAAAGAAATTCTTCCGAATGTCCAGTCTAAACCTCCCCTGGTGCAGCTTCAGGCCATTTCCTCCTGTCCTGTTGTTATTTACTTGAGAGAAGAGGCCGCACCCACCTCTCTACAACCTCCTTTCAGGTAGTTGTAGAGAGTACTAAGGTCTCTCTCCCCTCAGCCTTCTCTTCTCCAAACTAAACAATCCAAATTTCCTCAGCCTCTCCTCACAGGACTTGTTGTCCACACCATTCATCAAATGTTACTTGAAGAAGTCCATACTTAATATGACACATGACTTTTTTTGGTGGAAAATACAAAGCCACTACAATCAACATCTGTTAACTGCCGCTTTTGAAAAATACACTTCTTTTTTTTTTTTATTGCCAACCACAGAGGAGATAGAAACCTTTGCAAGCCACTACCCAACCAACAAAGGGAGGAATTGGCAGCAAAAAGAAGAGCTCTGCATGTGCCCTTAGGAGATCGTGATGTTTCTAGAGTGTAATTTTTTATAGGGGTTGTTATGATTGTCATTATAGAAGAACATGTACTGCACACTTATGCATATCTTTTTATTTTGCTGCTGTGCATAGTAAATAAATGTAATCAGGAGTTACCTACCATAACAATAATAATTACTATGCAGCTTTGATACTGCGGAGATGGCCAAGAGTATTTGTCAACATCAAGGCTGTCCTGCTCTTCTCACTGCAAACACAGCAGTAAGTTCCTGCCCAAACACTGCAGAAAGAGACAACCTTTGTTCAACTGTGCTCCCATGGGATTCAGTGATTTAGGTCAGATTCCAAGCAAACATGATGCACAGAAGTGAGAGAATGCTGATGTATCCTGAAGCCTTTACAGACTGGAGCTACAATGAGACATCAGTCCAAAAGCTAGAGATAAAGAAGATAAATTTTATTATTTAGCTGGTATTTAAATGCATTCTAGTGCAATATATATAAGCCTGTGGGATTACACACATATAACCACATATGTATCCACATATGTTTTAACATACATAGTATTACTGCAAAATCATTCAAGAAGAAAAATTAATTTTTTATTCCAGTCCTATTCAATATATTCATCAATGACCTGGACAAAGAGATAGAATGTACTCTCAGCAAGTTTGCTGATGATACAAAACTGGGAGGAGTGGTTGACACGCCAGAAGGCTGTGCTGCCATCCAGTGTGACCTGGACAGGCTGGAGAGGTGGGCAGGGAGAAATCTAATGAAATTCTATAAGGGCCAGTGAGATTAAAGGCCTGGAGCACCTACCATATGAGAAAAGTTTGAGAGAGCTGGGTCTGTTTAGCTTGGACAAGAGGACTTACAAATATCTAAAAGCTGGGTGTCAGGAGGATGGGGTCAGGCTCTTCTCAGTTGTGTCCAGTGATAGGACTAGGGGCAGTGCCCATAAACTGGAAAACAGGAGGTTCAACCTCAACATGAGGAGATACTTCTACACTGTGAAGGTAACAGAGCCCTGGAACAGGCTGCCCAGAGAGGCAGTGGAATCTGCATCTCTAGAGACTTTCAAAAGCCACCTGGACTTGTTCCTGTGTGATCTGCTCTAGGTGATCCTGGTCTGGCAGTGGGGTTGGACAAGCTGATCTTTAGAGGTCCCTTACAACACCTACAATACTGTTATTCTGTGATTCCTACTACAAGTGTTATCATATTCATATACGAAATGGCAGCACTCATTCTGTAGGTAAATATGAGTTTGCTGGATACACAGCATCCTGACAGAAGAGACAATAAAGCCTTGATGCTAAACTTTCTATAGATGGTTGCTAAGTATAAACACACTCTACCAGCTATGGAACTCTAATCTAAAGCTGTTTATTGCCACACCAAAATAAGAAAAATAGAAATAGTTTGAAAGCATACCTGAACTTCACAGGGTATGGCAATGATTGGTGACATATTGTTGGTTGGTTGTTATTTGCATGAATAGTGTTATTTTGTATGAACATGATATTTTGGGGAAAAAAAAAAAGAAAGAATATTTAAAAATGCATGAGGGTAGTTGAAATAGGAGTATTCATAGAATCATAGAATTGTTTTGGTCGGAAGAGACCTTTAAGATCTAACTGTGCCTGGTCACCTGGTTGTCCTGTACATGCTGCGTGGCAGCACTCAGGGTGATCTGCTCCATAGCCTTCCCGCGCACTGAGGTCAGCCTGACAGCCCTGTAGCTCCCTGGATCCTCCTTTTGGCCCTTCTTGTAGATGGGAGTCACTTTTGCTAACCTCCAGATAACTGAGACCTCTCCTGTTCTCCAGGACTGCTGATAAATGATGGGAAGTGGCTTGGTGAAGACTTCCACCAGCTCCCTCAATACCCTTGGGTGGATTCCACCTGGCCCCATAGACTTGTGTGCATCTAAGTGGTGTAGTAGTATTTCAGGCATTGCAGGGTCATATACAATAAAATAAGGGATAAACAGATTATATTTTGTAAACAAACAGAATGTCAAGACTACAGTAGAGAAGTAGGAACAGTACCGTATAATTCTGCCTTCAAAGAATAAATGTTGCTGTCTTAGGTAGAAATATCCCAGGATGTCTTCTGTGAGACTGGGCTATAATTTAAAATGCTTTGTGGAAAAGATTTGAGAACTTGTGGAGAAGTTCTAATACTTCTCTTAGCTGCTGTTTTGTCTTACTGCCATATCTGATCACACTTGGTAGCTTGGTGTTCCCATGGCAAAAGCTGCCGTGTTGTAGGACGTACATTACAGGAAGTATCCTTCAGCACCTGGGTGAGCACACTGATGTCGCACTGGATTTAAATTCAGTATCTGATGTAATAGAAGTATAAATATAAAACAACTGTTTTAACTGTTTTTAATATTAACCAATATTTCATAGATTTATTAAAGACATGTCAAGTTGTTTTAAGTCCTTTGGAAGAATTTGAAAGCCATTTGAAAGAAGAAAAAATATATTTCCTTTCATTCTTCTGTCGCATGCTTGTCCAGTTATGCAGAATGGACCTTTCCCCTTTTCTCATTCGGGCATGAGGTCTGGGTAGGCTAGAGAGCTGGGCAATCACTATCTGTATGACATTTAAGAAGAGTAATTGTTGAATTCTCCCCCTGGGATGGGGTAATCCTGGTTATACATACAAATTGAGGTACAAGAGGCTGGAAAGCATCCCCATGGAAAGAGATCTGGGAGTTCGGGTGGATAGCAAGTTGAATATGATTCAACAGTGTGTTTTGGCAACCAAAAGGGCCAATATGTGCTGGCGTTCATCAAGCAGAGCACAGCTTGACAGTTGAGGGAGAGAATATCCCACTTTACACTGTGCCGATGTAGCCCCCACCTCGAGAACAGTTTTGTGTGCCTCCGTGTAAGAAGGACATCAAATATTAGAATGTCCAGAGGAAGATGGCCAAGAATGGCCTTGAGGGCAAAACTTACAAGGAGCGGCTAAGGTAACTTGCTTTGTTCAGCTTGGAGAAGAGAAGGCTGAGTCTACAACTTTCTCAAGGGGACCAGTGTCAGGGAACATGCTGATCTCCTCTCTCTGGTGACTAGCAAGAGGACAGGAGAAAACGGAATGAAGCTGCATCAAGGGAAGTTCAGATGGGGCATTAGCTCTTCACTGAGAGGGTGGTCAGTCACTGGAACTGTCTCCCCAGGAGCCACTATCCCTAGGAGAGTGGTCACAGCACCAATCCTGTCAGAGTTCAAGAAGTGCCTGGACAATGCTCTTACTCATATGGTTTAAAGTAGTCCTGCAAGGATCAGGGAGTTGGACTTTGTGATCCTTATGGGTCCCATCCAACAGAAGATATTCTGTGATTTTAGGATTCTAAATCTGATGCTACAATCATTATGTTCTTCTTAGAGGATTTCACTAATACTCTACTCAGGTTCGTTCTTGCTTCTGTGCCCAGCATGGTTGTGGTGTTCAGCATCTGCTGGGGAGGAAGGCAAAATTTCTTTCAGCTTCAGTGGGAAAAGGCCTTTGGGGCACCAAGGCAGGTTTAGCTTCAGAAGCGATTGAACTCCCCAGATATTCACAAGATGAATGCATGCATCCATGCTAAGTTCCCCATAGAACAAGATCTTGGTCTCAGAGATCATGTTTCATATTTTCTTCCTTACTGTTTATGTTCTGCTCTGAAAGCAAATGAATACTAAATTGAATCAGCAATTCAGGCCTGCTACATATCATTGATCTACGACAGATCAGAGCTTGGTGCTGAGCTAATGTGGCCCCAGGCATCAACCTTTACCACTAATATGGTTTCAAAATTCTCTACTAAAGTCTATTTATTATGAATGTAATCTGTTTTAGGAAAGCACCTAAATCTCTACTAATGATTCATTCAGATGCATTCAGTGTCCTCATTTAAAATGTCCAGATCAACCCAGCTTTCTCTGATTATTTTAATAGTGCACATTGTTCTGTCTTAACTGGTTTGCTTCAAATCTCACTCTGTTTCAGATATTTTTTGCCTGACTCCCACTGGTGATAGACTGGGATGATTTATTTTCTTATGCAACACTCTGTATTCTACAGTTATTTTTTGCCACAGTAACACTTCATTATCTTCCTCTCCCAGAAACTCACTCTCTCAGCCACAAGTAAAAATTAGGAAAGTTTTCTTATGATGTAGCCAGTCAAAATTTTATCTGGTATTCTAGATCTCAGACAACACCCCATTGTTAACTCAAAAAAAATTATCTCTGTTCCTTGATGCTCCTCTGATGATTGTTATCCATCAATACTACTAGGGAAGAGAGTGGATTCAAACTCCTGATGTCAGCAGATAGAGTTCAAAAACATTTACATTTATCTTTCAATTTGTCACGTTTGATAAGCCCCTTCACTCCCTCGACTTTGCTTATTTGATCTGCTGCCTCCCTTTCAATTTCTCCTTACTTTCTTTGCATGTGCTTATTCCTCCCAAGCACAAAGCAGGGGAGTGGATGCTTTTAGCTATTTATTAAACTGAAAACTAAAATTCTGCATTCATCTTGAATAATAGCATTTCATTTTTCATCTTAAAGGGCTAAGAGAAAAAACTCCAAAAATCTATAAGATAGTTTTGGTCTTATCATTACTTGTGATACACTTACACATGATATCTTTTTACTTGGGGTTACTTGTTTTTTTTTTTTAATTGATTTTTCCCTACAAGAATTTTGGAATCTAAAAGAACATTTCCTTTTAAAATTACTATATAATATATTTCAAAATTTCATCATGGAATATTTTATCCAATAGTATTGGTCATACTTGAACTGAAACTGCTTCTCAGTATAACTTGAATTCATGAAACTGTAAATTGAATTTTTCAGTGAATATTCTGTGTATAGAAAATCTGTGGCTAACTCTACATACAAATGATGAGTAACTATATACTGTTTCTCCTATTGTTGTGTGCCTTGGCTTAGATTGCATACTTTCTTGTTAAAATAATTACAAAATATGCTCTGATTTCTATAAATGCCCACGGTGCTTCTGATGAACAGGACATTATATGCAATAAGCTTTGAAATTTGAGGGCTTTGGCTTTAACGGGGACATCCAAATTAACTCTATGTTAGGTTTATCTATATATCTCATGGAAATATGTTCAGTCTCTTGAATTTTCTCATCCAAAGGTTACAAAATTGGATAATTGTTACAGAATTGGATAATCTTGAGAACTTTCTGCCATCTTGAATAGTAGAAATATTTCCAGCCTGATTGCTTTTTTGAGCGTTTATTTCATGACAGATTTCAGGCTCACCTCAAATTTGTCCTTGAATATAAACTCTATTCACCACTTGGATGTACAGCCAGGCTTTATTTATCTGAGGTACCGTTCTGGTAGGGCAGTTCATTGTTTCAGAGGAGTTAATAAAGCACCTGAAAAGTCATGTGCATCTCAGCTGTGCACTTCTTTTGGTTGTCAAGGAAACCACCCTAGGATACCTGGCAACAGACTTCATCCCAATCGGTAATGGAAACACCACAGGTATTAGCCAGTCAGTCACCTCCCACTGGGTGCTATTTTCAGAACAAGTCAATAGATCAGAATCTCCTCTTCAAGCAGTTCTACAGCTATGTGAGGGTTTGTCATATGCCTTTGTCTCCACTGGGCTCAGATATTTGGGCTGCACAAATGGGCAGTTTTTCCAGGCAGTGAGCTATATTGTAGGTGAAGCCGGTAGGAATGCTTGCTGCTGATAAATGCTGCTCTCAAGGTAAAGAAAAGCCTTTAAAGCACTATATTAAACCTGTGTCTAACTTTCCTTAAGTCTGGACTGAGGAGCAAAAATTATCAAGGAGAAGAGGATAGACTTTGTTTCAGATGGATGTTGTTTCTTTTCATATACAAATGCTGTACAAATGTGCTTACATTTGCAGCTTTAAAGAAAATAATAATGATTTGCATATTTGTAGTGGGTACTTGTATCTATTCATTTAATGTTCTGAAGTTCACGGAATCACAGAATCACAGAATGGTAGGGGATCAAAGGGACTTCTGGAGATCAGGAAGTCCAACCCCTCTGCTAAAGCAGCATCACCTAGGGCTGGCCACACAGGAACACATCCAAGTGGGTTTTGAATCTCTCCAGAGAAGGAGACTCCACAACCTTTCTGGACAGACTGTTCCAGGGCTCTGTCACCCTCACAGTAATGAAGTTTCTCCTCATGTTGAGGTGGAACTTCCTGTGTTCTAGTTTGTGCCCATTATTCCTTGTTCCATTACTGGGCACCATTGGCTCCATTGTCTTGACATCCACCCTTCAGGTATTTGTAAACATTAATAAAATCCCTTCTCAGCCTTCTCTTCTCCAGGCTAAACAGCCCCAGGATGCTGACTGAGATTTCCGGTCCTGGGAAGGGAAGAACACCATGGTTGCAGTTCTGGGCTCTTCTGCAAGTGCTACATGCAGACACCAAGACTGAGAGCTAGGGAGTGTCCCTGTTACAAGCCTGTTTCCATACCTAACCTCATCCCTATAAGTGTTTAAGATCAGGCTGAATGAGGCTCTGAGGAATCTGGTCTAGTGGGAGAAGTCCCTGACATGGCAGGAGGGTTGGAACTGAATAACATTCCAACCCAAACCATTCTATGATTCTATGATTCTGTATTCCAGCCAAATCAATGCAAGCAGGAGTGAGCCACTTAACACAGTCCATCTTCAGAACTGGGGAGACCTCAGCTGGAGACCTGGTTCCAATTTTCTTGATCAGCCAGGTGTACGGTGAACAAAAAATCAACTTAGAACTACAAAAATGTGGTTCCAACTCAAACTTAAGGTATCACAAACATATTACACAAGGTGAAAAGATGAAAGGGAAGAGAAAAAACCTGAATTGTGCAAGGAGCAATGCAGCATTGGTCAGAGGAACTGGAAATGCTTCCTGTTGAAACATGATAGAATTCTAACACTTTAGTCAAACTTTTTGACTGAAAAATTAAAAATAGGTAGGAGTTTCGATTTAAGAAGGATAAATTTGTCATAAGAGGAGAAAAAGATGTTTCATTCTATTAACCCCAGTATTCCTTGTTTGGAGTTCTTAGAAATTCAATAGTATATGAGCCTGAATTCTGGGAGATTGTTCTCTAACTATCAAAACCCAAGACGAGATGTTTCAAAGACACTAAGTCAAATTCACCTGCAGGAAAGTGACAAAACTGCAAGAAACTTCAGTTTGGGAGTAAAACAGAGGATCCTTGATACATGAGTCTGAAGAAAAATGATATTGAAGTCTTTTAATTTTCTAGTACAAAACAGGCAGTACTCAGAGCAAAAATCTCTCTGTTAAGTAGGGATGAATTGACTTGGCACTTGGTAGTTACATGTCAAGCAATGTGCATGACATGCTTGTATATGTTATACCAACTTTAATGTTTAACCTCTGTTTCAAAAATCTAGTTAAAAAAACCCTCCAAAACTCTGAGTGAAGTAATAACTGATAGTGTCAAGAAAGAAAAAAAAAACCCAGTTAACATAGTGAAAGCAAACAAGGCAAGTATAAAAGGCTTACTAAAAGGGTGAAAGCAATTTTCTGTATTCAAATAAGAGTCCCATCTGGTCAAAAAAGGATTAGAACAATTGAGCAAGTACTGTTATTAATGGTATTAGGGAAAAGCACTAGAAAATCATGAAAAGAGAAACCAGTCCTGTGTTAATGCAACTGGAAGACAAACTTTCCAATAAATCACTGTCTGTTCACCTGTAAATTTTAGAATTTCATATATAAGCTTCTTTTATAAATTAAAGAGATTAATTTATGTTTTTATAATCTTGTTTTATAAACTAAAGAGATTAATTGATGTACTTTTTTATTTGCCCCTCCATCAACTGGTTATTGACATTTGAAAACTTGAATAACCTCACAGTTTGTTTTTCTCTGCAGATCTGTATGTTCAGACCCCCAACTTACAGCCCCATCATTATTGTTCCCTCCATCCATAGCTTCCTACATTTCTCTCTCAAGATGAGACAGTGATGGGAATTTTTCCCAAACATCAGGTTTCACACTAAGAGACAGGGATTTGTTCTTTTAAAAGCTAAACAGAATTTCATGGTTATTAACATGCTGTTTTTCTCAATGCAACTTCCCCATGTATTTATTCTAGGCAGGGCTGCGGGCATCAGCTTTTATTAAGCTTATTCAAAACTTTCTATTGTAGGACCAGTTTGCTTATAGCTTTGAGGAAGCTTTGATTATTTCAAAACAAATTTGTCATGTACAGTTTGAAGCTGTAATTTTATTTTATTTTTTTTTAGAGTTGAAGCACTATGTCAAATATTACACAGACATAAGAAGAAATGTAGGCAAAAGAATAGCAGATATAGAAAAGTTTCATGAATATGACCTTCAGCTGTGTGAGCCAAGGGGGAAAAAACACAGCTTGAATTTTTTGGAGGATAAAGGGATCTTATTTAATCACTTTAAAGAACAGGAAAATTATTTGCCACTGTCATTGAAGGGAGGAATGGCACAGAGGGTCCTAAGTGTGAGGTTTGGTGTCTTTTGAGAAGTTAGAGGAGAGTAGTCTTGAATTACTCTCATTCAAGACATGTTAAGGTTCCTAAGACACCTCTAAGAGTCCCTTTCAGCTACACAACTGGACACATTTGATAGGCTCTGAAGAGTAATTTCACACGTTTCTGTGGCACAGAGCTTCAAGACTCCAGGTAAAGCATTTGAATTGAATTTTCCATAATTCACTAATAGAATTATGAGGAGGAAAGATCAGAGAACAAAAAGGATATAAGAGGGGGGAAGATGTATCTTGAATGTTGTATATCCTAATATAAATTCAGAATTTTACAAATATTTGTGTCTTTAGCTGCATCTAAAAAATGATCCATAGAAAAGCTGAAAAGCCTTTAAATTCTCTGCAATTTAAAACTAAACTAGTTGAAAAAAACAGGCTAGGTGCAGTCAAAATGATCACACAGATAAAACAGAGCATGGCAGCAATAAATTCACCCAAGCTAATGTAAGTTAAGTGCCGCAATAATGCTAAATGAACTGGATGGCATAAAGGCAAGTAGGAACTTGCATACTAAATTAGAAAAGTCTAAACTAATCTGATGAGCCCAGCGTGGACAGCGTCAGTGATATGAGGGTTTTCATATATTGTACAATCTCTCTGATAAAACAAAGAAGTTTTTAATATTCACAGAAATATCTGAGATTTTTCAAATCCTTCTGTAAGACTTAGCTTCATTATATCTTGTAACAATGACTCGTACAGATTAATTATTTGACTAATAAACCATTTTCATCTTCTCACTATGAAACTTGCCTTAACACTGTATGACACATCCTACATTCCTTTCTGCACTATCCATCATTATATCTTTTATTTGCCTTCTATTGAAATGTGAATAGTCATAAATCACACTGCTTTGTACAGATCATTTTTCCATTACTCTAATAATCATATCTACCATTTTCTTATTATCTTTTTTTTTTTTTTGCTTTACTGTTCCATTTCTGCCATATCCTAGCAGCACTTGTGTTTACTATTATAGAAGAGCAAAAATGGAAGCAAACAAGACCCTTAAGAACACCCTTAAAACTTAGTGGATCTCTAAAGGTCTTATTGAAACCAGAGAGTCTTTTCTACAGATTATACAGTTTGAGCAGTTAAAATTTTGCCCATAGTTTTATTTTTCATCTCTCTTGAGTAAACATAATGTTTACTTGCCTTTGCGTACAGTTTACATACCAATGTAGCCATAGGTTTATTTTCAGATTTGTCTTTTTTAAAGATTTCAGTGAAGATGTTGCTTTTTTAACTCCTTCTCTTCCAAGGGGCTGAATAATTAAGACCTGTTACACATCTCAACAAGAATAGCCAAAGTTCATGGCCAAACTCAGTTGTCATTTTTTTAAATAATTGACAGAGATATTGATGGGCATTTGTGTTTAACAGAAAAATAATAATCAAAAATACACCTTCCCAATAAAGGCTGTAATACCATCACCTGGTATAAACTGCTTTACAGCTTTGGTGAGTCCTAGCGCCAGCTGGCTAGACTGTATAGTAAATAAGGGTTTCAGAGAAATTACCTTGCATTTTCCTTAGTGAGAAATAAGGAAGCAAGAGCAGAAACCTTCATTAATAATTAAAAACTGGTTCTATGTCCAACAGTCCAATCTTACCTGTCATGTATCACAGGTTAAAATATTTGGCCCAGTAATTTTGTAGGGGATATGGTAGATTATTCAAACTTACTTGAATAAATTATCTCTATATTTTAACCTCAGAAAAAATGGGTTTGTATTTGACTGGACCAAAATAAACCAAAAAGTTTTCTGGTCTCTATTCTCATCTAATCAAGGAAATAAAGTGCTGAGTATTAGGAATAAGAAGACCTGATAGAAAAGACACATTTAAAAAAAAAATCTCTTCTAAATCCAGAGTATTAATCAGCACCACTCAGAATTTTGTTAGATATTAAGGCAAAAAAGGAAAAAAACTTTACTGAACAAAGCAATACCCCTCAAGTTTTCTAATTCTCCTTCATAGTTTACCGACATGAAGGTAAAGTCATTATTTTAATACCTCCTTTTCCAATTAGCCTTATTGTCCATGAAAAGTCTCATAAAGACATAGCACTTCATTAGTTTCAAGATGCATTGCTATACAGAGTATACGATGAGACCTGCCCCAAACTATTATAGTCTTCACATGAGTGAGGTAGTCCTAGAATTTCATTACATTGTATATTAATGCCTTAACTAGTGAACTACTTAAACATGCATCCTTTTTCTAACCTTCAATGTTTTCTGGATTAATAAATTCATTAGTGTCACCCATTTTCCTTGCTCTCTCCTCAGTGATTAATTGATATTGAACACATTTGTTGAGTGCTTTTCCCCTTTGATCCAAATGGAAGACACCACATGAGCAATACAAACTCTCAAGTACTGTCTGCATTAGGTGTGTTCAATCAGGAATGGCAGCAATGCACCACAGTAAGGCTGTGTAGTAAGTCAGATGCATAACAGCAGGACACAACTTTATCCCTGTTTCTGAGGTCCCAAACCCGAAAGTGGGATTTCTCTGACTTAAGTTTTGGTATTAAAGCACTAAATATCTAAGTATGAGTTATGCTTTAGAGTCCATGGCAAGTAGGAAGTTCAGATGAGCAACAAACATGAATCATCTTAGATCATTACTTTGAAGCAGTATGAATTTCATTGGGTGCCTGGTTTATTAAGAGTGTAGGAAAGTTGCTTAAAGTGGCCCATTGGCAGCTGCACTAATATACTGGAAATGTGCAGAGTTAGCAGATACAGCAGAGGAGCTGTAGTAGGTATGTCTACATAGTAGACATCTAAATTTAGGTATCTTCATCTACGGACTGAATCTCAGCCTTGTTAGAAAAGGCATTCCTAAAATGACAACCTGATGTCACTTAGTAGCACAGTTTTGTTTTACCAAATACACACCTGAAAGTTAGGTATCTAGTACAAGGTCAGTAGAAAAAGAGGGTGCTACAAAAAGAGTTTTATCTCCTTTCCAAAATTAGGTATCCAGGGCAGGTGAGACAGCCTGTAGTTGAGTGGGAGACTCTCTCTCTCTTTCTCCATTGTAAGAGTTATTTTCAGATTTGTCTCTCTGCATTGAACTCCAACTTGAGTCATTGTAAGAGCTCATCTATTGTGTGACTCAAAACTTGTGTGGTGGTAAGATCTGGAAAGACCTGTCTGGAGAAGTGTTGATTGCTCCCAATGGTTGTCATGCTCCCCCTCTGGCTCCTTGCAGACATGCTTTAACAAAAGGAAGAGATAAGTTCTACATAGGACGGACTCTATCTTTTCTTTAGTGAAGTGCTCCTGATGACTGCATCAGGGAGGAGGCAGGTGGCAGGTGAGCTCATAAGGCTCATGCAAATCAACACCACTTCCTGTGGAAATCGGCAATGCCACCCAGATATCTCAAGGGTATAAAGGGACAGAAAAAATATTGATCAGTGTCCCCCCCCCACCAAAGAACTGATGACTTGGACTGATCCAGTGAGACATTGCTGGATCCACAGGTGGTGATACCCTTTTCTCTTTTCTAATAACTCTTTCTTCCTTTTCCTCAAAATTTAATTGTGCCATAAAATAATCACCTATGAAAATAACACCTTTATCCATACCATTTGTTGATTGTTTCATTAGGGATAACTAATAACTTGTTCTGTTATTGTTCCCCAGAGTCACTGTCATGACTCTGCCGGCCCAGTGGCCTTTCCGTGCAGGGACAGCCTCTAGCGGCCGATCACAAAGTTTCACCTCCCTCACTGTCAACTGAGTTGGAAGAGACAATCATACAGTGTGTGCAAGCACTTAGCCACAAGAAATAAATGAGATAAATCAGTAGGATCCTTGTAGAAGATGCACAAGTCACATCAGTCCCACTTAACCCTCACTTGCAACATACTTTGCATAAAACTTAGCCAAAAGTAGTTTAACATCTAATATAATCCTGCAAGTTTGTAAAATAATGCTGCCTAGTTTTCTAATTGCAGACCTGTGTAGTTTTAGCTGCTCCGTACTCTAGAAAGGGATCTGAGTTTTGCAGATTATGAACATGTGGTGGATGAGAAGCTCAACATGAGCCATCAGTGTGCTTGTGCAGCCCAGAGGACTAATCGTATCCTGGGCTGCATCAAGAGAAGTGTGGCCAGCAGGTTGAGGGAGGTGATTCTCCCCCTCTACTCCACTCTCGTGAGGCCTCACCTGGAGTATTACGTCCAGTTCTGGAGTCCCTGTTACAGGAGGGATATGGACGTGCTGGAATGTGTCCAGAGAAGGGCCACGAGGATGATCAGAGGTCTGGAGCACCTCTCCTATGGGGACAGACTGAGAGAGTTGGGGTTCTTCAGTTTAGAAAAAAGAAGGCTCTGGGGAGACCTTATTGTGGCCTTCCAATATCTGAAGGGGGCCTACAAGAAAGCTGGGGAGGGACTTTTTAGGCTGTTGGGCAGTGATAGGACTAGAGGGAATGGCTTAAAGCTAGAGATAGGTCGATTCAGGTTAGACATTAGGAAGAATTTCTTGCCCATGAGGGTGGTGAGACACTGGAAAAGGTTGCCCGGAGAGGTGGTGGAAGCCCCATCCTTGGAAGTTTTTAATACTAGGCTGGATGGGGCTCTGAGCAACCTGCTAAAGTGGGAGATGTCCCTGCCCATGGCAAGGGGGTTGGAACCAGATGCTCTTTAAGGTCCCTTCCAACCCTGACAATTCTATGATTCTATGTCATGTACTATTGAATATAAAAATCAGTTAAACTGCAGTAGCATCAGTAAAGCCTGTGAAATGATGGGGAGACAATATTCAAAAGTCATGTAAATGGTCAGACATGATTTTTCTCCCATTTAGCTTAATAGCTAACGAGACACTTCTGTTAGAATGCTAGATGGGGTACGATAATTCCAGCCTTAGTGAGGATTTCTTCAGATCTTGGAGGGGCTGAATTACCTTGTAAGAGTGCTTAGCTTTTTGCCTAGACTACCACACAGATGACCTAAGGTAAGTAGTGTCTCCTAATTTAAATGCCTTAAATTAGATGGGATGAATCTGGGAGCATTTGTTAGGATATTCCACTATGTTTTAGCACTAAAATCAAGGAAAACACAGCTATCACAAATAGAGGCAACACTAGCAGGTTTCCCCTATTTGCAAATAAAAAGTGTAGGTCTTTTCCTTGGCATGTTGCAGGTACTTCTCTGAAGTAATGCCAGAGAAAAAAATTAACTGTTCCAGCAACTGGTTACTTACAGAAACTTGGCTCTTTATCTTAAGCTATAGCATTTCACATTTCCCAGTTAATTTAGACAGCTATAAACTTAACATTATTAAGATTTCTTCACAGAGGGAAGAAGAAAGTGGAGCTCACTATAGTGTCCCCTGTTTGCTTAATTTCACAGATGAATTACCAGAGACTTAGTTAAAGAGGGAATGTTACAAGAAAATTCAGAGCTACTGGAAACGTGTATATGTACATACAAATACGTTCAACCCTTTGGGTGTTATTAGGGTGGAAGTAATATCTAGTATATGCTAAAGCTTCATGTAATGAAGAAAGGCGGTCATGCATTTTTTTAATAGGAAATGACAGAGGGCATTTCATGACTGCAGAAAGATGTAGTTTTACCTAAGCTAGATTTAAAACAGCTAACTTAGCTGGTGGCAGCGGAGAGCTCAGAACATGCTGAGAAAACTATGAGCATTTATGTTTTTTTCTTAAGGTGCAGTGGGAGGTGTTGTAGACAACAGTGAACTCCCCAGGACTGACGTCTGAGTCAGCTGAAGCTGCTAAATCTACTTATGACAGAAAAGACAATGCAGACATATCGAGAATTTGCAGACCAAGCAAAACTTAGGTGCTTCAAGGCTTAAAACATTTGATCCTTTGACCACTAGTCTGAAGCAGTGATTACTTGCAGTTTTTTGACAAACAGTTTATTAACAGGTGGTAATGGAAATCTCAAATAAGTTAAAGCAAGTAGTGGACAATGTTTGGGTGCCAGACATCTCATCCAATATATTTGAAGACATAGTAATGATAAAGCCAGCATTTAGCTTGTTCAAAGTTCTGGAAAGAGAGACAGGATTGATTGTAATAAAAGAAATTTGTTTGAAGCGTTAAAGAATAGGGCGATTCTTATCTGTGTTGTTTTCAGATTCACCACTGAGATTATTATCTTTTGTGAACTTCAAAGGATATATTTGCCATGGTTCCCAGGGATGAGCATTTTCTGAGATAATTTGTCCATAAATGTGGTGCAGACTGGTGATGAGAATCACCATTCAAATAACACATATGTGAGTTTATTTCAGTGTAACCGTCAGGATAACATCCATACCTATGACATGCTTACAAGACAGGTGACAGGCTATCTGTCAATGACACAATGCTGGTTGTGGCAGCTAGGGAACATACAGCGTCCTAACAACCTCTCAAAGAAACTTGCCAGGCTCTCCTCCTATCATCCACCCCATCATTCATGGGTTGGGGGCGGTCTTTTTTGTTGTTTTTTTTGACAAGCATATCAAGTATTTTAATCATACAGCTATGCTAGGGTGAGAGGTTTTACCATGGAAAAATCAGTAAATTACTCTCATGGTTGATCTCTAGCATGCTATATGTCTCACTACAACATTTGTGATTGCACTGCAATCAGTTGTGATCCAAGAGTGTACTAGCAAAAGTTAGAATCCACCATGGCTCCCACAGAAGAAAAAAAGGTTATGTCTCCATGACAGAGTTTAGTCAGATCCTGAATCACTCATTTGATGCTCCTGAACTGTAAAACACAAGTCCAAAAGTTGCCTGAACACATCACAGTGACTCTGAGCCCAAGCCAGTACATGAGGCTTACTTGCAGTGCTTGCTGTACCTGTAGGGCTTCTGTCGGTCTGGCCATGCTCTTTTTCAGTCTGCCTGTGCTAATACTGGGTGGCCTACACTTCTTTTCTTGCTTAATGCATTCATATCTGACTAGGTCCTGGTTCTGCCCCTCCTGCTTGCTCTTCAAGTATCATTACTCCTTAACTAAATCTACATGAGTAGAATTAAGGAGTCTCATCCAGACAGTAATTATTTTATTTTACTCAGGGAATAGCTTTCTATCTGTATCTGGGTCAGTATTAAGCTTAGCTTCTAGTGTTAATTTCCATGCTAAATATTCTTAATTTTTTCCTCCTTTATAAGCAGCTCTTTGATCCAGTAAATCTTCTTGTTCCTCCTACAGTGTCTCTGTTTCTGAATTGTCATGATTCAGTAATCTGCAGAGAAACTATTTTAATTATCCTCCCTTTCTTTCTTTCACTAGAATGACCAACCCTCCTGTGGAGGGAACATTCCTATCCTCCTTTGGCTCCCCTGAGGCAATCACAAATTTTTCATGTCAAGTTTTTTGTCTCCCAGATCACACTGGATCAGCACTTCTCAGTGCTCCAAGGTTGATTTCTGTGGGGAGACTACAGCTGCAAGGGAAGGAAAACACAAGCTCAGGGGAGATTGCCAGAGAAAAGGGATATGTAGCCTCATTTATATAAGACTTGGCAAAGCCAGAGAGAAGTCTGGTCTACTGCATTGCTCTCTGGACTTCAGGTGTCATAGATTTTATCTTGATCCAATGCAAGTAGAACAATTATGTTTGCAAAATTTGTAGTTGGTAGCTATTTTTTTCCGATTCTGAGCCCCATGACACTCTTGGGGCATGGGGAGAAGGATAGAGAATCTCCAGATGCCAGATCCACTGAATCCAGCCCAAGAAACACAGCTGTCTTTGCTCAAATTCTAATAGTCCTGAAAACAGGTTTCTGGGCATTCTGAAACCTGGGAAGAAAACATCACAAACTTTGCAGACAATTAGGGCTTTGCTTTATGGTTTTACTAACAAGGCAATGACTTAGACAGCAGCTTGAGTATTAGTGCAGTTAGTTGAAAAAAAAAATTACAAAAGCCTGAATAAAGTGCTTCCCTCTCAGACTCAGCACTGTCAGTCATCCATTCAGGCTTCTGAAGTTCCCTGGTGCTCTTTGTTCAGCAAGAGGCTTACTGGAACCACCACATACTGTGTCAAACTATCAGGAAATCCTTTATCAGTACATACTTTTGAAACTGTCATTGAACTGTATGGACCTAAAGAGTGATAAGCATTAATAATACTGTGTTCTTTTTATCCATGTGTCTCTCAGTTTAGTCTCAGTTGGTTTTACCTTGAACTCAGGATTTTCAGTTTGAGCGTCTGCTGCAACCCACTCCCCACCTCTTGCCCTTTAAAAAGTGGTGCTTAACCCATCACATATAGATATGTACGACACAAATATATTAAATTAGTTCTTATCTATGAGGTCTATGCTTTCTGTTCATAACTTGGATTTCTTTTGGCAAGTGCATGATCAGTGTGCATACTGCAGTCCACTTGAATAAGCCCCACAAACAACATAGCTAGTCAGAGTGCTCAGTTTTCTGTGGTTTAGAGTTAGTTTTGGTTTTTTTTTTTTTTTTTTTTCAGGTGTGTTTTTTAGCTTTAAATTCATAAAAGAGACGTGGGAAGCAAGGATTTGATCTGTTCCAATGTCCTTGGGCAATACTGATCTTGGCAACATCTGCTCTGAAGAACATGCATGCAGCCACACCCAGCCATACAAGCAGAAAAGGATCAGCTGAACATCTGGGTATGAAACCCACTGCTCACTGTCCAGCACAGTTTCACTTCCCAGTGGGCTTATCTTCATAAGTACAAGAAACCATCCTGTAAAGAGAACTGAATTTCCAGACCAAGGACGATCTACAAGGTGCTTGGGTGTGTTTTGGTTATACATGCCCTGGCATCCACTGGGGATGCTTTGTGCCAAGCAATGGCACAGGGAGATGTAGTCCCTGTTTATGCAGCTAATAATAGATGATGTATGGGCTAACATGAAACATGAGTGTAGACTTAGCCAGAATACACCACTCAAGTGAAATCACTGTCAAAGATTTTACAATTTTCAGCAAGGCAGTTTGGTTAAATCAAGCAAAAGAACACAAGGGTGTAAGTGCAACATCAGGCAACTAAATTCCAAATCTTCAGAAGTTCTTCTCAAGTGTCTTCTATATAGAGAAACAACTGAAACCTACAGAACTCTGAAATTCTGTGGATACCTTGGCTGTCTGGAGCAGCTAAGCACACAGCTCACAATAAATCCTGCCAGGTGTTCGACTACCTCTAACTGTCCTTCCACTTACCTTTCCATAAGTTTTCTTCAAGTGCACATAATAGAGGCTCCTGCAGAAAACATGGAGGCTGCAAAAAAAAGTAAAGAATGATGTTGTCATGACTATGGCTCTTCAGAATAGAATAGTTCCAGTTGGAAGGGACTTAAAAAAATCATCTAGTCCAACTGACCAAGCTGACCAGAAGTTAAAGCATTGTTATTAAGGACATTGTCCAAATGCCTCTTCAACACTGACAGGCATGGTACCTTGACCACCTTTCTAGAAATTCTGTTCCAGTGTTGGACCACCATCTCTGTAAGAAAATGTTTCCTAATGATAAGTATGAACCTTTTGACCCATTCCCATGTGTCCTATCACTGGCTACTGAGAAGAGATCAGTATCTCCCTTTTCACTTCCCCACCTCAGGAAGCTGTAGAGAGCAATAAGGTTGCCCCTCAACCTCCTAACTAAATTTTAGCAATTAAGTTCTTCAAACACTCATCTAGCATACCCCATGAAGATTCATCTCAACCTGTCCATGGTTCTCTCACAGGACTCAAGGCCACATCTTCAAAAAGATCAAGCTGACTCTCAGACCACTTTGGATGGAACATAGGGCTCTCAATCCTTTGTGCTAAAGTAATGGCATAAGTGCAGTAATCATTTAAAGAATTAAAGGAAAAACAGGCAAGGCAAGTCTAAAGCCTATGGGTTACAGTACCTGAAGGAGGAGACCTGGTGTCCAGTTTTTTGTCCATAAAACATATCCCATGGATTACAGTAAAAAAACCCAAACAGTTGCTTGGAATGAGTGAAAAATTATTCTTGTTTGTTTGTTTTTTAGAAGAAAAATTTTTGGCATAACTGAGGGCATTGGGAACTCTGCAGTGATTTCACTGTTTGATTTTTCCTTTTAGGGATAGATTTTCCAGGAGGTGGAATTTAAGAACAGAGTGACCACCCCTGTGGGTCATCTGAAAACAAAATATCTGACAGGACAGGCACACAGCCTCCCCCAGCACATGCTGACATACTTATAGAGGCTGGCATGCCTAGAGGCTTCTTACAATTTATTCTCTTTCCTACAGTCCCTCAAGCACAAATATTCAGAAAGCTATGAGACCTTGCTATGCTCCAGGTCTTTTGCTCCGCCATGCTATATTCCGTAGGGTAAGCTTAAGAGCAATACACAGAAGAGTATAGCTCACAGTAGCATAGGATCTCATTTTTCTAAGGCTTGTTATTAGACACCGTTGCTTGTTCCCTTTAAGGGTCCTGGATATTAAGCAACAGAAAGTATTTATGTGCCATAATGCTGGAAAAGTTCATCAGCTTCAACGAACTAGCTGCACAGGTTTTCTCTCCGTGATCAAAAAAAAAAAAAAAAAAATCTATTTTTAGCCTCTAAAGATTTGTAAAGATATTCTCTATCTGGCAAGATTTGATATGTTTAATAAAAGCTGCTAATTAAATATTTGCTTTAGCTATGACCCAGTTTTGGAAAAAGTGAGTCTTCATTTTTAGTTACAGTAAAGGTTCAGTCCTGGAGCAGCACAAATACACGTGGCAGTATTTCAAACAGAAGTCAAGAATTAATCAAATTGGAGGGCTCGTCTTTAACCTACAGTTATGATAGTGTTGAATATCTTATCTGTCTATAAAAAGTGCTTTAAGAGAAGCTACCAGTCTTTTAAAAGAAAGTATTAACTCTGAAAAGCCCTTATTTCTGGGTCTTGATTTTGAAACTGAAATAATATCTCTGTAGTGTTTATGTTGGTGTGTAATGATTTATTATGGTATCACTAGACAAAACAACAAACAACTACTCCACAGTCTGGTATAACATTGATTTGCCACAAATCAGTCACAAAATGGACACCTTTCTCTCCTACATTTAAAACAAAAAATTGTTAGCAATAGTGCATAGTCTTCTCTAACACTGCTCAGCACCAGAAGAAGTGGAATGGTACTGAGGAACGGACAGGTCTTCCTCAATCACAAACCCCTAGTTTCTGTTCTCAGGTTGAGTCGCTCTCTCTCCCCAGCCATACTGCTGTGGCTAACACCACTGTGAGTCTAATTAAGTCATCTCTATCTTGAATAAGCTGCTGTTCCTTTTCTGTTAATGGATTTGCTGCCCAGGTGCCCCCCCCCCCCCCCCCCCACCTATCTCCCTATCTGCTCCCACCTTCCTCACCCCACTCCTCTCTGTTCATTCCCAGACAATCTTCTCTTAGCAACTGTGTCCGATCTCTTTCACATTTGCCCTTGTTATTAATTCCCAGTTTGTTGTCCTTCATCTAGGATTCCACCTTTCAACTCTTTAGTCTTGTTTTTGACAAGGAGGTCCCATTTAGTCAGATTTATTTATCATTACACGCATGATCTTGCTTCCATGCTTACATAGATTGTCCTGATCTTGCCACCCGATTGATTCCAGTCCAGCTCGTCAGTATGTCATTCCCTGATACTCTTTCTCAGTCAGCTCCAGACTGTAACTCTACTTCACCAGCTCTTTGTCACAGTTGTTTTGCCTCATACAGCTCCTGTTACTACCCTTTTCTGCACAGTCTCCTTGCTTAATATCATCCTCCTTTGCCAACTCTCCTCCCTCTTTGCATTCACATCACTGATCCTGATATGTGCAGGGAACCATATTGGCAGGCTGAGAGTGGCAGACTTCATGCTTTCAAAAGCTGCATGGAAAAAACAGATCAGAATAGATAGCATCTGGACATGAAACATAAACAAGGATTTGCTGACTGATATTATTCCTTAGCAAGGTGAACATGAGGGTAGTAAAAGGGCTGATATAATAGACTACTTCCTTGACAAGTTTCTAATTCCTGATCCCCAGTGTAAAGACACTGGATCTTCTCAAAGGTTAGGGGACTTTTAATATGAACAAAACCAACATTTATTTTTTGCTAGATTCTTTCTTGAAAACAGCTGAATAAAGTTGGTTATAAATACCAGCATAGAAAATGAATTACCAGATACCAGCATAGAAAATGTCATCTTCAACAGACAAATTTAAAAAATTTCTATTAGTACCTGAAAATATGTGAAATATCCTCATGGGTGGAGGTGTCATCCAGACCTAATTATAGATTACATTTCCATTCTTGATGCAATATGATTTTAATTCATTATCCGTCTATAGTGAGAGATGTATTTTAATTCATATGACACATCTAGCATTTCTGGGTCTAAAAGCTGTGATAGATTAGAGGCAGTCAGTGTCTCACCACAAGGAGAAGTTACTGATCATCAATCTGGTGAATAAAACCCTTTTAAAATCTTCAAACAAGTCTCTTTTGTAGGGAAAGCTTCAAATAATATCATTAATTCTTTATATAGACAATAATTTGTCAAATACTCTTTTACTTCCTCAGCTTTTTGCAAATTGGTAGATTTGTGTGTGATTGCAATATGAATAGCTAAAGAAACAATGTAAATAGATCCTTAAATTTTGTGACTTTTGTAGTGAATGAGTATCAAAATGTGCTATATATAGTCTTGTGTCACAAAGACAACTTTTTTCTTTACAAAAGTCTTTTTTTTTTTTTTTTTAATACAGGTACACAGTATTGTGCAGTGAAAATACACACGAGCACAAATACACACATAGAGAGTTTAATGACTTTTACACCACATCCTACTAGTGCTCTGCATGAAAATCTGCAGGAAGACGGGACATAGGAATTGCTATAAATTCTGTTGTAGATACATGTACATCAATAGTACAATGAATATTTGCGCTAATTAGATACCTGTCTCAATACTTCAAAGAAAACAGGAATACCCATCTGGAAAAACAGCAACAACAAGCCCTAGTGGCTGTCAGTATCCTTCTTAATATCATGACAGCATCTTAAAACAGGTATTTATCTATTTCTGCAAAATAATGTCTTTGGATCTGAGCCTTCATTACCTAATGCAAATAAAAACCTTCAAAAGAGCAGCTGTCCGATAAGTGTCTAGATAAAAACATACAATTAGTTTGACACAGGTTTCCACCAGAAACAATTGTCAGGCCTCAAATGATAACAGACAAGTAAGGACTTGATAAAATAAAGAGGGAATGCAGCCAAGCTCTTGTCAATTTAATCAAGTACAAGATGAGGTGAGAGATGCAATATGAGCTACTTGCTGCTCAATTACTGTTGAAGGTTTGGTAAATGAGTCGACTGCTATCTTATTTGCATAAGAAAATCTCCACTCATGCTTCACTGAGCCTCAGCCAGGACTTAATTGAGAATTTATGGTTGAGTTCTCAGTGGAGGTGAAGAACTTGAACTTTAATTCCAAGTGCAGTGGTTGGCCTGAATTCTATCATATTCATGACATTGATGAGCAGTGTCCATTTATGCAAAATTTATATAACAAGCAAAGGTTTGAACTGAAATTAGACAATGAGTTGCCTAAAGTTTGAAGTCAGGCTTGAATGCACCTGGATTTCCCTGTATGTAGGTATAAACCAAATTACATTTTCCCTGGTTTTTTTCTGGCTCATGTCTGTATGCTTGTAATGTACAGAAAATTTATTCATATTAAGTAATTTCTTCTTTATGGAAATGGTCAAGTCAGCCACATTTGTCAAAGAAAGAGGAGGTTGTTTACTACTGTCTGAAGTACCACCCAGGTTGTTTTTCTCTGATTCTGTGTTTCATATATATATATGTAAGGTGTTGGGTTTTTTTTTTTCCAGGAATGGTAGAAAGAGGACTATGTATATCACAGTGGACTGTGATACAGTCATGAAGAGACATGTCTTTCGTAAAATATTTAAGACCTAGCACCCCACTTCCATCCCCAAAGTAGATAAATTTGAGGACAAGCATCTAAACAGAAATAAAATCTTTAGGTTTTAAATATATGTAAAAATCTGCTCGCTAAGCAACTCATTGGGGAAATTCAGGTTGAAATCAACATACCTGAATTTAGTCCTATATGAAAACATCTACAAATGGGCCAAGTGGTTATGGGCCCAGCAGCCATTATGGTCAAGAGTAACCAGACTGATTTTTGGCTCCCCTGAAGTAGGCTTTCAGTGGCTAAGAGTTACAGAACAGTGACCCCATATTTGATACCTGGATCCCAGGCAAAGCACAGAACAGGGTCATGATGTACAAGAAACACTTGGAAGCTCTGGCTGACACTCATTGGTTTTTATTCTGTGACAAGATACCCAACACTCTCTAGGAAACCGAGGTGAAGAACACATCCATAAATATGACACAGAGGCCTTCACTGGAAATTACTGAGTTAACAAGGTCAAAGGCAGAGAAAGAGTATAACAGGGGAGAACAGATTCTTTCTAGTAAGCTATTGTACTTCTGAATATTCCAGTTTTTCCCTCAGAGATACCATTTTCTTAACAAATCTAGCATATATAGTTACAGATTTTAGTTTTCCTTGTCAGCTGAGACTAACACTGAATATACAAACTTTTCCTAGTAAGCCTGGTGGGTTGTTCACTAGAATTCAATTCTTTGATCAGCATCTTGTTACAGCCCTAAGAAAAAAAACTACTTCCCATATCATCTCACCCCATGCAGTAGTCCATGTTTCTATGTCAATTACAGGGACAATCTGTTCTGGTAGAGATGTTATGGCCCCTCAGAGGCTTAGGTACCACAGAGAAGCTCCAGGCAACTGCAGAACACAGGTGTTCTTTAAGATGACTATTTGTTTGTAATGATGAAAAGGAGCAGAGGGAGGAAGAAACAATGGATGAAGGCTGTCATGCGTTATTTAAGGTCAGGACTACCTTCCAAAATGAATGGCTGACGTGTCTGGAACAATGTTACATGGAGAGAGACAAGTAGGTATTGACTTTTTAGAACTGTTTAATTGAGATTTTCTCTCCCAGCCTGTATTGATAGTGAGGGTTGTTCTGACCCAGGTGCAGGACCCTGCACTTAGTCTTATTGAACCTCATGAGGTTCACCTGTGCCCACCTCTCATAGGTTGAACCATAATCATTTGACCATCCCTGGAGTTATATTACATTATCCCTGGGGATACCCCAACTCTGGGATATCTTACTTGGGTATCCACATTACTCACTAGAGCCATTCTTTTGAGTGAGGAAACTGCAGTCTCCTGAGGGCTGTACTCCACTTTGACATTGCAAGTTCCAGGTCAGAGAAGCTTCCATATCATTTGGAAAATCCCTCATGTCGTGAGAATTGTGTGGGGTTGTACCTTAACCTTTTGTTCACATATCCCTACTAAGCCTTTCATGTCTAGTTATCAGTTATTTACAGAGTTTAATTACTAGTAGAAAAATTCCTACACTCATACAGGGACAGAAAGGCTTTCTGTATTAAATGTCTTGGTCCCGACTACTGAGACAGGCAATGTCAGAATTGAGGTTTTGATATCAGAGCACCTGACACAGCATCTCACCTGGCATGGCTCATGTCACTCACATTGGCATTGTTGTGAATCTCAGAGTGATGCTGCATTAAAAGCATAGAAGTCCTGATACTATCAAAGCCTACATGGTAAGCATCACAAAATCACACTGATAACTTACGATACCTCAACATACATCCAGAAATGGTACTTTTGCATTGCATGATTAATGTTATTTGCTCAGATTTTGTAATCAGTTCACCCTTCTCTGCACCCATGGCATAAACTTTCATTCCAGCAGCTGAATTTCATACAGAGTTTTCAGAGCCAGTTGCTGTATGTCTAAATGCAGCTGGTTCCTTCATCAGCACAAAGAATTATGCCTGAACATCGAGGAGGTACCAAACTCAGACCTCTAAGACAACTACTGTGTGTCAGAGCATGAGGACATCCTCTAGAGCAATCTTTCTTCACAGCTTCATCAACATCTGCCGATGAAAGCAGAAAATTCATGTTTCAGCTACAAGATTATAAAAGGCAAGCAAGGAATTGTTTCACAGGATGTGGTACATCAGGAGAAGGACACAGGCACAAAAAAAATTCCCTGCCTCTGTGCCTTTCTTTTAATTCTAAGGTAAGTACCAGTAAGACTTAGTCATGTAATATTAGCTCAGCATTCACCTGTGAATCATCTATGAACCTAACAAATACCCCCCATCTTCAAAGGGGTGAAAAATGGTAATATTTTTTACCACATTATTCAGGGGCTTCCTAGAGATCAATCTATTAACACAGTTCACTCTGTTCAGTGGTGATTATATTTCCTCTTTAGGAAAGTTTTATTCAGCTGTTCAGGAGAGAATGTGAGAAATAATCCCAGTCCTGTCAGGCAATTAAAGCGATATTATTCCTTTCACTTTTAGGTTTTAGTCTACTGTATGAATACCTACACTAAGTCAAATATTTTTAATGGAAAAAATCAGTAAGGCACCACACAATAATGTTAAAACTTTCTACTTCCTACATCTTTTTCAGTATAAGAGCATTGTAGTCTGGCACACAAACAATATATTTCAGTATTTAAACTGAAATTTAGGAAATGAGATGCATTGGTCTTAACTTCATAAATGAATTAATAATTTAATGAGGTTATTTTAATGATAGAATTTATAAAAGGTACGGTTGAGGTTAAAATGTGATTTTTGTTCTCAGTTTCCTTGCTTTCTATGCCTTTACTTCTAGTCAGTCATTTGTAAAATTTTGAAAATTCAATTGTGAGCTGGAATTTTCCATTCTTATTTACAGCCCAGCAGAGATTCTGGGTAGGAGTGAAGATCTGAGTAAAATTGGTTTAGATGCTTATGACTTCAGACCAAAACCAAGCCTGGCTACTGAGGAGAAATCTTTCATGGGAATAATTAGAAAACAGATTAATATATTTTGTTCTAACTTGGTTTGGCTTATGATTTCTTGAGTAGGTTCCTTTAATGACTTGGTAGCTTTATGGTTATAAGCATGAAAACCTTTTTTTCATAGATGCACAGGATAATTTTCCGCAAGGATTATTTTAAAAAATTGATTTTAAGCTCTGTTTCGACAATGTGCAGAAGTATATGCAACTGGTATTTCCTCATTACATGGTCATACATCAAAAATACACATTTGTCCAATCAAAATTTTCAGTGAGAACATATCAATTATGAGAATTGTATTCTGTCAAAGGAGCTTCCTCTCACGTCCCTGAGAGTTTCCAGTTTAGGGTAGACAGGCTGTAATTAACCTCATTAAACAATAACTTATCCTAATGTCTATATCTGAATTTGTGAACCTCGGCTTTCTCTAGTCAGTAGAAAGAAACACTACTCCTAAGGCATCAGTCAGATAATCCAAAAAGAGATGTGTAAAAACACCAGTTTCTCATAATCAGTTTAAAAGGGGGTCAAGTGCTACCAGCTGATATGGCAATGTTTATATGATGTGTCTGTATTAGGTCAGATACATCTTCCAAAGATATTTTTTGTTATTTGAAAATTTATTTGAAAAACAGAGCAGCAAGGGTTCAAGTCCCTGTTTCAATAAACATTTTATGTACAAAAAGGAACAGACTGACTAACCCCAAACCAGCTGGATATGAATAATGTTTACACTGGGTAGGGAAGGATGAGGTTCAAAAAGAACATGCATGTGGAGTAGTCTTCAATGCTTCGAAGGATGGTGAACTCCCCTGCATCCCTTGGCCACAAAGCACATTGGGTTTGCATGAGAAGTGGTAGAAATTCTCCCTAATCCATGAAAGAGAGAAGAGGGAAGAATGGGATTAATATAAATAAACTCAGGTGAGGTGATATGAACATGATTTCTGAATGCTAGTGATGCATTGCAAAATTCTGGAAAATGATACAGAGATGGCTTTTCAGGCTCCGGCTTCAGGTTCCTGCTGTGCTTAGCTATTTTGAAAATGAGCCTACTTCCCCAATAGGATAAATAAAGCATGATTTCACTGAAAACATGCTACATACCCTCACTCATAAAGAAGGAAGAACTACAAAATTGATATGCCTGTCATTTTAACCTTGATAGCTGACAAGATACTAGAACAGATTGCTAAAGAATCACTAGATAAGAAACTAGAGCAAAATGCAATACTTAAAAATGTGCAGCATGGATCTATCAAAAGAAAATAATGTCAAACCTATCTAATTTCTTTCTTTGATGAATGATCTTGGTTAGAAGATAGAGGAGAAGCAGAAAATGTAAAGTATTCTCTGTTAAGCTTTTTAACTTTCTATACCAGCAAAGTAAGGAATTATAGTCACTGTGTATGGACATGTAAACTGACTGAAAAATGGCATGTAGAGTGTGATTTTTAAATCCTTTCTTTATTAAACAAGGAGGCTATTTTGGGTAGGGCACTCCTGAGATCTGCCTTGGTCAATCTTTTTACTTGTGGCTTGAATGAAGGAATGAAACACACATACAAAAGTTCTTGGCTGACAGGCTGAGAAGTGTTGAGGTTTCCTTTGGAGGAAAGGATCAGCATTCACAACCATCCTGCTAAACTGTAGCAAGTGTTTGAACCATGAGGATGAAATTCAATAAAGACAAGTGCCATGAATAGTAATGTCTGTGGAGGAAACCTGAAATGCACAAATACAAATGGGAGTATAACTGGAGGAACAGCAGTACAGTAGGAGAGGTCCAGGGTCATCATAGCTCACAAAATGCATATGAGTCAACAAGATAATGCAGTTGCACAAAAGGCAAATCTCATTCTGGTCTATATTAACAGCATGACAAAGGAAGTAATTATTTCACAAGCAGTGGTGAGACTTCAGCTGATGTACTGTCCTTAGTCTGAGAACAAGCATTAGGACAGATGTAAATAAATTGGAAAATCTCTAGGGGAAAGAAAAAAAGACAAGGCATAGAAAGCACAGCTTATGTCAAAAGGCTGGGACAATTCTATTTATGCAGTGAAAATAAAATAAAATGGAAACATAATCATGTATGAAAAGGAATTAATTAAAGAGAATCATGAGCATTTTTTCTTTCCACATCCTGTGTGTGTTGTAAGAGAAGCTGACCTATTTTAAAACAAAATATTTCAGGTAGAATTTTCAGCACAAAGCTGTAGGATAGCAATTAGGAAAAAGCCTAATTATCAGATTAGTAAGGCCCTAGAATAGATGTTTGGGTAAAATACTTGATCTCTTGTGCTGAATGGTTCTAATAAATATTGGTCAACATCTCTCAAATATGATCTAGATTTAGATTTTTGTGATACATAGAGAAGATACAAGTAAGTGATCACTCAACATTCTGTCATTCTTATGTTTCTATGAAAATATTACTTAAAATTATTACAATATGATAGGTAATAAGTCTGCATGCTTTGTTTTTCTGCCTAAAAGACAGCACGGAGAATTTGTCATAGCAGAAAGAAGGTTATTTGTAAATGCTGTAAAATCTGTAGTTTGGGATGTCAGGATAGGATTACATTTTAGAAAATGTCAGTAAAAACAGAACCAACCAAACAAAACCTCTAAGGAATAAATTGTTTTCTGAAGTAGCAATGTCACATTTTTGAAGCAAAATCTTAAATTTAAATTTTTTTTTAACAAAAAAGTGAAGACATTTGTATTAACAGAATCTTTCCTGAAACATTCAGGAGAGCTGAAAGTACGTTTTTGAAAATAACTGTTCTGAACAGTTCTATGACTAGTTATGAAGCCTTTAGTATCTCCAACCATGATCCTGTGGGGTAATGATGTTGTCCTGTTTCCAACCTTACTGCCTTTGAATTTACAGGGCTTTTTGCTCTTCTCTCTGTTCTTTTCACAAACTGTTACTTGCTTTTGCCACATACTACTCCAAATAATTCTTCCTTTAAATGACAAAAGGAAATTAAAGACGACAAGTTCCGACAAGCAGATAACAAGAAATCAGGGAACACTTCCACATTGATGTCTTTGTGAAAGCTCTCAGAAATCTGTCCTTCACTTCACAAAAATGTTCATCATTGTTGGCAGAAACAGTAGTGCTGAGGCAGGTAGCCTTGTGGTGTTATGTATTGTTTGGAGCCTGTAATACTCACTATTACAGCTGCTATCCTTATCCCTCTGTTGGCATTTCCAATATACTCCTCCTCATGCATGAGTTAGAATCTATTTTATACAGAACATGTATCTTGTTTGCAATGCATATTCTTCCTGGGTTGAATTTATCAGTTTTGAAACTGAGTCTTGGTACAAAATAGACTCTCTTACTCATTCACATGCAGATACAGGCAACTCAGAGGCTCGCTATCACACCTACACCACACCGAAACACTCTGAGCACCTTCTCTTCTCCTCTCATTCACTCACACCTCTTCCGCTGAGACTGTGACATTCTCTTAGGAGTGATATTATTACATTAAGGATTGAAAAATCAATGGTAGTTGCTAAACAAACTCAAATCTTTCTATGTTTGAGAGTAATTCAGAAACAATAGCATGGTTGAGGGTGGCAAGAAAAATGCAAGGGAAAGGACAAGAGATGCTGTGCCTTGAGTCACAGAGTAATGGAGTCAGAAGACATGAGTTATAGTCTTATTATAGTGTTAGGATAATTAGCTAGCTTGTACATCTTTCATGATCTCAATACTGTCTTTATAATTTCAAACGAATCAGTGCCCTCATCCACAGTACTTCCACAGTAAATTATTTGCAGTAGAGACCATTTTTCCAGTATCTTATCACAGTCCCTTAATGGCTCCAGGCTCATTAAGTGATCTTTTGGTGCTCCTGTAATATGAATAAATATCTTTGAATATATGAATATATTTTAATGTTCATATAAATATATGAATAAAACTTTATCCCATCAGTTACACTGGCTTCAAGTGGAGTAATGCATGAGTGACTCAATCACAAACTTACTGCTAGCTTGTCTTAACAGGCTCTTATTTGTGCCAGACCTGTGAGAAGCAGCATTATTGTTTCCGTTTTTCCTGTTTCTTGTTACACTTACATAGGTAGATACTAAGGGAAATCTGTAGGTTAATCCAAGTTGTTGAAGACAGAAAAATCATTGAGCTCTTAAAGCTGATAGTGTTTACTTCTGAACCTTCTTCTCCGGCATTGAATCTTCAATGGGAAGATGATAGCAGATGTGATTCAAAAGCATTCCCCAGATAGAAACTAAGCAGAAATATCCCAGTTCAATTTCGCTTGGACTTATGACACTGTAGGAATTGAGTTTCTTATGTGTGATTAAGACATTAATATCCTTGATTTTTTTTTTTTTGCAACAACATGCAAAAAATATATTAAAAAATGCTACTTATTTACTCATGTCTAGCATCTCATGCAGTTTCCAGATAAACACAAGTTAGCCAGTGTACATATGCTGTAAGGTAACTGAAGACACACTGTTCTGCTAAGCACATATCTTTCATCTATTCAATTTTGGCCAAGTCTTGGGTAAGTGCTGCATTGCGGTATGTTACTAGGGCTCAAAATCTATAGAAGGAAAGGATTGCTTTTAGTATTTATGTCTGCACTGCTGTTTTGGGGAAAGAGGGGAAGAAGATGTTAAATACTTTAGAGAGGGAGAGCAGTATTTGATGTGATCGATCTTTCTACTTATATTAAAAACCAAAAGCAACTTCTAACAACTGAATCAAAGCTGCTAACAACCACTGTGAAACTTCTGTCTCAGATCAACCGGACTTTTTGTCCCTAGTTCAATTGTAGTCATCCACTTGATTTAAGAAACCCAGTACATAGAACCATAAAATTGTTCTGGTTGGAAAAGACCTTCAAGGTCGTAAGTCCAAATGTTAACCCAGTACTGCTAGGTCACCACTAAATCATGTGCCTCAACACCACATCTAAATGTCTTTTAAATATCTCCAGGGATGGTGACTTATAATCCAGTGCTTTACAACTCTTTCTGTGAATAAGTATCTCCTAATATCTAATCTAAACCTCTCCTGGTGCAACCTAAGGCTGTTTTGTCCTATTACTTATTACTTGGGAGAAGAGACCAACCCCACTTCACTACAACCTCCTTTTAGGAAGTTTCTGGACCCTTTAACCAGGTTCATTGCCCTTCTTTGCATACACTCCAGCACCTAAGTACATGTCTCTCAGCATTCAGCAGAATCTTTTCATCTTTGTAATTGATGAAAAAGTTCTAGACAATGGCCATTTGTTATCATATATTTTTACACAAAGCACTGAAAGGAATTCTTCCAGAGTTGGGTTGGGTTGTTACAAGCAGCTGGTCTCTGAGGCAGACAGACTAATGTAGATAATTCCCTGATAGTTTTAATCTAACTAGCTCTTCGGACAGTAAGTGCGATAACACCAGCAGCACAGACATCAGAGCAGACAGCAGAAACACTGCCCAAGAAGTACTGAACATGCTTGTCAGGCTATTCTCTATACACTTGCACAGTGACAACAACTGGCTTGCTAAAGACATGTTTTGGTGTGTTTTTTCATGTGTGACGCCAGCAGTATGAGTATATAAATCTGAGGAACGCAACTGCTCCATGGTAACAACTGGTAGCAATCCTACCACTAGTGTCTGACTGGGGAACCTGACAAGCATTCCAAATACAGCATTATAGTTTAAAGTTTAAAACAAATACAACAAAAACCACCCTAGATCCTACCCAAGGATTCAGAGGAAGGTAATCAAGTTCAACTTTATTTCTCAGATAAGATATAGTCTAAACTGACCAACCTTGTCGAGCCCTTTATGCAAGGGTGAGCAAAATTGCCATCATCAACTGAAAAATCAACAGACATGCTTCTCTGCAAATAGTATGGCTGTACTAATGAATGAGGGTAAAAAAATTGACATGGTCAGAATACTGCTGTATCCCTCTTCTCTTCATTGCATACTGTACAGGATGGTTTAGGGACACCCAACCAGAGAAGAAGAACATGCTAGATCCATGATCAGGAGCAAAATAGCCAGGCAGTCACAAAACTGTGACCATGCTAATGAACTCTGATGCGTGTCAGAGGCTTGGGTTTGGGATCACACTTTCATGACATACTTCTTTCAAGGGTGAACTGGCTTATGCTCATGTGGAGGCAGTACTGTTGATACTGGATTTGGGAGCTCTGCAGTGTACTCTGCTGCTTGGATTAATGCTTTCTGAGGGCACTCCATCAAGCTTTACATTTTGCTCCTTCTGCCTTGCTGATAGGGTAATATCATGACTCTCCTTAACCTGAACTGGAATCAAGGCTTAGTTTCCAGTTTCAGTTAGATGTGGATATATGGGGCTGCAGTTCTCTAGAAAAATTAAAAAAACCCCCAATCAATAGCTTTCATTGACAGCAACCTATAATGGAGTATTCACAGAGATTTAAAACTCATAAGAACTGCTAAAATATTTTTTGTTTAAGGAAACTGCAGATTCAATTCACCAGTAAATTCTGGATTCCCAGTCTTGGTTTCTCTATCTAATTTTCATCAGCTTGAGATGTTACCTCTGAGTTGGCATTTCCAAGAAAGCAAACTCCTTTACTTTTTTATGAAATATTTTACAGGAAGCAAAAGAAACCTTTTATTCCTGCATCCGTGTATCAGGGGACTCAAAAAAGCACAGCAAAGACTAAACTAAATCTTGTGGTAAACAACTAACTATTTGGATATGCCATACCCTAATATATGCATTTTAACAAGCCTACACAGAAATGTTTCAACACACACATCCAATCACTACCTTTACAGTTCTCACTACAAACACACTAACAAGTTGTTCCATATGCCCAAAGATATTAAAGTACTTTTATTGCTTTTGAGTTTTATGACTCTGTCTAGAATTTAATCTGATGCTACAGGAGAGCAAGTTTATTAAAGAAGTAACATGCTAGTCTAGTGTAAGTCACTGTGTCAAAGTAGTGCTGCTCAGAGCAGGGTGATGGCAGATCCTGTCTGTCTGCCAAGCAGCTCTGTCTGCTAATGGCAGCATATGCTGATGGAGATTGTGCCAATGCTCTGACATATGAGGGTCCTGGGAAGAGGCAACTGCCATTAACATCCTGCCCATTCCCTTCCATGGATGAAGGACAAAGAGATGTGAATCTAATGACTGTTTTATCTACTGGCTAGTTTCAGCCCCCTTGAAAGAGAATTTCACCTGCCATCCCCATTCAGATATATAATATTGGCTGTGTCCCCATTACAACTAAGTGTTCTTAAAATTTATATAAGTGGCTATCAGCCTTTTCATTTACATTAGACTTATGAACTTGATTGCTTCCTGTCCCATTATTCCTTAGGGCAGTGACCCTTCACCTTTACCAGGTGATGAAAACAAAACATCTTCAGCTCTTTGTTTCACTATATAGCACAAGCAAGTTTTTAAAAGTGCAGAAAAGCTGGTGAAACTAGAATCATTGGCCAGTGTATTACCTAGGCTTTCAAGAAAATCAATATTTCTTAACTTGTCCAGTTGTTACATGAACATATGCAAGTATCAACTTTTAAAAAAAATATGTCTAATGAAGATTACAGCAAAATTTTAGTGTTATCAGGATTCGGTACCATTTTTCGCATTCTGTTTTCAAAATCCATATTTTATTCATTCAAACAAAAACAATACAGAATTTGTCTTTCATGACAGCCTCCTCAGTTGTCATAATTCTGCCACAGCTTCAGCTGTCCGTATGACATCAAAGATTGACTTCACAATTTCTAGTTTGAAAAACATCCTGCAGGAAACACCTGCCCCACACATACATCCAAGAAAATAGTTCAAGTGACCAGTCCTCTTTTCAAATAACAGACTAGGCAAAAAACCTGTTTTATTTCCCTTTGACCATTGGCTTTGAAATAAAACCTTTCTGGGAAACCTCTTCTGTAGGGCCTGTTCTAGTTTTACAATTCACTCTAGCTTACACGAATACATGACCAACACATATGCACCTTCTAACAGAGAAAATTTTGGTACATTCAGTACTAGATTAGAAGTTGTCCAATGTACCATAAAGATGACTCACAGAGCAGAAATATACTTCAGTAACTGCTCTGAACGCAGCTGGTGTGACTACTCAAAATCAATCAGCAGCCAGCAACGGAGAGGTGGCAGAAAAAGTGGGATAAGAACTCATATGGCTAAGTTGTATCCTCCTGCCAGGACAATTTGAGTTTTTTGAACTTAAAGCCACATCAGATATTCTATATGAGCTGCAGTCAAAGAAACACAGAAACTCATACTAGTGTCACTGCTGCCTGTGTCCACTGTGGTCTCTCTGAAATCTGGCTTCACCAGGTCTCATCTTGTGCACAAATGGGATTCAGAACAAAATATCACAGAGCAGCTGGGCAAAGCATCAGTGGTGTCAACAAACAATGAGTCAAATGTCAAAGGACAGCATGCTCTCTTGGGAGAAAAAGGCAATGCTCTACAGGAATGTGAGAAGAAATTCAAATATGCTGCCTTTCTGGTCTACCAGAGAAGTAAAATATTCACTTTTGTGCAGCACAGTAGATATCAAATTCAGGTGGTGAAAGGAAAGGCAGGTGTGTGCATGGATCTCCTCTTTAACACAGCTGAATGTATTTCATAAATGGGTAGGAAAAGCTTCTGGAAAAACCTGTCTTGATTTGGCCTCTTTCAGCTCATCTTTCTCTGGCAGTTGTGTACAATAGGTCAGTAGGGATGGGAATCGAGGGAGAATAATGGACTGTAAAAGTTTCTTTTGGGAAAGGAGAGGAAATGAGTAGGCAGGATTAATTACCTTGAATGGAGGTTAAAGGAAGGCTGGGGTAAGCATTCTGGAGAAGCCAAAAAGTGAGTGAAGAGGGAGATTGGAGCACAAGTGTGGCTAGGAAAGTTAATGGTACAGGCACCAACTACTAGAGAAAAAAGGGTAAGCAAATATAAAATGTTTGAGATTATTTCAAGACAGTATACATATTTGGCCCTTCTTTATGTCTTGCACAGCTGTGACATGCGCATCTTAAGCCAGGTTTTCTGGAAGAATAGGGCTTATTTAATTACTCTTCCTTTGATTGTTTATCTGTCCACACTGACATTTTTTGAACCTTTTGTCAAATTTCTGCTTTAGTTGAGAGAAAGGGCAAAGTCCCCAAAATAATCACTATGAAGGTGTATGAGAGCTGATTTTTCAGGAGACACAGAAATCTTTGTAGTGACCTGGAGAACTCCAGGCTGACTTCACACACAATTAGACCTCAGAGAAACTGTACTGGATGCAACTCAGCAAGCAAAGCTTGAACCAATGCTTGTAATCAGTCTCATCCAGCTTATTCAGTTCCATTGCTCTTGGTATTATTTGTTTCCTAGTGGGATAGATTTCCCAAAGTAATTTATGTTATCAGGATTTGTTTTTTCCTCCTATTACCTTCCCATTCTTTTCCTCCACACAGTAGGTCCCTTTTGTTTGACAAGAAATGATTGTAATTAATCATTTTGTGCTGCTTTTGAATTTTGCGGCTCTGATTAATTTGGGGAACTCAAATGCTTACTATAGGGTTGAGCTGAAGTGATAGTGAGCCGTGAATACAGGCTCTATTGTCTGTAACAGCACAAAATACTTGTGCATAGTGGTTTGGAAATTTAAGTGTTTCTTTTGTCTATAATATGCTATGCTTGCTTAAACCTTTGAAAACAATGTTCCTATTATGTGTAATGAGAGGTTACCCAAAAGTTAAGAAGATGATTATTCAGGCATTGTAGCACATTATAAGCCAGAGGCTATTCTATCAGATACTTGAGGTTTTTTGAAGATTGCCATTATTACTGTTATTACTACTTATAAATAAATCTAATGATTGTATCATGTTCTAAGTATGATTTCATAACTATAATACTGGGTCCTCTGACTTCCTAATAAGGTCATGCTGTTGCAGTCCAGTTGTTACATGTTTTTCCCTTTGTATAGACCCACTAGTATAACATTAACACATGACTTCATATGAGTCACCTAACTCATCTACTGATAAAAGACGACCATCAAAACAAGAGATGCGAGTACTAGTAGGAGTAAGAATTATCAATATGTAGGTTTTTTGCACCTTGATTCAAGTACGCACATCTAATTACATCTGTTACCTGAGTGTGCAAACATGTACATACAACTACGCAAACACGCATGTAGGGAAATAACTACAGATATAAACGTATTTCTCAGAAAGGAGTGTCCCAGTGTCCCACTGCTCCCAGCTGTACAGGTGAGAAAAAAAGGGAAGGTTTTCCTTGGTAAACCTCTACCTCTTTGGGCTCTGATTTCTGTGGGGAAGAAGCCTTGCTTAGAAATGTCTGTCTTTGTGCAGGTTCTTCTGGTGCATAACTGGAACTTCTAGGGATTAGTGGAGTAAAAATACTAATGAATAATGAACCATGGAAAACAAGCAAGACAGATTTGAGAAATCTCCCCAGGTTCCCCCTAAGGAGTCTTGCACACCTTTGGCAGCCTGTAAAATCTTTACTCTTCAGAATACATGTAGATTATAGCTTTAGCTGCCGTAATGAACATTAACTTTATTGTTTATTTCAGTTAAAACATAAAAAGTATCACTTGACATTTTTCTTCTGGGAAAATGTTGCTCACTCAGGTGAGCAGCTGAGGTGAAGGTAAAGGTGTTAGGCTGCCTAGGGAACTAAGGGAACTATGGCATGGCTCTGAGTCCAATATAAAAAAAAAAAACTGCTGGGATTTTGCAATCCTGTCAGTTTATGGTGCTTTCCTGACAGAAAATCATCAGGCTGGGAGTTTGTTTGGAGACCATGGGGCAGAACTTCTGAAAAGTAAAAGGCATCTCTGTCTCTGAAGTCTCATTTTCTTATATCCTCTTTGAAATTATATTTCAGTCTGCAAGGAAGTAACTTAAAAATCCCAGATAGATAGTAAGTGACCAGAATTACAAATACTTGTTCCTTCTTTAAAGCCATTAAGCACGAAATCACAGAATGAGACATTTTCTGAACATCTAAAATATTGTTTATTTGCTTTAAATAATCTGCTGAACACTTGGTATATGCAGAACTGGCTACATTAGGAAGTATCTGGAGTGATTTTGTTGCTTTCAAGTTCATTACTGGGCTTTACTGCAGTAACAAGAACAGGTTGATGAGGAATTTGCAGAGCTGTTATTGCACAATATTAGTATAATATTATTAAATGAATACATTTATAAATAAATAAAGTGCTTTAAAGAAAGAGTAACAGCAAAAAGGAGTGTTGTACAGGGCATAATAGGATAATGTAGATTGGAAGAAAAGAGGTCATCTGGTCCAACTTGTAGCTCAAAATGAGATTAGTATTTTTGATCATCTTAGGATTGAAACATGAAACATGTTTAGAGTTGCAAAGCATGTCTGTAGTGATGGTACAGAAAAAGACAGGGTCGAGATGACAATGCCATTGCTCCCTTTGTGCATGTGGTCTTGAAGTCATCCTGCATGATTGATCAATATACTTCTAGGCAAATTAGACCTTTGTCAGATGTAAGAACCATAACGGACTGGGTATTTTTTAATTAAACATTTTTGCTCTTAAAAATTCCACTTTTTAAGCTGTTTCAGGACTAGGATAGAATTTCTAGAAGTCTGTTTGGATCATCTAGTCCACTTCATCAGCACTAGGGGATAAGAGGAACAAAGAACAATTATGACTTCTTGACTGAAGTAATTGAAATAAGAAGACAGAGAGAATGTTCAAGGAACAAGATCTGTTGAGTAACAGTATTCTGACCTCTTGTTAGTCAAAGGAAATTTTGACATTGAATTCTCTAGGACTTTACTTCTCCCTCCATTTTATTTGAATAAATACTCATTTCATCCTTCATAAGATTTTAAATTAAATAGTGAATTTGGCAAGAATGCATAAGGTGCAAAATATAGACTTGTCCATTCTGTAATGATGTTATTTGCTTGTCCAAGCAGCAGAGCTATTTTAAAAATACATTTTTCCATCTGTGAAGAGAATATTAGGGATCTCTAAAAATATGCAATGACTGTTCATATTTGCTGGTTCAGTGGTGTTACTTCAGTCCTAGTATCACTAAATGTTTGGCCAGGATTCATCTAAAGATAATTTTATGGGTGTCCTCTGTTTAATGTGCATATAAGATGACAATATTTAGGCTATTTAAAATATTTTAATGTCTCAATCTTGCTAAAATATATGCCTCCAAATTAATTTTAGTGATTTTGACTATTGTTTTAACAAAGCATCTTTAATTGTGACTAGGGTGGAATGAAGCAACATAGCTAATAATGTCAGTTTCTATTATCCAACAGAGCAAGCTGAAAACCTGTTCAGTCACTTCCTGGGTAGCCCTATGCAAGTCCCTTCCCTGCTCAACATTCTCTGCAAAGATTGTGGTATTGCTTTGCATGGTGTCCCTGGACTTCTTTTTTTGGAGACAGAAAGATACAGACCTCTCAATTCAAAGCACTAGAGCTCTGAATTGGTCTTTGGAAATGTGCCCCTTTCTCCTCTCCTTGGACTACAGCAGCAATTTAGCATGATTACACTCTTAATTCAGGAACCTCGCTTAGTTGTCCAAAGGAAAGTGAACCATTGAGACTATCCAGTGAATGGCTCCAAAAGATGATGGTGATTTTTGTTTTTCTTTGCAAAGGTGACAAAAGACAGTTCTCCTGAAGTGGAATTGTGTAATCTTTGCAATTAATGAAAATTCAGCTTTTTTTTTGGAAAGGTCAAGGAACAGAAACGTTGTTACAAAGTCTTTATTGCTTGCTATAGCAGTGTGAGAATTAAAGACGTTGACAGGGAAAGCAGCATGTAGAATTTTGATAAGCATTGTCAAACAGCTTATATTGAAACAGTACAAACTAATAAAGAAAAAGACATTTGCTGATTTCTGGTTGTCAAAAAAAAGCCCAGAAAAAAAATCCCCACAGAGATTATTTTCAATATTGCTCTAAGATGTACTCAAACAAAATATTGCACTGAAGTGCTGCAAAAAGACAACCTCAGAAAGGTCATTTCATACGGAATAAACCATTTTATTATCACAAATGAGGTCTTGGGCTTGCAACTCCTCAGTTTGACTTCCCAAACAAGTATAAACTTCTTTCCATGAAGAAAAGGAAACCAACCAAACAAAAATGAGATCTGTTGTGAGGCAAGACCTAGGTAACTTTAACTAATGGATACTCCTTGTCATAACATGAGATTGGGAAGTCAGAAGGGAAGGGAGAAGCATGAAAGCAACAGTACATTACTGATCAGCTAGTTTAGTTTATGATAAACAACAGAGGATAACTGGTATGGGATTTAAGAGTAGGAATATAAGCTTAGCAAATGAGCTAAGAGAGACCAGATGAAGATCAGATGCAATATGGGTCAGTAAGAAAGAAGAGGGATATATGATCTCAATATAAAAAGTGGACAACTAAGATTTGATTCTTCTATACCCAGATCTGAGACTGTACAATCTTTTGGTAAATTCCAATTTATTTCATGAAGAAGGAAACCGGTTTTATAAATGGCAGTTTCGCTGCTGTATATTTACATATTGAGTGGTTTTGCCATTTTCTGAGTTCTCTGAGGTTTCTGGTTTCTGTCTTGCCTCTGACATATAAATGCTCCAAAGCAGATGATCCTGAGCTCAGCTCTGCCATTTAGAATCAATCCTCAAGGAGAATCCTTTTGGCTCGCACTGCTTAGCTGCTGTTGAAGCACTGGCAAGCTAGCCAGTGCTTTAGGCAGTAGTTCCTCAACTTTTATTGCAAAAGAGGACCTTTGTTTGTTCCCTTTTTTCAAGAGCCCATCCATAGACTGGGTTAAACTGATCATGAAACTACATCCCAAAAGTGAAAAATCTATTATAAAGATTAGCTAGTGAGCTCCTGAGAAATTTGTACTTAAAGAAGTCAGATTCTTAAGCTCTAATGAACTCCCATGGATTTTGATGAGAATTTAATCAAACATGCATCTTGAATCTCTTAGTCAAATTTATTATACCATTTATCTTTCCTACAAGTCCAGTTCAGATAGATACTTTTTATTAAGGAAAATTGGCTTCAATATATCAGTAAAACAGATTAAAAATTTCAGTGATTAAGTTATTTACAGCTCATACAAATAATTCTAAAAGAGAGACTAGGATATTTCTAACCTGTGGGGCATGGGGTGCATACTTAGTGCAGATGTAACAGTATTATTCCTCCTTGTGGATCTTCAGGCAGCTACGAATAATATATCAAGTAGTCAAAGGCAACCTTAAATATGTCAGACTGTCCTTTGCAATAGCTGCAATGTAATAGAGCAGAAAGATAGAAATAAGCCAGGCTTTCTGTGTTAATATCTTTGCTTTGGACTGGCATTTTTCATCACCTTTAGCACAGAATTAGCACACAATCTGAGGGTATAGCACTTACACCTTCATTCCTGGAATGTCATTAAGAAATAGAGACATAAATTATTCTTTTTTCACCTTACAGACTGAAGAGTCATTGAAAAATATAAGCTGATAACAGAGAAGTCCAGTTGTGAGAACTCTGTTTTGGCTTAATTACAGATTCAGGACACATACATAACATAATTTGAAAATAATTGCAACTGAACAAATACTCCAAGTAGCTCATGGATTTCTGAATAAGGTAAGAGTAGAGAGCTGTTATGAGCTATATTCCTCCAGGTTTGGTCTTGGAAACAGGCTTCCTGAGTATATTCAGCAGAGCATATTCTCTCATCTTGGTATAAGAATTAGGTATGAAATCTGTCTAAGACTGTAAATTGGAAGCTATTATCAATGAACCAGATCATCATATAAGGGCAAATTTTGTGACCAGAAAAATGTACAGTGCAAAGACCTTGAATTAGAGATTCATCAAATAACTTGTTCTGTAGCAAAACAAAAAAAAATAGATACTCTTAGGATCCCTGTTGCTCTTGAGTCAACTATGAATTATTAGGATAGAGAGGCCATGAAAAGAGATAATAGAATCATTGGAAGTATCAAATTATGGGGTTTTTTTTTCCACTACAAGTAAGATTTTAGGAACACTACATAAACTTTAGGAAGGCCAGATGTAGCACCATGTGGGTATATCAGATATCAAACAGAGATTTTAAAAGTCTCTTTGAATGACTGAGGAAATAATATTATGAGCGGAAATATATTATGAGCGGAACTTGGCTTGTTTAACCTTATTGAAGGGAACTGAATTACTTCATGTAAGTACATTTTGGCGTAACGAGCAAACATTTAACAGTAGCAATAGAGTAGAAATATTTATGTTAGAAGATAATTCTGGCAGAAAATCATATAGACGAACTCATCATGAATATGTTTACTCCGAAAATTAACTGGCATCTCAAGTGTTGAAATAGCTTCCCAAATAAGACAGATAATGTAAGAATATTTCACTATTCCAACATGAAGCTTTGTAAGTTTATAGGGAAAAATGACAGCAGTGGGATGAGCCTGGAATGAAAAATTTAAATCTGTAAGAAGAAGTTATGGATTTTTAATCTACTGATATTCTCCGATATGGAGGCAGAAGGATATGAAAGGATGTATAACTGCTACCTGTTGTGATATATTTATATACAATAAATCAAAATGACTGTTGCTTTCCTCCCAGGGCCAGGAATATCTTTTCTGTCTTCTGAGTAACTTGACTGCCATTACTTTTTCCATTCTTCCTTTAGAAGGAAGATGAGTGGCATAGCTGAAGACATTGAGTGAATAGTCTTTCCATTTCTAGTGCTAATAAGCATCTCATGACAATGATCAGTGAGATTTGCTCACAGTAACCCAGTCACTCAGTGAATTTTCCCACAATTAGACTTGTCTTGAGGTTTTTTGCATTTATTTCAACATGGCCCTGGTTTGCCCTCGCAAATTATCTACTCTTGCAGGAGTCTAAAATGTTGGAGATAACAACATAAGAGGTAAACCAAAATTTTCTCGGTAAGTTGGCTATTATAGCACCAGTGGATGCTTAGTGAACATGCCATGAAATGTTTCGCTAGCTATATTTCAGAGTTTTCTGAGGAAGGATTTTTATTCCATAGTAGGTCTAAATAGTTAAATCCTCCATGCCTTTAAATCAACAATGTCCTAGTTTTCGCAGGATATTTTTCAGCTTTGGCATACAGTTTTTTGAATCATTTGATCTTTTTTTATAAAGGGCTGATGGCTTTGAAGATAAGAGGGGTGAGAAGGACTTGGAGTAGATGTTTGAAAAGCGCCATTGGACTAAAGATTGCAGGCAGGATGGTTAGTGCTGATGATCTATGACTCATACTAATCTTTTGTTCCTGCATCATTTAAGTCAGTCAGTCTTCAGGCCACCCACGTCTCTTTGCTTAGTATGAGTTAGTAGAAGTCAATAATTAATTTAAAGGAGATCAGTTAAGGAAAAATAGTGACACAAATTACCCCTGTATGCCTGTGGCGCAGGTGTAAAACTTGTACTGTATTATTTTTTCTATTTGTCCAAAGACATGCTGTATACAAGAGGTTTGATTATAAACATATTAAGTCAGTAGCTGATGTTGTACATAATAAAAAGCGATCAAGTGTGACGGCAGCATATCTTGTACATTATCGTAATAATTTCTAGACACGCTGGCTAGAGAGAAATGTCTTGAATTGAAAGGCTGTCATCTCTGAGAAAAGACCTGTAAGAATGTTTAAGTGTGATTTTGAAACTGGTGCTTCTGCATAGACTGCAGAATGTGCTCTTCAGCAACAGGATGGTGAATCTATACCAGTATACACAAACCAGCAGCTATTGTAACTCTGATTTTTTTCTTCAGTCTTTTATGATGAACAGAAACAAATGTGCTTGAATATGTACCTAAAAGATTACTTGTTGCTTAATATGTTGTATAACGTTTTAAATGGTAAAAATTTAGAACATGACAAAGTAAAAAATGTTTTTATTATCATAAACTTACAGTTTTTTATTTCACCTGCCTAGGACCTTTTACCCCATGAACCTCAAGGTGCTGAAGGAAAGGTAGGAATGTAACATTATCCCGATACTCACTATAAAATGTTTCACTATTATTGCATGTTGAATGTCTGTGACTGAAAGAAGTCTAATGGAAGAGAAACATTGACCACTTGTCATTCCAAACACATGCCAGGTATGGAAAAGCCAGAGAGCAGTAAGGATGGCACATTATCCAGCTCCAGCCTTTGCTTACAGCTGGTTTTTTAATTTCATTCAGTCTTTCATTGTGAAAGACAGCTGAAGTATACTATACTGTAGTCTTTTCATTGTGAATGAACCAGTTTTTGAGCACTGCTGTCCCAAGTTCTTTTCTCTATTATGTCTCTGCAGTGTGATCCAATAAAGTCTTGCCAGGAATAAATTCAAACAGTAAAGGTTTAACAGATTCTGATCTCATTTGTATGCAGGGAGGTCTATGGGGTCAATCAGTTCTTAGTTCGTTTGAAGTCAACTCCAGGAGGAGATGCATATGGCTTTTATACTGTTGACATCAGTGAAGTTAGTCTGTGTTTACACTCATGCCAATAAGATAAAATTGGTTTTAGTATTCCAGAAGTTAAAATCCACAGACATCCTAAATATAATTTCTATACAAGCCCCACAGGATGGATTTCAAGAAATGACAAGCTATCACACAGGATAACTCTCTAAATAGCCAGTTTATGCCATAGCAGGGCTTATGTTCTCGGTGAGTGGGCTACCATAAGTTCTGTTAACTGATTTAGGAACAGTATAGGGAACAGATAATAAATCACAGAGCCCTATTTCTCTCTCCATTCTCTTCTGTACAGTGCTGCTGGACAATAACATAAGAAATTAACATAGACCTTTAACTGGTTCATGTGAGTTGGAGAGTTGTCATCAAATATATTAATCCAGAAAGACTGTCAGCTAGAATATGTGCATGAATGAGGGAGAAGATTGCAGGCAGACTGACCAGAAGTTCATAGAGATGAATTTTTATCTATGACAGTGCTACAAGGTTACTGTATAATACAGGTCATATATTAGATCACCTCATCCAACTTGATTTCAAGCTAAGCATCTTGCCTAAACTCGTTACCTGGGTTTCTCTATAGCCTACACAGAAAAGCAGTATCTCTAATAGTGAATTATCTTACCTAGAAGAGGCATCCAAGATGTAATGAATGTGTGAGAGCTGCCTTCGTCCACTGTGTATTTTCAAAAACTTACTCATATTACTTAGACTGAACTCATAAATGTAAGATGTATGAATTAAAGGAAGGGTATCTCAACCTTAATTACATCTTTTTACATCTTAGCATATGGTTTTTATTTCATTTGTTCAGCTAGACACTAGAGATATTTTTTATTCTTTTGTGGAAGAGATGAACATTTATGGCTGACAGTATGTGCTGCTATAACTGAAGCTGATGAGGACTGTTTGACCATTTAAATTTGCATATAAAGCTGATTCTATGGGGGAAAAAAAGATAAATATTTCTAGGTTCTTAGCATGATTAATTTAGATTACCCCCCAAATTAGGAGATGGTTTTCTTACTTTAAAGTCACCAATTCTACTTCTGTTAATGGATAACCAACCAGTTTTTCTGTATTGGAGGCTGAGCTGAACTTAACAGGAGACAAACATCAGAAGCATCCTGTTGTGACTGGCTGTGTGGGTCCATGTATCCTTGGCATATGCTCTCTCAGAAGAGGGTGCTTCTAGGACTCAAAAAAGGGTACTGCTGGGCCTTCAGTGTAGCCACCATGGATGCAAAGAAGATTAAACAGTTGTATACTTTGCCTGGCCTCTTGGAGGATCTTTCTATTGTGGTGTTGCTGCATGTTGAAATACAGCAATTGCTGATTGATATGGTGTTGCACTAGTGATGGTATGGCACTAAGGAAGGAAGGAAGGAGGGGGAAGAGACAGGGTGGAAGATAGGGACAGAAGGTGATGGGCGTGGCAGGTGCGGCCCCCTCAACAGACAAAGGGCGTGCTGGAGCAGTTTGACACCTTGGCCATTCAGCTGCACCTCCCAGTGCTTAACTGGAGCCTCAGGTTCTGGACCCCTAAGTAAACAGGCTTGGGGTTTAGCTTGCCCGTGTTTTGTCTGGGCTTGTCCCCTCAACCAATCAGAATGACCACAGTGCACCCTTGACTGAGGTATAAATGGGGTCCTGACTAAGAGCCAGAGGAGTTCGTTCTTCACAGAGTAGCAGGCCTGGCAGTCAGGCCCTCCCCTTGGACATGCCATCCAAGAACACTTCCATGGATCGAGTGAGTCTTCATGGTTTGAGTGAGCCTTGCCCCCCCCCCCCACCTTGGCTGAGTGGTATCTTGGACACTCTGGTTTGTGAGATTTCCCCTTGATGAGTGTGCACCCATTTTTGGTTCATCTTTCCTTAAGGTTTAGGAATTAGTTGTGTAGTAGTTAATTCCCAACAGACATCCAAACCTGTAGTTCATCAGAAGAGGTGGGGAACTTTGTTTGCAATAATCCCCCATTTTGGGTAGTGTCTGTTTGCTCTGTGGCTGCCTCCATGACAAGGGGGAAAGAGAGACAAATTAACTTTATTTGAATAGTATAACTGAAGTTTCACTCCAGAAAATCCAGGAGATTTCTGGTTTTGACCTCTGTAGATCTGAGGCTTCAGCAGTTATGCCTGAGCATTTAGTCACTATAAATACTTTGTCTAAGTACCTTAAACATAAGACTGTTCAGAGACCTTATTTTGGTCTTGAAATGCTCTCCTTTCCTAAGTAAGCGAACAGATTGTTTCTGACCAATTCACATATGGAAAAAATACGAAAAATAAATGTCAAATACACTGGCTCAGGTTTTCACATCTCTGTTTCTTCATGTTTAGTGTGTACTTGCTTTGTTTTCTTTCCACATGCAAGGTGATACTATCTAGGGGAGATATTTATATGCTTCTGTCAGTTGCAACCACAGAGTATGTCTTTATGAATATATGTGCCCTACCTCTGCATGGCATAGAGTAGTTTATTACCATTAGTTAAAGATGACAGAGCGAGACACAGAAAGGTTAAATGTTTCCTTCAGAGGGATTATGAACACTGGAGAAATGTTTTCCAAGTACTTCAGTCAGTGCAATATCTCCCTCTTCTCATTGTATTCCACTGGTCTAGTTTAGGGACTCATCCCTGCTCAGTTTTGACCTAAGTTTACAGGCACAAGTGACAGAAGGTGATAGATGTTGGATAATTCATAGTGGTGCCTGACAAACTAGGAGATTGGAGCACAGGTACTTTAAAAGGCATATTTAAGAGACACAATTTTTCCAGGTTTGGACTGAAAATATACCAGTACTCTTAAACACTGATCTTGGGAAAATAAAGTACAAGCTGTCATAATGCCCATATGAAATTGTCAGCTGTTTCGCTTCTTGAGGTCTCTTTCAGCCACATGTTTCTATGAATCTGCAGGTGGGTCTGCACTGCTGTGTTGGATCTGTCCTGTAGTTCCTCTGCCCGTGTTTTGAGAGGACTGAAATTAAGCTCACACTTCTCAATGAACCATTTAACTGCATTATCATATTCATCTCATATGAAAAACTTAGTCTCTGCCTGTGGCAGTAAGAATGAAATGACTGTGCCTGCAAAGGAAACCAAGGATGCAAATCACTCTTACATAGGGAATTGTATCTCTGAATTTCCTCCCTTTGTCTGTTTACATTCTCAGTGGATATTCACTGCCTTTTACTTTAGGTTTTCTTTTTTTTTTTTTCCCCCTTCCCTGTAGTCTGAATTAAGGACAGTCTGTTACAAAGATTTGGTGAGTTTCTGCTTGGCTTTTTTTGTTAACATATGTTGCCTGTGGCATTACCCATTGCAGGCACAGATGAAGGCTAATACATCATTATCAGCATATTGAATGAAGAGGCCGTCTTGTGGAATTGTCTAAGTGACACGCCTGCTTATTTGCATCGTAATAAGGCCTCATGACAAAAAACCCTCCAGGTCACTTTCTCTGAATCTTTGTGGAATGTTAATATGGCTGTAATGAATTGCAACTTGCACACAGTACAAACGCACTTGTCTGCAAATCATTCAATTACTTCAGTAACCTGCAGAAGCCAAATCTCATCTCTATCCCTTCAGAGGCTTTCAGTGGCTTCACTGATCCTTGAATCACACAGATATATACAATTGGATAATTGAGTGCTGGAATTTGAAGACTATGTTCATACAAAATTTTGGAATCAATAACAATAAAATTAGGATTTTTCCAGCATTAAGATGCTGGAAATAATATGACACTGATAAATGCAGAATCGGGATTAAACTGTCTTAATTTCAGGTACATAGATTGTCCATGGACACATCTGAGGGAGTTGTCTGGACTCCCTTTCTTGTCAACTAAAGGAGCAATGCTTTTCCCACCTTCTCATGATAGCTAAAATAGGTCCAACAAATTACACTTTAGAAGTGTCTATTTGCGTCCACTGATTTTAAAGGAGTCCAGAAACTGCACTGATTTAGATATATGCACTGAAAACATTTGGAGTGAGGTGGAATGAATCCCACTTCAGCAGCTTTTGAAAGTCACAGTGAGACTGACACCAAAATTTTTGCTCTTCTGCTGTACATTACCCAGACCTTTCACTCTCTAAAATGGGTGGGACTCATTTCACCAAACTTTACACAATCCTGATGCGGACATCTGTGTATAAATGAATCAATCTAGGTTCCAGTTAACATCTGTGGAAACAATTAGATGCTTACACTACAGACATTTGTATGCATCAGATGAATTACTCCCGATGAGTCTTTATTTGCCTGTCCTGTCTCTTGAGGTTAGGCATCCAGGAGAACAGAAAGCTAATGGACATATATTTGCAGCTTTCTACAACTTAAACAAGGTTCACAGAGACAATGGAGCCATGCACTAAGGTGCATGATGAAAGGATCAGGAGGCAGTTGTCAAAAGGGACAGCAAGTTGAATCCTGGTTCTAAATAGGGAAAAAGAAGTCTTCAGATGGGACATGTATTCTAGTCTGTGAGGTAAAACACTCTGTCACTGGTGGTCAGATGCCGAAACATTGCCCAGAAAGTCTAGGAAATCTATCAAAGCTCTGCTTTGACTAGGAAGTGGGACTACCAACCTGACTTATTCTATGACTATGAGATATAAAGCATTATGAAAAGGGAGGAAATAGGGAAGATGTTTCAGTATCTGATACAACTCCATTGGAATACTCCACTGGTACCTTCCAGCTCTTGAAGGAAGCTTCGACCTATCACTGGGCTGAACTGGAACCTGTCTGATTAACTGGTGCAAAAAAGCTAAAAATCCTCTCTTTGCTGTCAATGAATACAGTAATTACTTCTCAGCAAGGACTCTCTTTTTCTAGAGCATATTTCTAAAGCATGTTAGATGGATGCACTTTGGATGCACTCTCAATCTTCCTAAAATAAATAAAGCTGATCACAGAGTCTGAATTCTCCCTGGAAAAATGCAGACTCCAGGAGGAGGCAATTGTGTTGTGCCTCAGTGTGTTACTGTAGTATGAATGATACACTGTACTACTGCTGCCTTAATTGGCTTATGGTTGATAATATGAAAATGAGATGCTTTAAAGTGCATTTATTTCCAGTCCATCCAGTACTTGTTAGATTTATTTTCTGTTTACACTCTGCAATTGAAACTTGAGATGTTTCCTGCTGGCTGCTGCCCTGGGCAGACCCTCTGAGTACAGAGGGTTATACAAAATGTAAGCTGTGTCATAAGGTTGACCTTTGTTTTAAGGGCAACATGAGGGTCAAAGAAGCATGAGCTACTTACAGCACTGATAGCTGCCAGCAAGGCAAGGAGAGGGTTTTATTTTTATGAATTCCAGGGTCTGCTATTCATCAGTGGCCTAGCAGACATGGAGCTCTCCTTTATCATCTGTTCCTGGATGTTGCAGAGGAAGTAAAAATGCAGATTGGATTTACTTGTTGCAGAAAAACTGATTTGTTTATCAGGAGATGTGAGAAATGGGCACTGCAATTTTTGCTCTTCATCTAAACATGCTGGTGTGCAATGGAGTTAACCAACAAAATTTCAGACTGCCTTTTCAATCTCTTGCTAAATATGTATGAACTTTTAAGGGTTACATCTTAAAGATGAGCCAGATGGGAAGAAGCCCAGGCTGGCCGAGCAGTGAGCTTTGTCTGTAACTCAGGAAAAAAAAGATAGTTTATGACCTTTAGAAGAACAGACAGGCAACTCAGGTGAACTTACAAGGATGTCATGAGGTCATGCAGGGAGAAAATAAGAAGAGCCAAAGCCCAGCTAGAACTTAATCCGGTTACTGCTGTACAAGATAATAAAAAGTGTTTCTATATGTAATCATTAGAAACTAAATAAGGACTAAGGAGAATCTCTAACCTTTAATGGGTGTGGGGAGAAGCATAATAACAAAGGATGTGTCAAGAGTTAGGCCTGGTCCAGCCTCTAGACAGATGCTCTGTATTAACCCCTCTCCAATCCCAAAGGGGAAGAGAATGGCACTAAGGAAGACTGACTTATGGATAGGAAAAGAAAACTAAAACAGCTTTAATGAAAACACTAATAAGATGAAATACATACAAATATATAGAAAACAGTATCAAACCCTAGTCCCTTCCTGATGGCAATAACGTCACCACCACCACCAATGTCATGAAGCAGGCACTGGGAAGTCCCAGACTGGACTGAGCAGCAGATGACAGTTGGATTCAGGAGCTGGATTCAGGAACACAAATCAGAATGGACAGAGTCCTCCTCAAATGCTGGACATTGAGGAAGAGAAAGAAGCTCGATCTTTGTGATTCCTCAGCTTTGTACTGAATATGTTGTACATTGAATGGAATCCCTTGTTGGTCAGTTTAGGATCACCTGTCCTGTCCTCTACCCCCCGCAGGTGTGACCTCTTCCTTTCTGTACATCAATGTGGTACACAAGATGTAGCAATGACCTTGGTCTGCACAGGAACAAGTATAGGCAAGAGCCTTTCTTCACACACCAATCCTTGGAAGTAACTAAATATGAAGCAATATCACTGCTAGAAGCAGACACTGTCTGCAAAAATATACTGTTAATATCAGAAAGTGCAGTTACTTAGAAAAGACTTGCCTAAAGAGTAAAATCACTGAACATAATTAGTTCTGTCCTCGATCAAACCAGAACAGATGAAAAAAGGGTGAGGTACTGAGGGCTGCCTTTGTCTCAGTCTTTTACAGTAAGACCAGTTGTTCTCCAGATACTCAGCCCCCTGAGCTGGACAACAGAGATAAGGAGCAGAATAAAGCCCCTATAATCTGAGAGGAAATGGTTAGTGACCTGCTACACCACTTAGACACACACGTTTATGGGGCTAGATGGGATCCACCTGAAGTACTGAAGGAGTTAGTGGAAGTGCTCATCAAGCTGCTTTCCATGGTTTATTGGCAGTCCTGGCTAATCAGCAAGGTCTCAGTTGACTGGAGGTTAACAAATGTGACTTCCATCTACAAGAAGGGCCAGAAGGAGGATCCAGGGAACTACAGGTCTGTCCTTTATGTCAGGGAAAGTTATGGAGCAGATCATCTTTATTGCCATGGTGAGGTACATGCAGGGCAACCAGGTGATTAGGCACAGTCAGCATGGGTTTATGAAATCTAGGTTCTGCTTGAGTAACATGATCTCCTCCTATGACAAGAAGACCTGTTTAGTGGATGAGGGGAAGACTGTAGATATTGTCTGCCTAGACTTTAATAAAATTTTCACACTGTTTCCCACAACATTCTTGTGGAGAAACTGGTTTATCATGGCTTGAATTGCTGGATAAAAAAACTGCCACATGACTGAGCCCAAAAAGCTGTGGTGAATGGAGTTAAATTCTGTTGGCAATTGGTCATGAGTGACATTCCCCAGGGCTCAGTATCGGGCCCAGTTGTCTTTAATATCTTTATCAAAGATCTGGATGAGGGAATTGAGGCACCCTCAGTAAGTTTGCAGACAACACTAAGTTGGGCAGGTGTGTTGATCTGCTTAAGGGTAAGGAGGCTCTAGAAAGGGATCTGGACAGTGGTATGAGGCTAATTGTATGAGCTTCAACAAGGCTGAGTGCCAGGTCCTACAGCTAAGTCACAACAACCCCAGGCAATGCTACAGGCTTGAGGATGAGTGGCTGGAAAGTTGCCAGGTGGAAAAGGACCTGGGAGTGTTGGTTGATATATGCCTGAATGTGCGCCAGTGTGCCCAGGTGGCCAAGAAGGCCAACACCATTCTGGCTTGTATCAGAAATTATGTGACCAGCAGATTATGGAAGTGATTGTCCTTTGTACTCGGCACTGGTGAGGCCACACCTTGAATACTGGGTTCAGTTTGGGGCCCCTCACTACAAGAATGTGCTGGCACGTGTCCAGAGAAGGGCAACAAAGCTGGTGAAGGGTCTAGAAAACAAGTGTTAAGAGGAGTGGCTGACCAAAGTGGGGTTGTTCAATCTGGAAAAAAGAAGGCTTGTCACTCTCTACAACTACCTGAAAGGAGGTTGTAGCAAGGTGGATGCCAGTGTCTTCTCCCAAGTTACAAGTGATAGGATGAGAAGGAATGGCCTCAAGTACTACCGGGGGATGTTTAGATTGGATATTAGGAAATATTTCTTCACCAAAAGGGTTGTCAAGCATTAGTACAGTCTGCCCAGGGAAGGTGTTGAGTCACCATCCCAGGAGGTATTTAAAAGATGTGTAAACATGCCACTTAGGGACATAGTGTAGTGGTGGAGTTGGCAGTGCTGAGTTAAGAGTTGATCTTAAAGGTCTTTTCCAACCAAAACGATTCTATGATTCTATGATCTATAATCAGTTGACATATCATGATTCCTAATTCACAAAGAATGAAATGGGACCAATTCTTGGAGCAGATACTGTTCAATAGGGCTATGTAGGAGAGGCTGAGAGGCAGACACTGAAAAAAAGAACCCTGTCATTTCTTTTACATTTCAAAATAGCATTTTATTTATGGAGAGTTGATGACATTTTGATAGACAGCCTGTTAGGCTCTCTGGCAAAACTTCTCTCTCCACCTCTGACCCACCAGGAAGGAGAAGACAGGGCTTTTGTTCCTCTGACTCGTATGTCTGAAACTCTAGAGCCTGAGGGAGGACATCTTTTGACCTGCTCAGTGCTACATTAAATCCTTGTAGGAAACAATGAGCAACCTGTTGTTTTCATAGATGCCTCCCTCCTACAAAAATCCCTCAATAATTAACCATCAGCATCTTCAAAGCAGTAATGTGTGAGATAAATAAGGAGCAGGGTTGGTGAAGTGATAATACCCATGTGTTTTGATGCAGAAATAACATGGTAGTAGTCTCAGAAACATTCATCATCCTCTGTGATCTTGACGGCATTTATGCCAGTCTTCAAGCTTTACAGAAGATACCTCGTCACACATGCATCACGTTCACTCTATCTTGCTGTTCCCACCACCACATTCTCTTCTCCCCACTGCCAGAATTCAGCTGAGGGCATAGAAAGAGTAGAGGATTTTCTTTTTCCTGGTTCCCCAGTGGGAGGCAAACAAATTTCTCTTATTGATTAGCTTCTCTCCCAGCTTCCTCAGTGAGATTAGGAATATACCCAAGGAGACTAGTGCTCAGAACACATTTTTCCCCCAAATCTGTTTGCAAGCGCAAGTTTTTAAAGTTTTATGGTACAAAAAATGTTAATATCCAGGTGTTTGTGATCACTGTGGAAAAAAAAGGCACTGCATCTGTATTTTACATCAGATAACTTTGTGAAAATGTTCATAAGACGGTTGACCATGTACAGGTTCTCTCAGTGTTGCAGGGGTAAAAAATACATCAAATTGATAAAGTAATGCTGCTTAAAATGAACATCTTCAATGTCTGTTGCTTTTTATTCGTATTTCTTTGTAGACCATGCAGCCATATCTAGGCCCATATAAATGATATTTATGAACAGTATACATACTCAGCAAGTGTCTGACTAATTTTTGATAGTTTCTAGATCAGAAAATATAGATGGCATGGGTGTCATTGAGTTTTTAAGGGGATATTATCTCATTTTAATATGTAACAATGTTCATAGGTTTTATCTTCTAAATTTAGCAATTTTTACTGAACTCTCTTATTACTGAAAAACATTAAATAGTTGTACTCACAGATAATTAAAATGTCTTTTTATGTCTTACTAAGTTTATATATTTGGTTATATTTCTCCTCTTCATCTCTCAGATGAAGGGTTGGAAGTAAAATCCATTCTGTATCCATCTAGGGGAGAGGGCAGTCAGATCAATAATCTGTGGTACCTTCTTGGCAGAAAAAAACCCAGATTCATTCACAAAATTATTGATTCTATTAACCCAAGTTCTACTGCAAACTGATAATAGGTCAACTCAGTCACATTTCTCCTTTATTTTATTGAAAATAAGTTTAGAATAGATTGCAAGGAGTAAGGACATTTATTTCAAGGCACTTCAAGAACTTAAAAATCAGGATTTGTGTTCCCCAAAATCACAAGACTGACTTAAAAAGACTGTGATGATTAGGATTTAGATAAATGTCATTCTCTGTGTATGTGTCCTCTGTTTTTAAACCTTCAGGGTTTGTATATGTCACCTTGAGAAGTTTTTCACTGAAAGCAGTAGAACTAGAAAAGATTTATGACAGGCCTAAAACCACACATCACATCTACACTAGAGTTTGTATATGACTCTGCTTTGTCTCCAGGGAAGTCTGGATCTGAATCCTCACTATCTTCTCTGGCTCTTGGGAAATGCTTTATCCCAGGTACATATGCTTCTGCTTTATCCTTCTGCTTATGCCCTTCCGCTTGCAAAGATAAGGTAAAAGATTATTCTTATAAGGAAACGCAGCATGTCATCACCACTTGCCAGCTTTCATTATTGCTGTGCCTCTTCTTTGCCTGGAGCAATATTATTTTAAGGTTCTATTAAAAAAACCCACAAACCTTGATGTCCTCTAGGAAAATAAGGAGTCTGAAAGACAGAAAAATACATGTGTGTGTGAGCATGTGGAGTTTCTTGGCACTTTCTCTGCCTATTAAATTATCTCTGATCATATCAACATTGTTTTCCCTTCAAGCAAAGAAAATGCTTTGAAGTGATGACCCCACAAGCCATTGAAAAGCTGTCAAGAGCAGACAATAGAGAAAAAGAGATGCATGTCATGTTTGAGGGATCTGGGACAGTGATGTGCCACAACTTTGCCTATCAACTGAATCTCACAGGGACCACCACATCACATGTATATGTGTGTAAAAGACATGGGTTTTTACCCATTATTAGTGGGAAGTATTGAACTGCCATTGACTGTATAAAAAGGATACTCTGTTTATACATGGAAAAAGTGAATGGGCAGCACTAAAATGCCTCACGCTGACATGGTATAATAGTTATGGTTTCTGTCTGGCATATGCCAAGGTGAAGTTAAAATACAGGGAACGTAGGGATGCGGACAAGAACAGGCTGCTCCAGCCACAGGACAGGGAAGATGAGACAGAGAGGACACAAAAAGCATGGGTAGCCTGGCTTTACTGCTCCTGATTGAATGTATGTATGATGATGTATGATGTATGTATGAATGAATGATATAATGCATACTGCTGGAAATGGACATGAGAAGCAACCAATGCATGGACTCTTAACCTTTCTTTTCGACAAGTCTAACTATGCAGAGGTTTGGATACCTATTGGGTCCATGGCTACTTTACCACCTTCATTAATCTGTTTTCCTTAGTAATTTTCTACTTTCTTTATGCCTAGAGCCAGCCTGGGCATGAAGGTGAAGTGGAAAGGATCATCTAAATCTCACAATAATGTTCTGTAGTAGAAAATAAGATCAAAATGTATCACTGCCTATGAAGTTTCTGTAGATTTCTTCCAGGGAGGCTGTCAGAAGGAGCCCCACTCATGCTGGTCATGCTGGCTTTTCTCAGAAAGAGGAGCCAGTGGGAGGACATCAGCCTCTGGATCCTGGTAGTTGACCACTGGCCATGCCAACCACAGTGGGTAAAAAGATTATGATTTTCTGTGCCAGAGGTTACTTCCCTTATGCTGTGGTACCCAGTCTGTCATAGCAGCTTAAACAACAGATAAAGATGTGATTATGATAACATGATTGTGCTGAGACATGGACACACAGTCTGCAGATTCTACCCTGAAAGCAATAATCACCAGTAAGAGAACAGGCAGATAATGATTTACAATAAGGTCCTAAGCCACTGCAGATGTTAGCTTCAGAACAGAACTTAGAGCTCTTACTGTACGCTACTTACTGTGCAGTCATTACATGACCAGTTGTTTCAGTTTCTCATAACCTTCCTGAAAGCATTTTTCTTACTTTATGGAGGTTCAGTTATATACTATTATTATTCCCCCAGTTTTCTTTTATAGCATTGTAATAAACAAACTGTTCTTTGAATATTACTGTTAAAACATATCCATGCTGGATTTATCTGAGTAAAACACAGATGAAAGGTTACTGTAATGCAGTCCCTTGTGCTATGCAGTGTCCTTAGTAAATAATTTTTAAGACACATTAATGGAATTAAAGAAATGAAGGCTTCCTAACCATGTTGCAAATACCTTTGATTGTGACTGGAAAAGATTATATGCTATATATTATAAACTGTAGTGTGGATGGAGGTGTACCTTAAAATATGCAAATTTGAATGAGGCTTCGTGGTACTGGTGATTCTGGGTAAGAATGATGAATGTTTGGCTACTCCATTTTTAACCCATGTTCCAGACTGCTGGGAGAGCATGTTCTGTGAACTAATAGTAAAGCAACTGCTTTCCAGGAAATAGACAGGAGCTGTCAGACAGAACATGCTAAATAACATAAACCACTATTTTTTTTATCCTTTTTCTGGAACTCAGATACAAGAACTTTCGGCACCTGGGTCAGATTGATGTTGTCTCCTGCCCCATACAACCTTCATTCTGGTCTCCAAGGGGTGTGCATCTGCAGATGTGACTCCTCAATACCAGACTTTCACAGGTGTCTCAGCCTCTGTGGCATAAAAGGTAGGTGTTGGTTTTGGCATTAAAATTCACAGTTACTGCTTTAACCATGAAAAGGGAAATAAGCACAAAATTTTAAGGTATGGAAGAAGCCAGACAACAGAAATATGGCAAAGAGACATGCAAATAATAGTCATGATTTTCTCTTAAAACTTACCTCGTGTAGGAGCTAGTGTTTCTTACCTATTTCATATGTACGTCATAATTGGAAAGATTCCCCAGAAAGTGTGAAACCTGAATTTTGGGCCAATGATGACACTGAAGGAAATCACAAACAAATCCAATTTATCCCTTTATGATTTATCTTGAACAGACATTACTACATTTTCACTGTTTCATCTGAAATGTTATACAAATGTCTACTCAAAAAAGGAGGCTTGAAACTACCCAGCCATGCTGTAGAAGAGACAACCCCACATGTCGAGCAATGTGTCAAAGCAGTACTATGCCCCTTTATTCCTCCTATAGCAGCTGAGTTTACTGCACAGAAATGAATGACTCCCAGGGTAAAAAGGAGAGCAAGAAGGAGAGAGCCTTATTCTGCAGTCCCATGTGTTTTATGACTATATTAAAAAAAAAAAAAAAGAAGCTATCATATTTCATCTCTGAATATCCCTTTGCACTACCACTGGTTCTGTCCCTGGGCTCAGGGAGGTAAAAGGGTAGTGGAGAGACTGATCCTGCTGGTGCCCAGACACTAAGCAGCTTGAAAGTGTCATAGTTTTGAGGATTATTGCATGCTTAACACCAGAAATGTAGACACCTGAGACATTTCCACTTAGTCACAGAGGTCCCTTTGGGTTTGGCATAGGTGATTTTGAGGTTCTAAATTTTTACTTTCACAGTCAAAGTGACAGGCATCGAAACCTCCTCCGAGGCATTTTTGTCTGTGCACTTCAGTTACTTGTCAGCAACCCTTGCTTCATCTATTTACAGGAGATGACAGTATCTTTGTGCCAGGGAAGGTCCAGGTGATATATGTGTCTAACTTCATACAGAGAGACATTTAAGTTAAGTCAGCACAACCAAATAGTAGAATTCATTATTTAGGTAAATTTCAATTAATTATGTATAGAAAGTTGATTTCATCCTAACAAGATAAAACCAATTAAAAAATACTATCAACTCTCTTTTTTTCTAAGAGACATCCATAAATGGGCCTTTGCTGTTATCAGATGTGTGAAACAACATTACTGTATATTTTCACACCTAGTTGATTATTTAACCATCTCTCTGACAACACAGGATACAAGACTGGAGAAAGAAAGGTAAAGAAATGTAAATGGAAACCTTGCTATGATTCTTTTCTAATCCACCATTTGATTTTTCATTTGAACCATAAATCCCAGGGCAATATTTATTACAGTGGTATGTATGCTGAAATAAGGCCTATATATATATATACATATATACAAAGCCTTACAACTCCTCTTTATTTTTTTCCTTTTCAGAATAATGTAAATATATCACAACATTTTTCATACGCTCTCTGAATGAGTATACAATGGAGGCAGAGGAAGGAGAATTTCATAGGTAGAACATTATGTGCATTACATAAAAATCATTTACTTAGTAGCTCCTATTTTAAAATATTCACATTTAATGTAACTGTCTTCATTCTCTGGGAGCATTGTGGGTGTGTTAATCTTCTGAGTTGATAAAATCATTCATCTAGATGGGCAGCTTGGAAATTGACTTTGAATTTTCAGTTATCTCTGTTTTAATGTGTCCTCTTTGGCTTAAATTTATTTTTCAGACATCATTTAAAAACAGAGGCCTGGATAAATTTAATTAAAATATAGAGAGTCCAATTACACATATTAAAGTATAGATTTTGCAATTACTAAAAACCAAAACTAATAACCTTGCAATATTTTTCCCTTGACATTTTCATTTAAACACAAAACCAGACCTCCTTCACTTTGGAAGCTATGCCAAGAATAAGTATTTTGCCATCCTCTATTATTTGTAATTATTGACTCAGGTGACAGAATTTTAGGAAAAAAAAAACCCCACACAACTAAACAAAACACATGTCATGAAGAATTTTGAAGTATTTCTGAAAGTCAAGCTAAGAGACTAGCAAATACACAAAGGACTCTGTAAACACAGAATCTCACTGACCACACTTGATACAGAGGTGATTCAGCTTCTTTTGAAACAGGCATTTCATACTTTTATGGCTACTGCCAACTTCCTGACCATTGAAACCAAAAGCAGAAATTTGTCTCTCTTGTTTGGACAGCTGAGATAACAAATGTCTCTGCAAGTGGGAATTAGTGAAGAAAACAGAATTAACATGTTAGTCAGAGAGAGGCATTTAAAAAACAGGAATAAAACCTGTGCTAGCTGCTTCAGTTAAGGCAACCCTAAATTAACCCTTTTTTGAACTGCAGTGATGCCTACCTAGCTAATCAGATGCTTGACTCCTGCAACTTTTGCACAGTAAATCACCTTCAGTCAAAGACAGGGAATAGCAAGTACAGGCAAAGAACATGGTGTTGTCTCTGACTTGAGTGACTGAGCAAGTCATTATAGAAGGAAGTGTCCTGTGAGCTGCAGGTGGCTTTAGGATGTTAAAAGCTCTGTGGGTGTTCAGAAACAAGAAAGGTTAATGTGACAGAAAGTTCTTACTTTGGTATGTTTTGTTCACAGTTGTTTTCTGTCTGTGTAAGACTCCCACTGGGGTGGGAGGTTTCTCTTTACCTTATGGGTACTGAGCACATGAGGGGAGAAAGTCCAGTGAGACTTTGGGTGTGACTGTAGAGAGAGGATGAATGGGAATCATACTGGGGAGCTGGCAAGCACAGGAGCTTCCTGAGAACAAGAAAGGGTCAAGGAGAATTACTCACTATCCGGGAATGAGGAGTGTCTGAGGGAACTGGGATCATTTCTTCTGGAGGAGTCTGAGGGAAGACCTTATTGCTCTCTACAACTACTTGAAAGGAGGTTGGAGTGAGACAGGTGTTACTCTCTTCTCCCACATAGCTAGCAATAGGATGAGAGGAAATGGGCTTAAGTTGTGCCAGGGAAGGTTTAGAGTGGATATTGGGAAAAATGTATATACTGAAAGAGTCGTGAAGCATTGAAACACGCTGCCCTGTTCCAGTGGAAAGCTAAGGCTCACCTGGAATTGAATCTGTCAAGTGGAATGACAGACAAGAAAGGTTTTCTTCAGTATATCAGTAGAAAAAGGAAGACTAGGGAAAATGTGGGTCTGTTGATGAACAAGGTACATGCCCTAGTGGAGGAAGACACAGAGAAGCCGGAGTTATTGAATGCTTTCTTTGCTTCAGTCTTCACTGCTAAAATCAGCTGTCATGAATCCTGGACCCTAGAGGTAACAGAAAATGTCTGGAGAGATAAAAACTTTCCTTTGGTAGAGGGGGAGGACCATGTTAGAAACCACTTTGCCAAACTGAACATCCAAAATCCATGAGACCTGATGAGATGCACCCGTGAGTGCTGAGAGAGCTGGTAGATGTTATTGCTATGCACTCTCCATCATCTTTGACAGGTCATGGAGAACAGGAGAGGTGCTGGAGGGCTGGAGGAAGGTCAATGTCACCCCAATCTTCAAAAAGGATGACCCAGGAAACTACAGACTGTTAGTCTTACTTCTGTCTCTTGAAAGCTGATGGAGCAATTTGTTCTGATGTCATCTCAAAACATGTGGTAGAAAAGAAAGGTATTGGGAGAGGTCAGCATGGATTCACCAAGGAGAAATCATGCTTGACCAATCTGGTAGCCTTCTATGATGTCATAACTGGCTGGCTAGATGAGGGAAGAGCAACTGATGTCATCTACCTTGACTTCAGCAAGGCTTTCAACATTGTCTCCCATAACATCCTCATTAGGAAATTCATGAAGTGTGGGTTAGATGAGTGGACAGTGAGGTGCATTGAAAGATGATTGACTTGTCACTGAGAGGGTCATAGTCAATGGTTCAGGGTTGAGTTGGAGGCCTGCAGCCAGCAGTGTTCCCCAGGTTTCATTGCTGGGTCTAGTCTTTTTAACATATTCATCGATGACCTAGGCAAGGGGACGGAGTTCACCCTCAGCAATTTTGCTGATGATACAAAGCTGGGAGGAGTGTCCGAAACACCAGAGGGCTGTGCTACAATCCAGCAAGACCTAGACAAGCTGGAGAGTTGGGCAGGGTGAAACTTACTGAGGTTCAACAAGCCCAAATGTGTGTTCTGCACCTGGGGAGGAGCAACCACATGCATCAATATAGGTTACAGATAGACCTGCTGGAAAGCAGCCCTGAGGGGAAGGATCTTGGAGTCCTGGTAGATGACAAGTTATCCATGAGCCACCGATGTGCCCTTGTGGCCAAGAAGGCTGATGATATCCTGGAGTGTATTAAGAAGAGTGTGATCTGTAGGTCAAGGGAGGTCATCCTTCCCCTCTGTTCTGAACTGGTGAGGCCACATCTGGAATACTGTGTCCAGTTCCGGGCTCCCCAGTTCAAGAGAGATAGGGAACTGCTGGAGAGAGTCCAGCTGAGGGCAACAGAGATTGCTGGGGGACTGGAGCATCTCTCTTATGAGGAAAGATTGAGACAGCTGGGACTATTTATCTTGGAGAAGAGAAGACTGAAAGGAGATCTTATCAATGTTTAAGTATCTAAAGGGTGGGTGCAAGGAGGATGGAGTTGGGCGCTTTTCAGTGGTGACCAGTGACAAGACAAGGGGAAATGGGCACAAGCTGGAACACAGGAGGTTCCGTCATGAAGAAAAACTTCTTTACTGTGAAGGTGACGAAGCCCTGGAACAGGCTGCCTAGGGAGGTTGTGGAGTTTCCTTCCCTGGAGATATTCAAAATCTGCCTGAAATAAGTCCTGTATAATATGCTCTAGTCAAACCTGCTTGGGGAGGGTGTTGGACAAGATGATCTCTTCCAACTGCAATGATTCTGTGATCCTGTTCCCAGGGAGTGGAGTCACTTGTCCATGGAGACAGTATAGACATGTCACTTCAGGACATGGTTTAGTGGTCTTGATAATGTTTGTTTGACAATTGGCCTTGATGATCTTAGAGGTCTTTTTCAACCTTAATTATTCTATGATTTAAGTCATTGCATTAGCTGAAAACAATCATGAAGTCAAAGATATGCCTTGAGGGACACAGGTGCGTGGGAGAGTTGTGTACAAACCCCATTCGTTTCTAATCTGTCCACTTTAAGGACTTTTGACGTTTCTCTGCTTAAAAATAGAAGTATTCTATGTTCTTATTCAGTAATACTTGGGGTTTCAGGTTTCTTTGAAGGCTCGCTGTAGAAGGCAGCCTAGGCAGAACCATCTCAACATTCTGCTAAATGTGGAATCTTTCCACAGACCTTTGATGGGATAGACAAAGAATTCTGAGTGTTCAGGAGTTTGAGTAGACAAGTACCAGGGTAGGTGAGTAACTGTGGCAGCAACATTGTGGGACCAGGTCTTTTTTGATGAGGAGTGTATGATGGGGATCTCTGCTCACTGGTCCACAGAAAGGATGAGAATTATACTGGAAATGAATGCACATATCTTTGGCTCAAGCTATTGGTTTATGTTTTCTATGTCTTTTGAATGGAAAGTCCAATTTTCAGGAGAGGAGTTAGTTTATCAAGCTTACTTATCATCCATGTGTGCCTGAGCTTGTCTTGCATTTCTTCAGGTATCATGTGTTCTTTAACAATAATGCTTCTAAGAGTAATGCCTGGATTACTCTCTCCAGAAAAGCCCTGACACAAATCTGTGATTTAAAGCTATAAGTTAAGTTTGCAGTCCATCATATTTCAGATCGATACAATAAAGAGAGCTGACACAGGTCCTGCACAAAGACAGATTGCACTTTCAAGGGAATTTCATTCCATTTAAAATTGGGAATAACCAAGATGGAAATGCTAAAAGTGCATCAAAGATAAAGTTTAAGGCACTAATGGAAGACCGTGTGTGTCATTCTGCTTATTAAAAGACAACAAACTGCCACAAAATAAATGCTTCCTGCTAATGAGCTAATATTTGATCAGCACAGTGCTCTGTTATGAAAAAAAAACCCCACAAAAACCCAACTTATGTTGATCACTTTTGGTTAGTGGTTCTTTAAAAAGGTAGATGGAGAAAACCACACAGTCTATATTTAAATCACTCTGCTATTCAGTGAAGCAGGAGTATGCTGTAGTGCTTGTCATCATTTTCTGTATGACCCCAAGCCCTCAATCTCAAAGAAGAGGAGAGAAAATGGAGGTCGCCCTGCTTATTATATATGTTGTCATGCAGATATGTGCTCTTCATACAGGAATGAGCTTTCAAATAGAGTGTTTAGTTCTAAACCTCAAGGTAACATACTTTTTTAATCATGATTTCCACCAAGGATTTTTTGCATTTCACAAATGGGACTGCTGCTGCTTGTCTGGATGTGTTAGTGCCAGTTATATACATCTGTTGAACCCCATGAAATGTGAGCATGCTGGGGCCAGGCAGAGTTACATATTTTGCCCCTTAGCTCTCAGACACAACCAATAGACTTCTGCAGGAAGAAGGTTGGCAATTGAAAAGAGAGAATAGAACACACATTGGCAAAAAGAAAGAAGAAGGATCTACAGAAGAACTGGATAAAGAGGAATAAAAACTAGCGGTAGGCAGAATTTTGATAAATCACCTTTCTCTTCTGCACCTAACCTTTTCCCACCTTTTCAGGTTTAAAATCAATATATCTTTCCAATGAACTTCTCAATAGCCAGAAAAGGTCTAATTTCTTATTTCCACTTGTGACTGATGTATGAAATGGTGTTTCACACTGTGCAAAATATCACCACGTGGATAAAATTTACCAGACACCCTCTCTCTGCAGCAGAATTTTTTTCAGCAGGCCAAAAAGTTAATGCCGCTTTCCTCACTCTTGAAAGATTTTTGCACTTCCCATAGTATTTCATCAAGGATGTAAGGGCTCTGGTTTGTTATTTAACCTTTTAATAACTTGCTAGAGACTACATTAGAAATACTTTTTTCCTCTGACTTCTAAAGCAATGCTGTCACTTACTGCAGAATCAGAGATATAGTGGTCTGCACCAAAAATTATAGATGCTCCAGATATATTCTTGGCTCAATAACTTCATCATTCTGGATGCTGCCTTTGGGCTGAAATACAGTTCTCTGTGATAGTACAGGACATGTGCTTCCTGCTGCTTTTGCATCTCTTTCTTTCAGGTCAAGCTTCTCTCCTCTGACCACAGAATTCTTTCAAGTTTATTTTTCTTCAAACTAGCACTCGGATCATTTTTTCACTAGTGTTTTTCCACTCTCAACTACTGGAGGATGTGGCATCTTCTGGCTCCAGCCAGCTTCCTTTGAAAACCAATTATTTGATCCAGAGCACAGCTGTTAAGTTTAATGATTTCCCATTGTATCCAGTTGTGGAGAGAGATTACATTTTGCCTTGTCAGAAAGTTCTAAATTCAACACACTCAGAATGGAGTCTGGTGATACAGCAGTCTTCATAGCAGTATCTTCTCATTAGCATTTAAATTTCTTTGAGTTTACCTAGACAAATTCCTGAAACTCTTCTATAAGTTAGAGATAAAAAGAGGTCATAAGGATAGTGCAACATATTTGTAATTGGTGGGAAACTGGATTCACATTCCTTCCCTTCTCCAGCAGAATATCGGCACTCGTTAGTAAAACTGACAGTCACGAGGCCTAGCCATGTTGAGGGGATACTGAGCAAAAGTGAGATCAAAGCTGTCATGGAGACTGTTCCATTCAGTCTTGGTTTTGGTGTTTTTAGATGGAGTTTGAAGTTTCTTTAAGGAGTAACTGGGACAAGTGGAACATCCTGGACAGGGAAGATTAGTCCTGTATTGGGGTAGCTATTGAGACTGTTTATGACAGAGAAGATGCGAGGACTCAAAGTAGTGATAACCATTTGAGGTGCCCCAAGAGACCTCCAACTATTGCATTGGAAGGCCATGGGCTTCCTAGAGGTCTGTTAGATCATCTGTGTCTAACTGAATATCTTAGATACTTCCATGTGTCTAAAATAGCAATAGATGGATGCCTCAGATGCATAACTGAAGCCTGCCTTATATGTCTCCTTTCATGTCATATACTGACAGCTACATGTAGACTCTTAAATTAGATGTCTAATGTTTCACCAAATCAAACACTAAATTAGTGATCACTAGGAGTGAAAGTAAGAAGTGAGGTCAGGAAAGGGCTGTGCAAAAACTCTTTCTGTGGGTTCTGATTGACATTTTGCTATTTTTTTCAACTTGGTAAGTTAAATATCCTACCTTTTAATACAACAGAGCTTGGCTTTTCTAAAATTTAAAATCTTTTCAATCTTTTTTGAGGAGTTCCCTATAGAAAACTATCCAGATTATTGGCCTCAAAACTCAGGACAGTTATGTCACAAGACATGAGATCCAGTGCATTGTATGGATCTATGATTCTTGTGTTCTCAGCTTCCCAAGAGTTCAATTTTCATGAGCACATCAGAGATGATGCCATTTTGAAGTGAATAGGATGGGATTGAGGCACTCAATGCACAATGACCACATCTTGGGAGCAGTGGGGTCTTTGGCCCTTCTACCCTACATTGTCTTTGACTTCTGGATCCTCTCTGTCTTAGCTGACTAGCCATAGTTACAGCTATTTAGACTGATCTCAGTTCTTCCTGCTGCTGCTAGTTCCTGCAATAGTGTGTTTAAGTAAGAGCATAGATTTTCTGAAAACAAGTCTTCACACTGGTCACTTGATATTATCTAAATAAAAAAAGTTCTTCCAGCCCTTAGATTTTCATATAGAATTGGATGTTATATCTCTTTTCTTCCCTTCTGATCTGTCTACTGACTGAGATGTTGTTTTATCCTGATTGTAATTTTTTTAGTTTATTTTTCAAGTCTCCTTTTTTTTGGTTTTGATTTTTTTTAAAATTCATAAAAGGTTACATGGTCACAAGTTGTCTACCCCTTTGACAGATGATTATAATCTTCAATATGTCACAGTGATTCATAAGCTATGTTACCTCTTAAACGAATAAGTCAGTTCAGCAAGACTCCTTGCTAAGCAGGGTATCACTCAATGCAAGTAGTGGGGTTAGGAGTCCTCAAATGTAATTACTACAAAGATAAAAACCAGGGTGTCAGGTATGATTAAATACTACCTGTAACAAAACCGGCTAACTTACCTAAATGAAATGCACCCACTTTAGCTCTGAAAAAAGACATAGATAAATTTCCCCTACTCAGATCATGTTATTGTCTATGCCTGTAATACCTACCCTATGTTGTGATGAGGACAAGCAAGGAAAGCAGGCACAGACTGTCCTGGTCAACACATCATCAAGAATCAGACTGAAGAGGAGGGACTTACTTAAATTCACCCTGTACAAGTAAGGAAGAGTAAGAGCAAGTAGATAGGATTCCTCACAGCTTGCAGTGCTCCATAATAGTACTCTGAGCCACAGGCATGCTCTAGTCAGACTTCAGAGGATTAATCTCAGAACTTGTGTTGGTGTCAGAGATCAATAACTCTTGGACATTTATTTGTGATCTCTTTACTGAAAAGCTCTATGCCCATGTTGTTTTAATTTCATACTCTTGTCCCAGTGAACTTCAATTTAGAAGCGCAGATAGATATGTTCTAGAGATGGGATGTACCTTGAGAGCTCAGGATATTCAGACACTCATTCTAGACACAAGTGTACTGTTGTTTTTACCTTTAAAATTTACTTATTTTTATTAGATACATGGGGAACAGATCTACATTACTAGTCATATGGCAAAATGTGTGGGCCCACATAGAAAAAAAGGTACATGTGTATACAACATTTTACAGACAAATAAATTCCCTGACACAAATAAAGAAGTGACAGGCACACATCAAGGACCAGCGATAGTGGCTATGGTGAAAGGAAAAATAGAACACTTCAGACAGTGCTGCTGCTGCACCTTTTATAATGTAAACACCTGGTTGCAGAAATTCTTCATTCAGGCACAGTGGTAAATATGACAAAAGCCTAAAGACAACTTTTTCGAAGTACAATGTACATTCAAAGGGACTGCATTAACTGTTTACTAAATGCCTAGAAATTGCACTTTTGGATTTGACACATATACACTAGCGAATATCTATGGCATTTGTATGGCATTCTTGCCAATTTTGCATCAATTCTGACTTACAAATGACTTTCTGAACTCGATGTTACAGTCTTTGTCCTTAAGTTCAAGTTGGGAGAGCTGACCTGCAAGTCTCTTGATCTTATAGATTCATAGAATGGCTAGGACTGGAAGGGACCTCCAAAGGTCATCTAGTCCAGCCCCCCTGCAGTAAGCAGGGATAACCTCAAATAGACCAGGCTGCTCAGAGCCTTGTCCAACCTCACCTTGAATATCTCCAGGGATGAGGCTTCAACCACCTCCCTGGGGAGCCTATTCCACTGTTCTACCACCCTCAATGTAAACAATTTCTTCCTGATATCCAATCTAAATCTACTCTTCTCTAATTTAAACCCATTACCCCTCATCCTTTCACTACAGACCCTCATAAACAGCCCCTCTCCAGCCTTACTGTAGGCCCCCTTCAGGTACTGGAAGGTTGCTAGTAGGTCTCCCTGGAGCCTTCTCTTCCCCAGGCTGAACAATCCCAGCTCCCTCAGCCTGTCCTCGTAGGAGAGGTGTTCCAGCCCTCTGATCATCTTTGTGGCCCTCCTCTAGACCCTCTCCATTAGGCCCATGTCTTTCCTGTGTTGAGGGCTCCAGAGCTGGACACAGTACTCCATGTGTGGTCTCACCAAAGCAGAGTAGAAGCAGAATCACCTCCCTTGGTCTGTTAGCCACAATTCTCTTGATGCAGCCCAGTATGCAATTGGCCTGCTGGGCTGCAAGCACACAACGTTGGCTCATGTCCAGCTTCTCATCCACCAACAGCCTCAAGTCCTTTTCTGCAGAGCTCCTTTCCAACACCTTCTCTCCCAGCCTGTATTGATAGTGAGAGTTGTTCCGACCCAGGTGCAGGACCCTGCACTTAGTCTTATTGAACCTCATGAGGTTCACCTGGGCCCACCTCTCCAGCTTATCCAGGTCCCTCTGAATGACATCCTGTCCCTCCAGCCTGCCAACAGCACCACTCAGCTTGCTGTCACCTGTGAATTTGCTGATGGTGCACTTGATCCCGCTGTCAATAACATTGATGAAAATATTAAACACTGTTGCCACTTGTGATGCCACATCTTCTTAATTGTGGCTTTGTTATACAGATTTATTTAATGTTACTCATTTAAGGACAAATCTCCTGGAGTAACTGATGATTCCCCTCTTAGTTATTACATATAATTTTAAATTTTGCATAAAAAGAAAGAAGGCAAATAATAGTTGCTGAATATGGAACGTGCCCAAAAACCTTTTAGGAAAAAAAAATTAGTAGATACTATCCAAACATATTTGATATAACAGAGGAGGTCGCTGACAGAGGCTGTAGCAATCCTATTCAACGCTTATATAGGATTTGTACTTTGCAGAAGCTGCATGATAATTTCTTGAATCTGCAAAGTGCTACACATAAACTCAAGGGAGAGCTCAAGGGATACTCTGTTATCATCATTAGATGATTTTCAGATACTTTAATTAAGCTATCTGCAAAGGAATGATCAAAAAAAAAAAATTGATGAACAGGATGGTTATTTACAGCATACTTACCAATTCACCATGCAGTTTTTTTGAATGTCAGTGCAAAGTGGAGTTCTGCACAGTATATCTCATTTCTGTGAGCCATGATTGTTTACTCATTTATCTAAAAGTAAAGGCAAACTAGGTAGAACATACTTTCCATAGATAACAGTGGAACATACTATTCATCTCAGGTGAGTGTCCACCTACAAGGTTTAGATAAAGGAATTGTTGAGGTATTATGTATGACAAGTTGGTTTCTCTGGTAACTCATTATTTAATGATGAATGGTGGTATAAATAGGAACACAGCACATGTTAGTTGTCATGCATTAGCATGATAAAAGATGTAAAAGATGTCACTTCCTTCAGATTTGAGATTTCTACAAAGCACAATACTTTTATATTTGTGTATGTGTCTGTGAGAGAGAGAGAAAGAAAAAGGGCTCGAAGTCCTTTTTTTATAGTATAAACCCAATATAAAGGCTTAATTGAGGTATGATTCCATTCAGGGAACACTTTGAAATGTTATCAGAAGTAGTATCTTTTGTACAAGGCCCTAAAATAAAAATAAAAATTTAAAAAAAAAAAAAAAAAAAAGAAAGAAAATGGAAAGAACAACCTACCTTCCTGAAGTGATTGAAGCTGTTTTTTTAACAGTCACACAAACACTCTCAAGAGTTTGTGCTCTCCAAGACAACCTGCCTTTCCAGGAAAGCAAGTAGTCTAAAATGTTCATTTAAAAACTAAACCAGAATGAGTAAAATAGATAAGTAATAGGAATGAGAACCTGAGATTTGTTTGGTGTAGAATTGGGCACAAAAGCAAGGATAAGAAAGGGCAAGTATACTCATCAAAAAATGTGTTCACCTCAGAAGATGAGTACATGCCACAGTAAGTGGTTTCAATAGGATATCTACAGCCTTTTTAGCTTTCCTCAGTAAATATATTCTTTCCAAATAAACCACTGACCACTGCACTGAACTTCCCAAACCTCTCTAGGTCTGTGATGAGGGTCCACATAATCTGTTCTGAACATGTGCATGGAGAGTTCAATCTAGTACTGCAAGTTAGTAACACAAAATATGTAATCAATTTACATTGAAACACTATAAAAAAGTATACAAAGGTAAAGGAGAACTGGTTAAACTAAAATACCATAAATACATTCTTTGTGTAAATTGTTTAAAAATAATATTGCCATTTATGCAGGAGTCAACACAGTTAGTGTATATCTTTACACTGTACAGTCCATCCACTGAATAGTGTTCAGAGTTAATAATAGAAGTAAGATAGCCTTCAATAAACAATTGAAGAAATGAGTATCATCTCACAGTCCACTTCTTTGTTCCTTATTGGTGACTAAGTTAGCTAATGTATGTGAGGTAGCTTTCCATACCCCAGGTATTGACATAAACCTAGAGTCCTGTGATGACCTGCTGGTCTTGAATTTACCCAGATTACCAGGTGTGTTTTGTGAAGTGAGCTGAGCTTTTTGGTACCATAAATAGGCTCACTGTTATCCGAATCAGTTAAATGACATTGTTTTAGCTACACAAGATCTCATCACCTAAATAAGAGAAACTTACAAGAGAAAATAACATTTCTTCAGTGATGCACTTCAAGTAATTTCAGTGACCAAACCAACTTGTGACTGCTTCTTTTCCGGTGGAGTTGCATCCACAGATTTGAAGTGTCCACCTTCTCTGTGTCTGCTTCAGGGTAAAAAAATAGTTCTGGGAGGTAAAAATGCTTAAGTTCACTCTTTATGTTTGTTTTTGTAAGGATGAAAACTAATCACAGAAATAGACAGGTCAGTTTATACTTTCATCTGCAAGGGGAGAAATTCTTCAGTTTTTCAAACCTACTCCTTCCCATATCTTTTGTGCCTTGAAATGTTCAAATTAGTAAAAATAAAGAGGAATTCATAGATGCAGTGTTTCTTGTTGACTTTATATGTGCAGCAAATCTTTCCTATGAGTTCTCTCATGTGAACACTGTGTGAAGAAAAGACAGCACAAAGGTATTTCATTTAATTAGAACTTCTTTATTTCCTTTTCTAGCTAGTGACAACTTAGAAAATCAGCATCATATTTTCAACTATCAGGAAGCAAAGGCAAAATTTGTCAGCCAATTTCAGCTGTTTATTTGCTTTCTCTCCCTCAAATATAGGGAAATCTAAAGGAGGAAAACATAGAAAAAGCAATGAGAAGAGTGGGCATCTGACTTCTAAGCCATATCCCAAGAAAGCACGCAGGAAGGAGAGTGAAAAAAGAGGTTGTAGACAGTAAGCTGAGCATACTTGAAAAGGCACTGAGCTCCATGCAGATTCTGTCCCCTTGGGCAACACAGCAGACTGTTATTCAGTCAGTTTGGGCCACATTTTAATTTCTATGAAAAACCGTTACACTGCTTTAAAAAGGGGCTCCAGGAAAATAATTTATAGGTCCAGCAGATATTTCCTGACAAACTTCAATAGTAGTACTCTTGCTAGCCACGTTCAGTTGTAAGAGGATTGATTGTATTGCTGTTTGAACACACAGTTCAACACATGAATGGTATTTTTGGAAATATACACAGTTTGCTTATTACAGATATTCTCTTTCTTACTCATTTCACATAATAACTTGTATATCCATTAAGTGGTAAGATGTTCCATGGGAAAATGTTGTAATTGCACATGTTTAAAGGGTACATCATTTAGCTTTATTACAACTCTTGTTACAGCTGTGGTCTCAAAAATTATCCCAGTGTGTACAACCATGCTGGTGCAATTAGGAGAAACTGGTTCTTTGTCTTTATAATCCTTCTCTGGAAGAGAAGTAGGAACACTGATAGAGCAGATAAAGCATTGTACTGTATTATAACCCCACAAGTCAGCCTGGCCCCATGACAGTTCACAGAGAAGGAATTCAGTCTTAGAGAATAGTTTGGGAAGGGAAACTTAGTTAGACTGTTTGCAGTAAGTACAAGAACTGATGTGTGGGCGTTGCAGTCACAAATCCTGTTATATGCTAATAGGATTTATAGGCATAACTCCCAAACATCATTATCAGAGTTAACCCCTGTGTACCCCTTATATTTAAAATTAAAATGAAGGTATGTTATTTGCACTTTGGAAACATTGGATCTGTATTTCACACAAACATTTAAGAATTTAACTTATTTTCTTTGACTAGATACACTGTCCAAGATGACAGTTCTTTCATTTGAGCAATGATTGACACTGTTCTTGAATCTTACAAATCTTGAATTCAAATTAACTAACTTAATTACAATTTCATTTAAAAATATGAGGTTTAATGCAGGTATTCCTCAGTCAGGGAGTGAATGATAATATAAGAGACACAGTGTGCTGTGTTTAGCAACAGCTTCCAAGACAATCTTCATTCTGGAGTGAATTCTTAGTGAGTGGACATGAGACACCAAAGGCAACAGAGCAAATGAGCATCTTCCAGTCTAGAGCTCTCTTCAGGTGTTAATTCATGTGCTTCATTCTCTGTTCCAGGAGAAATGACATTTATTTTCTGGACCGCTTGCTGAAACAGATCTGTTTTCACCCATACTGCTCAAGGTTAACCAATTGACTTTACCTTTTCTACATAGCATTTGGAACCGTCCTTGACTTGATCACTGTCTTGTGGACCTTTCTTTACATGATGTATTATGTATACCTAGCCAAATATATTTATGCTCCAGTTTTGTTAAGGAGAAACCTAGCTGATCTGCTACATAGAAAAATTCTGGCTGATGACTTTGTGAACAACTAGGGGACCAGAGATCCAGCTGATGGTGTTGATATACTCATTTTGAAGAGTCATGTTTCAGCTTTGGTGTTGCAAAGTGTTCCTACTCTATTATTATACAATACATAAAGTAGTTCTATTAACTGGGGTCTTAATTCTCCCTCCTCCTCCTCCAAACTGCTAGGTTCTGCTGAGGAAAATCTTTTACTGCAAAGTTGGAAAAATTATGCTTAATGTTGCACACAGTTCTGGGAGCAGGAACAGCAGAATCACATATGCTTAATATTCATTTCACTCCAAAATGTTGTACAAGGGTAAGTGATGGTCACGTATTGCTCTGTTTTGAATAGTAAACCAAAAACTATCTTGAATTAAGATAGTAGAATTTTTCATTGTGAAAATGTCAAAACCAAGAGTCATCAACTCTGAAAAAAAAAAAATGTCTCTAAGATCTGTTTGTTAGCCTCTTCTGACTAGAAAAAAAAGATTTCTAAAAACTAACTCTCTGAGGAGGTTTGTTGTTTTGTCAGTATCTTCTAAAAAAAAAGTCTAAATCTTTCCAGCCATCTTGCTAATTCCTTGATTTTTGCCATCCAAAGAAATTAAAGAGTAGACCTATTGCAAGCATCAGAAAGCCAGCAATATCTCGATTTGCTATAATATGCTAGTGGTTCCTGGAATTGCACATGGATATTGGTATTTTTCTTTCTCGTCTTGAACTCAAATCAGATTAAAATTCTATAACCTTCAACAGTTTCCTTCTTGCTGTGAAGTAATTTATTCCTTTCAGTTTATCTGTGCTCTTACCTTTGAGACAAGGTTTTTCTCTGGTGAAAGGATTTCTGTAGTAACACTTTGTTAAGTTTCTAGAGTTTCCTATTATTATTACACTCAGTTCAGTTTGAAAACTCCCATGGTTATCAGAGCTTAATTCCACATATTTCTCCTGATCAAAATAATGAAAGTTTTCTGAATACTAACTACTCATCTATCATTGTGCATCAGGCAGGAGGGACTTCCTCCATCAGTGTACATCTTGTACCTGTTACTGTACACATTAGAGGAAAACTGCACCAGATTCCTACTGAAATGGCTAAGACTGCAACTTCACATCTCACAAACACCAGATAGTGAAGCCTGTAGTGGATTCACACAGGAACAGATTATTTTTCCAAGAAAGACATTGTTCAACACAACTGACCTTGCTTTTATTAGCAACATGTTGTGGAGTATTCATAATATGACCAACTCCTGTAGACAGTACTTCAGTGGAAAGTGAAAGCTTTTCTTATACAATGGTTTATTGAGAAAATTGTGCAAGGTGCTACATGTACAATAGCCTAAATAATTGATTTCAACATGAAATGTGTAGAGTTCATCAGTATTATCTTAAAAAGGTTCATAATGCAGAGTGTATAATGGTTTCAACAATATTCAATCCCCTTCTCCATGTCCAGTTGCAGTATTAGTAACACAAGGAATTGATGAAAGCCTTTGAAAGATACATAAATAAGATAATCTGGTCTAATTGGCAAATAAACTTATTCCTTATCCCCAAAGACTTCTGAGGATTATGCAAGTAATGAGGTGGAAGAGATTAACATCAAATGCAACTCTAAAGATAATACAGCACAAAACTAGAAGGCAGCAAGAGATCAAGCTCAGATAACAGGAAATTAAAAATTCAACTCTGTCTCAGATGTCTGGGAGATAATGTGTGAGCTGAAATCTTTACCTCTGACTAAGTCATGACATAAGGCCTGAAGTTTCTGAAGTGAGAATGCTCCCATTTACACAATAAATGTGGCAAACATCAGAAAGCATATCCTTTTATTATAGACAATAACAACACCTAAAGTTCACTATCACATAATGTTACCATTCTGGACATTAATAGGATTCTAATAAAGTTTAGTCCTCCCTAGGAAAAGTAACTGCTATTTTACAAATAGTGGAAATTATAAAACTCTGTGCTTCAGGATGTAAACCGGCTGCTGACACAGGAATTTAAGAACAAATTTCTCCCTATAAGCATATTTTTCTTTAATGATCCATCATGGGAACATTACAGTAATTAATGATTGGAAAGTTAATTTATCTCTTTTCTTGTGCTACACAGACTCACAGAATGTTAGGGATTGGAAGGGACCTCAAAAGATCACCTAGTCCAACCTCCCTGTCAGAGCAGGACCACCTAGATTAGGTCACACAGGAATGCATCCAGGTGGGTTTTGAATGTCTTCAGAGAAGGAGACTCCACAACCTCTGTGGGCAGCCTGTTCCAGTGTTCTGTCACTCTCACTATGAAAAAGTTTATCCTTATGTTTTACATGGAACCTCCTGTGTTCCAGCTTGCACCCGTTGTCCCTTGTCCTATCATTGGATGTCACTGAGATGAGCCTGGCTCCATCCTCCTGACACTCACCCTTTCCATATTTATAAACATTAATGAGGTCACCCCTCAGTCTCCTCCAAGCTGAAGAGACCCAGCTCCCTCAGCCTTTCCTCATAAGGGAGATGTTCCACTTCCTTCCACTCCCTTGTGTTATCACAGTATTTTGAAACAGAGAAATCTCCAAGAATCAATGACTAAACCTTTTGAAAACCTAGGCGTTAGACTGCTGCCTGTCAAGGTTGGAATCAAAGCTGTCACGGTTTAGAGTCAGGGCAGCCCCTTAGACCTATAACAGACGCTCTCTGTTAACCCCCCTCTCTCCCCAGAGGGGAAAGAGAAAGGGAATAAGGGAGAGAGACTTAGCAATTAGAAAAGGAAACTAGAACAGCTTTAAAGAAAATGAAATTAATAATTATAAAAATGGAATACATATATATACAAATATATACAAAACCAGTATCAAACCCAACCCCCCTGATGGTAATTACATCGCCATCACCACTGATGCTGTGGAGTCACTGGAGCAGTCCCAGACTGGGCCCCACAGCAGATGGGAGCTGTGTTCAGGAGCTGGATTCTGATACCGGGTTCAGGAACACGCAGACCGGATCGAAGGCAGAATGGACAGAGTCCTCCTTGGATGCTCCGAGGAAGGAACCGAAAGAGGACCCAAACCAAGCCAAGCAAAAGCTGGCAAGGCAGTCCAAGAGGGGAGAAGAGCTCAGAGAACCTTTGGATCCCACGGCTCTAAACCAAATATGGCGTATATGGGATGGAATACCTCGTTGGCCAGTTTAGAGTTACCCATCCTGTCCGCTCCTCCCTGCAGGTGCAGCCTCTCACTTTCTGCACCCTCCAGTGTGGTACACAAGACCCAGCAGTGGCCTTGGTCTGCACACCAATCCTTGGTAGTAACTCTAAACATGAGGTGTTATCACTGCTAGAAGCAGACACTGTCTGTGAAAACAGGCTGCTAACTTCAGAAAGTGCAGTTAATTAGAAGAACTGAGATGAAAGTAAAATTACTGAACAGAATTAGTTCTGTTTTCACTCAAACCAGGACAAAAGCATATTTTATCTGGAGGTTCTGGAGCACCTTCTCTGTGAGGACAGGCTGAGAGTTGGGGTTGTTCATGCTGGACAAGAGAAGTCTACAGTAAAGATGGGAAGGGACTCTTTATCCATAAGTGTAGTGATAGAATGAGGGGTAACTAAAAGAGAGTACATTTAGATGAGACATTAGGAAGAAATTCTTTACTGTTAGGGTGGAGACACTGGAATGGGTTGTCCAGAGAAGCTGTGGATGCCCCATCCCTGTAATAGTTCAAAACCAGGTTGGATGGGGCTTTAAGCAACCTGATCTAATGCATGGCAGGAAGGTTGGAACTAGATGGTCCTTAAGGTCCCTTCCAACCCAAATCATTCTATGATTTTGTGAAATTTGACTGTAATAGCATGAAATGTGTGAACAACTTAAAACTGTGACACAATGCCAAATTCATATAAACACATGCAGTCTTGTGTGTCTTCAGTTTTTGTGGGTTTTTACATGTTTTGAGTAGGAAAATCAGAACTGGGTGGAGCCATGCTGTCTCTGGGAACTAGCATTTTCAAAGCCACTGAGGAGAACACCAGGAAAAATGTCATGCAGTCAGTGACTATGAAACAGGAAAAAATACTGTTTCTTCAGAAAAACACAGGAAGTTTGAATATCAAGCAGCAACATTAGCTGCTGTTTCTGTAGGATCAGAAGGAGCTGACTGAGAAGTCTGACTACTATTCCCACGCTTATGACAGTTGAGCCTATATGAATGATATTGACCTCCAGAAAGACTTAATATGAAAGAAATCTCTATTATAAGAAATGGTGGAATATATCAGTACTAAGCCAGAAGAGCAGCTCTTCAGGATTACAAATTGTTTCCACAGAGCAGAATAAAATTAGAATCAACTATAGAGCAACTTCTGAAAATCAGATTAAGAGCTTCTAGATCTTCACTCTATCAGATGTTTCTAGTATATAGGGGAGCACAGTGTCAAACAAAAGTTTAGTCTTGTCCAAAGAGGGATATTGACTGGAAAAGAGTACTGAGGAAATAGAAAGGGGATGCTAGACAGCCCAGGGAATCCATAAACCATGGCTTTGGTGATATTGACTTAAAATGCCAAGGTGTTCAGTGGGTAAACCACAGAATGAACCTTCCGCAGACCATTTCAAAATATTCAGTTCTGTGTTGTTTCTTTTTCTATTACAAACGCAGAAGAGATGGACTAAAACTGAGACGTACTTCACAAGGTAGAGAATTCTACAAATTCTACTGAAGAACCACATACTAACAAAATATAAGGTCCCAGTGAGCAGATATTATATTCATAGGTTATAAGCTAAAATGTTTCACAGAAACAACTTGAACCTAGTGAGTTTCTGTTGAAACAGAGACTAAGAAAATTCACCCATCAGGCTTCAAATTAATCCAAGCTCAGCATTAGATGCTGCCTCACACAGTACAGTCTGTCTTCAGAGTTTGGAGAAATACCAATTTTAGGTCTACAGCTCCAGGGCTGTGCCAGAAGCCTCAGCTTGGAGTTTTGAGCGGTGCAAGGCTCTCTGTTAAGAAGTTTGCAAAATATTAGGATTATCTGGGACTGAGCCAGCTGTACAGGGGTAGGTTGGATACCCACAGGTCTACCATGGAATTGATACAAACTTAACTTCTGAGTTATGCAACTCTTACTTGGATCTCTGTTGGTCTTGGATAGGGCTGATCCAGGTGCCATGACTGAGCTGAAAATTTCTGAGTTTGATATCCTTGACTTAAATTACAATTTTTTACAAAATTTACTCAGGATTTTTTTTTTTCCGTAAAAATTTTGAAACAACTGTTTTCTTCCTGTTTTTGTTGTTGTTGTTGGGTTTTGTTTTGTTTGTTTGTTTTTTCTCTTTCTCTCCAGAAACAGAACAGTATTCCTATTTAGAATTCTCTACAAGATAGAAACTTAAACATTTAAACAGGTCTACCCTTGACAAATTTAATACTTACATCACTTCTGGGTTTATTTTTGCTCATCTTGGTTTTGTTTTGTTGCTGGTTTAGGGTGTTTTCTTTTTTTAATTTCTCCTTCACATAAATGACTGAGAAAAAGCTAGTAGTCACAGTTCTGTTGGTTTCCTCTGACTTCTATTTTCAGTCAGTGAAGGTAACTGTTTCCATGGCAGAAAAGAGCATTATTCAATATTCACCCATTTACTTATGTATTAGAAACACTCTGAGGCATTTGGAACATCTACCCTCTGCATCAGCAATTGGAGGCCACATGAGATATTGTAAGGTGTCTAAAATGGAGATGGATTTTTAAATGGGCAAATTAATCCTGAAACAGATCATCTTGCTGCAAAATCAGAGATTGCTCTGACACAAAAGAAGCCATAATCATCTTAGTTCAACACCCTGCATCCAAAGATGGCTAAGTTGTCAAACCAGAGTTCTCTGGTATTTTATTGGTGAATGCTGATATATTTCAGTGTTTATGCTTGCGGTACCTGAATAAAGCTGCTTTTGGCCTTTGCCACTTTTAGTTCACAGTAGTGATCAAAACAGTAATACTGTAAATGCTTTGGATCCTTCCCTCCTGCAGGCAATAGGAGATTTGCCACTAACTTCAGCAGAACTATTTACGGCTGCCACGTTTAATTAACACATAATTCAAAATGTCTAATAGGATTGATATGTATCTGAATTAAAACTGCAAATAAAATGGTGCTAAGGGATAGAAGCAGAGAATGGACTTTAAATCTCATTTCAAGACTTAGGCACGAATGGAGGAAAATACCATGGGCTTCATGGACAGGGAAGAACTTGGCATGAGATAAAACGCTTAAGCCAGGATTCATCCAACTTCCAGTCTTGCTCAGAGGATGAAAGCATATGAGATTTATATATTCACAGCCTGACTTGCCTGCTGTGTATGTGGTGAGCACTTATACAAGGCTTTGAGTGCCTCTGGAGATTGGTTTTTAGAGGACATGTAAATGACAAAAAAAAATACTGGATGAGCAATCTCTGGGAGGCTTCTGGACAGTCCACCAGGCTTATGAGCCATCAGAAGGAGAAAGGACACCAAACACACCATATTTATGGCATTTTGAGAGTGAGGATAGTGATCTTCCAGATGTATATAATCTCATTTGTTGCTTCCCCTCTGTTAGGGTGTAATGAGAGGAACTTTCAAGCCCTTTCCTCTGGTGCTAATCTTCCCATGAATATTGACTCATGGGGTTTGAAAAACTGCTGAAGAAATGACAAGTCAATGAACACTGCTCCTTTCCTTGCCTGTCTGGTCAAGTGAGATTAGTCTTCTCCCCAGTGGGGCTAGGAGTTAGGGGAAAAAAAAAAAAAATCCTGACCCAGATATTCTATATTGCTGTATAAATTAGGAAGTAACAGAAGCATTGACTACTTTTGACCCCTTAAGAAATTCTATTGGTCATGCTATCACTGTAACTCCGCTGTCTGGACCAAAGCAAGTGGCTGTTGTACCCTTTCATACATCTGTTCATTCTGTTCTCCCTTGTGCCCTGATGTCAGGGAAGGGTAGTACTCCACACTTCCATTTTTTATAAGTTGAACATTGACATAATAACCCTCCCCTCTACTCTTCCCTGTGTTTTAGAGAGAAGTGGCTGCATTCAGCCTGCTCATTGCCCCTGCAGAGGTTCTGCATGTAGTGTCACAGCCAGCCAGGAGAGTTATGCTGCTGGAAGAAGCGGTGGTTTCTGCTTTCTTTGGAGCTGAGAATAGCTGAGACACATGTTGCCTCTTGCAGAGATAAAATCCTGGTGCTAGGAAAAAACAGTTCTGCCACAGTGGGGGAGACATGAGAAGTTACCTGTCATAGGATCATGACCTGAGTGGGCAGCAGGAGCTCACAGGTGGGACCCAGCCCAACAAAGAGCTGGGATCAGCTCAGCCCTTGTGTCTTGTCTCTCTTTGGGTCCCAAATTCCTAGAAGACTCTAATTCACATTGCCATTGTCATTGCCCTCACCCTCCCCCCCCCCTCCCCCAGCTCTGGTCTCTGCTCATGTATTTTAGAACCTTCACCTTCTCTTTAACAGGGTTTAACTGTCATCTAGAAAACTGAAAAAATTCCAGCTCTGGAGACAGAGTCTCAGTACACTCACAGGACAAGCAGTAAGGTGTCTTTATGTGTGTCACAGGGTACATTTGAGTTTTGATTGTTGTTTTCAGGCCCTGGATTTCTTGTATTGTCTCCCTGATTTCAGCATGTGATCAGTCAATGGTAAGTAGAGATGTATTAATACCTGATAATTAGACTGAACAAGAGCAAGAAACATTATGCATATTATGAAGTGGTTGCTAACTACTGACAACCTTACCAGCAGTCAGATTTGATTCATATTGACACAGCATAGATTTATGTTAGTAGAATTGTACATTAAGAATGAACATCTTTATTCTCCATGTTAAAACTGCCATATGAATAAGACTCTTCCTTCCATCATTCTTCCGATTTTTCCCTTCTACTCCCCTTTGTCCACCTTTCCTCCCTTTTTGACTCCTCCCCTCCCCTCCCCTCCCCTCCCCTCCCCTCTCCTTCCTACTTACCTCACCACTTTTCCCCTCTCTCCCTCGATGTCTCTTTCACTTTTTCTCTTTTAAAAATGAAGTTATAAAATCCTTTCTGAAATATTACCTCAGGTGCCTTGTTTCTTGTAGAAAATATCCTGAGAGCACAAATTATATTCAGAATGTCATCAGTATTAGTACTGGACAATACATTAAATTTCCAAGTATAATATACATTTCTTATTTTGGGTTGGGAAGGTTATTACAGGCTGTATATAATTATTTTTGCTTATTAATTTCATCTAATAATAGGTGTGAAATAGTATTAAATATTAACTAAAGATACAAAGGAAAGTCCAGCAGTAATGACATCTGAAACAACAGCATCTGTTACATGTGAGGCACACATCCTGCAGAACAGTTTTCTGCTCTTCATCAGAAGAAGCAAATAAGTATCAGCAAAGAGAAATGGGGCAGAGAAGTAAAGGCTTAAGGGTGGTGGTTGGTGGTATGACTAATAAGGAGAGAGAAGAAATTAAATAAAGAGGACCTTCCTACAGAGTCACAAAAGTGATAGAAATAGAGTTGTCATTACAAATGTTAATTAACAGGTCTCAGTATCTCTTGACTTCAGAGTTAATACAGATGGGAAGCCTATGCAACAAGCAGCACAAATTTCATACACCTTGACTTGTCCTGAAGGATTTCTTCACAGCTACAAGTGGCATAACATTATCACAGACTGTGGTTATTATTATCTTTGAGAAAATGCATTGAAATATTCAAAACCATCTCAGAGAAAAAGCATATCATTAAGTTTTCAAACAGTTGAGCACAAATATGTAAATCACTAATGGGTTTATGTGTTGTCTACGTCCATCTGGACATAATAGCAGTAACATCAGAACTTGATTACTGCATTCATTTTCCCATAAGAGAACTCAGAAGATGACAATAATAAAGATGAGTCTCCATAAGAAGATGTTAAAGAGAAGTTAATGAAAGGTTTTCTGCCAGAAAATCCAGGTTCTTGTACCTGGGAGTATGTTTAACCAAGAAGCTCACAGTACCATTTAATATTGCATTTTCAATAACCACTGAATAGGAAGAAGTTCAGGGACACTAACGTGATACCATTGCTTTTAAGATTAGACAACAAATTTGTCTTATTGTCAGTCTGATACTGATCTTGGAAGCCGAATAATAAGAATTTAAAGGAGTAAAATAAAATTAATACTAACTAGCATGGAAAACAGATGCTGCTAATCTGGCTTTTATATGCAAATAGAGACAGTATTGATAGAGTAGACAGATTTCTGTATTATTGGCTTAGCACTACACAACTTTTTGCTTAAGAAAAAACACTGACATAACTTTAATATGGTACATGTCAAGCAGATTAAATATAGGACAACTGACAGTCCTCTGAATGTATAAATGGCGAATTAATAGGTTTGTTTCTGTGGGACTGCACAGATATGAGCTATTTGGTCTATATAATTTTTGATATTTATCAACATTCAGGAACTAAATGCTGTCTCATAGCTGAGAAATTTGTTATTGACTTTGAGGTAATAAAAGCAGGAAGAAGTAAGATGATGCAGAGTGATCTAGATCACCTGGTGAACAAGGTTCATGTTAATGAATAAGGATTAGAGCAATCAGCCCTTCTGTGGTCTTTGGGGAGTTAGACATGAAAATCTGAGCCCCAGGCTTACTGTGATCAGCAGTGTACACCTCTAAAGAATGGTTTGTCTCATACTGAGAACATGAGGATGGTAACTATTTTCCCCTTATTGATCAGAAAAGGAACAGGGATATTTAGCTTGGTAGTACAGCAGTTACCATTATCAAAGTGATTAAAGCTCTGAGAGTTACTAAAGGATAGGACTGTATGTACTATTGTTCAATCCACTTACTAAGGAGAAGTTTGAGGGATGATTTTACCATATGCATAAAGAGAAGTGGTGGCTGATGGATAAATACATGTATTTTCAAACTGGAAGCAAAGCACTTATTTTTAACAGAAAATGCTATTTATTTCTCAAATATTTAAGGACACTAGCTCTGGATCTTCATAGGGTTTTTGTTTATCTTAAAGAAGACTAATCTTCACTAAAATTATGAATATGCAAAAATGAATAAATTCAGTCAAACCAATGATCTGCAATTTGTAAGTTGAGCCAGATGTGCACAGCACACATTTTTTGCTCTACCAATGACTAACTGTACACATTCATTTCTCTCTTTAAGCATTAACAGTATAATGAGAGACATACAAGAATGGGAGAGGGAGCAATACTGAGAATGATTGCTGCAGCAAGACAGACTTGAATGGTTTGTTTGGATTCTATTTCACATTCTGAAACCAGGCAAAACTGGATTTTTTTAAAACAATTATTTTTGCATGTACATATTATTTCCTTGTGTTTCACAAATACAAAGATACTTGACTATGAACTATGATTTTCTGTTCTGACCATGCTTCTAAAAATTAGGCTGTTACCCAAAATTAATACAGCATTCCTACATTTCATTTGTTCAGAATAATTAATGAAGATCTACATTTCATTTGTTCAGAACAGTTAATGAAGATATGCAAAATCAATATAATACTAATCTCTGGGGACGTCCAACCTTATCTGTCTCCAGCCCTTTTGTTTCACCTTGTTCACCCCTCCCTTTTAGTCAGGCTACAAATCTCTTCTGACTCATAAATTTTCCTTAGAAAGTAATCATCTCCCATGGTGTACAAATACTGCCCATGTGATCCAAAACATTTTTTTCTGGATGTCAGATAAATTCTTCCAGTTCCCAGTGAATGCATCCCCAGAAGGGCCTAGACAGTGATACAAGCAGGCAGGGAGGCCCATGGTCTCTCCTGTCTCCCATCAGTCTTCACTGAGTACACTTCTGTTTTTTCTAATTTGCTATGATACTTATGAATGCCAGATCTGAGCACTTCTCATTTTCAGGCAGACTTGGAGTTGTAACACAAGCTTGATTTTCTCAGGGAGGATGTGCTTGAGCTAACTCCAGCTCCTTGCCCAGAGCAATAGAATACTGTTCCAGCAGAGATGTGTTTTCTTTGATAGGAAAGTGATTTGCTTCAAAGGCAGAAGCAAATTACTGCAGCATCTACTAATAACGTCTATTTGTAAGAACTCACAAATTAAAATACTTTATTTATTATATTCAGCTATTGGTGAACCAGTACCAAAATATGCCAAACAAAATGAATATTTCTACTCTTCAGTTTAGGTCTGGAAACTAATTCCTAGTTAATTTTTAAATGCTGCTGTCTACTGTACATTGGTGTGTGTAAAGTGTATTAAAAAGAAGAAATCACTGCATACATACAGATACATAGCTTCCACTTCCAAGTCCCCATAGAAGGCTGGGTTAGGGTCAAAGGTCCTTAGAATGAATTATGCTTGTAGATGAATAAGATTATATTTTCAAACTTTGCCTCAGATTTTTCAGATGTTTTAATTTTTCCTCTGTGGGTTCTGCCCAAATAATATGACAGTGGAGCAAAGCTACAGAAGACATTGTTTGTAGTCCCAGCTCTGACAGTGTCTAGCCTGAACCCTTTGTACGTATCAGTCAACTTCTCTGAGGTGTCTCTAAGTTATTCTTTCTGTAAAATAAAATAATAATGCTGATCATAATGTATTCAAAATCTGCAAATAACATTCCTATGTCTAAGCCAGACATGATCAATAAGGGTATCATTTGTAGCTTCTGACATCCATGTTATATCTCTATATAGGATGGGTTTCATCTGACCACATAAGGTATCTGCATCTGAAATAGTCACTTGAATTCCCTTTAAAATCAGTGGTGAAAAATAACTAATCCTAAATCATATCTCATCTGATTTGGATTAGATGTCTGCCTTCTGGTAGGCTTAACATAGAAAAGGTGATTCCCACAATATAGATATCTAAAGCTAGAAGATGCTCACACTACTCAAAGTGATTTAGCAGTCAGAGCCTATGGCTCCAAGAGATCTAGATTACTTTATCCATTTTATATTAAAGAGTTTTATCTGGATAATTTTGCTATATGATCAGAAAACAATAATAAACTGGGACCTTGAAGTACCCTCATGTCATGTCACTTAAACAATTGAATGATTGATTTTCTCCCTTTGGCTAAGAAATAACTAAAGAACAAAACTCTCATGACTTTTCCTTTGCAAATTCTAATTGCTTCAAGAATAGAAACACTTAACATGCATTTCTGACATAAATATTAATAAAAGAAAAACAAACAAGGAAAAAATCATAACTAAAGAAAAAAAAACATTACCCACTTCCAGAGCCCAGTAACAAGACTCAGACCTCATACTAACACATAGAAAGGTTGTATAGTCTAGTATTTTTACACTCTCAGCTTGATGCCCAACTAAAATCATGCAAAAACATGCCATTGAAAATACAACATTGAATCATAATGTAGATGAAATGCATGCATATTATGTAACTTACAATAAGATTTACTGGTTATAATTGGCATGCACTTTGTATGCCTCCAAGAACTACATGAAGCATAAAGATTTACTAACCGCTGAATTTTAACTATGCACAGGACTAGGGCTGTGCAAAACATGGCAATGTGTGTTCTTTCTTGTTGGTGTCAAACCAGAGCCTTCCTTTGTGTCTCAAATTCCTTAGAGGTGCAAATCACAAGGCAAAAGTCAACGTCATCACCAGGGTCCCATATTGGTCCCAGTATAACCTACATTTAACCCACAGAGTGAAGAACTTAAGGTATAACATATTGGAACACTATCTAATCTCACAAAGGGTAAGGAGATTCACCTCATCTCACTGGAGAAAGTTGCATGTTTAATTTAACGAAACTCTTTAAGCTCTTTTGTAGTCAAAGGAGAGAGGGGTATTTCTGAAAAGGCAACTCATCCCATGGTAATGAGATTTCTGCACCTATGTTTCTAAGATAAGCATGCTTTGGAGATGCCTGTGTCAATTGATTAAAATGGGAACCTAGACAATTAGTTTACACTTATCACATTTTAAATGGCTCTATTTAGGTGAGACAAAGGAAATCCTAAGGCTGAAATTTAATGTAGTGTGCACTCCAAAATTGTACTTAGGGCAGATGCTTAACTTTACTTACAGGGGAAGAGAAACTTCAACTTTTTCTGAATTGCACACAAAACTGAACAAAGAGCTAGGATTTGTTTTTGTGAGTACTGTTGGCAGTATGAAAGTACATTGGCAGAATGAAAGCTTTGTAATGAGGTTTTGTTTTTCCCTCATAAAATTTCACTGAATTTCTACTGATATAATCCATGAGGAAGAGATTTTTAAAGATAAAGCATTTTCATTTATTAGTACTCTCAATATCATGAGAAGAAAAGTTTTCGACTTTTTTCCTTCTTTTTTTTTTCAGAGTGATATGTATTAAAATGTACTATATCTTATTAAACTTGAGTGAGTCGTTCCAATTTTATCAACAGGATGTTTTAGATGATTTAAGCAATGGCATCTTCAAAATGTAGGTAAACAGGAAAAGATATTTTGAAGTTTCATTTATATTGCCAAATAACATTGTAGAAATGTCAATATGTATAGAAAAAGAAAATTCGTAGTTTTGAACACAGTGTTAAAATGAATCTGGTGTATGTATGTGTGAGAATTAATACAGGGGTATGATGAAATTTTTTTCCTGAAAAGTCTTCAAATTAAAGATTTATGAGGCATTCCCATGCTCTGAGTAGCAGATTACCGGGTAAAGCAAGTATCATCCTCTTCCTTTTTCCTTTGTTTTTTGATCAATATCAATAATTCATTTTGTCATCCTTTCCTAAAGAAAAGGATGTGAATTAACCATTCTTACCAAGTGACCTGAAAAGAGAGAGAGAGAGAGACATCATTGGTGATGGTCACTGGAGCAGGCTACCCAGAGAAGCTGTGGATGCTTCCTCCCTGGAAGTGTTCAAGGCCAAGTTGGATGGGGTTTTGAGCTACCTGGTCTAGTGGAAGGTGTCCATGCCCACCCATGGCAGGGGAGTTGGCACTAGATGATCTTTAAGATCCATTCCAAACCAAAACATTCTACAGTTCTGTGATTCTATGAAATGGGAGAAATTCCCAGACTTAGAAAAGTGTTCAGAATAAACTGCAGAAACATGCGGAAATGAAAGCAGCAATACTTTGTTTGAAAGTGAAAGTATGTTGACCTGATAATAAATTGTTTAGAGCTGGGCTCAGTTTACTAAGAGTAAGATAATATGAGGTACAACTTATTACCAGCAGTATGGCCTGTATTTGTTTTTGCTTCATCATAGATGGAGATTTGAAGTCTTTTTAAAGCCAACATGAGCTTGCAACAATTAAAAATGACCAAACACTGCAAATTAAAGCTCCAGCCCATTAAAAAGCCAACCTGTAGACAAAGCAATAGAAAACATTATCCTCTTTGATTTCATGGGGTTAATATTTACAAACACATACAAACCTACCATATTAACTTAAACTGCAGGATTTAATTTTTCAGACATGGAGGGGAAAAGAAATATATTGAAACTGGTAACTTACCTGAAATCACGTACACTTTATAGACTGCTCAGGAACATAACAACCTATAGTAGGATAGTTTGGTTGTGAAATCAGATGTCTTTATTTGTGTTTCCCAAGGCAGGATGAAGAATGGCTGAGTTTCCTTTTGGATCCTGGTTTTATGATAGCCACCAAAATGCCTAAAAACATACATTCTTTTAATGTTGTAGAAATAGTAGAAACCAAGATGAAATAAAGTCAGTACTGAAAGTTTTTATGTAGAAACTCAGATGATAATAACTTCTATCGACTGTATTTTGAACCATTTAATTTGAGTTATATGCCATTGTGACAGAAAACTTATGTCTGTCTCAGTCTCATTTACAAACATCATTCTGAATCTTATTACTGGACAACTGTAACAACAGCCTGTGAAAAAATTTTATCTAATGCAAATAAACTGATGAAAATACATCATAGAACTATAGAAAGTAAATTTACTTCTTTCTTCAAAGATAGTTCCTTTGTTTAATTTCCTGTGAACTTAAATTATGAATGTTCCATGAAATAAACCTGCATAAATTTCTTCATTTGCTTTTTGATTATTTTCTTCCTTTTTCTCTCTCTTTTTTTTAATCCGGTCCAATAGTACACTGTCCTTTGGAAACAAGTTTTGTTTAAATAAGAACAGAACATACAATTGCATGAAACATACAACAGGATCAGGACAATACCATCTGGGTCAGGGTAATCTCAGGTATAAATACAGGCTGGTTGGAGTAATGATAGACAGCAGTCCTGACGAGAAAGATCTTGCAGTGCTGGTTAAGGAAAAGCTCAACATGAGCCAATATCCAAGTGCAGCCCAGAAAGCCAACCACATCCTGGGCTGCATCAAAAGAATTTTGACTAGCCAGCTGAGGGAGGTGATTCTGCCCCTCTACTCCACTCTGGTGAGACCCCAGCTGCATCCAGCTCTGGAGCCCCTAACATAAGAAAGACCTGGATCTATTGGAGTAAGGCCACGAAGATGATCAGGGGGCTGGAACTCCTCTCCTATGAGGACAGTCTGAAAGAGTTGGGATTGTTCAGCTGGTAAAAGAAAAGACTCTGCAGAGACCTTACTGTGTGCTTCCAGAATCTGAAGGAGGCATAATGAACTCTGGAGAGGGACTTTTTACAAGGGCTTGTAATGATAGGATGAGGGGTAATGGCTTCAAACTTTAAGAGGGTAGATTTAGACAAAAAATTAGGAAGAAGGTCTTCGTTATGAGGGTGATGAGGCACTGGGAGGTTGTCCAGAGAGGTTATGGATGCCCCCTCCAGGGAAATGTTCAAGCCCAGGTTGAATGGGGCTTTGAGCAACCTGTCCTAGTGAGAGGTCTCCCTGCCCCTGGCAGGGAGGTTGGAACTGGATGATCTTTAAGGTCCTTTCCAATCCAAACCATTATATAATTCTATGAACTGCATGAAACAAAGATTTTCTCCTGAATATACATTTGAGAAAAAGAGGCTAAATAGTATAAATTATCTCGATAGTCTAATAATAGTCTAAATTATCCTTAATAAATAATGATTTATTTTAATTTTATTTGATTTTGGTCCTATTATATGCATGGAGAAAAAAAATCAGCAAAACCACCCCCATCTGGTGCAGATTTTCTCCCATGTGACCATATCACAGACTGGGAAGCATGTGTCACTGTTTCTAATATCATAATCAAAACCACAACTGTTTAGTTAGAGACATTTTGAATTATTACATTTCTTCCTTTAGGTCTTTGGATTCGATTCAAAGCTTGCTGCAGTCAGTGGGTGTTGCATCATAAAATCTGGGGCTTTTGTTCATCAATTTAATTCAGAATTTTGCTTATAACCATTCATGGAATTACGATACTTTTTTTTAAATGTATAATAACAATTGTTTAACAAAAGGGCACTGGATGAAACATTTTTTTTTCTTTAAATAACTTTAATTATCCAATTAATAGCTATGCAAAATCAAAATTAATTAAATTGAAGAAAAGCTCAGAAAATGAATAATACCTTGAATGCAACCTTTAATCACTTTAATAACCAAAGCTCACAGCATTTCTATAACTTTGGTAATAAAATTTCTTGGTTATTGTTCCTGCTTAATAAGATTTTTGCTATAATGTGCATTTTCACATCACAGGGACATTGCACTTCAAAAAAAATTGTGAAGTGGAAAGATAAATAAAATAAAGTGTACAAGGGAAGAGGTAGGGATGTCATCTATCTAGATTCTGTAAGGTCTTTGACATGGTCTGCCACAACATTCTTCACTCTAAATTGGATAAAGAAAGATTTGATGGGTGGACTGCTTGGCTGATAAGGAAATGGCTGGATGGTCCTTTCCAGAGAGTACTGGTCAACAGATCAAAGTCCAGCAGGAGATCAGTGACAAGTGGTGTCCCTCAAGGGTCTGTACTTGGGACCAATACTGTTTAATATCTTCATCACAGATGTAGACAAGTGGGATAGAGCACAACCTCAGCTAATCTGCAGCTGACACCAAGCTGAGTTGTGCAGCTGGCATGCTTGAGGGACAGGATGTCATACAGAGGGATCTGGACAAGCTTAACTGGGCCCATGTGAATCTCATGATGCTCAATAGAGCCAAATGCAAGGTCCTGCACCTGGGTCAGGGCAACCCCTGGTATCAATACAGGCTGGGGGGTGATGGGATTGAGAGCAGCCCCATGGAAAAGGACCTGGGGGTACTGATGGATGAAAAGCAAAACATGAGCTATCAGTGTGCACTCACAGTCCAGAAAGTCAGCTGTGTCCTGTGCTGCATCAAAAGAAATGTGGCCAGTAGGTCAAGGAAGATTTCTGCTCCCCTACTCTATTTTGGTGAGAACCCACATGGAGTATTGCATTCAGCTCTGCAGCCTTCAGCACAGGAAAAACATGAACTTGTTAGAGCAGGTCCAGAGGAAGCCAAAAAAATGATCAGAGGGCTGGAACACTCTCCTATGATGGAAGGTTGAGGACTTGAGGTTGATCATCCTGGGAAAAAAAAATGGCTCAGGGGAGACCTTATTGCAGCCTTTTGGTACTTAAGGGGAACTTACAAGAAAGGTGAGGACAGACTTTTTAGTAGGGCCTGTAGTGACAGGACAAGAGATCATGGTTTTAAACTAAAAGTGTAGATTTAGACTAGATATAAGGAAGACATTTTTTACACTGAGGGTGGTGAAACACTGGCATGGGTTTCCCAGAATTTTGGTAGATACCCCATCCCTGGAAACACCATTCTATGATTCTGTGATAAAGGAAAAAAAAGATATAAATTGCTTTAAGGATTCAGTTATGGCTTATGCATATCTATACTATACAGGTCATGAATTTAGATGCAAGATATGCTTTAAGACCTTCAGATAATAAGAAACTGTTTTGCTGAAGTGCATAGATATCTGCACATATCTTGTATAGATCCTACTCCATTGAATCACCCTGAAGTAAGTTTCTTCCCATCTCTGGATATACAACCTGTGTAAGTCCATATAAAAATTATTTTTGTACTTATGTCTTGGGATTGGTTTGGTCCACCCTTGACTCCCACTGGTTTCATCCCTGTAGACCAGGGCTCCTGCCGTGGAAGTCCAAACAGGAGAAACTGTAATGTTCACAGCATGTGCTCTTCACATCATGTTCTGCTGAGGATTTTCACAGGATTCCTTTCAAATGTTTAGCTTCCAGTTTGCATAGCCATACCACAGGTCAGCACAGTGGATATAGCTTCAATTCCCTCATATTTGTGAGCTTCCAAACTAATGCTCTCTGTGGATTTGTATCTCTAATCTCCATAGGTTGAGGATATTTGGCCTGCTTTTCATGTCTCCCGGAGCTTTACCTTGGAGTTCACCCTAGGTATTCACTGAACAACCTGCCCCAAGCTGCTTACCTGTCTACCTGAGGGGACAAGTTGGAGTCAGGGAAGGAATGTAGAGCTTGCACTAAATCATCCTTTGGTGTTAATACACATTGTTTTTATGACTTCTAGAGTAATTATCCAAGTTGTTATGTACTCAACAAGCATGTTTCAACCAGTAAAAATATATCTAGCTGAGGTGTACACATCTTATTTGGAGCTCTCATGAAATCACTGTTTCCTTTTCCTTTCTGTTTTTTTTACAACCCTTCCTAAGAACTAATGACACAGACACTCTCCTCCTGAGATACAATAAATGAAAGGGAACAAATAAAGAGAAAATCTCTGCATCTCCCTTAGAGCCAGTGCATCCTGCAGATATCTCCCAGTGGCTATCATTAGCCCTAATGGAAAGCAGCTGTGCCCCAGCACAGCTACATTGGTCTTCACTAAGCAGGTACTTGTGCGTGAAAGAGGATGTATTTGCAAATATTCCTTCTGTGTTACAAGTGTAAGATATTTAACCATGTAGTCTGTCTTTGTTACCAGAGGGATAAGTTAAGCCCAAACCTCACTCCAAAAGGTAAACTTGTCACTGCATGAGGAATTTCTCCTTTCCCCTAAAAACAACATGTATAATCTATGCAACCCTGGAATATGGATTTGTTTATATCTGGCATCCAATATAAGCTAGTTATCTAGGAAATGTTTATACATGGGGAAGATGTAAAGATAGCTCTAGGATAAAAATCACTCCATCCTTACATAGGCAATTAGCATAGGTAGGAAGGCTTATTATCTAAGCTGCCTTCCTCTCTTCACTGATGGAAATGAAGGACATGATTCATCTGATCTCTATTAGAGATTCATCTCTCTATTAGAGATCAGATGAGAGGGGAGAGGAATTCTTCCCCTAAAAATATCTGTTTCTCCAGTGATGACTGTGAAAGAAGTGTGATGTTCTCCGAGGTGAATTTTCACTTCTAGTTACATGAAGTTCTAGTCCTATGAAGACAGCCTTAGAGAGTTTAGGTTGTTCATCCTGGAGAAGGGGAGGCTCTGGGTGCACCTTATAGAGACCTTCCAGTACCTGAAAGGGGCCTATAAGAAAGCAGGGGTGGGTCTATTCACAAGGGTTTGTAGTGAGAGGGCAAGGGCTGATAGCTTTAAGCTAGAAAAGTGTAGATTTAGGTTAGATATTCATAAAAAGTTCTTTAATATAAGGGTGATAGATCATTGGAATAGGTTGTCCAGAGAGGTGGTGGAGGCCCCATCCATGGAGACATTCAAGGCCAGGCTTGATGAGGCTCTAAGCAGCCTGACCTAGATAGAGATGTCCCTGCTTATTGCAGTTGGATTGGACTAGATGACCTTTAGAGGTCCCTTCCAACCCAATACATTCTATGATTCTATGAACCCCATCCTATTTGTCTAAATTCTGTATGACCGAAGTTATGTAAAATCAATTCATTTGAGATCATTGTGCATCAAGAATGCATTAAATTCCAATTGTTATGAATTATCCTCATTTCTAGGATAGTTTTGGTCATGCACACTGCACATCCTAGTAGGCCCTTATTCTTTACTGGGGTTTTGAATTACAATCCCCATGCAAATAATACTAGAGATATTATAATTGTGAAATGTGAAAGTGCACTCTGCAAGAATTATTGCTATTGAGACAATAAGAAGGCAATCACGGTCACATTGCATCAGACCAACAGTCCACCTCTGTCTCAAAATGTGACCAAGAGAAGACACCTGCTAGGAGAGTGTAAGAACTGGGCAAGTAGCATTGCCTCCTGTTACACTCCCCAAGGCCAAATAGTTTTAGCCTAGGCACTTTCTGGGTTTATTTCCAAATAAATTTCAAGCTTTTTGAATGTCAAGGCTTAACTTTGATCTGGATATCCATTAAAATCCTATTCTATCTGAACAAGATGTAAATAGATATGTATTCATTTTCTGAGTGACACAATGTGTCTGAATGCACAGGTTACCCTATGGCTCCTAAGTTTCAGAAAGGAGCCTATGACAGGGAAACAGAAATGCGTTAACAGTGTTAACCTGGTATATTGGTTATCTGAATTTGATCAGGTCAGCATGCTGGAGGATCAGATAGACCTAAACTTTGTGCAGCATTTTATCTCCAGCACACAGTGCTTTAAAGCTCAGGAAGTCATTAAACTCCAAGCTGACACATGGAATGCCTAGTGGGATTAACCTTCAAAAACTAATTAACAAAGAGATCAACAAAAGGCAGCCTACATCACTCCTATTGTGACAACATACCGGAGGAGTGAATGCTGCCAGAAAATGTTGATTAAAAGAATTTGATTCACTGGAGACCCTTTTCCTATGTAGGTAGAGGTTTCTAAATATTTACCAAAGACAGATCAATGAAAATTACATTTCTAATTATAGCTAGAAGGCTGGGTACAATTGCTATGATGCTGCTGATTATTTTATCATTTTTCCAGTAGTTTCTAGAAAAGGTCTTGAAGGACGTATTGCACTAGGGATTTCTGAATAGCTCTGAATGAGGTATTGCATTTAGGAAGGATCAGCTCCTATCTTAAAGAAAAAGGGTGGGAGCATCTCACCTGTGTTTAGACATCTACCATTGAGCAAATCACCCTGAAGTTCCAATGATAATCACTGAAGAGATAAAGACATTATGAGTATCAGTTATCTGAATATGGCAAATAGCACATGCAAAATGCATAGCTTTTTGGTTGTGGGTGTTTGAGTTTGTTATTTTGTTTCTCTCTGTTCTTATCTTGAATATGTGTATTGGGTCTGACTGAGCTTGAGTTAATTTTCCTCATAGCAGCCCTCACAGTACTGTGCTTTATATTAAGATCTAGAAAGATGGGCTCGCACAGCACCAAGGCTGTTTTTCCAACATGCTCCCTGCAGTGGGGGGTGGAATATACAGTTTTTAAATGTATTTAGATGAATTCCAACAGTATAACAAACAGATAACACAAATAAATGCTAAGCTTCTGAAAGGGTCAGTACTCCATCAGCTGTCAATCCCAAGCTAATATAGACTACTGTTACCTATGAAATCTGTCAAGTACTCCGCAGATTTTATGTCCCCTGAAAGAATCTGATCATAGGTAGAGCCAGGAAACAGATTATGTTACATAAATATATATAAACACACACAGACACACACATGTGGACATGTAGACTGTGTGTATGTGTGTGTACCCATGTATAACAGACAGTATAGCATAATAAGTATATCATTATCCAGTCACCAGAGGGTTCCCCCAGGGCTCAGTTTTGGAGCTGGTCTTGTTCAATATCTTTATCAATGATCTAGATGAGGGCATTGAGTGCTTCCTCAGAAGGTTTGCAGATGACACCAAAATGAGCAGGAATGTTGATCTGCTCGAGGGTAGGATGGATCTGGACAGGTTGAATCAATGGTCTGAGGCCAGTGGTATGAGGTTTAACAAGGCCAAATGTTGGGTCTGCACCTGGGTCACAACAACCCCAGGCAATGCTACAGGCTTGAGGAAGAGTGGCTGGAAAGCTGCCTGGCAGAAAAGGACCTGGGAGTGCTGGTCAACACTTGGCTGGACATGAGCCAGCATGTGACCAGGTGGCCAAGAAGGCCAATGACATCCTGGCCTGTATCAGCAATAGTGTGGTCAGCTGGAAAAGGGCAGTGATCATGCCCCTGTACTCAGCACTGGTGAGGCTGCACCTTGAGTAGTGGGTTCAGTTCTGGGCCCCTCACCACAAGAAAGACATTGAGTTGCTGAAGCAATTTCAGAGAAGGGAAACCAAGCTGGCGAAGGGTCTGGAGAACAAGTCCTATGGGAAGAGGCTGAGGGAATTCGGATTGCTTAGTTTGGTGGAGGTTGAGGGGAGAAAGACTTTACTGCTCTCTACAACTACCTGAAAGGAGGTTGTAGTGAGGTGGGTGCGGCTGCTTCTCTCAAGCAAATAATGACAGTTGCACAAGGGGAGGTTTAGACTGGATATTAGGAAGAATTTCTTTACTGAAAGAGTAGTCAGGCACTGAAACAGGCTGCCTAGGGAGGTGGTGGAATCACCATCCCTGGAGGTAAAAATGTGTAGATGAGGCACCTCAAGATATGCTCTAGTGGGATGGCAAGTTGGTGAGGGTTTGGTTTTGTTTTGTTTTGGGTTGGGTTTTTTTGTGGGCTTTTTTTTTGAGTTAATGTTTGGACATGGTGATCTTAGAGGTCTTTTCAAACGTGACAACTCTGTGATTCTGTATTTAATGTTATTGTATTACACATTATTTTATGTATATAGTATATGTGTGTATGTATATATACTGCAATTTCTGGACACACAACTTATAGACTGATTTAAGTCTGACTAATAAAATACAATTGTATTTCTGTAAAGAAACAAAGAAGACTGGTTTTCCCAATTTTCTTCAAATGCTACTGGGTTAACAATCCCTCTTAAATACCAAAGATACTAGTGTGTAACATGAAAAAATACTGGAAAGCTTAAATCCTAAAATTCATACCAGAAGAATTAAAGCATCTCAGTAAGCTTGGAACCCTGCACAGTCTTACAGGATGAATACATTTCCAAAAGCTACTGCCTAGTTGATGCTGTTATAAGAATTCTGGGGACACATGTTAGTTATATAAATATTGTAAAATCAACACTAGTTTTAGACCATGCTCTGACTTTAAGAGATTATCAGGGAGGACTCAAAAAAAATTAGGTCATTTAATTACCTTTCTGAAGTTCCCAAATTAAATAAATGTCTATTGAATTTCCCCCCCCCCCCCCCCCCCCCCCCCCCCCATCATTTTAAGGATCTTCACAAATGCTATTACAGTTTAATTAAAGTGAATTTGGTTTTTTTTTTCCATTTAGTGGTTATTCTAGCTGAATTTATTTTCATTATTCTTACAATTGAATAAAGATTCTAATTGAGGATTAGTTTGTAATATCAGCTGACAGGCCCTGAGGATCCATTCTGAAAACTAATAGTCTATGGACGCAGAACAATACATAAACCAGCATGGGGGAACTAGTCTGTTACCAGAAGTGATCATCTTCATTCACATCCACAGACTGAACAATACAATGAGTTTAGTTCTGGTGAATTATTCTTCATACTTAAAACCTGTGCACTGTTGCTTTTCAGATGTTACTGGTTTCCTTTGGCCCAGGTAGAACAGGGAAAATTCTGAGCTGTTTGGAGATGAATCAGGTTTGGTACAGGAGCACAGTACTTGACTGAACATTGACAGCTTTCAAAATATTAATAAGGACATGGTACTATGCTAAAACAGTTGCACAATATCTGGATAAGAGCAAAGGGATTTTTCTCTTTGAAGCTATTCACTAATATGAATGAGGTGATATTCAGTGGTTTTAGTCTATTAATCTGTAAAAAAATGCTTTGGTAATTCAATATTGAGTAAAGACTGTGAAGGAGAATCTTATATCCTGTCAGAATATGAAGTTACTAAAACTGAAACCACTGAAGATTAGGCAGGTCAGAGTGGAGAGGACCAAATAACTCTCTTCTGATGCCAAAACAGCAAAGACCTCCAGGTATTATATTAATTCACAATTTTATTTATTGGTGTACTAAAGGGATACAAGTCGATATCCAGGGCTGCATAAAAAAGGGGTACTATTTGTCAATGTTCATTAACATGCCCTAGTTGTAGGGAAAAAAAAAAAAAATCAGTAAATCTTTGACTTAAATTATATATTTATACCATATCATTTCCTGGAGTCATGAAGCAGTACTGTATCTCCAGGAAGTCTAACAAAATATATAAATATGGATTAAATTTAAGAAAAAAAGCCCCATCTTTAAACAGGATGTTTATAGCTTGAACTCACTGATGGACTAGTGTATTGTAATCTTACATACAGATCTAGAATACAAACTCTCTGTTTGCCAGTTGCATGTTTGTGGGGTGTTATCTTCACACATACTAAAATGTTGTAGCCTCGATGTAAGAAAGGTCTTTGAAATTTAAATGAGCATATATGCTTTCCTTAGGCTGTAATCAAATGCAGTGGCAACCAAACTCTTTCTACAGTGTGACCCATGTTTTAGAAGAGATTTCTTCAAGCAGGGTAGGACTGGTCCCTAAACTTGTTTTTTCTTCCAAACTCTGTCCCTAAAAGGTTAAAAAATTTTACAAATTACAAGGAACCATCAGGATAAGACATAAACATTCTGTCTCTATAGTAGATAATATACTGAGGAAATATATAAAGAGGAAGAAAGCAAGAAACACAGAAGATGAAAATTTTCATTCTTTAATCTTTTTCTTAGTCTGAATAATTGAACAAGATACCTTTCTGTGAGTTGAATTGGATACTGGTAGCATGCCATTCTGGAAAGGACCTCTCACATCCCCCAGCACAGCACCTGCCTTCTGATAGTACCAGCTACACTGACACCATGGATAACGTGTGCCTGTCTAATTTGGGTTTACCAGTCTCTAAAGATGAAGATTACACAACTTCTCAGGCATTCTATTCCGATGTTTAACTGTCTATTCTTATGCCAGCTAAGCAAAGCTCACTGAAAACAGAAACATAAGACTGCATAATTCAGAAGTGCATGAGTGACTGCATACTTCCTAGACATCCACACTTCCACTTGCAGTGAAGACCCAGCCTAGAAGAAATGTTCGCACTGTACGTTGTTGGTCCTGAGCTTAGCCTCAAAGACTGTTGTGGCATGGGTGGTAGAATGGCTGGTGAGTCATTCAGGCTGCTTACAATCCAGTGAAGCTGTGATCCCTATTTCTGCACACAGTCAATGGGTGGAAGAACTCACAAAAGCTATATTTGGCAGTCATTACTGGAAGTCTCAACATGGTCCTCAGTCAATTAGGCAACCTAGTCTTATGAACAGAAATGACTAAGGGCCATTAGCTTATGAGAACCAAAGAAAGTCAACTTCCTAACCCAGAGGCACAAGAACTCTATACAGGTTTCAAATTCAGTTTGTCTAAAGTAAGTAATCAAGAAAAGCAAAAAGTGATTTACTTGGGGGTTTAAAATAGAACAGGTTTGCCGTCAACAATAGCTTTACTCTCTAGAGCACATTGTGCCCACATTGTACCTAAGACAAGCTTTGCATTAAATAGAGCAGAGTTCACTTCCACATGATTGCAGTTATAGACTCCCTGGAGGGAAAAGCAAGAAACCAGCAAGGAGAACAGGCTTTTCATCATCATTTATATAGGCTTCAGAGGTATGTTTAAAATAGTGAAATGCTACTTACCTCCATTGTACTTTGAGGTACAGAGCTTTGATGAATACACAATTTAGCTGTTTGGGATTATTACTGGTTATAGTCTTTTCATTTAATGAATTGTCCCATTTCAAAAATCCATCATATTTTCCCATTACCATACTAACTAAAACATTAATTTTTTTGATTTCTAACTTTCTCTAATTAAAGTAGCAAAAAGCTATGAAAGCAAACATATTTAAAATCAAAGATCACTTTACAAGTAAATTTGAAAAGTGCAATGCTGGTTCCTCTATTTAAACAGTAAATTTAAAATTAATATTTATGCAGGCTAAATAAGCTAATCAAATTGTGGAAGGAAAGGTAATTAAGTGGACCTGTCAAAGAAGAATGAGAGCTGAATACAGTAACCCTTGATCCTGGAGAGTAAATCTTGACTTTTGTGATTAGTTGCTTTGCTTCACTTGGGGAAAGAATTTCTGGCATCACATCCAGAAATTTCTGCTTGATCCTGGAACTCAGACTGAATATGTGCACTTCTGCAGCTCTATTATAGAATTAGAAATGCATTTAAAGGTATCTCTAGAATCAGACAGGATCTGTAATTAAAGTTATATATACTGTCCGGTGTCCAAATGAAAATCTCTGGTTATTTGAATATGACATTGCTTGCTTCTGGCATAAGCTACAACATATTGAATTTCAACATGGAAAGTCTATTGTTTTGCATTGTTCATTGTTTTCTCATTCTCATTCTGTTTTTTGCTTCAGATATATCAGCTCTACTAACAAGAGTTTATGGATGCACTCTCTGAATTTGATGCTGTTCTTTGAGAGATCATTGCTTGTTACAAGGACTTCAGAAACATGTATTGCATTCCAGTTTCAGTCACTGAACTTAGGAGGATCTGTGTGTAATTGCACTGTATAAATCCATTTGGATTTCACACAAGTAAAGTCATTTGGTCTAGTGTTAAGGAATATGAAGGAATCATGCAAGATTTCAACCTGATTTCCTTCTCCTGCAATGTTAAGATTTCATACTGCACTGTCCAGGGGGAAATGCTGAGTAGGTTATAATGGATCCAAACTTCATTTGGCTCCAAGAATTTTTCCATTTAGACATGTATCCCGAACTAATTCTCTAGGAACCTTCAACAGTAAACAGAGGAGAAGTATCTCTAAGTTATGAGCCATTTTACTTCTCTCTTTCTTTCAGGTTTGGGTGATATAAAACATTTCTCTACTGAGGCTAGGTAGAGCCCTCAGGGTGAACCTAACCATTAGCTTTAATTGAATGCCAAAGGTTGTACAGTTAAAGTCAGGTGAGATTCTTACCCTGGGTAGGAACACAACTCAGTATTCTCATAAAGCTGTAATATAATATTCAGACCATACAACATTTTGGATGACTATAATATTCAGACTGTACAACATTTTGGATGACTATTTAAAATAGCACCTTATGATCTCCTGGTAGAGATCAGGAAACTAGAGAAAACACACTGCATATAGGTAGAAAGTTGAAGAGGTCAAGCATCTTCTCTATATAAATTGTAGAAACTCCATTTCCAGTGCATGAATTATTCCTTCCACTTCTCTGAAATTCAATAGTCAATTAACTTGTTGGAGAATTATGTATTTAAAATGAGCCTCCTTTCAAGTAATGTTTTTTCCAAGGAAGGGCAATTTTGCTGGAGGTTTATTTACTAGTATTCATACATTTGAGTTCAAACTTGTCTCTCTTGACAAGAGAAGAGAACATTTAAGTTTGCTGGCACTTTAATTTTCTTCTAGTGCCTCAGAAGAATTCAAGAAGTCTATGTTCATTAATGCTGTCCCTGTGTATGACAGAATACCTGACAGATATTCAATACAGCCCTTCACATTCATTTCCAATTATAAATACAGAGTTGGATGCAAATACTTACCTTTAAGAAACCAAACAGCATGTATTTAACCTAAAGTAATTGTCTGATCTTCTTCTTTGGATGCAGATCCTCTACAGGCATCTTAAGAGGATGTTACATGTTATATCAAGGAACTAAAACATGTTCAATTGGATTTTTGTAGGTTATTATTACTTACTTTCTCTTTCTTTGACTCCATAAGTATCCTTAAAAATTAACTCAGATTTGTATATTTTGTGAATCTGAAGTAAGAGAAAATTAATATACACCTTCATGTCACAAAAAAAAAGTTACTTCCTGTCCCCCCAGATTAGCAGTTTAGTCAAACCTGTAGCATAGGCATAATCAGACATTGGTAGAAAAAGAAAAATATCTTGTTTTATTTATTTTCTCATGATACTATAGACAAATTACCTTTCTGAGTATTTAACTTGAGCTGCTATTCTCCTTTGGAAAATGTGGCTTTTGTTTTCACAAATGTGTATCATGTATATATACACAAATGTATATCAGTACAGTTAGCTGGACTCTAAAAGATAGTGTTAGGCACAAAAATAACATTTCCTCCAGTTTCCAGGATCACTGAATGTATGTCATTGTGTGTGTGGTTTTTTAATTTGCACACATTTTTAGTCTATTTGTATAAAAAAAATGAAATATTTTTACACTACTGATTTAAAAAAAAAAGTGAGGAGACCCCACTGCCTCAGAATTTGTGACTTTGAGAGAAACAACGCATTGCTCTTAAGTGGATTATATATGTGAAATTCACAGACTACTGCAGGGCCACTATGTATAAAGAAAAAATCAGATAAGTCTGCTGTAACAGTGACATGATTTCAAAGAAGAGATTTGTCACAAGAGAACCAAGATTGTCTTTGCCTATCTATAACATTTGTAAAGAAGGAACCCAAGCTGTAAACTGTGTTCATTAAATTTGTACTTGGGCATTACCATGTCACCTGGCAATATAAAGTTGATCTGAATCAGGAACTATCACACATTTACAGTTCTACCAAAAAATTAGTAAAGAACATTATATGGTGGCCATGAGGTCTTCTAGGACAGCCTTTATACTGACTGTGAAAGCACAAGCAAAACCAGATCTTGCTTAAAATCAATCACTACAAGTTACCTATTTTAAACTTGACAGGATGAGGGTTTTGGTTTTTTTACACTTATGTGTCATGTAGGAGGAGCTTTTTAAAGTCTTATTAGATGTCCTAAAACTAAATGAGTCTTCTCATGAAACCACAGGCTTATATCTTCTCCTTATATAAGATATATCCATTTTAATTAAACCTGTCTCGCCAAATCAGCTTAAAATAGCATTTGTATTATAACCTATTGCAACCTATTTCAACTTTGAAGTTAGCCATCGTCAAAAAGATGGTGGAAAAGATGATCTCCAAATGTCCCTTCCATCATGACTTTTTATGCGATTCCATGATTTAAGAACTTAAAAAATAGAATACAGAGTTTAACAAATTGATTTGCTTATGCTACTGTAACAAAGATTTACCTTAAAGAAAATTAGATCTGTCCTCACAGTGTTTATATAAACACTTCTATTTCTGAAGAATAAAGAGAAGGAAAAAAACAACATGCAACTCAGAAGCTCAAGTTAAAATCTTTGATTCCCTTTTCACTTCATGTGACCTTAAATACCTTTCTGTGTGTTTTGGATTCCCACAAATAAAACAGTAAAATTTATCACTTTTGTTTCAGTGTCAACATAAGGGGATGCTTCTTGGATGCTACAGTAGTGGAGACTATGTATTTATGCCGTAGATAAAAGCAAAGATACATTGGTGTATTTCTCCATATAAACACATACCTTCACTTTTACTGCTGGAAACTTTTGTCCGTGGTTGAAAGCTGGAAAGGGTTTGCCTCCCCACAGGGCAGAGAAAAGCAACAGCAGCACTTTGGAACAAAATGTTCCATGCTGGAGAATACAACATTGTTTTCTGCAAATTATGCAGACTTGAGGAACAACACAGTTATGACAGTGGAAAGACATGCCTCCAACTGGCCCCACTTTGTGCCCAAATTGCAATGAGGTTCTAACCTGGCACACTGAAAAGAACAGCTCTCAAAGACTACAATATATTTTTGACTCAACTCTGCCTCACAAAAATTTAAAAAGCAATATTAAAGTCTGCGGCAGAACACGTTCTACACACAGAAAAAGGGCTGACTCAGACTGGGTAAGAAAACTTTTCTCTAAGAAATCAGATCAGCTAAAGAAAATCACATTTGAATAGTTTTGTTGCACCTCTGTTTTCAAGGCATAAGTTACCTAAAAGATTTATTGGTGTGATAAATAGAGAACTTTACTAACCAGCCAATAGTTTGAAACTTGCAGACTCAACTGGAAGAGAACAAGAAGCAAAATATTGCCATAAAACAGACTAGATACAGTTCCACAGGTATTCAAGAGCATCTGAATGATAGGTAGACAAAAGACTTAAAAATAGTTGTGTGTGTTTATTTCCACCTAAGATCATGCTATCTGCATCAGAAGCTTGCTATATAGGCATGAAAGTTTCTGTTTCAGATTAATTTTTCATTTTAAAAACTGCTGAGAACACAGCTGTCATTATCATTGGTAGGAGGTATTGGTATTGTGCATCTCTGAAAATTAGACTACTTATTTTAAACACCCAAATATTTTGGCCTAGACTTCCCTGTGCCACTCTGTAGATGCAAAGCAGCCACATACCTGTCTTAGTTGGTCAACTATGATGAGATAAGGGCTTGAAGTAAAAATAGCACTTGTGAAATTAATCCGTTATAATTTTTTGTTTCCACTGTGCTATAAAATGCTCGATAGGTATGGTGGATTTATCAGTGAGATGTCTAGAGTTTGGGAAATGATCCAAAGGTCTTAAAGCTTTGGACTGAGATAAGTAGACTGTCATAACAGATTTAGCAAGTGATCATGCAAACCACAGGAAAAATACTTAGTCTTGCTGCAGAGAAAGAATGTCCTATTTACAGGAATGCTGTGTTACTTGCTTTTGGTGGAATTCAGAAGATTTAGTGTCACTGGGGTCCATTAAGCAAGGCCTTTAACTATAGCTGCATTGCAAGCTCCCATTGCTTTACTAATATTACAAGGATATTTTTTGCTTTGTGGAAGTACCTAGGTTAGTTTGAGTAGCGGTAGATTTTTATTTTGCAGGAAAAATGCAAAACTCTAGGCAGAACTGCTGCAGAAGAAAACTTGAAACAGTGTCCTGAGGCAAATGTAATTGATCTAAAAGATGTGCATATACATATACATATACATATGCATATGCATATACATACATATATATATGCACACATATACTAATGATATCAGGCAAAACATGATTCAGGTTGGACAGAAGTATGATTAAGATGTTTGCTTGAACAGGATTGTTTCAATGGATCTAGACCAAAGAGCCACAATCAGCAGATCCATTTACCAGCTTATATACTTGAAATTCCACTGTGTTAGACAGCAAAAATAGGGTGTTTTTTAATTTACTTTTTTTTCTTGGGGGGTGGGGGTTGATGTGGAGGAGGGGAAGGGTGTGACAGAAGGAGACTATTAATATTTCTGCCTGGTAATGAGCACAAAGGGGGTTTTAGAAAAGGTAGATGTGGTGGTGTTCTGGGAAACAATTTTCTGGCATTTTTCTTCAAGCATTTGTCAATTTCACTACAAATAGATGGGAATGAATGAAGTGGCACACTGTATTTAAAAAGAAGTAAGGTTTTTTGGCCTGTAATACATGAAATCTGGCTACAAGTCCTATAATTACATCTCCTCCTATTATACAGTCATAATTGTTGAGGGACTTTGTCATATATCTTTGTTTTGTCAGAAATATGAAAACCTTAACATAAAAAATACTATGTAGAAGATAATTTAGAAAATTGAAAGGCTTCTCATCATAGGTATTTCTGGTATTTTATTTGTAGACCAAAGGTACAGTTTAGCGCTATCAATGGTACCACCCATTGATGGAATCCCAAGCCAACCATTCCAGCTATTATAATACGTTGCCATTGTGACATCATCAAACATAATGCTTAAATAATGCTTTTATAAAAAAGAGCTATCAACTTATAACGAAACAATGAAAATATTCTTATTAGAAATAGTGCTGTATAAGGAAAGCAGTAATCAAAAGGCATGCTGATGCTTGCACCAAAACATTTCTATAATGTTTGGTTTGCAAAATGTTATAATGCAGGTTTAGGACAACAAATCACCTGCTTCTCTAAGAGAATAAGCAGACAGGAATAAAAACAGGATCAATTTAAAATACTTTTTTTCTCATTAAAGGATTTTGATCTTAAGGAAGCTGAGGATCATTCCGTTATTCTTATAGATACCAAATAGCTAGAGCAAAGCTGTGCATGAAGACAGCTTCTAAATTAGCACAGAAATCCAGAGAGTTGCAAGACAGACTCTTATGTATCAAAAGAATCACAAAAAATCCTATGTAAAATAAGGGTCAATATCCAAGGAAGGAGTCATTCTCTGAAAGGCAGGATTGAAGAAGCAGTGTTTTCAAAGACATTCTTCCTTTCTCTGATGTTGACAAATACCTCTGGTCCACCAGGCCATGGTATATCTTTATCAATGACAGCTGAATTATCTATAGGTCACAGGCTCCTTTCATTGTTTTCTGCCCCTCTTCATGAGATCAATGTCAGAGAGACTCTGAATTGATGTTTTAGACCGTTGTATGTTCTTGATTTTGCTGTCAAGAATATGATTTCCTTGTTCAGAGGGTTGTCTTTTTTTTCAGGTTTAAAGCCAATGCAAGTGAAGGAAACAACCTACTTATAAAGGAAACCATCAATGGTAGTGACCGGAATTCAAGACAAGGTTGGGAACTTAAGGAAGGAATGAATTTCCAGCAGAGCTGTAAATATCATCTCAGGTGGCTGATACCAAGATGTACCATGTAAAGCTATGGTTTCCCAGCGTACAGTCTTGACTATATTTCTGGAAAGAAACAGGTCTTGTAACTTGCATAAGAAGAAATTAATCTCTTTGATCATACCCATGATACCACAAGCAGGAGCTAACATGTCTACACTTAAGAAATCTCTTCACTGGGAAGACTAAGTGTAGTTTTTTGGGTTTTTTTCTGTGATAGCTAATGTGTCTGCAAAAGCTGATATATCTACAAGATGCCTTGTCATTGGTCATTGCATTATCAGAATGTCTTCAGATTTGAACACCTGAATAAGAAAGAAAATAAAAACAGGACTTTGAGATCAGCTGTGTAAGACAGTAACATAAAAATTTCAGCAAAATTACAATTTCCAGCAAGTTAGCAGAAATTCATGGGAAAATTAGCAGGAAAGAATGGGAAAATGCACGTACTCCTGTGGGTAGGGAATGTAGAAGTCAGGTGATATTCTATACCTACAGAGAGTGAAGGGATATTCCAGTTGTTAGGCTACTTATTCTTAATAATTTTCAGACCTGCTGTGACTTCTAATGTCAATGAATCATTTATATTTGTAAACTGCATGGTTTACAGTAGATTCTTTTGAAACTGTAAGACACTTTGCTGAATATATATTTCTTAATTTGTTTTAAATTTTATTATACCCCATATTCTTGCAATGTCTTGTTGTGCTAATGTGCAATATGGATTTTTTAATTGCATTATATTAATGTTTCATTTTATTAAATTTTTAATAGCTTTGCTATTCAAGACATTGGAGACTATTTTTGGGTTTCTAAATTATGATATTGGATGGTAATGTAATATTAACGAGTGTCAGAATAACCCATAAATTCATTAAGAAGCCAGATGGGCAACTGCGACAAACTCTTAAAGGTTTATCATTACTATGCAGTTCTGTAAACTATCTTCTGTCAGTCACTGGAAAACAGCAAGCAAGTTTTCATTTCTGAGTACTGTAACAAAGGCAATTTCCATATTTGGGCAACCAGATTCTCTTCTTCTTTACCACAGTGTAATCTAGAATCACCTTTTTGATTTCACAATTGTCTCAAATGTGGATATAAGAGAACAAGACACCATGTAATGTTTTTTGGGGTTTTTTTTTTCCTTTTTTTTTTTTTTTTTTAATTTGGAAAGAAAATACATATCTCTTTGGTTTTGTGTTAAATGAAAGAATTTCTAATATGCAGCTAGAATTACAAGAGGATTTGACAATGTCACAGAACCAAAAGGGTGATGTTTCCAGCTCTGTCACCTAACATTTTTCATGCTCAGTAAACTGATGAGATATTTATTCACCTTGAGGGTGGGAGACTAGTTTTCTGTATCAGAGGGTAACAGCTCATGCTACACTCATAACCTTCTGCTACTTTCTGATTAGAGCATTTTTTGAAGGAAAGATTTTATTGCTTTGATACCTCTGTCCACCGACCCATTCTAATTGAGGTAACAGGAAAGAGTATTTAAATACCATTTAAACTTGTGTCCTTTAAGTGGGGATTATTTTCAGCTCTTACTTGTATGTCTCCTGAAGGTAGATAGATCTTAGATTCTTGCTTCTGTATTCAGCTACACTATTATCTAGACTACCTCAGATAAAGTGGAATAATGATTAAAGATAACTATATGCTTTGCTTTCTTCTCAATAAATGTAAACAGTCACAGGACTGCTTTCTTGTGGGAAACAAAAAAAAAAGAATTTATTATTATCCTCATGTACTCATTCACTTTATTTGGCCTTTATTTTTGTAACATTGCAAGCCTGAAATACATTATTACTAGACTGAATTCACTGAAGGTGATGTAGGAGAGCTTACTCTCCTACATCTACTAGGATCAACCATTGCTCTTAATTCCAAAGGCACAGTATAGGCAAGTTAACCAGTTTTGTAATAAAGGTGCATATACCCTGTCATGGTATAACATGCATTAATAGTTGTTACTGGTATCCGTGGAGTTTCATTCCAAGTATTATCTCTGAAAATTCCTGTTCACACTTCATATGAACCTGGGCAAAGTATTTTGTTTCCTTCTTATGGACTGAAATGGATTGAAAATCAAACTAGCCTTTTCAATGCAGATCATTCTTACACCCTTGTGGCCACTCATTTGTCTTCCACTCCCTCCTAAACTTGTGTTTAGGAACTTGCATGTTAATAGCTGCAAAATTAATACTGATAATTCATAGGAAGGAAGAAGTTAAACTGTATTTGCTACTCCTATTTCTGTCAATAACATCAGCTTGATCTCACAAAACCGGGCAAAGGATGTAACATTGCTCAGCCAGGATCAGATTAATCTCTTCCTCTCTAATGAGTGCATTGTAAGACCTTTTAGTTCATATGATTCACACATCAGTGTTTTCTCATTTTTCAGCCTTATAAGACACACCTTGATGCACCTGTAATGCACTTTTGATGTTTACATAAGGTTGAAACAATTAATTTTATAGAGATGGCTTATTCTCTACGATAATCAGTGGCCTTACTAAAAAGGCTTTTTAGCAACTGCCTTGGATAAATATCTTTATTTTGTAGATATTTAAAGTGAAGTAAGAGGCTTCTGTGTCTGCCTCAGAGGCTGTGATTTAACTTCATGTGTTGACTGCTAGAAAACAATTTCAAAAATAAATGCTGTTCACTGCAATAAATGATTTCTCTCTAACAAATCGCAGGAAGAATGCAAACAACAGTGTATCCACAGCAACACAACTAGCTACAAATAATTCCCTTGTAAGCCTCCATTTTTAATTGGTATTGTGTCCCTAGCTCCTCCTTTCTCTCCATCTGTCAGGCCCCAGTTAAAGAAATATAACTTAGAGCTGAGACTCCTTTCCATTTCTCTGTTAAAAGACAGTCTGTAATAGAACCTCTCCCTTCCTTACCAGCCTTTGAATACAAATTCTTTTGCAGTTAGACTGACTCTCATCTGAGAGATCACAGAATCACAGAATGTTAAGGGTTGGAAGGGACCTTGAAAGATCATCTAGTCCAACCCCCCTGCCAGAGCAGGATCACCTAGAGCAGGTCACATAGGAACATGTCTAGTCAGGTTTTGAATGTCTCCAGAGAAGGAGACTCCACAACCCCTCTGGGAAGCCTGTTCCAGAGCTCTGTGACCCTCACGGTGAAAAGGTTTTCCTTATGTTTCTGTGGAACCTCTTATGCTCCAGATTACACCCATTGCCCCTTTTCCTATCACTGGACGTAATAGAGAAGAGCCTGGCTCCATCCTACGGACACTCACTCTTTATGTGATTGCCAGGAGATGATTACTATGGTAAGTAAAATGCTCATTTATTTGTTTTGATTGTTCTGTTCTGGTCAACAGAAAAAAAAAAAAAAAATTAAAAAAAAAACCCCACTGTTGATCTGGGTGCTTACTGAATGCTATTTGAAATAATGCAACCAAATAAAAATCAACAGCCTAGTTTAATTAGATGTCCCATCCATGAGAATCTAGGCTAGGAATTTTTAGACAAGTATCCACTTTCTAAAATGTTTCTCTCACACAGTTCTCCAGCAAAAATTAGCATTCATGCCCATGGATGACACCTATCCATGATGCTCAGGCAAAAGCTGGGCCTTAAATAATCTGTGCACATCCAACAAGAGTACAAAGTCACTGAAAATTAAATTATCAACATTTACAAAAAGGACATTTTTCTGAAAGTTTATAAACAACAATTTAGTGTGGAAAAGAGGTTTTCTGGTTGAGTACAGGAAGGTGGTAACAGTATCACAGACTGCATTAATGGAGAACCTTGCAAGGAGACAAACCACATTCTGTTCTTACAAAGCTTCTGAGAACAGAAATGAAATGGTTTGAACACTGGAAACCCACAGGTACTTGTGAATAGTCAGACTGGGTATGTCCGGCTGAGGTGGGCAACCCAGAATACTCTTTGATGATGTCATACCACCTGATCTCTTATAACAACTAATGTGCTCAGAAAAACAGCTCATGAATTATGATAACGGAATCAACAGTAAGCAACTCCTCATAAGCATTAATCCATGATAACCTTTTTTTATCCATGCTCTAAATTCCCATAGTTTTGCAAAGTAGCTCTCACACTTTCATTATATACCTTGTTGAAATCAACACTACATACAGGCTCATGGTTTTCAACATGATTTGTACACAAATCAAACTAAATAGCATGGTTTAGACAATGAGCAGGTCTAAATTGACATACTACCTGATTCCCATTGCCAAAGAATTCACTGTTATCAGTGGCAATTTTAACAGACAATCTCCTACATAACCTCCTTCATAACCTTCCATGGAATAATGCCTCTTTTACAACAGCAGGGCCTGGACGTGTCAGTAAACTTAATGCTTGGAATAATAATGCTTGATGAATTATCTTGTCATCTCAAGAGCAGGCACTTACCTGCATAAATCTCTCATGTACAGATAAAGAATAGATATATACCCAAATGGGCTTTCCTTGTGAAAGGTCAGCTTTTGAAAGGATTTCCTTAGTCCCCTGGAGCTCGAGAAAAACAAAACATTTTAGAACTTGTCTTCTGCTTTCTACTCTATTTAATTAAAGTGTGATGCTGACTTTGATGAAAATATGTTTCCCTCATGATTAAAAAGCTCTTTTGATTAAATCATTTTGCCTAGACAAGTGGCCTGTAATAACAATAAATTAGAATATTTTTGAAACAGCTTTCTCATGTTAATAAATTGTAATTCAGTTCTACATGGTAATTGACTGGTACTCAGAATACCTCACTCACCAGCTGAATGTATTATTGTCACTGGCCACTGTCACTTCAGGGTAGATCACAATGTTGATCTTATTCTATATAGAAAGAAAGTGGGAAAACACCAGTTTGAATCAGTGATTCTAATCTTGTGATCTGAAATGCAGTACAAAGAGAGCTGAACTTGTTTGATGGAAGTCATCTCAACTTTAGAAGCTCAATAGTAAAATAAATAGAGCATTAATTAATCCCGAAAGAATAGATCTTGCCATATGATTTCTACCCAGATCAGGTCTCTGGTATAATTTTCTCCTTTGTATTGATCTGAGATGACAATGAGCAGAACAAGCTTAGGTCTCATTTTATTCAGCTGTGATAGACATGTGCTGAGGTATAAGGAATATTTTTGGTCTGTTTAGTGATACATGAGAAGCTTGTAGAAAAACTGGAACTAAAACTTGTCTTTAGTTTGATTAGACTCTACTTTCTTCTTAAATACTTAAAAGGAAGGTAGGAGAATATTTATACAATAAAAATAAAAGCATGTTCAATTATCACAGATACTGATGATCTGGCACCTGTGCTGCTTATGTCACGATGGTCCTTGGTGATGGAAATATTTCCTTTCTTATCAAAATTAGGACCAAAAAGTCATTTCACAGTAAAGAGAAATTGCATCTCCTTCCTTCTGTATTATTGGAGACAAGGGTGTAATACTTGCCAGGAAAAAATATCACTTGGATGACTAAGTATTAAAAATTTTGGTCTCAAAACCTATTGTTTGTTTTATCACTAAATTTACACATTCTAAAAGTTTATATAAGTGGCCATTGGTATTTCTGACAATAACCAATTTTTATTTCTACAGGTCAGGAAAAAGACTGTGGTAAGGAGCTCATTTGCTATATTAAACCCAAACTCACAGACATAGAGATCTCAGCTCATCTAGAAATTAATGCCTTCCTTAAGCTTGTTTGATCCTGGTGTTTTTGAAGCAAAGGCCACAATATATATGAGTGACAGGCTTTTACTCCCATGAGTCTTAGCTGAAGTCACCAAGCTGTGACCTGCGCTAGATAAGAGTTAGGTCCTTTGGAGGTAACAGCTAATGAAATACTGGACTGCTGTATCAGATGAGTTCTCTGTTCATCAGCCCCTGTTAAAGGTCAGATGACAAACCTCGGGTGACAGAACAGAAAGAAATTCAATCCATCATTTTCCCTGATCACTTCAAATATGAAAGTAAACAAGGTAAATATTTTGGTATAAATAATTATCTAACTGCTGCTAACTGCTATAATGAATTCCTTTTTTGTATGTAGACATACCAAGTAATTACAGAATCTTCACTTAATACATATGTATTTTTTAATATCTAATTGCAGGATAATATATCAAAATACTCCTTGAGCAAGAGCATATTCATGAAGTCTTTTTAGACACTGATGGCACAGAAAAAGCAGACGAGATTCCAGAAAAATCCTCAGGTCACAAATAAAAATGACATGAATCGGAAAGATTCTGTTAGCCAAGAAAAGCATGTTGAAGGAGTTTTAAATCACGGGCATTTCTGAGGAAAAGGTTTATTTAGAAATCTCATTGTCTCTGAATTGGTCCTGAAAACTCAGTCTTAAATATGATACTGAGCTGCTTCATTACATCCCATGCCAAAACTGGTGAAAACTGAGAAACCTCAGCACTTCTGCATCTCTGTTTTGTATGAAGCAGCAGGGGACCAGAGTAATCAAGATAATTTCTTGAGACTGAGGGGACTCATGTTTTCATCTTGTCTCTGCCACTAATCCACTTTAAGAAAGCTACTCTGACCTCTCTGGTTATTTAAATGACAGATTTCCCAGTGGCTGTCTGAGATTGTCACAGCACAAGAGATCTGAATACACTTCCTAGGACATTGAAGCTCCTAAGTGACCCTGGCACAATTACCTTGCCTTAACCTGTCAGAGAGGTCCTCTGGACTTTAGGGAGGTGCAGGCTCAGCAACTTGTGCAGGGGCTGTATGCTGCTGCTTACATGTGATCCTTACTTTAAGTGCACAGTATTTTTGTACTACTTGAAACTTGCTTCCCGCACATGCAGATAACATTTTCCTTCACTTATTTCAACACATACTACAACATGCAGGGAGGAATAATTTTTTTAATGTGTTTTTTTTTTTTTTTCACCCTGACTTAAGGAAATATATCTCTTTTGCATTCTGAGGAATATGCTAGTGTCTGAATATAGTGAAATAGATCAATAATCCTAAAATTGACTGCACATTTTAAAAAATCTGGTTGATTTTTAATATGCAATGAACAAAATAGTGGCCTTATGAGACATTTCTATATGTCATTGTATGTCATGTGGATCTAATATAATTTTATGTTACCATGAGTTAAAATGTACACTACTAAAGAGGTAGGAGTATTCTTTTCTTTCAGACTCCTCAAAATTATATAATTTATTAAATGCACTTCTTCTCTTTCCCTATACAAAAGCACAGCTTACCTGTTAAGTAGTTGAATTTGCACAGAAGTATTCTGATTTTGGTACCTGGACATCTCTTCTCTAGCCCTTTCCTTGTGCTGCTTGTCACAGCAGAGTACTAAAGTATCATATTTGCCCCTGGGAGCAAAAATAATTATTGATTAAGATATTAAGATCAAGAAAATTCCAGATTCCATTCTACTATATAAAACATGCAGTGTGAAAAAAAAGGCATTACAGCCTGCAAAATGTTCTGATACAGCAATAATATCACCTACATAAATACTCCAGTTAGACAAATCTTTTAGATTTCTTTTGGATACTTGAAAATAGCTAAGACTCACCTAAGACACAGAAGAGCTTCCATTTCAGATCAGTATGCAATTTCGATGAGAATTGCTCTCAGAGATTTTATTTTCCTTCTTGAAATACCATGCATTACAGATACAAAATATATCTTCCATATTTACAAGACATAGTATGCCTAATTGTTAAAAAAAAAAGCTATTTGAAATAACCCAGGTATTATTCTTTTGTTTTCTTCCTTTCACTAAGGAACTTGCACAAAAGTTTTTCACGGTGAAAGCTCTTTAAAACAAATTACCTTAATATAATATTATGAGACAAAAAGAAATCTTTTTTGTTTCAATAGTTTCCCAAGAAAGAAAGGAAGAATATGCTTCCAACTATGTAAATAATTAAGAACATGGAATTCTATTTCAGGAAATTGCCATTAAGAAGGGAGTATTAGGAGAGAAAGAAAACTAACCTGTAATGTTCCCTTCTTTCCATCACTGTCTCCTTGAACAGGAATATTCCCCATTTTACTGACACTCAAGGAGGTCTGTTAGCTTGTCCAAAATAAAAGGAAGTATTGACAACAAAAGAAATATAAGGGATTATCTAGTATGCCTTACTGGAACACAATGATTCTGAGTACCTAGGAAATCTACAAATAGCAAGGGATGTAGAAGTGTTGTGACATTAGCCTGTCAAATATTTCAGTATTAAAGTTCTTGTTGGAGACTGATCGATAGTGGAGTCCTCCCTCTGTGGAGCTCTTTATAATTTTCTGAATAACTAATTTATTCACAGAATCATTTGCAGATCCTGAACATTTTATAAGCTTAAAATATAAAGACTTGGAATGCAGAGAACAAGCCATGCTTCTGGAGGCACAACACCCAGGGGTTTGGAGAGCATTACTGGTGTCAGGCTGTTTGCAAAAAAACCCACGGGGGTTAACTCTAATTCAATTTTTTTAACTTAAATAATTCTTCTTTCCTACAAAACTTCTTTTTGCTGAACCATTTATTGATAATAAGGAAGGGTTGAGCCATATAAATACTGAAAAAAAAAAATTAATCACTGTTTTAATTTGTAAAATGTCACCTTTATCTAATATCAGTGGAGCTTCAGTTACATATATCTTAGTACAGGGAAAAAATGGTTTGCAGGCATCCTGGATACTGAAGATTATATATAAAACATATTTGCTTGACATATGCAAAAATTAACTAAATGTCTATGTAACATAACTATGTTACATAGGCTATGAGCAGAACAGTTTTCACAGCAAAATGAAGATTGTTTAAAGATAGTTTCCTTCTTTTCCAAAAGCACCTTATATTCTAGTAGTTTCTTTAAGGAAAGAAGCCAATCTTATAGAGAGGTATGATCTGGAAAATTCATGGTTAAGAAACTACGCTACTCGTGCAGGAGTCTGAAGGCAACAATATAAGGACAGGTGTGTATGAAGAGTATCTGAAAAGGTGTATCTTAAAGACTTTTCCCAACATGGAAGGTATCTGGGGAAAACCCCATCTTTTGCTTTTAGCTGCCAATGGAATTAATTGGCGACTTAAAAATCTATATTAATATGTCTTAAAATATGCACCTCCAGTCCATAGATCAGCAATGAGTAATGGGTTTGTGCAAACTAGGAATGTACTAATAATTTCATTTTTTTTTAAATAAAAGACTCCTACCAAGCAAGCTTTTCACCACATCATATACTATAGAAATGAGTATGTTCTCAGTATAGCACCACCTTGATGGGAAGAGAGATTTCTACAGAGAGGCTCTTCTTGGTATGCTGAGTGGAACAGGAATGGATGGGCTGTATATAAATGGCTGTTACAAGGTGTAAATGTTTGTCCAAAACCAGCTTCAGGTGGAGGTGTTTGAAATTAATAACAGATGTGTTTGTTGTGGTGGCTTGTGGACTAGTGGAGGTGAAAAATCTGAAAGTGTATCTGGCAGATACTTCAAGAAAACATCTCATTTTAAAGAAACATAGTCTATAGAAGTTGTCTAATTCCTGTATTTATATAAGTCGTCATCTTCTCTTTCTGTCTATAACACACAGCCATTTAATTAAAAGCCATTTGATATAAAATTACATGATGAGTGCTTTTATTTCCCCAGTTAATTGGTGGACCAACACTTTCAAGAATGTTATACATTTACCTGTCTCACCTCATTTGCTTTATTCTTCTTTCTTTTGCTGAACTCCTCCATGATTCTTTTCATTCACACAGCTGAGGGGTATTTTTTGTCTTTAGCCACGTGCAAGAATAATTCACAAAAGTGTGAAATAAAATTGATTCAAATTGCACAGCTTTAGGGTTTATATGTGTCAGAGATGTCTTCTGACCTTCAAAGCTTCTCAGTCAACCATCAGTCATTAACTTCAGTAGGAGCCTAAGACCTGAATATTTTGGAGTGGGGGTTTGACAGACTTGCCTGAGTACAGTAAGATGTTCAGCAGCAGAGCAAAGAACTGGCCATGAATTTTTGAAGGACTGCTGAACAAAAAACCCCATTCCTTTCTCTTTGTGTTGATGGGTGGAAAAGACAGAATATACATTTACTTGGTAGGTATTTGAGATTAACCATTGTTGAGGACTGTTGTACTGATGCACTGCTGTGTATAAGCAGCTATGAGACTAAGCTTTAGGCTAATTGCAATGCTGTCCCTAGTCATGTTACTACCAGGGGACTCCCAAGGATGACGTGATGTTGGTGCTCGCATGCTGAGAGCAGTTAGTAAGCTAGCAAGAGACCAAGGCTCATTTGTCATCTTGGTTCATGAGCCCTGACAGACAAAGCAATAGTCAGTTTATCTGATTTTATACATATATATTATAAACATCTGTATCAGAGTTAATTGTTCAGAATATTTTTAGAGGCATTGGAGGGGAAAAGGCACTTTTAAAGAATGATACATCTAATGGTTTTAGACATCTGCCTTGAAGCGGGAGGTAATCTATTTCTCTCCACTAGCTGTGAATAATCTAGACAACTAGCTTATATTTTGTACCACTAGATTTCGTCTGGTGAATATTTGCCTAGATGACTACTTTAGACAGGATGTCTAACCTTCAGACTAAGTGCCTGAATTTCCTCCTCTGTGTACAGTGTGGCATTTCCTTCCTGGACTGAGGTTCTATGGTTGCCCAAGCTCATCCCATAGGCATGGGTACATGAAACAAATTCAGAGTGGAAATAAGGTACTTGGTCTGAAGATAGTCTTGACATTGTCCATTTTTTATATTGAAGATATAACTGAAGTATTGGAGTGAACCTTCAGACATCATTACAATGAACTGTGTGTAGCTGATTTGCACAGAAACCAGACAAGGGTCTTAAAGCTTTAATCCATTTTCAAGCCTTCTTGTGTTTTAGGCTTATTTATAGCCAGAATGTCTTTTAACAAATCATAGAATCACAGTGTGATTGATATGGGAATAGACCTTTCAAGATCATCTAGTCCAGCCTTCCCTGCTCAACGGAGATAGCCCAGGGCTATGTCTGATTGGATTGAATACATCCACCATGGAGACTTGACAACATCTCTGGGCATCCTGTCTGACCAGACCCACAGTAAAAAAGGGTGGTTTATGTTTAAACTGAATTTTCTTATTTCAGTTTGTCTCCTGTCCCATCATAATTCTTCTGAGAAGAGTCTGGTTCCCTTTTTATTCCCCTTCAAATGATATTTATTTATACAGATTGATAAAATCCCCCCCAAGCCATCTTTTTCTAGACCAAGAACCCCAGGTCTCTCAGCCTTTTCTCATATGACAAAGGCTTCAGTCCCTTAATCATCTTTGTGGCCTTTTGATGCATTTGCTTTGTCCATATCTGTTGTTTAGTGTGGAGCCCAGTGCTTGATTCAAAATGCCACATGTGTCTCAGAGGCACTGAGCAGAGGGGAAGGAACACCTTTTTGACCTGCTGTCAACACTGCTCAATGCAGCCCAGGAGGCCACTGGACTGCTTTACTCCATGGGCACATTGCTGGCTGGCTTTCACCATGCCGTCAACCAAGACATTATGTAAAAACTCTCATGAGGAGAGCAATGGAGAGTGTACCACATGCAATAGACATCAACTGCATTAATTTATCTCTGGGAATTTCAGAATTCATGATGACTCATATGATATCATAGAGACAACAGGAAGCCTATAACCCTGTAACACCAAGATCCATCAGACACTAAATATTTTCCACTGTTTAAGTTCTTTCTCTTCAATGTGGGTCAAGGTTTTTTCATTATTAATTTATTTATTTTATAAAAAAAACCCAGGCTATTGATAAGTAAACTTATTGCTGGAAGTTTATTTTAACTTAGAAGAGGTTTTATTCCTTTGCTTCTGCAGAAATGTTTTCATTTACTGACATGACAGATCCCTGCCCTAGAATTTCCCATGTCAAAAGTGCTAATGTATTTCTCCTTTCATCAATTTAGTTGGATGAGTGACACTAGGTCAGCAAGTGAGGCAAGAGACGACACAACACAAAAAGCTCAAAACCCATATCAAAGTCAGAAAGGACATTAGGTGACGTTTGCAATACTAAGGACTGCTGCTCTGAAAGGATGCTCACATCTTACAATTTTCATTTCCCAAGAGTCCCCAGTTCCCATTAATATAGTTTTCCCCCAGCTAAAATTGAGTGTGTTAATCCAAGTGCTAACGTTTCTAGCAGCTGTGTTGTTTTTTCTTCACATAGCTTTGTTAGAGATCGGTCTACTGAACTCCAGCAGCTGTGCTTTGGTAGAAGTGAGCTGCACAGGAAAATGATCCCAACACAGAAGAACAAATCCCTGTGACCTGCCTAACTTACTAGTCTAAAAAAAGAAGAAAAATTTTCACTGAAGAGGAAAAGTAACCTAACATACACATTAGAACAAGGACAGGCAGCACAGTTCTTACAGAGGAGGAGGGTGCTGACATCAGTTAAAACTTGAGACAAATAGGATTCACAGTACCACTTGTGCTTTAGCCATCAGAATTTTACTTAAAGAGATATACAGGAACAAGTACAGGATTTGAAAAAAAAAAAACCACAACTGTAGATGTGGTTCAGTGTGGGATTTTTGGCCAAATCTTCTACAAAATACCCCAATATAGTGTTTGAAGATCGGGTCCTGAAAAAAGAACAGTGTAGTAGTCATACATTGTCCCAGAGATTATGCAACCAGTAGATAAAAGAAAAAAAAAAGAGCTCTTTTTTTTTTTTTGTACCAGTGTTATAATTTTCAGGTATTCAACTCAGAATTTCAGAGTTTGGACAGGGAGGTCTTCAGCTTAGCTGAAGGAGGCTGTTGTGGTTTAACCCCAGGCAGTAACTAAGCCCCACACAGCTGCTTGTTCAGTCCCTCCACCACTAAAAATCAGATTTAGGATGAATTTCTGTAAGCTTAGATAGAAAACATCAGGATCTTAGTATTTCTTCAAGGCTGGTATAGGTTAAATGCTGTTGTAACACTGAAAAAAGTACCCAAACCCCCAAATTCTCTGGTTTTACTACAATAAGGTTTTGGTTTGGGGCATTATAGTGCCAAGAGGAATATGTAAAAGGAGAATGCTTGTACTGCCTTTATGGTGCTTAGCACAAAGAGGATCTTTCCTCAGAGGGAATTGCATGTGTAATTTTTTAATCTTTTTTTTTTTTTTCCCCCAAGCCTCTCCTCTGAAAACTGTCATTGTTTGGTAGTTCTGCCTTGCCTAGAGCCAAGGTGAAAATGAACCCTGTGCCAGCTACCTACTAACCAAAGCAGGTGAGCAACAACAGACCAAACATTTTCCAGGTACCATTTTTCAAGGAATTATTCCCAGCAGAGAGCACTGGGATACCTGTCCATCCTGTGCCTACTGACCTGTGGCTGAGGACAGATGTCAGCACTGATTCATCTCTAAAATGGATTAACTTTTACAGCTTCTTCATATCACTATTGCGGGACGGATTGAATGAGGAATGTTGTGAAAGATCAAACACGTGAAAGATCAAACACATGAAAGAGGCTTCAAAACAGAGCATTTACCCTTCATCATACACTTCCCATGAAATAAAACTGAGTCAGATTTAGGATCCAGAGTAATTTCCAGCTCTCTCCAAGGTCTAAGTATGCAGGAAGGAAACACAGGTTCATCCAGCAGACATAAAAGATGCTATCCCTCATCAAGGAAATCAAAATGCTGACACCCAGGGAGGCCCTAAGTGCTGAAAAGCACCATTCAAAACAGATAGTGTCCTGGTTTGAGTGAAAACAGAACTAATTCTGTTCAGTAATTTTACTTTTCAGCTTGGTTCTTCTAATTAACTGCACTTTCTGAAGTTAGCAGCCTGTTTTCACAGACAGTGTCTGCTTCTAACAGTGATAACACCTTATGCTTAGAGTTACTACCAAGGATTGGTATGCAGACCAAGGCCACTGCTGGGTCACAGGACGGGTGACTCTAAACTCGCCAACGATGTATTCCATCCCATATACGCCATATTTGGTCTAGAGCTGAGGGACCTGAAGGTTCTCTGGGCTCTTCTCTCCCCTTTTGGACTGCTTTGCCAGCTTTTGCTTGGCTTGGCTTGGGTCCTCTTTCGGTTTCTTCCTCGGAGCATCCAAGGAGGACTCTGTCTGTTCTGCCTTTGATCTGATTTGCGTGTTCCTGAACCCGATACCAGAATCCATCTCCTCAACACAGCTCCCATCTGCTGCAGGGCCCAGTCTGGGACTGCCCCGGTGCCTCCACAGCATCAGTGGTGACGGTGATGTAATTACCATCAGGGGGGTTGGGTTCGATACTGGTTTTGTATATATTTGAATATATTTCATTTTTATAATTATTAATTTCATTTTCATTAAAGCTGTTCTAGTTTCCTTTTCTAATCGCTAAGTCTCTCTCCCTTATTCCCTTTCTCTTCCCCTCTGGGGAGGGAGGGGGGTTAACAGAGAGCGTCTGTTATAGGTTTAAGGGGCTGCCCTGACCCTAAACCCTGACAGATAGGAACCCAGAAAAATCAAATGCTGGTATGTTAAATCCACTTCAGTATGTAACAGTAAGATTTAAAAAAAAAAAAACAACAACAGAATGCAGGACCAGATAGTCAGTGAATGCATTTCAGGCTACTTATATTAATATTGACTGATTTGTACCTGCTGAAGATCTGATTGTTTTGCTATACCAGGTGCAGTTCAAGGGCATTAGCTCCTTTTCCAGGTGCATTTCTATCAGTGTTTCAGTTTAGCTCTTTGGTGCACTTCTTAAGTGTATCTCCTTATCATCATCACATAGCACATGGATTTGGATTGCAGATGGGACTCCTTATACACAGAAACTGTAGTCCTTTAGGAAGACATTACACCAGCATATTATACCATACCAGCACTTGTGATAATTGCTATCAAGCATCAAACCCACAGCACCAAAGCTAGCCTGAAGCAGAGTCACTGCAGATGTATAACACAGATGTCAAGTGCATGGCATCACTTTGTTTTCCTATTGGGCCTCACAGCTTGCTACTGTAGATCCAGCCACTTCTGGTAAAACTAAAATTTCTTCAAAATCTTGTTTCAGCAACTTTCTTCTCTCCTCTGTGGTGATATCTTACCCACAGTGCATGGTACATTAATCATTTCCCTGCACTTCTGTAAACCTCTGTCATTAAGAGAAGTCAAAATTGAACTAAGACAACAATAATAAAAAGGTGCCTCCAAACCATGCAAGAAAATAAGTAAATAGCAAGTGGGAAAGATCAGCAGCAATGCATAAGGGGTGTGACAAAGCTGAGAGACACAGGGACTGAGCTTCCAGGGACTTAGAAGCTGCTAAGAGAGCAGTTTTACGCTCCAGCCCCAAAGCAAGTACTGTAAAATTCCATTTGAATTTTTTTTTTTTTTTTTTTTTAAATCTGGAAGCTCAAACACTGCCACATGCTGATAGTGATAAATCCAAAGAGGCACAACCTTTGCAAAGCAATTTTTATCAACACTAAGAGGATGCTGCCTCAGCAGCCTGGAAAAGCAGAAATCGTTGAGCTTCCTCTTACACATATGGTAATTTTTGCTAAATTTTTGATTGAGTGGTGAATTTAGTGCTGTATTGTAGGTTTTACAGCTACTTATGTTCACTGCTAATTACAGAGTGAAGATAAAAAGGCAAAAAAATGTTAATAATATTTAGCCCTTGGGCATGGTGTTACACATCTAAAAGGCCTTTCACACATAAGTCTTGTGCAGTGAGGGCTCGACATGCAAAATCACCTTTATCAGATAAGCGGAGGGAGCGACATTGGCAGAGATCAGCTTGCTATAATACAATGAAGCCAGTAATATTTTAAAGTTCATTGCTGTTCATTAGACACTGACTTCCACCTCTAGGTGCCTAAAAAGACAGTTTTTCAGAGATACCCATCAAATCCTGATGAAGTTAGTGGAAACTACGGGTTTATTAGTCTCTCAAAATGAGACTGCTTTGTATCCGCATCTGGTGCTGGATTTGGTTTCCAGCCCCAGAGATATGACCCCACAGTTCTGTAAACTGATACAAATATTTATACTTAGAATAAAAGGTAGCTATGAAATCAAGAAACTATTCATGCATTCAGACCCACACACACAAATTTAAAAAATCAGGTGAGATGCTGGGCTACAATGTGGTTAGATTTACTCTTAGGATTAGCTGATGCTTTAGACTTGTCATCTTGAGAGAAATCTAGAGTTCTGCTTCCATATTTATCTCAAAGGATTCTGGCTACAAAGGTCTAAAACATGGGGGCCTAATGTCTGGCTGAGATCCAGAGGTCCTTTCTCTTAATGTCTCCATCTGGCAGGAGCACACTTTGACCTGGCAGATGGAGGGAGCTGCTCCTTCCTCTCTACTCTGCTCCTAGTGAGGCCACATCTAGAGTACTGTGTCCAGTTCTGGGCTCCCAGTTCAAGAGAGACTGGGAACTACTGGAAAGAGTCCAATGCAGGGCGACAAAGATGATTAAGGGACTGGAGCATCTCCCTGATGAGGAATGTCTGAGAGACCTAGGGTTGTTCAGCCTAGAGAAGACTGAGAGGGACTCTTATCAATGCTTATCAATAACTAGGAGGCATGTGTCAAGAGAATGGGGCCAGTTTCTTCTCAGTGGTGCCCAATGATAGGAGAATGGGCAATGGACATAAATTGCAACACAGGAGGTTCCTCCTATATATAAGGAATGACTTCTTTACTGAGAGGGTGATGGAGCCCTAGAATAAGTTGCCTAGAGAGGTTGTGGAGTCTCCTTCTCTGGAGACTTTTAAAGCTTGCCTGGACATGTTCCTGTGCAATCTACTCTAGGTGAACTCATTTTGTCAGGCAGATCATCTCCAGATCCTTCCAACCCTTACTATTCTGTGATACTGTGATTATACCTATAGGGCAGTTCCTACAGAAAATGTGATTCTATAAAGATAGTTGCAACACTGTCTCTCATTTTACTCACAATCCTCCTAAATGAAACACTTGCCATGTTGCTGAACAATTCACTTAAAATCTTTTATACCAAAAGAACCTATCAAGAGCTCTACATCCTTTACAAAACCCTCTTCTCCAGAATAAGGATAATTTTTCCTGGACCTATTGGTCAAACATCAATACTGATACCCTTTTTATATCTCCTCACACTAGGAAACAAAACAGATCCTGCATATCTTCAAACTTCTACCACTTCCTATATCTTTAAATCAGGATGTGCAATTCATGCCCCCCATTTTAACACTTCCGTCTGCATCCAAGTCACAAGTTCAAGTCCCCAGATGGCAAATCTTCTGCAGAGTGAGCACCAATTAGTTGTAACTTCACTGTTCATTAAATATTATCACTTTTTTTTTTTTTTTCAGTTGGAGACAGTGAGGTCAAGGATAAATCATCTGATAATTTGTAAAATACTTGATATTTGGCTCACAAGTCAAATTTAGTCCCTCCAAACAATTAATTGGGTTGTCTGGGTCACCAGAAGGACACTTGAGAAAAAAGGTGCCAGAGAATGGTCTGGAAGATGGAAGAATTATTCCAGTAAACCAGTCTTCATCATTCTCTTCCCCGTGACTTTCTGCCCTACCTCCTCTGGTAATCTCACAAGAAATGTGTCTGCCACTTGACCAGAACACTGACATCCCTCATGAGACATTATTTTAAATTTACGTGTTAGAAGCACTCTCTCTATGCCAGTTTTTATGTCTGGTCCCTAACGCATGCTTACACATTTGCTAATACATTAGGCCAGAAAGTCCCAGTGCCTGCACCTTGAAAACCACTATTTTGTTAGTGTTGTTTGAGCACATCATTATGAAGACTGTGAATATCTTTAAGAATATCTTATTGACCTTACTTATCCCAGAGGGTGTCTCTTTTTCTATATTTTATTTCTTTTACTTTTCAGACTCCTTTTTTGAGGCATTAGCAAGATTGTATTATGAAAATATTTGTAATATTGTTTCTGAGTTAACAAATATATGAGAAGGGTGTGATAACAGTTCCTGACTCAAGAGACAAAACTGATTTTGAAGAAGAAAGCTTACAGGCAAACTTAAGAAATTCTCACTTGAAGGTAATGCTGATGGTTTATAATGTCATTGCCACAGTGACATCATGGACACAGTATCATCTTATGGGGATGCTGGAGATGTAGGCAGCTGACATTCCAGCAGAGTCAGCTCAACATGTCACTGTAGCTCACAGAAACTAACTGCTAGCAAAAGAGAAGGACTCAGTAAGAAAAAAACAATTTTTATTTTCAAGTATGCTTTAGGAAAGAGGGAAAGTCTATGAAAGTATTCATCTTGGGAGTTATAGCTACCAGTGAATAAGAGTGACACTTCTTACAAAGATCATGTTTGCTCAGATACAGTCTGTTTTTTCCTTTATCCATCATGGGCAGTTCTATCTATGTTAATCTGTTGTGCTCTTGACTTCCGGCTAGTACTGTGCTCTACATCATTAAATCATGAGATCTATCTAGTTGCATGACTGATGACTTAACACCCTACATCTGTACTTTGTGATAAACTGGATGAATTTAACATCCCAATTTATTAAATCCTGAAATACCAAAAATGATGACTGCTGTGAGTGGAGCCTGATGGAAACCACAGAGCAGCCTTAGTAACACATTCAACACAGCCTTGGAGCTGCTGTCTTTAGGTGACACCAGCTGAATCCCAGAAAATGCTCAGAGGAGTGGGGGACCTGGAAAGGGATGGTCTGTGATTCTCTTGCATGGACAAGAGGTTAAAGGCTAATTAAGTGTTTTGACAAGTCTAGTTAGCTCAACTCCCTCTACCCTGAATGAAGTCAGATATGTAATGTGAACAGACTGACCCAGGGGTTGTGCTGTCCCTTATCTCATGTCAGGAAGACTAATTTGGACACCTTAGAAAATCTTCTACAGTTAGGTAAAGGAAACATGGCTTTTATAATTAGTAAAAGAATAAAATTAAAAATTGCAAATGAACAATTAAATATTCCCTAAGCTTTCAGAAATCTTCTCTTATGAACTTGAGTCTTCACTTGAAGAAATAAAATGTAAACCAAAGCTGAGAATCTGGAGCTCTAGCAACAAATATTTTTAAGCTACTGAAGAAGCTTTAATTCTGGACCTATCTCCTGAAAAAAGTATTAATGTGCAACCCAAGTAGTGGGAAACTGAAGTTACAACCCCCAGGACTGAGACTTCACCTTTTCTCTGTATCTATAGACACAAACCTGGATGAATGTTTTGTTCTGCAAACTCTCAAGAAGCTTAAAAACATGGGTACAGCAGGCATGACCTAAACAAAAAAGAGTTCAGAAAGATACTGAGAATTTCTAAGCAATGTTTTATGGTCTCCCTGTTAACCAAGATAGTTCCTCCTCCTTGCCCTCACTGAACATCACATTCAACTTCAGGTATCTGAAAGTGGTTTCTGTCAAAGCTGTTTGTCTACATCTCTTTCAGGGGCAATGAATACGAACTGCCTCTGCTAAATTTTTTTTTAAACTTATGCTAAACTTAATGCTAGAATAAAAGTACTCTTCAATCTCAACCATCCTGTGATTGTGGAATAGATTAGATGACTATGAAGGCACATGAAAATGACAGGTGAGAGTATAGCTGTCCAAATTCTAGATGCCTGAATTAGGGTAGATGAATCCTTTGAGAAGTAACCTTTTCTTGAGGAATAGGCTATGGGCTTCCCATAATCAATCCAAACACTTGGTTCCTTTAACATATTTGTCCAGCAGTGTATACTTTCATATTCAAATCCCCCACATCATTCTTTGCTCTTTTTCAAGTATTCACAATGTCTTGAAGGGTCAAAATACAGGACTGATGGGGCTCTGAGTCAGTTCAAGCCATCAAACATCCTTTGATATTTTATTTTTACACCCACTGTGTCTGGCTGTATTTGGTGACCTTTCTGCATAGATGTTTTGTCTCAGCACTATGCAAGAAGATTGTTTATGAGGTCAGGGAATAATGTTGCCAGTAAGGTTGTCCACCCCATGACCAGGAAGAAAAGAAGCAAAGATCAGGCCATCTGAGGGATGCAGGGAACAGGAGGGTTGTTCCGTCACTGTCAGGAATCAGGACCAGTTGTCTGAGGTGGGGATTCAGTGTCAGTCCTAGCTCTCTATTGATCCCAGAGGCCTATCTGCCATCACTGACAGTCCATGATGGCTCATTGATCAGCTGTGTGGTGAAGCCAAAGCTTGTTTATGCTTCAGTTCTTGTCATACAACTGTCATTGCAATACATTGTAATTTCAGCTGTCCCACTACAAATTCATCCTCATTTTTTCCCTTGTTTGAGAAAAAATTAAACAAAGCAGAACCACGAGCTTAATAAAACTGGTAAAGTTGCTCCTCTGGCTGGCAGCACATCTGATAGTGGCCTTAATTTGTTTAGGATTTTTTTAGTATTAAAAGACTGCTGTCATCTCCTGCAATTTGTGAGCCTTGCCTGAGCAATGAACAGCTTGGGCTTTCCTGAGCTTACATTTCTTATTATTAAATAGAACTTTGCAATGACTTAGAGTTAATGGTGACACTAAGTCAGGTTTGTGATATTATTTACTTACTTGATTCTTATTTATGAAGGCTTGTCCACGTAGTGAAGCTTCTCAGTACTGAAATAAAGAATCATTAGAATCAAGTAAGGAAGCAAAGTGAAATAAAGGTGACGTGAATGCTGTTTGCTTGCTTATTCATTTAAATTGATTTTTCTTTACTGTCTGAGACGATCTATCAAAAGAAGAAAGCCAAAAAGAAAAAAGTAGAGTTTGGAAGCAGATTTCTTGAAAACCATTAAGAGTTATGTGATCTACAATATCATTGTTCCCATCAATGGTAACAGAATTTTTTTTGCCCTGGGTTTCAGCAGGAGAGAAGAGAATGACAAGCATGAAAAATCAGACCAATAAAACAAATGTCAGCAGTCATAATTCATTCTTGCCAACACTCATAATTTCATCAAAGTATAGAAATCACTCATATGCTTAAAGCTCCTGGAATCCCATCATTATGAACAGTTTATTTAAAAAAAAATACATGTATACTCTGCATGACTGCAGAAAGAAGCTTATATCTCTGAATTCCAACAGTTAAAGAAATAAGGCAAGCAAATAAATCTGAAACAAGTTAATTTTACACTGATCCCATGAGTTAGTCTTGCGTTTTGTGTGCTGAGATAATTAACAATCTCTTTTTCCACACCAGTGGCCAGATCTTCAGGTGATAGAAATCAATGAAATACCATTGATTGTGGTACAGCAGCTGAACTAAGTTGATTTACAGAAGTTAAAAATATCTCTTGTCATTAAGAACTGCGAGATTAATGTATATTTTAGCAGGATAGATACTCTTGTAATTGTCAAGTGTTTTTGCTTTTTGTCGCATCTGTTTCTTTTCCTGATTTCTACTTTACCATGATCTGTGCAAGTATTCACTTAATTGTTTCTGTCTTCATCTTGTACAGGTAGTTTTGTTTCCTTTATGAAAATATGTTGGTGTTTTGTTTTTCCCCACTAAGAACCCATAATATTTGTTCTTGGAAAATAGTTCAAAAGCCTTCAAGCAGTGTAATTGCTGCTTCTCAGGAAATTGCAGTCTATAGGTTGAGGGATCTGAGAAGCTTTCCCTAACCTGTTGTGTTTTGTGCCTTTCCTATGTGCTCTAAACTGTTCCTGCCCCTTGCAAGAAAATTGGGAGGAATGTCTTCTATGCCTCAAGCAGGCCAGCTTGCTCTCTAGCTAGACATCTTGGTTGGTTAACTAATGAAGCCAAACCTATGCCTGTGTTATGTGTTGTAAATGCTGCTGCTTCAGATGAGGACATGTACCTGTGTGAATATTATTGACTTAAGCAAATTAGACTTGATGGTACCTTCACTTCTGCTAAAAATCTCTGTACAGGTAGAGCCTGATCAGGGAGCACATGTGTATATGCTGATAGGACTTAGCCTGAACAGCCAGCAGGTTATGAATGATTAAAGAAGATTTTAGGGGGAAAAATGAGAACCCATTTGTAGTTTGATCTGGTTCCTAATCTTTGACTTCAAATAAGAATTATAATTGTCATATAGGAACATGAAGCAATGTCTTTGGTGACAGTTACATCCATGCCTTGGCTGATAAGTGTTTTTTAAGTCACACTGACTTGACTTCATAATTGTGCAAAGACACTTGCAGATTGTTTCCTTTTGATTAGGAATTTTTCTCCCACTGTATTTTGATTTTAAAATTTCTTTTGCCTTTTTCATATCCACTTTATTTTCATGTTATTTCCTTTCTTCAGCTCTATGTTTTTCTTTCTGCATTGTATGGATTGTGATTCACTAATGTGACCCTGGTGCAAATTAAAGTGATGTGAGTTCACTAGGTATAAATTCTCCCTAAGACTGCCATAGGTCATATGCTTCATCTGAATTTTGGAAGATGCCAGTAGAATATTTTCTACATAAATCTGCCATTATTCCTAAGAGAAACTCTCCTGCACAGGAGTAGAAGTATTAATACGTAATACTGAAACACGGGTAATATTTGATCTTCCTTTTCCCATTTCACCTGCAGTCCTCCAACATGAAGTCCCTGTCGACCTGGAATTTGGTTTCCTCTCTGCATGAATGAAGGTTACTATAAGATAAACTCTCATTTGTTTTCATGCCCTTCAGTTTTTGGTCATCCATGGACCCTGACATGGGAAATGATTTGCTTCTCCTTTTAACAATCCTTAGTGCTAAAATGGGTTTTAGACTGCTGAAGGGCACAAAGTGAGCAGTGGCTTTCCCTCTGTGGATTGGAGCTCTGTCAGATTCATTTAGTCATACCTGTATCTTGTGTAGCCAAATATGGCATGTGACACAGTGTTTGGTTTTATTCCCGCTAGAAGGAAGCTTTAGATGCAGAAGAAGTGATGGCAGAAGAATGGTCTTGTCATACAAAGACTTGTGAAAACTTTTTCATTTGCAGATGCAACCTTCAGAGCTTGAATTTCCAGAATAAAGGTGACATTTTTTCAGTAGCTCTGGTTTTCATTAAAATACTACAAAAAACACTGTTAAAACTGAATTGTTTTAAAGGTCTTGCACATTTCCAGATTTTAAGCTTCCTATAACATAAGGAGAATAAATAGTGTCAAGAAACTAGCTACTGAAAAAAAAAATGTCCAATTAAGCTAATATATAAACATATAAAGCTATAGATCTACTGGCTTCATAGTGCAACACTATTTCAGTCAGCATAGAAACCATGTTATGCTATTAATACACTCTTCTGGAGTTGCCTTTATGTTTGTAGCCCAGGAATGGCACCAGCTTTCTTTTTTTCCTGCTTCTGCCAGATTATTCTCATGAACATCACTTATAAATCTATAAAAATGAAAGAGTGCTGCTCCATACACAGTCACAGAGATTGGGAAGTGACAAACAAAGCAGCATTTGCTAAAGAGCAGACTGACAAGCAGAAGTGACAGACAAGGCCAATTACCATATTCAAATGAGTTAGCATTCATTATGTTTTTTTTTTAAAGAACCATATTTGTCAAAAGTACAGGACTGATTCTCTAGCTGGATGAACCCTGTGGAGTTTCAGGTTTTATAAGCCTCTGCATCATTTTTTTTTAGAATGGTAAAATGTATATCTGCCCAATTCAATGTTTCCTATAGTTTAACATTTTACTTTTCCCTGTTTCTCCACAGGAAAATGTTGAGTGCCTTTAAAAATAAATAGTTTATTGCTGGTTTGTATCCAGACTGGTCCATCTACACTGTTATTCCTTCCCAGAATACTGCAGATACTTCAGAGAAGACACAGGTAACTCTGCAACACAATAATTTGTCCCTTTTATTATTTTTTTTTTCTTTCTATTGTCCTGGAGTCTTTGTCTGGATGAACTCTAAAGCAATGTTCTAGATGACTTTGTTACCTTCAAAATGTTGGCCTGGATGTAATGAGTATGATCATAGCATTCTTTTTGGTGACAACATGTGAAAACATGTTAAAATACACTTGAAATTGGTGTGCATTCACCTGCATTCAGTGCTGAGTAGTCATGTCAGCCACAGTCACCATTTATTTTGCAGCTGTATCTGTACCAGGCTACAGAATGGTTGTTCTACGTTACTTTTTCACATGAAGATAAGTAATTGAGTTCATGTAAGAATAACAACATGCAGTCCTCTATGTCTTGCCTACATATGGAAGTTATTAGGAAATAAAGGTGGAGATGAATTTGAAATTTGGTAACTATTTCACACTGTATCGGATATAGAGGCTAATACTCTGCACATCTGAGGGTTAGTGAATTAATCTCCACAGAAGCACTGGATACTGTTTCAAAATGTCTTGCAACACATCTAGATGGGGTTGGTGTTATATTCCTACCATCTTCCTTGTGATGGCCAAGCAATAAGACAGATTGGAAAACTGTTTTCTAGAAAAACTAACCCTTAAACACCCAATCGTTTCTCTCCATCTAAGGCCATTATCTTACCTAGGTTGCAGTGTGAGTGCATGAACACCAGGACTCACTCAAAGTAAAAAGCAGGGAAGGGAATGGATGGTCAGTGGTATGTGGTGGTAGTGACGTGGGACAACTGATTTTTGTGGCACTGCCTTCAAATGAAAGTATCTGTGGAAGTCATATGCAATGCCTAAGGGCAGTGTTGGGAAGAAGAATGAAGAAATTATCCATGTCATCTGCTCTCATCATACAGCTTTAGGTGTGCTATCTGGAGGTCCACTGACAATGGTAGACTCCTCCACAGAAGCGTGCAAAGCATTTGCATTGACTTTGTGCTTTAATTGGCCTCTTAGGGAAACTGACTTCTGTCCATTGACTATAAAGAGTCTCAGCAGATGAGACTAAGTAAAGCAGGTTTTTTTTGTAGTATTTCCTTCCATACTAGTACTAGTAGTACTCCCAGTACTAGTAGTTCTGTTTAAAAGTTTATTTTGACAGTTTGACTAACATAATTAGCTAATTATCATGGTAATTACTATTCATCATAGCAGTCAAGAGTAAGTCTTAGTTGCTCTAAATTCTGTGGAACTGATTAAGATGATTACTGACCCAAACAGATATGGACTTAAAAATGTCAGTGAATGGTTTTCTGAGAGAGAAGAAAGGCTGATTTCTGGGAAGAAGATCTGCTGCCTGGATTTTTGTGGACAAAGTACTAACATATTCACCCCTTGCTCACAATTCCCATCATTTCTTCAAGTTTTGTGTCTCCAGAGCAGAATTATGAAAGTTGTACATTCTTGTTTGCAAAGCTGCTGTCAGTGCTTTACTAGCAGTGCCCTAGATGAGCATATTTCACTATATGTGATGGCAGTATTTAGTAAAAGTAATCATGCTGACAGTCTGCATGATGGAAGCCCTAATCTGTGCAGTGCCATGCACTATGCATCACCACGAGGGAATCTCTAGTGACTCATTATTAATGAGAGGGAAGTGGTGACATTATTATTATTATTATTTATGACTTATCTTGCTCCACAGATGTGTAAGGCACTTTAAAAAAACAAATAAAGAAGGAAACCTTGCTGATAACCATGAAGAGCAGCAAGGCACAGTTGGCATCCTCATGATTCCTGCTACAGAGCGTCTAAAGAAAGAAGTTTCAGCAGCATTGAGGACAACATTCTCTTCCAGTGCTGTCAAAGAGATCTGCATGAATGGAGAGTAGTCAATACTGTAGCTCCTTGAATAGGCATAAGTCTGCTTAATATTTCTACTACTTGGTATTCTAGATTCTCCTTTTCTCATCCTGGATAAGGGCTTCATGCACAACTGGTGTGAAGAATTAACTTCCAAGCTTACTTTTGCCAACAATGCAAGTTGTGAGGCAACTGCATTATTTCCCTACATCACAGAACACGGGAAAGCAAGAAATGTGTTTACTATCTCTTTACTTGCCACCACGTATTTTAAGAGAAAAAAAAAAAATTATATGGACTAACAATGGAAGGAGGGAAAAACATGCAGTGATGATTCATATGCAGATACTGTTCTAAAAACTAAGAGTGAAATAAACAATTATTGTTACTAATAAAAAGTATTAGCTCTTCATTTTTGGATAGTAACGGATTTTCTTCTTTTATCACCCTGTAGTGTCTGAAGGTCTTAAAAATATATAGTCAGCATGCTCAAACAGTTGGTCTCTCCAATTATAGGTAATTTTTTTCACTTTCCTTTCCGCTTAATCATCTGCCCCTACTGTCACCTTCCCTGGTTTGCAGCTACTGATAAACATCCTCAGCATATTGAAACAGTATCAGATCTATGGCAAACTGTATTGAGGCTGAACTTGCATGTCCCAAAGTTAAAACAGGCTCTGAACCAGCAACTGAAGAGTTGCTTACACATGCTTCATTTTTTCATGATGAAAGCCCGTTATTTCCATCTGACTAATATACTAACCTTGGTCTAAACGTACTTGCACCATCCATCAACACTATCTGAAAGAGATCAAAATAATTCAGGCATAAACACAAAGGAAGTGAAAGAAATGTGACAAGCGATCAAGATCATTATCAGCACTGCCTAGTAATTTAGCATATCTCATATGAGGTGCCTTACCATGGACCCATCTGTGGAATCAGTTGCTTTTCAAGAAAGGTCGTTGGGTGGGAGAAGATCATAATTTCAGAATGGGATCTTCAAGTCCTAAACTTATGTCCTCATTTTGTTCAATATGGGGGAAAGTTGGGTGATGTACATGCTGCACTGCAAAACGTGTATATTTATTCAGTCACATCTTTAACATTCTGCTTGATCGTAAAAAGTCACTCAAAATTGGCTTGGCTCCACTCGTTTTCCAAATACACCTTGATTTTCTCACATTACTGTAAATTTTACAAAGCTAACACCACTCTCCATCCCAATTTTAGCTTCTTATAATGTATATTGCTATGGGTCTATCTTCATTGCCTTTCATGTGAAGTTACAAGAACAGCTTGCGAAACATCTGGCAGTAAATGGATTGCATTTTGAGGATAACATTTTGCCTGAGAAATTGTCATAAAGACTAGTAAGTTTTATATAAAAGTAATTTTCAGAGTATAGACCTTTGCACTACTGTTATGAGAAGATAAGAGAAATTTGCTTACAAAAACAAAATCTTGAAAAATTAGGGATTTTTTTTTCCTTGACAGTACAATTGATGGCTATAACAGAAAGTATTGGTTCTAATTTTGCCATAGCTGTAACTTTGCATAAATTTATTCTGATTCTGGACAAAAGAAGGAAGCTATTTTTGACAGCACATACCCATTAAAAGCATCACGTGGAATGGTTCAAGGGAGTAAAGTTTTACTGAGCTTGGCAAAGATAAGCTGATCTGTTACTATAGCCCGACAACCACTTCTGGGCAATGTAATAAAACTGCATACACTTAAATCATACTGTTTTGAGTACCTACTGTTTTCAGCACACTGTTTTCAGTACCTACCACAGTTTCATGAACCCCATGAAAAACCGATTGCTAAGAATATACTGATGCTACAGCAGAACCAGTGGGTTTCAGGGATCAGTAAAAATCATGGGCATTACTTTTATAACAATATTAAGGAGAAAATGTGTGGAGAAGCTATTAGAATCAAGATGATGGAATAAAAAATTTGCAGTAACACAGTATATTAATTAATAAATGAAACTGTACTCTTTATACAAATCTTTGAGATCTTTTAGACTAGCTTGTGCTAAAATGAAGATTATTTGGGTGCAACTAACTTCCCTATTGTATTCATATCCAGAATTGTCCCCTCTTCCAATTAGAACCAAACTAATCAAACACAGAGGATCGAAGTCACTGGACTCATGGCTTTGTGAGGATTCATGTCATTGATGTAAAAAAAGGTTAGTGATCAGCACAAACATGGCAGATCAAGCACAACAAGTCACCATCTCACCCAAAGTAAAAAGAAACTGCTCAAGATTAGAAATAAGCATAGTTACAATATAATAAAGAAAAATAATCTTTATTTTGTGTTCCTTTTTGCTTCTCTTTCAAAGTTACTCTAAGATATGTTAAATGCAGGATGAGACAGAAAATCTTCAAATGGAAAGGGCAGAAAATAAGAAAAGAAAGAATCCTTTAAGCTCAATGATATATTTTTAATGCCTTTTTTTCTCTTCCCTTTTCTTTTGACCAGCCTTAGGCTGGGGCTTTGATCTATATTTCAGTCATCAAGGTCCCTTATCAGAGAAAACACAAGAATAAGGTACTGAGAGATACAGACAGAATGACAAATAGATGCACCCTGAGTCACCATGGAGTGACTTTTCTGCTCTTCAGAATAAATTCTATCTGGAAACCATATCTGCAATGGGCATGTACAGGAGCGGGAAAGAAAGCTTTGCCCTGAGGGTTTAAAACAACTCCCATTGATTGCAAAAAGCCCTTTTTGATATGTAGAAAATTGTTCAGTCATAAATTCAGGAGGATAAAACAATAACATGCAATGTCTTCAAGTTCCCTGGATGCTCCTTTTTCTGCATTCCTCCCTCCTTGCACTGTAGGTGGCTTCTCTGTCCCTTCACATGTCTTTTGTCATGTATACATACACCTCTCTAACTTCTAGGAATATTTTTTACCTGCACAGTTTAAAGCATATAAGTCAAAACTTCATATATCCCAATAGTCTATCTCTGACAGACCAGGGACAGATGTCTGGGAAAAAAAGAAGGGCCAGAAAGCAGTGTTTGTCCTTTGCTTCCAGCATTTTACAGGCCAGGGACTTCCTGAAACAGAGGTGGTAGATCAGTATCTGGTCACCCTTAATGGCTCTCCTTCCAGGGCTACGCAGGTGTCTTTACTCTAATGGTAATTTTTAGTTTCACTAGCTTCTGTCAGCTATGCATTTCACTTAAGTAAAAGGAATTGCTTCCATTTGTTTGTTTTGAACTGAGTGTGTGACAGAATCTTCTCATGACTTTAAGCTTATGTACTAGAAGTTGATCCTTCTTTACCTTCTCCTTGCCACTTTTCCTCTGTGACACCTCTTCCCCAGGCTGAAGAGACATGGTCCGCTTCATTGTGTCTTACAGAGATGGCATCCACAACTTTGATGAACAATGTTTCCCTCATCCATAGCTTTTCTAGTTCTACTCTATCTGAAACATAAAGACCAGAAATGCACAAAGTATTGAAGATGTAAGCATACTGTAGATTTATACACTGGCATAATAACATTATATATTTGTTCTCTATTCATTTCCTGATAATTCCTGACATTTGATTTGCTTTTTGACTTCAACTGAACATTGAGCTGATGTTTTTTATAGAACTAGCTATTATATTCCAAATATCTGTCTCTTGAATGATAATAGTCAGCCCAGAGCCCATCATTTTGTAACTAAAGCTGTATTACTTTTACCTATGTGCATTAATTTATATTTATCCACACTGAATTTAATTTTCAGTTTTATCTCAGACACTTAGCCTTGCACAGTCTTTTTGCAAATCTTTGCAGTCAGCTCTCATTTTTCCTAATCCAAGCAAGTTTATACCATCAACAAAGTTTGTGTCCTCACTCTGTTCACTTTAGAGACTAGTGCATTTTCCTGGCATTTTCAGGCAGCTGACTCAGGGCCATAGTACTAAGCAAAGTGAGACAAACCAGTCTACCTCAGACTTCCTACTAGAATTATTTGTCCTTTATGCTTTCAGAGTTTCATCCTTAGTTTTGCATAGCTGGCTATGGGCCATCATCTTCCCATCTATTTTTATCTTCTTTTTCACTCCTTTTCTCATATTCATTCCTCTTATAAAGCAACTGCATTATTCATCTCTTTGAACATGCATAGCATTTTGAGATGGAGTTTGGAATAGATCTATTTCCTAGAGACAACAAAGCTTTTTCCAAAATAATGTTCAGCTTGAGGGAAGCTAGCAATGTTATATAACGTTACATTAAGAAAACAGAGAAGTAGCATTGTGTACTTATCTGCCACATTGGATAAGGCTGGCTAACGTACATTAGTTTTTGTAGCCAGTAGTACAGTCTGAGTGATGTGACATGAACAGCAACATATTTAGTCACTTGGCTAACACTTAATGGTCAAGTACACACTTAAAACTGAGTCAAGAATAGGTCACTTAAGAGGAAAGTACAGAATGAACCTCTCACTTTTGCTTCAGGATCCATGATAAAAATACCTTACTTTCCTTCACATGACAAGATTTAATTTCATCACAGTAATTTTCAAGTATCATTTCTCTAACCTAAAGGCTCAAAGAAGGGAGGTAAATTGTTATCTAGTGAACACATATCCCACCCTCCCAAAGGAAACTGTCAGTTAGGGAAACTGGACAGATTTCAGCCATGCCATTGATAGGATGAGCTGGTGAATTGCACCTTACTACATTTAAAAGACCACTTCAGATCCTTCATAGTTGTCTCAGCTCTAAAGTAAACACACTAGATTTGCATGTCCAACTCACATGGTTATTTTACTGAGATCTTCTCCTTTCAGGCTGTCTATAAATATTCCATCATGTCCTCTAAACTTCATTTAAACTTCCTGAAACACAATGACAACAAACTTCCCACCATAGTTAGCAGCAGATTTCAATGGAGCTGCTCATGAGTATGGACTCTGTGATTTGGCATAAACAAAAACCACTTATGTGTAGGCTACTGAACCACTAACTCCTTTTTATAGTAAGAATAGAACATTATTCCTTCTCCTTTTTCCCTATCTCCTAGTGAGGTTTAATCCATGTGAAGTTTTACCTCTAACTCCATGGTTACCAAGTTTTCCTAAGAGTTTCTTGTAAGGGTCTTTATCAAAAGTCTTTTGAAAGGCTGAATTAATTTTATCCACAATTTCTCCCTTATTCACTATTTTGTTAACTCTGAATGGGTGTCAGCAGCTTGGAGAGGTACTGTTTGGCCTTGAGAAGACTGAGCCTTTAGTCCTACCAAGTTGTGTACATTAAATTAATGTATAACTCTCTCTTTCATTATTTTCTTCACTATTTTGTTTTGCTGCTGAGGTACGTCCTGCACGTCTATAAAAGACAATTGCCTCTGGCACTTTATGAAAGATTTAGGCAGTCTTGGCTACAACCCAGCTGGCTGCGATAGCAGATTTTTGTTACAGATTTTTAACAATAAATTGTGTATCTTTAAATGTCAATTCGGCTACTTCATTATTTAGTCCCTTAGACATCATAGACAGCTGAGATGCAACAGTGATGATTAATTACTATGTAATGCATTGAGTTCTTCCAATACCTTTTTTTTCATTTTGATTTTGGGTTCTTAAAGAATAGCTCACTCTGGTTTCATGTTGAGAATGACACCCACTTGAAGTCATTTTTGTAAATAAAATGCTCAATTGCATATGTTGATGCACTTTTTGCTTAACAACTTCTTGATTATGTGGAAAAGAATGCATTTGACTGAATCACCACGTAAGAAGTTGTTGAGTTACCAGGATGAGATAAGAGGCAAAACACAGGCACAAAGTAGTCAGCACTGTGCATTGGCTGGAGAATGGCTGCAAGAAGCTTGAATTATTGACATTCAATTCAAGTTATCCCACTCCTTGCAACCCAACCTCAGGCAAGTCATTTAACCTCCTCAACATAATTTCCCCAGGTGATAATATTTGCCAACCTCCTGGGTATGTTGTGAGGAATAATTAGGTAAAATTTTAGAATTGTTCTAATTATGTTAATTGCAGAGTATAAAATCATGTTCTTCCTCCAGGAGAGGTAAGCAGAGTGAAAAAATGAAAGAAAATAAGTACTTCATGCTACTGGAGAGGGCAAAATATTCTCTTTGAGACTGGGTTAAAATGTGCCCTAGTAAGTGAGCATAAATTGAATTTACTTAGAGCCTGATATACATTTGAAGAAAATTGGTGTAATTTCACTGAGACCAATGAAAAAGTCATTTACACCACTTGGTTCTCTGTCTCGTTTATTTCAATGAAGTTATTCTGAATTTATGTGGGTGTAAACCAGAACAGCCTTTAGTTCACTATTAATGTAGTAACTTCTCTGTTCCTATTCCTGTGATGGTTGGTAATAAATTTGTCTGTGGCATGCTTGCGTGAATGAAACAAAAAAGGAGAGGGAGAGGAGAGGAGAGGAGAGGAGAGGAGAGGAGAGGAGAGGAGAGGAGAGGAGAGGAGAGGAGAGGAGAGGAGAGGAGAGGAGAGGAGAGGAGAGGAGAGGAGAGGAGAGGAGAGAAAAAGCTCTCTGTATGCAGAAGAAATAGTTTCTCTTGTTTATTTCTCCAAGAGCTAGAAACTTACCTGAATCTCTCATTCTCATTTTGCCAGGCACCATAATATTTATTTAGGTAGGGGGCTGTTGAAATAATACCTTGATTAGCTTTTTTGCACAACCCTTCCTCCTGCACCTCACCTAAACTGCTTACTGAACAGCAAGGCAGAAACTGGGGCTCCTGAATTTGTCTGGGAAGCAGCATACTCCAGCCTAATTCCTTGTACCCCTTTCAGTGTTTCTCTCCTTTCTTTGTGCCAAATACAACTGAATGCAGCACAAAGATAAAGGGAGAGACAATACCCTGCTCAAAGAGCTTCCAGCAGCAGCAGATACCTTCCAATAAGGGAAATGGAGGAGACGTAGTCAGCCTGAGCTCTCAGGACACACCAGAAATAGAAAGTGAACCAGCAGTTCTTGAGACTTATATGCCTTTATAATGTGGGGTATTTTACACAAAGTGCAGCAGGTAATGATACCTTTCTTTGTTAGGTGCTAGAATTTTCAAATATAGCTACCCCAGGATTAATTGCAGCCTTTGGAAACACTTTGTGTTATCTCTCTGTTACAAATGATGAGGGTTTGTTTCTACTTTGCAAGTTTGGGTTGGTTTATATGAAATTTTATGAGGGTAAAAAAGTTTTATGGAGGTGAAGAGAAAGAATTATCACTGTATGTTAAAGGAATAGTTATCACCAGTACTTATAATAGCAATAGGAAGGAATATCACTAGCAAATGCTCAGGAGGATTACTTGGAATTCAGCAATGTACAGTAAACAATCTTTATCTCTTGCAGAATGTCAGTGCATATTTTACAACATAGTTGGTTTTAGTGATCCATGAAAAAAATCTGCTGCAATTTGAGTTTAATCATTTTGAATCTTGGAATTAAATTAATATTCAGTTGTCATGAAACCAGTGAAAAGAAAAACTGCTTATGAAAGGAACAAGAAAAAGCACTGTAACTTCATTTCAGTCTAATTCCAATTTAAAATCTTTGTATCAGCATCCCCTTGGCAACTTATCAGTAGATATAGAAGAGTCAGCAGAGCAGTAGAGGCATGTAGATAATGTACGTGGGATCACCTAGCAAACTAGCTTCAAAGGCTTCTGGTTTAAGTTAAACACTTTTTAAAACCAAACAATATATTCAAGAATTCCCTCAGTCACAGTCATAAATAACAACTGATTAGTGTTCTTATCTAACAAAAATAGAGATCCTTCAAACACACTCACAATCATATACACCAGAACATCATTTCTATAGAGATTAAAGTCAACTAGGATTAAAAGAGAGTAATGAAGAAAATATAAATGAAATCTATGTGACGATTTCATCTCATAAGAAAAAGAAAAGTAACAAGAATAGGGCTACATGTGAGAAAAAAATTAATATTCTGCTGAAATTACTTGAATACCATGAAGCTTGTAACATAGTGAAAAGACTTAAAAGACCCTGTAAAGACACTGAACCTGTCTGGAACATGATGGAATTACCTGAACTTATATTAGTTTTGCCCTTGGAAATTTATATTCTCATTTATGGTTATAAATATAAAATCAGGTTTATAAATCAAAAATACCCCGAGACAAATTCTGTACCAGTTCTTGTCTTGTTATTCACTTACCAGTGGTAGGTTGCAAATCAGTCTCTGAAGGAACTTAGGAATGAGAGTGATGCTCTGTTTTTTTACACATTTTTTATTAGGTTTGAACGGTAACTCTATGGAGTTACTGTTATATACATAGCATATATACATATGTTATGACTTTCTTATATAGGTATCTGTACTTATAAGACATACTCCTGGGCTTTAAGCAACACAAGAGTCTCAAATATCTGATCATTGTGTCTCTTAATGGACAGAATTCTTGGTTATTAAAGAAAGCCCTCTAGACAAAATGGCATGTTAGTTACACATTCCTCCTGGCCTCCAAGTTTACTATGAGTTTGTTTTGAAGTCATTGTTTTGCAGTACAGTTATGGTAATGGAACTTAGGGCTGGAATTACAAAGATGGAAAACTGTGAGAGGTAAAAATTAGGGATGATCTGGATCATTAAATACGGTAATTAAAATTGGTTTGCAAAAATGATGAAAATTTCATGCAAATTATAGCTTATTTTAAATAAACTTTCTATGCATATATGCACATTAATTTTAGAAGTAAGAGTTTCTAGTTTTCAGGAAACAAACCAAGTTGGGAAATTCATTCTCTCATATAGGTGTAATTGCTATGGTTAGGAAAATTACAGAATCACAGAATGATAGGGGCTGGAAGGCACCTCTGAAAATCATCTAGTCCAACCTCCCTGCCAAGGCAGGTTCACCCAAAGAAGGTCACACAGAAATGTGTCCAAATGAGTTTTGAATGTGTCCAGAGTCAGAGACTCTGATACCTCTCTGGGCAGCCTGTTCCAGTGCTCCATCACCCTAAAAGTAGAGAAGTTCCTTCTCATGTTTAGGTGGAATTTCCTGTGTTCAAGTTTGTGTTCATTACCTCTTGTCCTGCCACTGGGTACCACTGAAAAGTGACTGGTCCCACCCTCCCGACACCCAGCCTTTAATTATTTATAAGCATTGATATGATCCCCCCTCAATCTTCTCCAGACTAAAAAGACCCAACTCTTTCAACCTCTCCTCATAAAAGAGATATTCTAGTCTCCTAATCACTATTAAATTCTCCTGTTCAAGATGCAGACCAACCATGGACAAAGTCACCCTTCCCAAACAGATCCAGTGATGTATCTCAGATTTACCTGAAGGATTATCTCAAGGATGTAGCAGCAGAGCTGTTAATTACAGTTATATATAATTTATATATAAAAATACATGAATACATAATTATATAATATATAATTATATAAAAAATATATTTTAAAGTTGGTTGAGTTAACATAAGGTGATACTGATTGCATAAAATTTTTTGTATGAGGGCAATACTAGTAACCAGGAGTATCTCCTGACCTGCTCTTGAAAGCAGAAAAATCTAGGTTTACCTTCACAGTGAAATGAGATGTGAATATGTCATACCAGGGTGAGAGAGTTCATGCTAACAGCATTGCATCCACATACTTGTTCCAGTGAATCCATATGAAAATGTTTTTCCTAAAAGGCAGATATATCAACAAATGTTGTCAGTCCCAAACACAAGGTCCTGTGCATACTTTACAGTGGTGATATATTGGCATATTCCACCTTCATTTCCAGGTGGCCTAACATTAACTTCCTGAATTGTAGAAAACTCACTTTACAGAGAAGTAACATTTCACGTGACAAGCCACCTCCTTATTTTTTATCTTTTTGTAGGTGACTCATTTAGGCAAAGCTTTTGCATCTTTCACATATCATTTTTCCAGCTTTCAGAGCAACTCTTTGGAAAAAGTCCATTTTCTGATGTGACTCGGTGTGTGGCTTCAGCACACAGCAGTGGAAAGCGAACCCTAAGTGAGGTGCAGCAGGAAGTGTGTGGCCAATGAGATCACTCACATCCTAAGGTAGTGTCTGATACAGGCCACTTTAGCAAGCACATGTTTCTCCTTTCTGTTAGAAACTTTATTGAAACCGACCTCTGTAAAACATTTTGGGTTTTACAGTATATAATTTTCTAACACAGTTCATTGAAATTGTACCAATTGTTCTTCAGTGGCAGCTTGGCTGGAAGAAGTCCATCCTCCCAACAGTTTCTAAGCCTCCACCCTGGTGACAATTTTAATCTATTTCCAGCTTAGTGTTTTTTAAATCTTGTGTTAACATGTAACCTCTTTTCTTTGACCTTGAAGTCAACTAGGATCATATGTCATGACCAAATCGTGTGATAGACTTGAATTTACTTATCCCTGAATACTTAAATTAATGGGATCAACTCTGGTGTCAAACAGGCTTTCTGGTAGCCTTAGCCTGCAAGTCACTGTTAAGTCTTCTAAGTGATGTGAAGATATAATAATATAATAATAGTACTGCTTAATCTCTATTAAACTAAGCTGTTGTGCTTCACTTTTGACCCCTGCACACTTATCTACCTCTTCCTGACTCCTGAAATATTTTGAAAAGGGTTGGTTGTTACTGCAGTGTCCTTGATGTGCACTTCTAGACGCTGAGACAGCGGGTGCTGCAGTGCTTGACAATCTTTAAATACTTCAATGCTCTTGAATACCTTATATATTTTGTAACCCTCTTTCTTTCTGAAGCAGTTTTGAAAACGGGAAGATATACCCAACAGCAGTTCTCAGACACTTAACGGTCACTGCTTCATGTCATGTTGGCAGCATCTGTTTACCAAATGACAAACACAGCCTGGGTCAGATAAGCTTGGCTCTACCTGACAAATCTGGAGATGAACAAAGGAGTTGTTTTTTCCCCCTCTCATAAAGCTGCCATTGTCATTGCTGTGGAAAGCAGCCAGGGCTAAGCTTTGTCTTTTCAAGGATGGTAAAGGTGTTTTCACCTATTACATGTCAAGATGTCTGAGATCCACTAACTACTTGGCCTACATCTTTCTCAAAGAATCTTTCTAGAATAAATTCTCTCTCATCTTTTTGATTGCTGCTTTCATCTCTTGAACAAAATGACCCATGCTTTCTGATGTTCATCTGGACTAATGAAGTATTTTTAATGATTGTCATTGTTTTCACATGTTTCAGAATTTCTAAACGCACTGTCACAGAATATTTCTTCAGCACCCTCACTTTTATAGATGTCTTTGCCATTTATAGATACTGTTGTCTTTTGCTGTAGTATCTAAGATTAGCAGATTCATAGTGTAGGGAAATGATCAGTAGCTGGAGATGAAAGGTTGTTTTGGAGCACTGTAGGATGATCTTATTTCATTCTCAACATGTTTTTTGAGCACAAAAGTCTGTATTACATCTTTATAAATGGATTTGTCATTGATTGGTCATGGTAAAGAGGGAATTATGGGCCAATATTAATAACAAGCAAACATAAACTAGACTTTGGTTTCCACTGTATATGAATAAGTCACTATTTTCTGTCTCTTGTTACTTGCTTTTAAAGTGGAAAGTGTGACTTTGTACTATTATTTTGAATGTTATTGCCTGTGAATGTACTGGAACCTGAGACCCATTCTGTTAGACTCTATGCAAACAGAGTGTGATTTGCAATGCAAGTGTTTATGTAATCTTCTGTGATGGAAAGTAATACACCAGTGCAAGCTAGAATATACACTACAAATACACACATGGAATATACAAAAATGCAAAAGTTATATTACGCATATCATATATAATCAACGTCATATGAAATAGTCTATTTCATGACTGAGGTGGTTCCAGAATGATTCTATGCTGACGCTTATAGGGTAGGCACTTACCTGTTTCCACTGACAGTATATAGGAGCATTAGAAAATCAGAGTGTTAGATTACTATCTTTGACACATTCATTTCAACAGTTGACACTGTTAACCTCATTAATTACAGCAGATGACATAAAACATCCATGTTGAACAAATTCAGTTTACTTCATTGTAATCATCTAAGAATACATGATGACATGGTGAATTATTTCAACTCGGTTAAGAAGCAATAGCTCTTTAAACAAGTAACTAATCGTTTATAGAAATTTGCTTCCTTTATATTTTTGTACTTTGACTTTTCATATTTTCACTTTTTTATTTCAGCAGAATCATTCAATATATCTTCTTTCAATATTAATTTTCTTTTTGCTAAATAATTTGAAATATTCAAAATTTATTAAAGAAGGCATTCAAAGGATAGTATTATAAGTACAAAACTAGTTGAATTTATGGGAAGAATGTTCACCATTTGAAAATATAATGTCATTGAAACCAAGGAGTCTATTGTTAATGCTACTTTTAACTATGAAATGACAGTTTTCAAAATGTAAAATAAAGCTCCTTTAATATATTAGCTAAATGATATATAATATTTTATGTATTATCATTCAATTTCATTGAAATCAGAACAAAATTACACTTTTGACAACTTGAAATTACAATACTTCTTTTTTTAGCTTGAAATTGTTAAAGGAAAAATAAGTTTATATGATTTGTAGTGATTCTTTTTACAGACTCAGATTTAGACTAAAATAGAATTTTAGAAAATTATCATGTCCCATGTGATAAAACATTGATTTTACTAAGAGGTCATGTACAAAATTTCTCTATGAAGCAGTTGAATAATCCTATAATGCAGAGATTCTCATTCAGTGCTTTTTCAATGAGTTATGCTAGCATTAAAGGGAAGGCACAGCACACAGTGGAAGTCAATAAGCCTTGCTGGAATATTACAGTCCGACCCAAAGGCAACTTTGTGGACTTCAGAGTGTCACACAGAGGTTGCAGAGGCTCAGCCCTACCAGTTTATGATAGTTCATTGGAGACAGGGGAATGAGTGGCTAAGGGATCAGGAGTGGGGTGTGGGAATAGGCAGCTGTGGGTAGAGCAGATGGGGGGAACAGACTGGAGGACTCAAATCTGTTTTAGAGCAAGTAGAGTGTCATTGCTCACAGAAAAATAAACCAATTTACAGTAAAGGTAATATCTGCTGTACTGGGATATATAGGTTTAATTAAAATAGCAGGGATCATTATGACATATGAATGAGTGACTGGACATCAAGAACTTCAGTTGTGCTGCAACAAAGAGATAATGACATTTCAAAATTATTGAACTTCTAATCTGTGTTTTCTGTTATCAATATGCTAGATCGTTCCTAACTTTGCAATCAACCACATATTGTCTTAAAAACCATACGGTCAAATAGATATTTTCAAGCTAACATACCTTCAATTTAGGAAGAATGCTTTTCTCTGTCAGTAATCCTTTTAGTCACAGCTGTTTAGCCTTGTGAAATGAAATAGTTCCCAGTATGCTGAAAGTCTGTCTATGATTAAATGTAATCAGTTTTTAATTAACTGAAATTTTCAATATCTCTCAAGTACTCTTTATGAAGTTTTATTCAAGTGAGGATATGAATTACTTTACTTTTTAAACTTTGAGGCTCAGAGAAAAGGAAACAGAAGAGACAGTACAGATAAAATAAAGCTTACCAGAAAAAGGACAATGCATGCATAAAATCTGCCTAAAGACTATTCAGTGTGTGTACCCAGAAATGGACCTTGAGCAAAGTTACACAATGACTGTGTAACAATCTGATATACCCGCTATACAGCTGTTAATAGTTACTATGATCTTAACTGTTACATTGTTATTATTAACTGTTATGGGTAATATTGTAGTTGAGTTTCTGCACATAACAGAGTAAAAGCTGTTAAAGCAGTGTCACAGAGAGCTCCACGTGTGACATCTCCCAGGTGGACTGAGTGTCCTCTCCCAAAAAGTACTGTAGGTGATGTGCTTCAGCAATGCATTAAAGAAGTCTCTGGGGCATCATGAGCCAGATAAAAACTTTCAAAGCCTCATGAAGCAAATAACTGCTTTATTACAAATTTACCTTCCTGGATCACTGGACAGACAAACAGAATATCATTCTAAGCCAGAGTAGAAAGCCTACTACTATGTCTTTCAAAACCAGCAAAATTGAATGTTTTCCATCCAAAAATATATAATCGTTTCTTTGCAATGATAACCAAGGATTTTATTCTATCAAACTGAAAAATCTAAATTATATAAAGAATCAACCTTTCACTTCAATAAATCTGTACTATAAAGTAATGCTGTAATATCATATATTAGCTATATCAAAAAGCAATACTATAACATCATATTAAAATTAATAAGAAATAAAAAATAAAATCAGTGATGCACTTTATCTCATAGAAAAGGAGATATTTAAAGCATATTTTAGAAAAATGAAATAAAAAGTTTTAGTTTGAAATCTGGCATAAATTTGGCATAAACCAATTAAATTCAGCAGTGTTCTATTAAATACTTTGTTTTCAGTCAAATTTTTCTTCTGCAATATCATCCCTATGTAGCTCTCCTCTTGCAAACAGACATTTTGTTGAACATACATTATTAATATAAATACTTTTTTTTTTTCTTTACTGGTTATTAATGCTATTCTAACAATGTCTGAGCAGTCACTTAAAATGTCAACCACCCACCATTGCCTCTGATGTGGATGATCAATATATTGTACAATCAAATAGAGCAGAAAAGTCCCAGTCTAATTCATGATATAGACAAGGTAAGACAGATGTATTTGAAGGGTTGGAAATGTATCTGAGCAAGGTATCTAAACAATAAAAGCCAATTTTTCATTCATGCTCAGACCAAGCTTCCTGGAACACACAGGTCCAGAGAGAAGAGGCACTCCCTGCAGTCAGATTTTTTTTTCTTAGATGAAAAGAAAGACAGTTTTGTAAGTCAGGATTCCAGGGTCCTTTCAGTGCTTACTGATATGTATGAGCTGGGTGTCAGACTTTTGGCCACATGGTAGATGTTTTCTTAGGCAAGAACACCCCTCTCTGCCCTCCAGAGTATGGGTGGAAGGAAGGAAATCATCCATTTTGCTACTTTTCCTGAAGTTTGAAGAGTGCTTCTGCACATCAGCAGTGGCACGGCCAGAACCTATGCTGGGATGTCACAGTACAGCTCAGAGTATCTTGGTCATACTCACTAAGCACGGAAGTGCCTCTGTCTCTGGAAATCCATACTGGCAAGCTAGAGGAGTGGTCAAAGATGTTGAACTTTTCTCTATGCCTCCAACTAAATGATGATGTTCTCTGTGAGAAGGTGTTTCTCTGTATCCAGCAACACAAAGGCTATAATCATGGTGAGGATAAAGCTCTTTATGCTCTTCACACAGATCACTAGCAACATGAGCTTTTCTGTTAGCAGCATGAGACTGTGTAATGGTCACCAAAATGAACTGCGAGCAGTAAGAATATGGTTGCAGGATCTGGGAAGGGGAGGCATTGGAACAAATAAAAAGCAAAGGAGTTTCCTTCCTTAGGAAGAGAAGCAAATAATTGGCTTGATTTAAAAGACCCTAGCTTCTAAGCTCTAATTAAATCTTCAAATGAAGGGGAAGGGGAGGATGTGGGGAATGTGATTGTAGTACTTTCTTCTGCAAAAATTGTGCAGTCCAGGGGTCCTATTCATCTCCAGGCAGACATTCATCCCTCAGCTGTTAGAAAACCAGTCCAAGCTGGCACCAGCCTGCATAACCCCTGGCCGTTCATTAAAGCCAGGCACAAGCGCTGAAAGAACGTGTGAGCCGGATGAAAGGTGCACTGGCAAAGCTATGTGGGGAAGTAGCTGTCACCCATGGTGTACCAGTACAGGGCTTTCAGGAACAGCAAAGCTGTTTCTCATCTCTTGGATGCTCTCTGCAGCCTCATTCCCAAGACTGCTATTTACACACTGTCAAGGAGTGGATTTTCCTTCCAAAGAACGGTCTAGGTTGGGAAATTGCAAGACTGGAGTCTGTTTTCAAAATGTGTAAGAGATCTACTTCATAGTATAGGCACTGCCACTAAGCTCTGACTGCCTGTGTCTTGGAGTGTGGACAAGATCTGAAAGCACGCCTATGTAGCCTGACTGGAGCAAAGATGTTTATTTACTACAGATGCATATATAAACAAAACACTGCCCAGAAAACAGGGCTGAGCAAGGTGTAGTGTGTACTGCTGATAGTGGGATTATGGAAGGCTAATGAGGAAAGTGCATAGGAAATGACAGCCACTGCTATGGCATAGGAGGTATGCAGCAAGGTTGTTAAATTTGCAGGGGATATAGGTTAACGCAGAGGAATCCCAGAAGAACACTGGATACGCATTTCCATTTTATCCATATTAACCTTTTCACTTCCCATTTAGGCCTGAAGCTGCAGGTCACCTTCAGTCAGATTGCCTCCAAAGCCCACCTCTATATGTAAAGATTTTTTCCATACTGCCTGCAGTCTGGAAGTCAAAGAGAAATAGTTTGAGTCATGTTACCTGCCCAGCACATGTGAGCCTGCCTCCCTTTTGAGCAAAGCTGCCTGCTTGCAGGTGATACATGAAATAAAGGGTTTGGGTGAGCATGTGAGCCTCGAGCTATCTGGCAGCACAGACATAGTCTGAATTTCCTTTCCTCAGAGGAAATTAATGCTCTCCCATGTATAAATATACACTGCTACTCTTGCTGTATGCAACTCCTCATTGCCACTGAAAGTACCTACTCTTCAATAAGGTTCTATCATTTTAAATAAATACATCATTATGTATTGCCACAGCTCTGGTAACACAGACCTTTCTCCATTAACATATTTTTTGGAAAAGTCTTTATTCTATTAAAAGAAATTTGCCTTGGAAAATGTTTATTTCTCCTTCAAAATAATCGTAATAATCATAATGATAATAATAATAGTTGTATGCTAAGAAGTATTCTTCCTTTTTCTAAAGTGGCAATTGAAAGCAGTCCTGAAAGACTAACAGAAGAAAGTGCCTATGGGGAAAAGGAGAGAAAAAAGCATAGTCACTAACATACAGTATTTTAAGACAGAATCCAAATGAGTGCTGCAGCCTTTGTTTGGGTAATAAAAGAACAAGTGAAGCAGTGATAATATACTTTAAAAAATAGCCAGTGTCCAGATACCATAATGCCTCCATTGCTATAGGGATTTTTCTGTAGTTATTTAGTTGTGTAAATCATGTATGTCTGTATATAAACAAAACCAAGCTCCATGCCAAATCTCCAGGCCATTTTTACAGCCTTTAGAAAGGCAAACGTTGAATACAGGAAGTTTCTCAACACAGAAATAAAAGAAATTCAGCAAAAAGAGTCCTTTTACAAGCTTAAACTACACAGGCAACGCATATTCTATCAGCAGACACACAAGCATACCAGGAGACACAGCTTCTACTTAGTAGTTCACAATAAATTTGGAATTGTAGGAATACTGGGATCCTCTTGCTCAAACAGCTGCACTGGAGCAGCACCAAAACTACCTCCAACATACTATATATTAGCTGTCCTTGGAAACCTTCAGTGAAGGAGCTCCTCAAGGCTTCTTAGGCAGATTGTTCCAGTATTTCATACATATTGGGAGGCTTATTTTATAATATTCAATGTTATTTGTCACATATTCTGTAAAACTTCTTATTCTATCCAAAGGACTGTAGAGGATAATGAATCACTGTCTTTTTTAGTACAAATTGTATGTATTGGAAAACTGCTAACTGCATTTGTCAGTCTTGTTATTCCCAGACTGAGTGCAGCTCATTCAGCTACTCTTGTTGGTCTGCCTGTTTGTCTTAAACCAACACTAGAGCTGACATACAGTCTAGATAAAGCCTTGCAATGAACAAGCAGCACTGAACAATGAAGAATAAGAGAATAATAATAATTTTTATAAAAGACTTGTTCTGGCAACCCCATCATACCTATCACCAACTAATAGATGGTTTGTCTTTCTACTGATCCAATACTTTTATACAGAGGAGGCCAATTCCTCCTCTCCACAGGGCATTAGCTCCACTGAGTGCAGACACTGTTACCCTCATTTGTACAATGTGAGAATCTGCACCACAAATCTCAGTTGTTGCAGATTTCTATGCCACAGAAGGGAGAATATTACATATTTTGCAGTAATTAAGCTCTGTATACTGTAAGGTATTCCCTGCATCTTCCAGCCAACTGCTTTCATTTTTAATAATCCTTTATTTTCTCATTTTCTTTTTTTCTGCTGCAGATTCAGTGGTGCTGGTAGTGGGGAGGAGGCTATGTAAACTGAATCAATAATGCTTAAAATTTAATTAAGCAGTTGCATCTGAAGAATTGACTCCAACGAGTACATGTGATCCATCATGATACAGCCAGTGCTGTTTCAACTACAGGAATATAAAAGTGCCTGTCTTTTCCTTGTAAGCCTTTGGCAACATGATATTCTTCTGCAGAGAGACAGAAGAAAAGAACAAATTCCAGACAGGAACTCTCTGCAGTTTACTTTGAAGTTTTCACCATGCTTTGACCTTCATAGCTAAGCATCCCTTCAAGTCCTACAAAGCATGCACAGGTTTCTGATCCTTGAATGTTTGATTTTTCCCAAGGTGTTTGGCTGTCCTTGCAGAGAATTATCACTAGAAAGGAGAGTATGAATTGTTGGTGGGATAATTTTTGTCACTCACTGGAAAAGGGAACAGAAACATTCCAGTTTATAACAGCCCTTTACAATGTGAGCAGAGGTGGCTTCTACAAATTTTACAAACACTCCTCTTCAGGAGGGTGCTTGGAGCTAGGACAATGGGACTCCCCTGACATTTCATATAACACTCACACTACCTCAGTGAGCTTTGTAAGAAGGTATCTCAGAGCCTTACACGTATATCAAGCTAGAACTTGTAAGTATCTACATTTTTAATATATTAATTTCCTTTATTTTAAAAAGGATGTCTTATATTCTCCCACAGCTGAAAATGTTACCGATCTGGCTTTTCATACTGAACTTCTTCCATAAAAAGAATATTATATCTTTGTACATAATGCATGAACAGAACTTTTATACAATTGTAAAATATTAAAATGGAAGTCTAAGATGCATAATGATTATAATAATATTATATGGATATGGGAAATTTCTAGAAAGATACTTGAAAAGAACTCAAAACATGCCTTAGTCACAGCTCCTTCAATGCTCTATTTTCATATGTTCCAAAATTAGTCTTTTTAGCAGGTTTTGCATTTCTCCACATCATCTTTACTCTCTCACCTTGCATTAACACTACTGCATTGTATAAGTGCTTGAGGAGACAGCTCATTATGGTATAGTCAGCTGGTACTGTTAACAACGTCCATGATGCACTAAAAAGCTGGGGAGAAATGGGTCATGCTGTAAACATGAACGTTAATTCTCACTAGAGGCTGTGGGAATATGTAGGTCACATCACAAGGTGTTTATACAAAATATCCTACAGCAGTCATAACACCTGCTCTTGGGCATGATGCCTGCTTCTCACTAGGAATGATGACAAACATCCCTCCTACCACCTCCCAGTCACTCAGCTAAACAGAAACAAGAAATGCCACCCTAAAATGTTTACAAAAGGACCAATATATATTTATTTTTTCATTAAAATCCTGAAAAAATCAAGAAAAAAGTCAGAACATTTTACAGACATCCACAGAAATGTAGCCACGGTTGCAGAAGATGCCATGGCTCCTTGAATGTTGGATAGGAGCCTTATCAAGATGCATAAATAAGCATTAATAAGCAATTACTGACTAGTTTCAAGCAAAGTCAGTATTTTTAAGTTTATAGAAGCATAAAGTGCATAACAGAGTTATGCTCCAAAAGTGTCTCTACTTTGAGTCTGTTTTTCCAATATGATTCATTTTTAGTAGAATTGATAAAAAATTCTTTATTGTATTTTCAAGATTTAAATATTTTTCCAGCCCATAGAGCATAAAAATTACCAGTGCTTCAGAAATTGCTCAAAAGCTCACATTGTTTTAAAAATACAGGTTTCAATGCTGTCATAGAAGGTACTGTTTCTTCTATTTTTAAGGTATTTTTTGATTGACTTTAACAAGGTAAAATTTCTACATGAGCATTTTGAAATGAAAAATAGTTATTTTGACAGTTTTTGTAAGATTCTTTGTGAAGGGCTATCTTTTAGAGGACTCAGGATTTTTATTGCAGGGGGAAATAATGGAAGGAAATCTCCCTAGTAACACTTCAGAGGTAATTTTTTTATAGAGTATATTTGTAGAAGATGCTGCAGAAGGTGATGGGGCAAGGGACTAACTGAACTGGGTTGTTTTTTTTATTAGGCTGTACTTACTCCAATTTCCAGCAATTTTTCTGTATGAGGCCCTAATCAGATAACTGTCTGCATGCTAATAGTTTGGAGTAAAGCAGTGTCCATTGAATAGAAGAAGTCCTTTGTTTACTATATAAAGACTTAACAGAATCTAGTCCTACTGTGGACCTCAGCTCACTTTTTAATATCAGTAAAGCCAGACTCCTCCATCTATGTATGTAATCAAAAACCTAGCAGACATATTTCGAAAAACACTGATTTTACACCAACTCCTTTTCATTGCGTTGCTTCCAATTTCTTTAAAATCTTGTCAGATTAACTTTCTTGCTGGCAGTTATCATACAATACTAGTCATTGCTTATTTATACTGTGTAGCAGAGGCTAGATTAGGTATCATCTGTCCTCCTACCTCTATCATAAAGCTGGTATAAAAGCATGAAACTACAGTAAATGTCCTACCGTTTATGTTGGAAAATTGACATAAACAACCATGCTTTTCAAGAATCTAACCAGTCCTTGTAGGTAAACTGCTAATGCAAATATGTAGAACTTGTAGAAGCCTTGTACCTTTTCATCTGCACTAAGATTTCTCATCCAGTGATGTTCAAGAGGATCACTTGTCTAAGTCAACACCTTGGCAGTTCTGACTCCAGCTGTACCAAACGGCTGCACTGAGGAATGATCCAACCTCACAGTGTAACTTTTCAAAAGCACCCTCCAGGAGTACCCTGTGGACATTGCTCTTATACCTTGTGAGAGGACTGGCCTGGTCATCTTCTAGACCCAACACCCTGTAGAAAAGTGGAATGGCTTTATCTAGGAATAAAATATACGGACCATAGGGAAAGGAAGGAATAGGGGTCATAACTCTGTCTCTTTTCCACATTAGTTGGAACTCTGAGAGTTACCAGCATACTGATATTACATGTGTGGGGTTTTTTTTTTGTGAAAGTAACAGCATTAGAAAGTTATTATTTGATCGAGGCATAAAGTTGACTACTGCTTCCAAGATTTGTGGCCATTGGAATATTCAATTCAGACATTAAATTTCCAGTATTTTTTTCCTACCTTTCCTCCATACATTAAAATTACTACTGTTTTCTATCTGTCTTTTACAGGCTATTTCACAAATCTGCATTCTCAGCACAGGCTGCTTGAACACGGTATTTGGACCAGCATTTTGCTTCTTATACTTCATAAAATATCCATCAAACTTAGACATGCATTCCTGATCATTTTTTCCTCTGGGGATTTTTCAGACTTACTGAATGGTCTCTGTCCTGTCCCCAGTCACTTATTTCTACTCTCCCTGATGTCTCCAGCTGACACATCTGTTTCATAAGCCACAGGCTGTTGGCTATTCCCACAGAGCCACAAAAATGCAGGCCCAGTTCTCCCTAGCTGCCACAGTCAGTGAGTAAAATGCAGTGCTTGGTCTTTCTCCCACTAGTTCTTCCCACTTTACCTTCCAAAGAGTCACTCTCCAGCATCTGCCCTACTGGGCTGAGAGGCAAAACCTACACTAGTGGTCTCTCTACAAAGTCCAGCACTTACTGCCTCTAAAGAATGCAAAATTCTAAGCATGCCTGTTATAGTTGGTCAAAGACAAGTGAGGATTTGCTGGACACCAATTATTCCCCCCCCCCCCATAAATACTTGCTAGAGCTTTATGCTTGAGTTACGTGTCAAGGATATACCCAACTGTTGGCTTAAATCACCGAGAAGTGCCATTATGCTACATTAGGGAGATTGTCTCCAACAGGTCTCATATTTAAAGCTGAAGGGAAACCAAATGCTGTTGTATCTCCTGTGCAGTGCTATAGCCCTGTTCCTGTGCGTGGTTAATTTAGAAGTAAGATCTGTCAGAATAGACATGATGATACTGTCCTCCTAAAGAGGGAGCTGCAATCTTTGAAGTAGAGATCTCAAAAGAGTGAATCACATATATGTTGTACAAAACATAGGAAATGTGAGAAAATGCGGATATATGAAATCACAGAGTCACAGAATAATTTATTTGGGAGGGATATAAGGAAGACATGTGGTCCAAAACCCTGATTAAATCAGGGCAAGCTTCAAAGTTTGATCAGGTTCCTGATCAGAGTTTAGAGTACCTCCAAGGTCAGAGGCTCTTCTGTGAATCCTTCTCTAAGATGGTGCTCTTTGTTTGGCAACTGTCTTGGTGAAAACTTTCTTCCTCGTATCTAAAAAGAATGTCATTTTTCATAATAATGTTCCTTTTCTTCTTTTACTGTCCACCACCAAGAAGAGTCTGGTTTCTCTTCTCTAAATCCTCCCATCAGCCAGCTGAAGAAAGCAATACCTCCTCCTTTAGCATTGTCTGTAATGTGCTTCACATCACAACTTTTTTGTATGAACTCTTCATCTGCCAGGTATCATGCCACAGTATCTTTGTTATTCATTGTAGTAGCATTTCAGGCCACAAAAGCATAGACAGTAAAGACTATAAAGAGTCTCAGAGCTGGCAAGAGACACTCTTTTTGTGTCCACATGGATAACCAATGCAACAGGCAGCTGCAGTTACAGTTTAAGAGCTGTTTGTTGAGCATGTCTGGGTGCTGAAAAATCAAAACCAAATCCCTGAATTGCACCCAGGAAGTCTTGGAGAAATATAGTTGGTTTATTCTCAGGGAAATTCTTGAGAATATGTAATATGTGACAATCAAGGAATCAAGGACTGGCAATTAAGGATCTATATTATTTGAAAACATGTATGTCCCTGGTGCTTTTCTGGTACCAGTTTGACCAGTCAGATTTTAACTGATATTTTAACCTATTTCTTCACAGAATCATAGAATCTTAGCGGTTGGAAGGGACCTCTAGAGGTCATCTAGTCCAACCCCCCTGCCAAAGCAGGATTACCTAGGGCAGGCCACTTCATTATCACTCAGTAGGCTACAGCTTTGGTAAAGGAAGATTTTTACTGTGCTAGAAATTGCCTGCAGTATATTTTCTTCTATTATTGGGTATATTGACAATTGACGCAACCTTCAGTGGGAAAATCAAAACGAAAGTAGTTTCATTTTGTAAACATAAAAGTTCTGGTTTTCTTGCATTAAAAATAATAGTGTTGGACCTGGCTTCAGTGTTACTGATGATGCAAAACATAGTCAAAATACTCTCTGGAAATGAAGAAACTCTAGAAATACATCAAAAGCATAGCCTGGGACATTCTTTGAGAGGCTGCTAAAAATCAATATAAAATTCTTTATAAGGCTTTGATGCTGGAGACAGGCAGGTTAAAAACAAGACAAAAGTATGGTTTTCTTAGGTCTCTGCTTTCTTAAAAAGGAAATATTAAGTCAAAGAGGAAATCAATGTCTTAGAATTTTATTTTGGGATCAGTAAGGAAGAATTTCTGTACACCAATAAAAGAGTTAGCATATGATGTCAAGGGTCACCCTTCCCTCTGTTCTTATCACTGTACCTCAGTTCAGATCTTTGAATAATACTGCCCTTAGAAGCTGAGAAAAAAAAAATATATATTCTTTTCTCATGTTTTATTTGGTGTGGATATTTATGCCTGGAGGAGTGGAAGAATACAGCTGATTAGTTCCATATGCATCCGAAAACATCTGCCAGGTGATGCAGGCTAATATTCTGTTGCTGCTGACCTGGGTAACAGTTAAATCATCAAGCTGCACATAACAGATATGTTGTTGCCATGCAGCACAAACATATGCATACTTACAGATATTGCTAATTATGAGGAAATAGAATGCCACCTGGAAACATTACCCTTATGACATGTTGGTATCAGCCAAAGTACTCTTATTTTTAGAAAAATAATACCAGAAAAATTAACCACAATAAAGTCTTGTTTAGAACTCCATATTCACTCATTCTGCCTTGATCTCAAGGAGTGTATTACACTTGGATCCCCACCTAAGCTTGTTGAAATTCATTGATGAGCATGTTTTATGGATTCTTGGTGTGCTGATCACAAACAATACAATTTCTTACAACTCCTGGATACACAATTTTGACTTTTTAGCTCACGCTGCTGCAGCTCATGCTTTCAGCTCTGGGCATCTCTGATTCTGTATTTAGTATAAAAGCCAAAATTGTTGCTGACTTTCACATTTCTTTCCCTCTACTGTCAAGTGCACATGATTTCCAGAACACCATGCAAAATATTAAAGAACAGGCTTTTGGGGCAAAATTTGAAGGCAAATCGGAAGCAAGACATTACTATTCAGAAAAGGTTACTTATCTAAAAGTATTAGATTTAAAGCCTTTCATTTTTTTAAGATTCACATTTCTTGCAAAGCTCTTTGGCATTTAGATGCACAATTTTGCACCCATGGCCACCTATACTGATGCATAACTGAAACTTAGGGACAAATTTACTGCCAGCATAAGCGGATGCAAACCATTAAAGTAACTGGAAACATGCTTACTTGTGATGACTGATTTCATTCAGTGAGATAATAATAGGGAAACAAATGCACACTAGGGGAAAAAAAAAAACCAAACCACTAGAAACATAGTTTGCTCTACCTACTTACCCACTTTGTTTACTTATATATTAACCATAAGCTATAAATCTTGGCAGGAGTCATACAGTGAGGTTGGTTATAAGACTCCTTTGCAGCTCACTGACCTTTAGGTCATTTCAGTAGTTGTGCAGAATAGCAGAATCTCTGTAAGTGAAGATGCACTTACAAAGACTTCAAGAACCTGATACACAGTTATCATTCTGAGTTTACAGTTCTGCTTAGTAATTAATCTTTGTCTTTACTAGTCTTCAACAGTGATAAAATTACTGTGGACTTGAATCACAATTTTTTCCCACTGTACTTAAAGCCTGAGCCTGAGTAAATTTTCATTTCTTAATAAAAGTAAAATAAAAGCAGAATCAGACAAAATCCTCAGAAATGCTCTCAGTTCTTTAGAACACTGTTAGATTTCAATTCAAAATAGACCTATTCTGGCATGTTACTTGGCTATAGACAGTGTAGACATCCTCTGGGAAGACAAAAGAGACATATAACTTTCTACTTCTAGAACCATCTGCTTGCAAACCACATTATGTTTGATTAACTCAATAAGAATTCATAAGGAATTTGAAGTCTCTATCATATCATGAAGAAGAAAAAATGAAACAATCACCAAAAAAAAGTTTAAACTAAGCTGTTTGTTTTTTTCCTCTAAAACAAAAACTGCTACTAGGCTTAACTGTTTATTAATAATGGCCTTGAGAAACTGTTTTGAATTCTGCTACAGATGAAACCCAGTATAAGGTTTCAAATTCACAAGACAGACATTTTAGGGACATATCTTGGGTAGAGGGATATATGAATAACAAAATAATTAAATATAAATTTAATATCTGTTACTTTATGTTCATGACACAGATAAGGCAGTATGAAACTATATTGGTGGGCTAGAACTCTCATTTAAATAAATTTGAATAATATTTACTGAAGTCTGGTTAAAAATAGGACAGATTGTGTGTGGGGTGAATTAGTGAGATACATTCCTATTCAAAACAGACATATTTCATCAGTTTTTCCTTTCAATAATCCAATCGTCAGTTTTATAGCCCATAAAATAATGTGCAGAAGAGATAGGAAATGACTTTCATACATATCCTGGCTGCTGGGTTTCTCTGTTTCATTACATTGCTTTTCAGATGACTGACAGCTCTGTAATCAACTTCAGTCTGGATTTAGTGGTTCCACGTCCTTTTCTCTTATTAATTATTGAAGGCATTTTTCTCTACTGAGAATGGCTGCTGCGTGCTAAGTCGTGGTATTCCGTGCACTTATATTTGTGGCTGTTGGGCAGCCAAGCTGCATGTTGCACTGGGAGTCAGTCATCACATACACACATATAAGAGAAGATGAAGAAAAGTAAAATAAAAGAACTGTAGATCTGATTACAAGAGGCCTGAAGCAGCTCCTCTGTTACCTATGAGCTGCCAGCACACCATGTTCAGAAGCCAACCTATTGTTTACAAAAGAGGTTCTTGTTTTGCAAATCCTTTTGGTTTTATTCTAAAAAGAGGATATGTGTGTTTTTTTCCTGTTAATGGTGCTATTTGCCCTTTTGTTGCTGTCTACTTAATTGGAGATTGCAGAAGAAGCGGAACTATTCCAAAGAGATCCCTGCACATACAAATAACGTAAGTGAAATGCCCAATAAGTACTATATAGACCTAAGGTTATATTTTTTTCTAAAGTATTCCATGAATGCTAAAGAATGCTATGACTAGAGTTCTTTCCTGAAATACCTGGCAACTGATCAATTAAATATGCCTATAGAAATGTTAGGTACATGCCATCTCTTCCACACCTGCTCTGAGGCAGCTCTGGATTGCTCTTACTGAAACATGGTGCTTATCTAATTTATAGACTTATTAGACTATATGTGCCTAGCTGTTATATAAGCTAATATATTGTCTTCTTTGTCTTAGTTCACATTACTATAACATTAGGCTTGTACAGCTATTTGGATAAATTAAAATTTCATTATAAAGAGAATTCTGAGGTTTCAAAATTGTTGTTCTCCTAAAAGGAAATAAAGTTCAAAAAATACTGATGCAACAAATGTACGATGAAAATGTCCGTTTGATTTGAATTCGATAAATGTTAAAAATTTGATTTTTTTTTCAAAATAAAATAATTACTTTAGAGAATGAAATGGAACAAAAAAATCAAATATTTGCATTTCATATAGAAATACTGACATTGACAGACTTTCCAATTTTTAGTGTAAAACAAAAAGAAAGACAGTATCAGCATAATCCCATAAAACATACTAATTTCATGGAGATTTTTAATGGATTTTATTTCCCAGACAGCTTTAATAAATTAATGGGATACAGCCCAAAATTTATCAGGCCTTAATTCCACCTTTAGCATACTGTTTTTCTTAGCTGTTGTGATGAGAAATGTGTGGAAGAAACATCTGATGTTACTAAATCCAGTTCCTTCACATCTTAGCCATGACATTGTATAATTCAGTAATGGGTAAAATAAGTTGGCAACCTGGAAATTTCTCAGCTATTAGGAGAGGGAGAAGGGCATCTGAAAAATTAATATTGTTAATGTACACCTCAGGGGCAGGATCAATGTCTAAACAAGTTCAGAACTGAACACACCATAATGAATAATACTTGGAAAAATAAACGATCTAACTTTAGAAGATGAACAAAGAATACTTTTTAATTATTTTGTTTTCATGATGTGTGTTAGTAGCTGAATTTGTGTATAAGCAAATAGTTGAGTGTTTTGAAGATACTGCAGAATTTGGTCTATGATTAATAAATTGAATTAGATGAAAAACACTTCAACAGCTTCATGGTACCTGGACATATTAAAATAGTGTTATTAGAAAGGTATTATATTAGTGGGACTAAAATTGTGAACCTAAAATTCATTCATGAGTTTAGTTGCAGTAAGACAAAAATGCTGTATTTTCATGAGCACTGGAAAATGGAAGAGAATTTCTTGAAGTATACAAACTGTGGAAAAAATAGCTATTATATATGAAATAATTTCAATTTATCTTGCTGTACAATGTCAATGTTGTTGTTAAAAGAGGTTGTTTTACAGGCAAATATTCAATCAGAATACTGGCAAGCACAGGTCTATATAATTCTTCAAGGTGATGTCTTCAGCCATCGAAATTGTTTTTCTTCAAGTTTATACACAGTATTTTCTCATCCTAGAAGCACAATTATTGAAGGTAGTATCAAGAACAAAATGTTTCAATTTCTTCATATTCAATTAGATGTCAGTAATTGTTCAAAAATAAGGTTAAGAGGGAATAAAATACCCATTTTCTTTCCCTCTCAAAAGGAAATGTTGAACTAACATGAAATACTAGTGCTTCCATTTTGAGTTACTTCATCACCTGACTTATAATTAACTCAAATATTAACTCAGATACAACTACATGACAGCAGAAAATGAGCATAATAAATGAGAAAGTTTTGTCAATCTAACCTTGCCTTCCTAGTACTCCAATGGTCATGTAAAATAAAATAAAATAAGGCACTTAAAAAGTACATTTGTTTGACCTTAAGCTAATTATCACATGTGATATCTTCACATTCTTTACTAATTACTTTCTTAATGGATTTCATACATATAAATAAATAAATAAATAAAGCCTGTAGACAAAGGAAGGTGGATTCTAATTAGCTCCATGAGAGGAGTTGTGCAGATATGGTTGATGTTTGAAGATGCAGTTGTAAGATTTGGACTTTAAAAGAGAGCAAAGGAAAAGTTGGTGGTTCCTTTCCAAACAGTGTCTAGTAGAAGCCATGATTTTGTGTAGATTCTCTGATCACTAACAGAAAGTTAGAAATTACCACTGAAGATTTCTGTGGCAGAATGGGGAATCTGAGATGCTTTCTGGCATTGCATGTTCCGTGTTACCTCCAATATGAAAAACTTCAGTATGAGAGAAATACATACTGTCATCATATCCACTTTATTCACATCACTGACAAACCATAAACTTCCCCATGTTATAGCTAGTGATTCTGCCAGTACTTTGTAATAACATTGAGAAACTCATCAAAAATAGTATTAATATTTTGTCTGATTTCCTATTTAAATATAATTACAGTCAGATTATATGTAATAGCTCCTGTGCTAATATAATGTTTTTAGTTTAAATAAGACCTTTTTTCCCCCAGAATTATGCACTGCATTCTTATTGAATGCTCTCTAGGAAGCTTGGAATTAGCACACCTGAGATGTCTCAGGATCACTTTTGTCATATTTAAGCATGCACCATACTGGTGGCCCATAATTAACCTGTTTACAGCTGAGCCACTGATTACTTTCACTCTCACTGGTATTTACAGCTTATAAAGACACAGCTGAATTCAGATTTTTTGTGTAAGCCTAAATGCATAACCTTGCATTTTGCTTTGTTACAGCTCATCCCATTCCCACTGTTCAGCTTTCAATGTCATTGCATTCCCCTTGTATGATATTCTAATAGCTAACTGGTGCCAAGACTGAGTATCAAGATGTCGCTAATACTGTTGTTATAAAGATTATTTTTTATGGACAAGTGTTGCAAGTCACACAATGAAACCTAAAGGACTGATTTTCACCTTCTTGACTACACAGAGTAATGAGTATGAGCAGAAGCCTCACAGAACTCCTGACAGAAAAGCAGGATTCAGGCCTCTTTTTCTCTTCAAAATGGGAAATTTGCAGAGACCAGGCTGAACTTATGAGAATACACTTCTCTACACAGATTTCCAAAATCCATTTATTTATGAAGCATACAGTCACAGACTCTTGTCCTGGTTGTTCTGGTAAACATACAATAGCCTGCATATACATATTTATTATAATTTTGCCATGTGGGTCTTCTGGCCTCATCTCTCATTTTTGTGTTCCTAAATATATTCCAGAGAAACTTATAAGTGGCTGAAGGTCATCCAATATTTTTGGACCAGAAATAAATGCTTGTTTTGTCTCTCCTATTCTAATCCAAATCTCATTTCCATAAAGCTTGTAATCCTACAGTTACAGAGAGAGAAGGGAGAACTATTATCCCTTTTCCAAGCAGCATTTATGTGTAGAGGTTAATTCCTGCATATTGACATAGGTAAAAGCATTGGACTCAATAACGTTCTGTATATACAGGGTGTTTAAGAAAATTGCCTATAGTAAGAAGTTGCCAATCTGTTTTATCAGCTACCAATGGCAGTTTTTAGGGTTGAGTTAAGCTCTGAATCTTCTTCTGGTAACACTAAGAATGTATAAAAGAAAAGCAACTTCTTTCTGCACATAACAAGATACAGTTGAATAATCTGGTTCTCTGGGTGAACAGGAAGAGAGACTGGGAATATATCAGCAATAGTACTTAGGTATGGGCACCTACTTATTTACAGCTATATTTAGGATGAAATAGAACAAACTGTGCCAAGGTGATCAGAAACAACAATTAAATAGTCACTGCCTGGAAACTGAAATGGGTGCAAGAAAATTGTAGATGAAACATATGAAACTGAATAGTTTTGCATTTTACAGGTACAAATATAATTTCATCTGCCTGTGCATTCAGTTATATTGTCTTAATCTCCTAGTGTGCAAAGCATTTTCTATCAGAAAATGTATAACTTTTTCCCAGATAATAATCAATTAAGCTATTTGATCCATCTTGGAAGTAATTACCGTTATTGTGATTTTCTTTATACAGCAACTGGAGTAGAGAGCTGTAATGAGTGGGAAAGTTATGGGTTTAATGAAGTACGGACATCAGTCCATTCTTTCAGTCACTTTTCTCATACTGGAAGTTCCAAATGAAGGATTGAGGGGTTTTCCATTAGGAATAAATCTGTAATATTGAGAAATCAATGATGGAAGTCTGTTTCATAGTTATCTCTTCTGTTGGCCTCTTAAGGAGCGTGGTAGATGACATGGTGGGTGCCAGCTTGGTGGGTAGAATTAAGCTAAATAACTAGACTTTTTCTTACAGCCATGGGAGGAAACCAGTTATTTGTGCAGCACAGTTAATCTCATCCTAAAGCAGTTTTCTAAATTGATCAGATGAATCATGCATTATTTTGCATATTTCCTTTTATGGACTACAAAAGGTAGCTGGGGTGATAAACTTGATATAAACATTGAAGATGCCGCAGGCTAAAATTAGTGAGCTGAAACATACCCACAAAGACTAACCTACTCTCAGAGTCCTAGAAATGCCTTATTTAAAACAAAAAGCAAATCAGTGTTTGTTTATTTCCACTCTGAATTTATAGTTATGATATTGAACAAGAATACCAGTATCCTTCCAATATCCTTGACACATTTTAAAAATGCATACTGTGAGCATAATTTAATAAACTCACCATCAGTGGACTAAGGAGTTCAAATCTGGTTTTGAAGTTACAAAAGTTTTCTCACCCTTACCCCGACTATGACTTTTCTGGTTATTTTCAAATACCATTGCTTCTACTTTCAAATATAAAAAAAATACAGAAATATAAATCTTGACAGGATGTTTTAAACTATTCCCTATATATGAGACAAGATGAGTATATCTTAATCATTTCTAGCAGATCCTTTTCTGAAAACGCTTTCCTAAAAATTTCCAGTGAGGTGGATTTTACAGCTTCCTTGGATAATTTGCTCTGGTGCTTTGCTCCCCTGTAATCTGAATCTGTTTCTTCATACATTTTTGCAAGTTAAACTATTTTTCCTTTATCCCTTGTAGATATAAAAAGCAATTAATCATCATCTTTTATATACCACCATTTTACATCTTGCAGATAGTCATCCTGTATCAGTCTTTTTCTTCCCTTCTGCAGACAGAAGGAATCCAGTTTTTTCAACCTTTCCCTGAAGGTTGTCTTCTAAAATTTTTTTTGTCTTATTGTTTATTTTTCAAACTTTTGGTGTTATGTATATCTTCTACTGTAGTGCTTACCATTATACAGTAGCTCCCTGGGATGGTGTTAGGTGAACTTTAATCATTATTTCCCGTATCTTACCTCTCACATGGCCTTAATGAATCACAGAATTAGATTCAACAGTTTTGAATTATCATCTCTCTGTTGACTTTCATTCTTCTCAGAATATATTATCGTTCCCAGGTCTCTCTTGGCACATTTCTGCGTCGTAAACTATTCCTAATTTTGTAGTTACACATATGATTTCTTCTTCTGGGGTGCAATGCCTTTTACTTCTCATTACTGAATTTCATTCTGTTGGATTTTATCTTATTTTCCCAGTTTCTCAAGAATATTTGAATTTTGATACTTCCTTGTAGGTTGACTGTGACCTCCCTCCTGTCCCTGGCTGAATTTATCAGCACTTCACAGATTAGAAAAGAAACTGATAATATTACTGAGCTAATCAGTGTGTGAAATGGAAATCTTAAAGCAACGGGAGAGAGGAACAACAATGACAAAATTAGTTGGGAAAAAGTAATTTGTGGGTAATTGTCAACTGTGGGATCAACAGTTATGTGCTGCTTCTCCAGTTGTATTCTGACTCAAAATATGCAGTACCTATTAAAAAAAATTATATTGTTGCAAACAGAGCATAATTTTAAACAGCTTTTATTTCCTTAATTTTATGCACATGTCTTGACAATCTGTGTCATCCTTCTATGCACTAACATGACGAGTTTGTCTCAGCTGGATGATTATCCCAGAATGGGAGACCATTTGGGATGTCAAGTGAATCAACTGATGTGTGTAGATCTCACACCAAAGGAAAAAACCAGTAGCATACTATCTAACACAAAGCTATGCAGTCCAGAAAATTATAAAGGTTGTTTATCTTAGCAGGGTAACCATTATATTGGAGAAACTGATAGCAGTACTGATAGTACATAGATGATACACCAATGAGCAGGAAGCCTGTAGCCCATTAAAGAGTTAGAGAAGATCTACACAAGACACCTGACATGTTGAATCAAGGATTATACACAGCAAATTTTTCCAGCCACGGCATTTTAATACGTGGAACTTGAACTATAGTATGGCTAAGAATATACTTTCCATGGCAGTTATAAAGTAATAAACTAAACTTGCACATTACCTGACTGAAGGAGATAATCAAAGAAGAAAAACATGTTAAAAGGGGTAAAGAATGTATTTAATATATGAACATTTGGAGATTACATCATTTAATTTGAAAATTATATTCTGGTTTGGTACAAGTGTGTCAGGGATTCTGGAGTTCCCGAGAGACAATAGTCAGAAGGCTGTTGTGAGAGAGCAGGTGTAGAGATGCAGACTCTGGAGGGAGCACCCAACAGTTAGGGGAAAGAAAAAAGAAAACCCATAATTTTCAATATATTTATTTTCTATTCATTTACCTAAAGAACATACTGAACTGATTAAGAAGCACTATATAGGTATAGTGGATGCCGCCTGAAATATCTTCATAGCCTATCAATGAATTATTAACTGTGGTATGATAATATTTTTTATTCATCTTTTAGTGACTTTATCTCATCCTTTCATACCACACACTTAAGGAAATCCTCTCTACCTGTCAGAATTAATCTAGAATGGTTATAAGAATGGTTATATCTTCAATAATTTCTTTCATCTTGTAAAAAAATGGTTGGTGTCAATAAATTTTTATGACATATTTCTGTGTTCTACCATAGTGTTTTTGGTTTTTGGGGGGGTTTGTTTGTTTGTTTTTATTTTGGCTTTTGTTTGCTTGACTGTTTGTTTTGTTGGTTTTTTGGTTTGTTGTTGGTTGGTTTGGGTTTGTTTTTTTTGTTTCGGTTTGTTTTTAATCTATCTATTTCAAGATTTTCATTGCTACCCCATATGCCTTTTTTGTAACTGATCAAAACTGTTCAGTTGTTCCCTCTTAGAGTCTGCAGCACATCTCAAAACTCTGGTTTTCTACTTTTACATTTATTCAGAATTACTCAGTATCTTTTACCTTTTACTATCACTTCTTCATGAATGAATGCAAATGTAAACTGTCTTAATACAGAGGAAAAAAATCATCATCGATTTTCTTCAGATATTAATTCATTTCATATAAACATTTCAGCTCTATGACTTATTCTAATGTGTCTCTTAAATGGTGATACACAATTGTGACGGTGTTTACAAGATTTTGAATTATTCCAGTTTACTCCTGTTCTCTGGGCATTCCTGCACAGATAGCTGAATGCTCATCATGCCTTTCTCATTTTCAACCAGTTTTAAGCTACCTTCCATGTTTTTACCATTCTCTTTGAATATTATAAAGCAATCTTTACCAGGTTGCTTACTGATGATGTTCTTAGGTATTCTTCCCTTGCTTTATCAGATGGACATCTCTTGTGGTTTAACCAGCCAGGAACTAAGCACCATGCAGTTATTGATTCACCTGTCCCCCTCCCAGTGGGACGAGGAGGAGAATTGTAAAAAAAAAAAGGTAAAACTCATGGGTAGAGGTAAAACCAGTTTAGTAACTACAATTAAATTTTAAAATTAGTAATAATAATTGTAATGAAAATATAACAGGAGCTATAATAGCCGTAATGAAAAGGAATATAACAAAAAGAGAGACAAATAAATCCCAAGAAAGAAAGACAAGGGATGCACAATATAATTGCTCATCACCCACTGACTGATGCTCAAGCAGCTCTCCACCCCTCCCAACCATCTCCCCCTGGTTTATATACTTAGCACAACATTCTGTGGTATGAAATATCCCTAGTTCAAGTTAGCTGTTCTGGATATACTCCCTCCTGCTTTCTTGTGCACCTGCTCGATAACAAAGCATGGGAAACTGAAAAATTCTTAACAGGAAAAGTGCTACATCAGTGTCTTACCAGCATTATTCTCACACTAGATACGCAGCACTGTAACAGCTACTAGGAAGAAAATTTACTTGATCCCAGTTGATAACAGAACAATATCCAATGTTTGTTGTGGACCTTCCTCAATGAATACAGTCAAGGAAGCTCAGTGTCAGAAACTTACATGCAATGTAATGCAATGACTTCCATAAGAAAAGTCTTCCATAAGTAACCTAAAAGGTTATTATTTGCCTCTATATGCTTATACCATTGCATTCATTTGGGAGAACAGACAAAAGCACCGCTTGTTATTCTGATGTCTTCACCTTTGTTCTCAGAATTTCATTGCTGTTTCTAATTGGCTTAGGGTCATTGATGCCAGTATGGATGAGCAACTTAGAGTAGCACTTCACAAGACCTTGAAGGTCATCATATTCAGATACTTGGGCATGTCACAACAGATTCTATTTGCATTTAAAATGGTGAGAATAACAAGAAGATTAATTGCTTTCTGTGGAGCTATTACAGATTCATATCAATGTAATTGAGCTCATAATCTGGCCCATTGACAGGTGAGTTCATTTATAAGGAGTAGTTTTATTGTTATTATCCTTGCCACAGTACTTTAAAAAAAAAAAAAAGCAGTCCTTGATTTATCATTCTTGCATTTCAAATCCATTAAAATATGCATAAAAATTAATGTAATTCCTACTGAAATAAATGTTTACTGAATTTCTTTTCATCTCAAATAAGAAGATTGCTTCTACCTCCTTCATCTTTCTGTCAATATGCAATAATACATGGATAAAAGCGTTCTGACAGATATCGGTGAAGATAGCACTCCTAGCAGAGTAAATGAACTGGGGCAAACTGCTTGATTTCTGCAACCATACTGCTTCTGGTACTGGATCCATTTCAGCTATCAATATCCTGTACCATGAAGACATGCTGTGGAGGAAAAGCTTAAGTTTCACACTGCAAGGATTTTCAGCTTCTGTAGCCTTTTCTGCCTTTAGTGTTCAATGTCACTAAGTAGCAGGCATCATGAGCACTGGCTGGTATCACAGCATAAATCACCACAGTTGCATACAAATCCGATGCTAGATCTTTTTATTATACAGTTACTGGTTCAGCTCTGGCAGTGATAGAGGCAAATTAAATAGTTAATGTCCTATGCTAAATTTTGCATTATTCAGCATTATCATCAAAGTCCAGAGAAAACTGGAATCTTACAAAAGGGCATAGCTTAAAATCAAAATTGCTGTCTCAGAGTGAAGTATTCTCAGATGAGTTGTTCTGACCTGTGTCCATTCCCAGTCATTAGGTTTTTTGCTGTTGTCTGTGAGTTCTTCATGGAATAAATGCAAGAGTTCTGGTATGGATTTAGTAGATAAAGTGATATGAATTTGAATTGAGTCATCAATGGAGAAAATATCTCACTTTCTCACCTAGATTACAGCAAAACACATGCAAGTGCTACTGTTCTCACAGGACAATAATGCATTATATCAAGCACAAAAGACGGTTATTCCCAGGTGCTGGAGAGTCATCTGCCTTAATTATCATCTTTGATGGAAAACCCTTAACAGCACTTCTGAATGGTTTAATTGAAATTTGTGTAAATAGCATACATTTGGCAGTAAAAAAAAAAAAGTTTTATTTTATACCCCTGCTGTGCATGGAATAACTGCAATTATACAATCTATTGGTAAAGGAAAGCTTCTTTCAGTGAGTACCAGAGAACAGAGGGTATGCTGTTAAAACAAAACCAATTGTAAAAGTACTCTATCATGCATAAGAATTTTTAAAAACTCAGATACACTCCCCTATCCCCCTGAAAAAGCACGCTGCTAGCAAATTCACTTTTGTCACGCTCTCTGTTAACTCCCCTCCCTCCCCAGAGGGGAAAGAGAAAGGGAATAAGGGAGAGAGACTTAGCGATTAGAAAAGAAAACTAGAACAGCTTGAATGAAAATGAAATTAATAATTATAAAAATGGAATATATACAAATATATACAAAACCAGTATCGAACCCAACGCCCCTGATGGTAATTACAACACCGTCACCACTGATGTTGTGCAGGCACCGGGGCAGTCCCAGACTGGGCCCCACAGCAGATGGGAGCAGTGTTCAGGAGCTGGATTCTGGTACTGGGTTCAGGAACACACAGACCGGATCAAAGGCAGAATGGACACAGTCCTCCTTGGGTGCTCCGAGGAAGGAACTGAAAGAGGACCCAAGCCAAGCCAAGCAAAGCTGGCAAAGTAGTCCAAGAGGGGAGAGAAGAGACCAGTGACCCTTCGGATCCCTCAGCTCTGAACAGAATATGGTGTATATGAGATGGAATACCTCGTTGATCAGTTTAGAGTTACCCGTCCTGTCCGCTCGTCCTTGAAGGTGCAGCCTTTCACTTTCTGCACCCTCCAGTGTGGTACACAAGACCCAGCAGTGGCCTTGGTCTGCATACCAATCCTTAGTAGTAACTCTAAACATGAGGTGTTATCACTGCTAGAAGCAGACACTGTCTGTGAAAACAGGCTGCTAACTTCAGAAAGTGCAGTTAATTAGAAGAACTGAGCTGAAAAGTAAAATTACTGAACAGAATTAGTTCTGTTTTCACTCAAACCAGGACAACTTTTTAAGCAAAGTACATCAGAGGTAAACTGTTATGTATAAAGACAAATCTCCAGCAAACTCTAGAAGACTTTAGATGCCAGTGATATCAGGACTCAACTATTTGCATAAACTTGAATCTTGGCCAGCAGATGATAAAACTTAACTCCAAGGTCACAAACCTTTGCAATGTGCCCAAGGGGAAATATGTAGTTTCAAGTGTTTCATAAATGAGATGGTAAGTCTCTTTAGAACAGCAGTTATTAGGAGGAATTGCATTCTTCTGGCCTTCTATACCTAGAAAGTTCATCTTTTGGTTTCCTGTTTTCCTGATTTAACAAAACATTCCCCTATTTAGTGTATTGGGAAAGTTTCCAAAGAAGACTAAATAAATGTTGCACCTTTTATTTTATCCCTGTAGCACAATCACTTCATACTGCGTGTTCTAATATTCTCTTCAAGTCTTTAAAAAAACCCAGGTTAAAGTGATGTAATCAACTTTCCAATTTTAAGAGAAGATGTGAATAAACAAAACTTTCAGTCCTATAAATGACTTCAGGAAACAGTAGGTATGTGCAACCAATAGCAATAATGCAGTGTAGATTGGTAAGCTCTACATGACAAACCTTCACACTTACATTTTCATAGCTCTATATGATCTTAATGCTATTGACAGCTCCTAGGCTTTATTGCAATTACAATATTTATAAAACATTATTTGAAAAATATTTGGAAAATATACTTTCTTCTTTCAAAAATCTTGGTTTGTACATCTACATACTCTTTCACTCTCAGTTCCTGTCAATTTCTTAAAATCCTAACTCCCAACTGAATGCTTGCATAACAATTTAAGAGTCAAAAAAAAGATTAGAAGCATAGATATGAATCTCATCTGATTCTCTATGTCATTGATACACTGTCTTAAATGGCACAGATATTTTGTGACATTTGATGTGTCCTAGGATATGTCTTACAGCTGCTGTCCCAGAAAGGTGTGGTCTTCCATAGATTTCTGAATTATTTTCAGCACCTGTGAAGAAGTTTTAGATACCATGAGGAGTCTCTGTCTGCACAGGACACTTTAGGTGGGTGACTGATGTCAAGGTCTTAATTTAAGAAGTCAAGACAATTAAGAGAACTGCTCAGTTTTCTCTAAACTAGGTATATTTGGCCAGTTACATTTCCTTACAGGCTCCACTGATCATACTAAGAGATCTTCTTTAATTATAATCAGATCCTATGCACTTAAATCACATTTGGACAATTAAGGAGAGACACTTGAATGTGAGTGGCTGAATTTGAGTCTCACTCTGAATATGAGATGTTGAGTTCAGTAAGGTTTTTGATACTTGTTCCCACTAGTCTCAAAAGCAAGCTAATAAAATTTGGTCTACTTAAAAATACTGTATTTCAGTTTTAGACTAGAAGCAATTGCATAACTCAGTATCAATTGTGATGGTGACCTATGATTAAATATGGAGCTTATGACGTATCAACTACTAAAGTGTTTCCAGAAACAGGCTAGGAAGAGAATTTCTAGAAATACTATATATGTGTGGTATTGTAACCACAACAGTCTTATAACACCAGAACAAGGTTTTCTACAGAGAGGTGACATCTTTCTTTAGACCTAAATATATTTCATGGTTAGAAAAATGGAAGCCATAGGAAGACTTGGGTTTATGTGTTTCTAGATAAGCATTGTGACAATATTGTGCAGCATAGTGAGGTTTGGGGTATCTTTGTTCAGTTTTGTTTTTGTTGTTTTTTAACAAAGCTGTGTAGACCACTACTTGTGGTGTCTCCAAGGGCCATTTTTATAGTTATATTATAGATCTAGACACCTTCATGCCTAAGAAAGATGTTTTATTTGGTTTATCATCAAACTGTGTTTTTCTAGATCATTTGAAGTAATTTAACAATGCATAATTTAAGAACCTAATTTCTGCTTAAGCTTCACTGAAATCTTGTAAATACTGTTTTGGAACTTGCCTTTAGCTCATTATACATTTTAATGCAAATTTGCAATAAAGAAGGTTTTGTTTTTTCTTAATTAGGTTTAGAGAACTTCTGTCTGATTGAAACCGATCTTTAAATGACATAGCACCCAAATGATTTAAACCAATGGTTCAGTTCACTGTATAAGTGCTGTACTCAGATGAATTACCCACAGGAATTCTACCCTAAGAAGGAGCAGCTCACAGAGCTTGAAGAAATGGAAAAGCTGAGCTAGAGAAACTTTAATGAATTCCTATTTAATAAGTGCTGTTTACGTTATTATGGAGTCAGCTTTTGCACAGTTTGTGCAGCGTGATCCACTGTAGTCTGATAAACTGCAAAGACAAGATCTGACCTCAAGCCCATATCCCCAGTGTCGTACTCTTTCTCTGCAGCATGGCTAAAGAAATTTAAGCCTTCTTCACCTCCAACCCCAACCTTCTCAGTAGAGCAGCAGATTTTCACTTCTTTTGTGTTCTTTTCTTCTCTTTTTAGATAAAACTAGTCTTATCCTCACCTCCAGCTGTCTACACAGCAGCTAAATGTGATGGCAGTTAGTGATATAACCCAGCATCTTTACTCTCCCACAGAAGCAGGCTGTCACACTCCCTTTCTTGCAATCATCTTGCTCATAAATCTTCCTATTATTCTTTTGTATCAAGAGTAATACTTTCCTTCCTGCCCTTAAATGAAAGCAAGACCATAAGACCACATCAGTCAAATTTGCCTGGTACTACCATGGAAAGACAAACTTCTGTGGAAGATGAGGAGGAAGTGAAGAGGGGATAGGAAAAATGACAGCCAGGTAGGAGGAACAACAGTTATTACTGCTGGCAAGGTTGACTGCTTACCAGCAGAAGCTATGACATCCTGTTCTCACACCTTTGGCAGAAGTAGTCTGGCTGTTTATGGCTGCCTAAAACAGATACAGGACACAGAATCTTCTATTAGGCCAGAGATTTTTCTGCAATAGTCACTATCCAGTGCTTGAAAGGGAAAAAGCTTTGGGCTCTACAGAAACATTTTTTAGGTCAAATCAACTTGTAGAGTGTTATCTGGATTGCACTCATTTTCAGAATTACTTGCTTCAGAGAGCAGTATGAGTTGCTTTTCCTCATTCCCTGTCTTGATTAATATCCAAAGAAAACAGATCTGTATAGGCAGAGATGGCAGTGTGGTGGATGTTAGTGACAACAACTCCCTGACCAGATGGTAAGGTACTTCAGATGGGATATCTCTTCAATCAGTGAATACCTTAGGGAACCAAGAAATTATTTTTTTTCCCTAAAGAAGGCATTTTCTGTTATCTGAGATCCCAGATGCTCTTGTCACACTTAGATCATGTACGTCTCAGGATGTCAAAGACTGGGGCACATTCATACAAAAAGTGTGTTGTACTCTTAGTCATACATTCTTCCTAGCATCCACTGAAGTAATTCTGACCACATAGCTATTGAAGTTTTACTGACTCTTTTTACTGATTGGAAATATTAAGTTGCTGGCTAATGTTTGTGGCAGAACTGGTACAGAGATATGTGTGTCCTGAGCCTCAGATGATGCTGCCACACTCTCTTCCTTTTGTTAAGCATTGAAGTGATCCAGGAGTGTGTGCTCTGATGCACACTATCCAGCTGACACCATGAATTATCATTATCCATAGAAGCAAGAGATTGGTATTGATCAAACATGGGTTTTATGCCTTAAGTTGTAAAATCTGATTTATCACCTTGGCCTTGACAATATCTTACTTAAAATCCCTTACAAGTTTGGCATTTCATATTCTTTAAATGAAAGAGCATTTAACCTGAAGAAGATGTATTGAACCATGAATCTACAAAAACAATCTGGAAATTGCAAGATATGGACTTGCTACCTATGTTCTTACCAATGCCTGGAGAAACCATTCCTAAATGGAACCCACATGTAAATATCCCTCATTTTTTTCTGTTTGGGAAAACAGCTACATAGGAGCTTACAGGGTATGCTAAAGAACTGATTAGTTTCACATCCATATTACATTTCTGAAGAATTGATTTGGGGGCAATGTGGTTTCTGGGTGAGAAATCAGGAGCATGTTTTCTTCCTTCAGTGGTGTGTGCATTCAGTTTTCTATTCCATTATACCATCCATTCTGGCACATCAGACATAAAAGATCCTCCTTAGAGGGTCTGGTTCAATTCATGAGTGTTCATGCCAAGACTGTACAGGATTTTGTGATAACATTTATTCTAGTGTCTTGTTTGGGGCTACTCTTATCTGTAAGGCCTTTCAACATATCAGAAACATTGATCTGGAAGTAGTGTGATTGAAAATTCACAGTAGCCAAAATAGTTGTTCTTGTTCTCATTCTCTGTATTAGTGATTTCATCCGGATTACACCCCAAACCAGAAATCTACTTACATTTGCAGAGAAAAGACTGTTACTTTTAGACAGTGAAAAGGTGAATTCCACTGAGGGCAATCCCTATTCTGAGTTTTATATACTTGTGAATTTCATGGCTTCTAAAATATCTCTGTTTCTATTTTGATGGTATAGACCTTTCTTTTTAACTTAAACTTGAACCAACCAAAATAAACTGCAAAGCAGAGCAATTAATTTAATTGAGATCCTTTTCCCAAGTAATAATGAAATAATTTGTGATTTGCCTTCCCTTTAGGCAAGGAGCTCATTTCTCCGTCTCTCTAGCTGTGCCCAAGACTAACAGTAGTTACCCCCAAAGGGCAGCAGCTGTCTTTATTGCAGTCATTATATCTACCCTGTGCCCTTTTAGAAAGTACAAGTTTAGCTGAACCTTCCTGGCATGTAACATGCAGTAATATGCTACTGCAGCCAGCCAGCCTATTAAGAATAATGCAGATGATACTTGCAGCTGAAAGAGCTCTTTATTTTTTAGTAAAAGACATATTGGGGTGTTTGTCCTGTAGGCTTCACTCCTGGGTATGCAACTAGATTGTTCTACGCTGAAGTGACCCCAGTAACTGTGTGGGAAACAAATCTAGGCATAAGTGCATGTAAAAACATTAGTCGCCCTGAGTTACCTTATCTGGGACCTGCATACCCTATGCCCATGGCCCAGGAACAAGAGTCAACCTGCGCCCTCAGCCCTTACCTGAGCTACTTTTGTCCTTGTCCTGGACTTGTTGACTGGATCAACTGCAGACCTGACTCATTGCTTCAAGTTTTTCTGATTCTCACTGGGATGTCCCAGACCTGTTACTGTCACCAGCCCTGCTTGTCTCAGATGCTGTAGGGTTGTGCCTTCTCAGGGAGGATGCTTGTGTGACAGGCACCCATAGCCCTCGGCTCATCTTCCTCTTAGAGCAGCCCTATTGTTGTTGCTCCTGACACCTGACATGATGGTATGCCTAACCTGACAAGACTTTTTAAAATTACTGTGTTCTTCAGTTAAGAACCCTTTAGCTTCCCATAGTGAGATAAATCTTCTTGATTCAATATCTGGATAGTTTTACCCCAAACATGCTTCACTAGCCTGACTCTGGCAGACATTTCTTTTGTTCGTATCTTTTGAGTTAGCAAAGAACCAATCAAGCAAATAAACAGCAACAATAAAACACTTTCATGTTATTTAGTATGAATCAAAGCAACATATTATTAGTAGTAAAAATTCCTCAGATTCAAAAAGACTAAAACACAAACAGAAAAAAGTTTATTTCATGGCAAAATGAAAGCAGACAGGCCTCTTAAGTGCCACAAATGTTAATAACCTTAAATTGTCAAACTGAAAGGAAAACACAATTGATGGATTATTCTGGCTAGGAATTTACTTTTCCAGAGTATTTTTAGCCCTAGCAAGCAAAACATAGTCCCGTAAGAGACAGATATCTGTAAAGCATACTCAATGTAAGCCACATAAATTCCACTTAAGGAAACTAAGAGAAATAATTGTTAAGGCTAGTGAGTTCAGGTATTGCTTGCTGTAAGGTCTAGAACGGAGTAATTATAATGAGAAAAGATGGTAGATATCTGAACTATTCTATTCTAGAAGGAGGGGTATGAATGATCTATGAAGCCACAGGATAGAAAGGCTGCATAAGGATTAGATCCACAACAGGTGAGATGCCACAGTTAAGTTTTGCATATTTTACCCGTGAGTTTCATCTAGGCAAGATCTCATTACATTTGCTTCCCATTAAAATCTTTTTTTTTTTTCCTTAAGTTTGTGATATTGCTTACTCCAGAGACAGATACTATTTTAGGTAATCCTTAACTAGGGAATCCTTTCATCTACTCTGCAAAAGGCTGAGAATAATGCAAAAATTAAACATGGAAGTTATATAGAGAGGAACCAAAAGAATCCTTAAGTAATTACGACATCAGAATCATGGAATTAACAGACAGTTAAAGATAACCAAATTAACATATAGATATTTGAATATGAAATGACAGAAGGATTTAAATACTTACCAAAGTCTATAAAGAGTATCTTCATGAGTTCTAGGTGTATAAAATCCTATTTTACAACTTCAAATGTAAGTTCATCCCATCTCCATATTTTTCCCTATTATTATTCTCTACTACCATTTAAGAAGAAGGAGAATTCAAATTAGAGACAGAGAAAATCTAAATTTTAAAAGCATGTTTATATTCTTCTCACAGTGAACAGCAGGACCATGAAATTCATCATCAAAAATAGAAGGGTTCAAACAAGGTCTGGACGTTCATGTAGCTAATGAGAATTAAATTCTGTGGGATGGCTATAAGACAACTACTGACACAAAATGTTAGCAAGGAATTTTCCTTGTGAGCTTGTCTCTTTGAAACACCTGCAACGTGCTACTGACTGAGGAAAAATATTCACCTAGTCCAGTATGACTATTTGTAAGTTCCTAGCATTCATAAAGCTAACACTTTATGAAAGGATTATTGACCTTATGTGTCATTTGTTTTTCAAGGCCTTTCCTTGCTTTTATTGTCTCTGACAATGTAGCCTGCTTTTTTTTTTTTTTTTGCTTTTTCTTTTTTAATAAAATCCAAGTGAAAGATGAGAAATTCACACATCTGATGTGTTCTTCTCACTCTCTCAAATAGATAGGTTTGTCTTTTCTGAAGAATGTGTCAGCATCTTTAGGTGGAAGTCTCAATGAATTTTCTGGTTTCAGTCGCTCAGCAGAGGATACAAAAAATACACATATCTGAAGATGAACATTAATATAATTAATGAAGGGAGAACATGATATTTAAACCTAGGTCTCTTTTCTCTCAGTTCCAAAGCATCATTCTTTTCCTCTTTTTCCCTTATTTCTTTCAGTGTAATATAGATTTATTCCCATCTTGAGTTGCTCTTAATTCTCATTTTTTTAGGTTTACCTGTATCTTTTGTAAACTTTGCTTAAGTGACAGAGTCAATGATCAACCACTCATTCTGCACATGGAGCTTATGGGGCCATTATACAACTTCCTCCACTCTGTCCTCTCTGTGCACTTCTCCTTCTAGAAACAATTTTAAGAATTGGCTTTATGTTAGTCATCTTTTTGACCACTCTGCTTTGACCTCCTTTCATGAGATTAAATGTGTTCTACAGGGAATCATTAATTGTGCATCAAACATGTGCACATCTTTCTTGCTTCCTTAAACCTTTATTCCTTATTTTATATAATTAAATTCCTTGAAAATTGGCAAACTCAAAGAGAATTATAAATAGTTCAAAACAAGGCAAGTCTTCCATGGTTTTACAGATGCAAAGCACACTTTGGTGCTTTGCTCAGATAGGAGAAGGAGGGGAGAGTGTGCAGATCACACAGAGACAGCAGATAAAATAAGCAAGAAAAAAGAACACAGTCTGAAAGGTTGGCATCCTTTTTTTCCTTTTCTTTTTAAGCCAGTAAAAGGCCATTCTGAAAATGTTTAGGCTATATCATATACACAGTAAAAAAGCACAGGCTGAATTTAACTTTTCTTGTATGATTGGTTCCCAGCAAAGAGATTAGCATGTATTTCTGCTGTGTGATAAGTAGGTTGGGAGTCAACATAAGGTTATGCCAGTATGAACTTAAAAGTCAGACTGAGGGCAGAAACTTCCATCTGTTATAAACCAGCACTGTTCCATACATAGCAGAATTGTCAGATAGGTAATTGCTAAAAGCTACTAATGAATAACTACTGAGTTATATCTATTTGTGATGCGGACACTGTTTGCAATGGAAGATAGTCATGGACTGAAAAATAAAATTCAGAGGGTAGTGTAAATATATCTTCTTTGATGTGCTGCACTTGTCCAGCCCTTATAATGACAATGATTCATTCAAATTTCAAGATTGATTTTTAGGGAAATATAAATAAGCAGTAAAGGTCTTTTCCCTTAGCTTTCTAATCTCAATGATTTATTGCTAAAACCTCTTCCCTTTTTACAGAGGGCTCTAATTGTTTTCTTTCTGATATGGGCTAGGAAAGATATTTTTGAAAGAAATGTAAAACTTTCTTGAAACTTTCACATCTTTTTTTAAATAATAAAATAGAAAGCATAAACTACAGCACATAAAGAAAATTAAACAAATAAATAAAAAAAATTGTATTATTTGAAACACGCAATGCTTTCCTGGAGATGAGGAAATATATTTTGTCCTGTAGACACAAATTTTGATTTATCTTCTGACAGTCAGTATTTCAATTTGGGATGGTTTGTGACTGAAGAAATGAATGTCTACATGTGAGAAAAGGAAAATATGATTGCCCTAAAGATGCACATATTCAGGTCCTGCAAAAAATCCTTGAATCACAGGCTTAAAGGCTCTAATTGAAGGATGCAATTTGTGTCTACCTACTTGTGCTTGTCTTGATGCAACATGAGATGTCACAGCTAAACTTATGCACACGCATGCTGTCATGTGCTTTTGGTATTGATCAGCAAATAGGAAACCACATAATGTTCCCAAGAGGAAAAAGGAAATGGGTGAATCATATTTAAGAATTAAATTAAGTTCTAGGCTTTTCTTAGCTGCCAGAAACTCTGCTTTGCTCTATTGTAGGCTTGCAGTCACAGAACCCATTTGGCACATATTAGCACAGACAGAATCTCTGTAATGCAAAAAAGTTCTGCTGGACTTTTTCTAGGTTCGGGGTTTTTTGTTGAATTGTACTGGGCAGGCATCTGCAGTAATAACATTTTTCCTACACCACTGTCTTTTCTTGGCTAACAATTGTTTCTTATTAATTGTAATAATTTTGTTAGCAAGTGGTTCTTCTGTTCATATTTCTATATGCAGCTCTGTCCTATCTGCCTGTAATGTTATTCACTTGATTTCTTTGTCTTGATAGAAAAGAAAATAAATCTTATAAACAATCCAAGATGTTCCTAAGGACTCATAGTAATTATATTTTTGTGTCCTTGGATAACAGTCACACAAACAACAAACACATAGACTGTCGATGTTTCCAACTGAATAGTGAGCTATAGGGAACATAGTGCAAATGGTACTGAAAATCTTATTTTATTAAAAAAAAAAATTAATTACACTTTTCCTTTAAATAGCCTTGGGCCATTTTTACATTTATGATTATTATTTATATATTAACTCCTATATAATTAAAAAATAAATATATTTCCTTAAATCCTGTACCCCGGTATCCTTTGTTGATGGCAGCCCTGTAAGAGTTGATTTTACTTAGTAACCACATTGGAAAACCTCATTCTGGAGTGTGGCACCTGCATATTTCATCTTGATACAGACTTAAAATAATAAATGCTGCACACCACATGGTTTATGAACACCAAAGTAAAACATAAAAGAAATGCAGCTTTTAGCATCTATGGTGAAGGTATCTAACATTTTACCTGTGCTTTTGAGATGTTCATGCTCATACCTGACATTTTTTTCAAATTACTTAATATTCTATTGTTGTTGGTTGTGGTGTTCCAAACACACAGAATCCTAAACTCATTTGTGGTGTAAATGGATGTAATTAAACAGTTTGACTTTGTAAAGTATGTAGACTATGTCTGGAAATGGGCTGTCCAGGGGAGTGAATGAATCACCATCCCTTGAGTTATTTAAAAGAAATTTATATGTGGTGCTTAGGGACATGGTTTAGTGGTGGATTTGGCAGTGTTAGGTTAAAGGTTGGACTTGATCTTAAAGGTCTCTTCCAACCTAAGTGATGCTATGATTCTGTGAAATAGAATTGACTTCTTGTCCAAACTCAAACGCAAAAAGGAAGCATACTGAGGGTGGAAGCAAGGGTGAAATTATCAAAGCTAAAGACCAAATCAGAGTGAATCTGTCCAGGGATATCAAAGACATATGTATAAGTGCATAAATGACAAAAAGAAAGGCTAGGGAAAATGTAGACCCATTGCTCAAGGACGTGGGAACCTGGTTATACAGGACATGGAAAAAGCTGAAGTACTGAATACTTTCTTTGCCCCTGTCTTTACTAGCAAGGTGGGCCTTGAGGAACCCCAGCTCCCAGAGACCAGAGGGAAAGACTGAAGTAAGGAAGATGTGCACTCGGTGAAAGAGAATCATCTCAAGAAATACTTAAGCAAACTAAACATACATAAGCCCACAGGCCCTGATGGAATGCACCAACAACTGATGAGGGAGATGGCTGATGTCATTGCAAAGCCACTCTCAATAATCTTTGATCAATGAGAGAAGTGCCTAAAGGCTGGTGAAAAGTAAATGTCATTCCTGTCTTCTAGAGCAGAAGGAAGGCCCAGGGAATTACAGGCCAGTGAGCCTGAGATGTTGCTTATACCAGCCTTATGTAAATATATTGTTTGTTTAGAAGTGATATAGAATATTATTTTAGTTTCTGGTTGCTCTAAATGGCCACATTTTCATTGTCTGCTTAATGCAAAGTTAATTGCTGAATCTCAGCTTAGGTTGACAGAAGGGATCAGGAGCTGAAGCAATGCCCTATGCACTCACCTGGACTAACAAAGGCTGTGCTGCAGCCTCAGGTCTGAAGATCAGGCATGTCCTGGTGAGGATTAAGAGAGTCTTGTTTGCACAGAGAAGAACAGGATAGAAGTGTGCCAGGTTTCCTGTGACATAAAACAGTCCTCTATCTTTCCTTTACATTTTTTTTTTAATGTCTTCTCATGGTGGGTTAAAGGGGAACCCCATATTTTCATGTTCCCACCATTTGCTAAAATTCTAAATTGTCTTTTGTGACATTATGGGTGAAATTACACATCTGTATTTCACCTTATGACATTCTTGTTGTGGATAAACCTCTTTCATAGCCTCCCTCTAGCAGAGACAAGAGTAGCCAGATTGGGCTGGGTGCAACCAAAATCAAATTCTGACATGGAGGGAACGCTGTGCTCAAAGCTGGAGAGTTCAGGGGTAAAAGAAAGGGGAAGGAGGGGATGTCACTAACAGTGGAGATGGGTTTGGAGATATTGAGAGCACTCCTCTGAAACTTTTTTTAGTGATGCTGTGTTGCTTCCATCTTGGAATGCTTGGGAGATCAGAGCCAACCAGAGTTAGCCCTAATGATTCAGTCCCCAAAGTTACCTGCTTGCAGGGTGGTGTAAATATTTCCTTGATTCAGTCCCACAGTGTTATTAGGAACATATTTTTGAGCAACTGTAACATTGTCATAGTTGGTATATACAATATAAAATAATGATTTTTTTTGATGATGAATGCAAAATTGTATTGAATTTTATTACATTGCCATTTTCACTAACTTGCTGTTGCATGTAGGCTTCTCATATATGCACCTATTTTCTGTATAAGCTCAATTTCTAGATACTCAATTGTTAGTTTCATTGAGTGATGTTTCTAGTACATAAACAAGAAAAACCTCAATGATTCACATTTTTTTTTCCTATTCCATTTAAATCTCAGTGGCAGTAACTAAACTTTTCATATTCTTGTTGTACATCTGAAGCAGAATTCTGAACTCACTGAAACGAGCAGAGCTTTGCTTTATGTTTCGTGGGATTAAGATTTGACCCTAAAAATTCTGATTTAAATCCTATTCAAATTTAAGTCAGTGGCCAGACTCCTATTAACTTCTGAAGACTCATAACAAATCTGTAGATAAATAGCTATGCTTAAACAACTAATAATTTAATAGAAGAATAATGGTAATTTCACTAGGTTCTGGATGCTGTCTAACTGGACTTTAGTAAAGCGTTTGACACTATTCCCCACAGCATTTTCCTGGAGAAACTGGCTGTTAATGGTGTACTTTTTACTGGGTAAAAAACTGGATGGATGTCTGGGCCCAAAGAGTGGTGGTGAATGGAGTTATATCCAGTCGGTGGCCAGTCACAAGTGGTTTTCCGCAGGGATCACTATTGGGGTCAAAGGTCTGGAGAAGGTGATCAAGGGCACCCTCAGTAAGTTTGTAGATGGCACCAAGTTAGTTAACAGTGTTGAACTACTTGAGGGTAGAGAAGGTCTACAGAGGGATCTGGGCAGTCTGGATCGATGGGCCAAGGCCAATGGTATGAGGTTCAACAAGGCCAAGTACCAGGTCCTGCACTTGGGTCACAAAAACCCCCTGCAACACTACATGCTTGGGAAAGAGTGGCTTAAAAGGCGCTAGGTGGAAAAGGACCTGATGGTACTATATAACAGCCTGCTGAATATGACCGTGTGTGCACAAGTGGCCAAGAAGGCCAACAGCATCCTGGCTTGTATCAGAGACAGTGTGGCCAACATGACTAGGGAAGTGATCATCCCTCTGTACTGGGCACTGGTGAGGCCACATCTTGAATACTGGTTTCAGTTTTGGACCACTCATCACAAGGACACTGAGGTGCTGGGATGTGTCCAAAGAAGGGCAATGAAGCTGGTGAAGGGTATAGAAAACAGGTCCTGTGAGGAGTGTCTGAGGAAACCGGGTTTGTTTAGACGAAGGCTCAGGGGAGACCTCACTCTCTGCAACTACCTCTTCCCCCAAGTAACAAGTGATAGGAAAAGAGTAAACAGCCTCAGGTTGTGCCAGGGGAGGTTTAGGTTGGGTATTAGGAAAAATTTCTTCTCCAAAGTGGTTGTCAAGCACTGGAACAGGCTGTTCTAGGAAGTGTTAGAGTCACTGTTCTTGGAGATGAAGAGTAGAGATGAAAGCTGTGTAGATGTGGTGCTGAGGGATGCAGTTTAGTTGTGAGCAGGCAGTGCTGGGTTAACAGTTGGACTTGATGATCTTAAAAGCCTTTTCCAACCTAAACGATTCTATGATTCTAGGTGACCTGAAGTAAAATATATCCGTCAAGAAAAGGATGTTTTCATAACCTCTTCAGATCCTTGTGCTTGAGAACATCACGGGGAAAGGTATTTCTTTCTGACATACTACAGATGGGCATAGAGATGTGGATTAGAATAGATAAATGTTTATAAGTTAAATTTCTGCAGTCCTATAGAGGAGTCTCTGCATGAGAAATAGTTACAGTATAGTGATTTAGGTGCAATCCCTTTTTAATTATATAGCCTTTAATTACATCTGCCCTACACCCTGGGGAAATGCACTTGGGACTGATAAGGAATCTTGCTTCTAAAGAAAAGTTAGAGGAGGATAAGAAAAAAAATGTGGTTGGTATCAAGTGAAAAGCTCTGCAGAATGCAATTAATTGGTAGATATGAAACCCATGGCTGCTTTCCTCTTAAGCCAAATAGTATCAGGTTTTTCAAGGGTTTCTTTTTTGTGTGAATAATCATTTCAAACATGTTGCTAGCTATCAGTATCCTTTATAAATCCCATTATCACCTCAATACCCACAAATATTTCTTCTTCTCGTCTTTGATTATTTCTGCTTGATGTCAGTGATATTTCATTATTTCATCAATAAAACTTTTCACAGATACTGACAAAGGCATTTTTTTTTTTCTCTTTGGAGGGCCTTACTTCTGTTTCCAGGTGCAATTTTAGCAGAATCTATTGTTACTCCCATCTTTCAAATTACCTTGGTTTGCAACTAATGAGTCTTACTGATTGTAACAGGCTTCCAGGTGGAGTTGTTCTCCTCTCGTGTATGTTCTGATCTGTTTCTGCTGTGGTTTTTTGTTGTTGTGGCTTGTTGTTTTTTGTTTTTTTTTCCTGAGGACTTTGTGTAGCTTAACTTCAAACTGTCCTTTCAGAGTGCTGCCAAGTTTCATCTGTATTCTGTTTCATTGCAAGAGATAAATGGAGGTCTCTTTTTCTGTTTGTCTGTCTCTGATCCACCTCTTCTGTACCTGGTATGGATTCATGTAGTGTTGGCTTTTATCTTTCAGTCAGTTTCTGCTTCTTGTGGACACATGCTGTAATACATTTCTTTCAAAATTTAATACTGTTGGGAAAATGCTTTATTCTTTCTTCATGTTTGCTTTTACAACATGTTGGTATTTGATGGAGGATGTTCTTCCGACTTTTTATCAAATCACAAGCAATGGGCTCAACCCTCTAACATAGGACAAACTGAACTGAAAATAGATGTTTGTCTGAAATATATCTATATTTAATGTTAGATGCAGGAAGAGATCAGTTATATACCTCAAAAATCAGAAAAGACTGTGGAGGTAAACTAGCTGTGGAAAATTTTGCAATTCTTGTTTCCTTTATTTGATCTCACAAACTGAAGCTGTTTATTCTACTTTTAAGTTACTGTGGAAATCAGGAAGAACCACAAGAGCCTTAAGCAACATTTACAAGACATTTACAGTCTCCTCAGTACTTCCTTGAGGTTTTTCCCTTTCCAGGGTCTTTACTTTTTGATATTATCTTTAAAAGTAGTTTGGAAACCTGGGGTCATCCAGGAATCATAAAGCAATTTTTCACAGACCACACTGTGATGTCCCAGTAGTAACACAAAATCTTCCTTTGTCCCTGTCAGTGCCTCTGTAGCAATTACTGGGAAAAGTCAAGTGGCCTTAATTTGTCTCATGAGTTTTCTGACTTAAGTATTTTGTCACATTCCATTAGCATTTTACCAATGACATTTCCCTGGAAAAGATGAAGGGAAGATCGTGTGAATGTTTCAACTCAATATTTATGTACATTCTCAGTGTGTATCAAATGACATTTCAGTGCTGTTGTTAATATTGTCAGAAAATATATTTAAGCCCAGAATTTCACTCCCAAGGGTCTATACTTTTGTACTTAGATCAACAGAATGAAAATATCTTTGAAAAGTTGACCTTGTGTATTGGTGCCTGAGCACATCAAATCGAAAGAGCCTAGATTTGAAGGACACTTAAAAATATTTCCTAGTAGGTGAGTATAATGGATTACTGGCACCATTTGAGCTACCTTAGAGCATCCTTCCTGGCATTAGCAATGCTTGAGGTGGGTGGAAGCCTTGTGTCCCACCTGTTTATATTAACAAATTTCAAACTAGACAAGCATGAAAATAATAAAAGGTATCCTAAAGTCATACATGGTACCTAATGAATAATGATTTCTCCTTGTTTGATATTTCTGTTGCTTTATCTAACACATCTATCACTGGGACATATAACAGCAAAGATTTTCTTCGCTGCAGAATGGGAATTCCTCTGTTAAATGAGAAACTTAATTTTAAAAAGTCAAAGTAGAATATTTCAATGGTAAGGATTTTTTTTTGTTTTGTTTTGTTTAAAGTGATTTTGTTTATTTAAACAAAATTATCTTAGAGACTTTTCAGGGAAACTTGCAATAACTTGATCCGATTTGAAGGAACAAAACAGCCAACCCAACCAATCCAGTGTGCAGCAAGCTTTGCCTGAGACCCCTGACACTAACAAACGTCGCACAGGAAGGGTTATCACCTTGCGACATGGCAAACGACCTGTTCAACTTGTCACCTGAGTGACAGAGTCCTTCCGGGAGGCCAGGTGTGCCTGGGGGGCTGCGGGGCGGCCCCGGCCCCGGCCCCGGCCCCGGCCCCGGCCCCAGGAGCGCAGGCCGGGCTGCCGGGGAGCGCGAGAGGCAACAGCACCACCTCGTGGCTACAGGCAGCGTGCTCCCTGCGCGGCAGCTGCAACACACAGCGGGGTTGGGGAACGGCTCGGGGGAAATGGTGTTTCATGCAGATGCTGCCTATCCTACCTATCCAAGTGGCCTTTGTCCTTCAGCAGTGCCCGTTGCTCTCTCTATGCAGGCAGATGATCTGAATCTCTCAGCTGTATTTCTTTTTATTTCCAGGATGCAAACTGTTGCTGTTTGTATGATTACCGTGTGTAGAGGATCAGCCAAGGAGTATCCCATTTCTGGGTGCTATATATAAAGGCACAAAGACAGCCAGCATGTTTCTCACCGAGTGTGAAACCTCCATCAGACAGCTAGGCTGAAAATTGCAGCACGAATGGACATGGTAAGTTACCTTTAGACAATGCAGTTTTAGGATCTTAAGCAGTGTGATACAGTGATGTGGAACTCACTGCAGGCTGTCCATTCTGAATTTACTCAGCATTTTCCTTTGAGTGTTAGGCAGCTTGTTCCTCTGGGATTTAAAAAAAAAAAACAAAAAAAAAAAAAAAAAAAAAAAAAAAAACAAACAAACAAAAAAAACCCCAGACATATTATTGTTGTGTAGAGGAGAGGCTGTAGCAAAGACAAATTAAAGATTTTTCCCAAAATCACAAGAGAGCTCTGTTCTAACAGTAGGAATTGAACAACTGTGTATTAGTTGAATTGAGTGCAGTAAACACAGAATAGTTTGTCCTTTACTGACGTAAGTTCTCTGGATTTGAGTCTTCTCTAGATTTAGAAAAGTGGGGTTAAGAACAGAACTTGCTTGATAGCCACTTATTACACCCATTCTTCACTTCCCTGAGAATTATCATACATCAGCCTTTCGGGAATAGTCACAAAAAAGAAGAAGACATATCGTCACCTGTACTGTTCTATGACTAACCTCTAGCACAACAGAGGTAAACAACTATTTGATATGCCATCCATGATAAAATATTTCAGGGTCACTGACTGATAGCTTTTCTCTGGGAAGTGAAGAATGGTAGGGATAAAAGTCTCAAGATAAATTCTGTTCTTGATTGATCTGTCTGAAAAGTCATACGTGATTAACTGTTTCCAAATAATATAATGCATAGCTTTCCTCAGTTTTCAACAAGAGTCCTGTCTGGTTTTGATATAGTACACTTCTGAGTTCTTACTCTTTGAATGTAAACCTCACCTTACCACCAAATTCATGTCTGGGTGCATACAAGTCACGATATTGCTGAAAATCCAGAGTCAATGAAGAATGTTACTTTTTAATTAATCAAGACTTTTGCGCATAAAACTTTAAATCCAGATTTATTTTTATTTATTTTTTTTTTAAAAGCACAAAACAAAACAAATCACTGTGTGGATTGTTTTACTAAAGAGCATGTGGAAAATAATCTGTTAGTGTCAAAACAAAATTAAACAGGATTTTTTAACACTGAGTAAATTGGCATATATTAAGTACTTTGAATAAAGTTAAGATGACAGCAAAAGCCATAATAATTTCACCGTCAGTTAAAGGTGCAATTGCCAGAAAATTGAAAAATGTAGGGAAATTCTCTGCAGTGCTTGAAGAATCAATGTTGACCATATGTGGCATTACAAAGCCGATATGGAGATGATAGAACTGACTGATCTTTTCAGTGCAGTCTCTGATGCGTGAAAGTCATTCAGAAGTTTAGTTGACGTTGGAAGAAGCAAGCTTCTAACAGAAGACATTTGTTTTAACTATTTTGCAGGAAATGAATTAAATCTTTTATTTTCAACATGCAAAAGACTCAGGCTTTCTCAGATAAAGACGGGCTTATTAAAATTATCATCTTCTTCAATTGTGGGGAAAGCAACTAACGCAAGCAAGGTAATACTTCAAGCTGTTAAAATTATTTCATTGTTATCAGGAAGCAAGCAATGAGTTTCCTTATGAATATAATTGAGAGAGGAAATTCTAACATAACTCTCTCACCATTTCTATCAAAAAAGTGCTTAAAATTTACTCAAATATGAGTGTCCTACAACTAGTGTTCAAATCAGTTATTGTAAGCTCACTGCTGCTTTGCTGTCTGTGTCATCCTGTGCACTTAAGAGTATAAGGTCTTCTGCTCAGGGATCTCTCTTCATGATGCATGTGGAGTTCAGCAAGGTTTTTGACACTGTTTCCCATAACATCCTCATAGGTAAGCTTAGGAGGAAATATGGGTTAGATGAGTGGACAATGAGGTGGACTGAGAGAGAACTCAGTGGATTGTGATCAGGTACAGAGTCATCTTGGAGGCCCCTAGCTATGGGTGATCCCCAGGAGTGAGAACTGGGTCCTGTCTTGTTCAACATATTCATCAATGACCTGGATGAAGGCACAGAATGTACCCTCAACAAGTTTTCTAGTGATACCAAACTGGGAGGAGAGACTGGTGCATCAGAAGGCGGTGCTGTCATTCATCAGAAGTTGGACAGACTGGAGAGCTGGGTGGAGTGGAACACAATGAAGTTCAACAAGGGCAAGTATAGAGTCCTACACCTGGGGAGGAATAATCCCATGCACCACTACAGTTTAGGGGTTAGCCTGCCGGAAACCAGCTTTGCAGAAAAGGATATGAGAGTCCTGGTGGACAGCAAGTTAACGATGAGCCAACAATGTGCCCTTGTAACCAAGAAGGCCAATGGTATCCTACGATGCATTAAGAGTGCAACACACAGGTCAAGAGAGGTTCTCCTTCCCCTCTACTCTACCCTAGTGTGGCCAGATCTTGAGTATTGTGTCTAATTTTGGGCTCCCCAGTTCAAGAGAGACAAGGAACTACTCTGAGGGACTCCTGTGAAGGGCTACAGAGATAATAAGGAGACTGGAACATCTCTCAGATGAGGAAAGGCTGAGAGACCTGGGTGTGTTCAGGCTGGACAAGAGAAGATTGAAATGGGATCTTATCAATGTCTATAAATATCTAGAGGGTGGGTGCCAGGAGGATAGAGCCAGACTCTTTTCAGTAATGCCCAGTAACAGGACAAGGGGCAACAAGCACAAGCGTCAACACAGAAAGTTTTATCTAAAGATAAGGAAAAACTTTTTTATTGTGTGACGGAGACCTGCAACAGGCTGCCCCGAGAAGTTGTGTCTGGAGATTCTGGAAACTCCGTCTCTGGAGACTTTCAAAACCTACCTGGATGTCATCCTGTGCAACCTGCTCTAGATGAATCTGCATTATCAGGGGGATTGGACAAGATGATCCCCAGAGGTCCCTTCCAACCCCTACCATTCTGTGATTCTGTGATAATGCTTCCCAGGACATGTAAGCACTGTATGTAGTTGTTGCTGTAACCCTAGTAGTAAAAAGTAATCTGTTATGACCATGTAGAACGCTTTTGCAGTGTGATCTGTATCATTCATTCATTTTGAAGTATATCCTTGCTCCCGATAAACTTCTATGGAAACGTGTAATAGGAAGGTGTGCTTTCCAGAGACTGAAATCCTGACTGGGATTTGTCTGCCAGGGATCCATCATCAAGGAACATAATTTCCTTCTAAGCAGGGACAATGCTATTCATGTCTGGTGGTATCTGCTCTGAGATCTGCAGTTGGAATGTGTTGACCATAAATTGTCATTGTATCATTTCAAAGGAATCAGACCTTAGGAGGATTCGCTTTTCATACTGTCATTCATCATTCTCATGACAGCTAGTTTGCACTTCCAGTCTATACACCAACATAGATTTGTTTAGTTCTGCCCTACGATTGACACATGCTGCAGACTTGAAGGCTTGGATTTAGACATAAAGTTAATAATAAGCTTTTGAAAGGACACACAGTTATGTAGAATTCCTGTAATATTTTTTTTCAGTGGAAAAGATCAATTTATGTTATAAAAGCATACCTTTGCCTCAGTGAGTGTTTATGTTCTGCTATGTTATAGCAAGAAATTTTAAGCTAATGATTTCAGCGTAAATAAGTGACTAGCTTACAAAAATAAGTTGTTATTTTATTATATTAGAAATTAATTTTCTCCTTAATAGAATTTCTATTAATTAAATTCTATTAATTCTGTGATATTTTGATCTTTGTATACCTTTTTGATAAAACACTGGAACACTGGAACACTGGAACAGGCTGCCCAGGGGGGTTGTGGAGTCTCCCTCTCTGAAGATATTCAAAACCCACGTGGACACATTCCTGTGTAATCTGGTATAGATGATCCTGCTCTGGCAGGGGGGTTGGACTAGATGATCTTTCGAGGTCTCTTCCAGCCCCTGACATTTTGTGATTCTGTGATAATATTGAGTTAAAAATACCTAAATTTGAGATGTTTTTAAAAGGTGTAGAAGTGTAAAGAAAAATAGCTTAATAATGCACAATCTGGGCTCTGCCGAAACATGCTTTTCACCAAGAAATACAGCTGTTAACAAAATGTCACCATCTCCATTCAGTGATCACAGAAACGGAAACATTTTATGAATTAGTTTTAAAGGGTTATCTGAGGCTTCAATTAAATAACCAGTGATCAAAAAAGAGTGACAAAAAAGAGTAATGGCAGTCTTTATCCTGTTTTGAACTGCTGAAAGACACTGAATAGCTTCTTAATAGCACAGATGTACTTAAAGCTATATGGTGCATTCAGTCAAGAAGACCAGTACAACTTAAAAAAAAAAGATAAATACAGATATGCTAGTTCAGCTAGATATTAAGAACTACAGAGATTTTTATTAAAATACGCACACTTATTTTTTTCAGGATATAGATGTATATAAAATGTACATAAAGAGTGCACCATCAGAATGCCTCAAATATACTGTTTTGCCATAATGGCATATAAAGGGCAAACAATGGTGTTTTCTACTCTTACATGTTGGATTTCCCTGCAGAGTTTTGTTATCTGGATTGTACAGCTCAGTCTTGCTTGCTGGTATTTTAGGATCTGGTGGTTCCTTGTGATTTGAGGATTTTCAGGTACAGTTCATCGTGTATTTCTTCCTATTGTCAATAGCTGCTATTTCAAATACAGCTCAGCATTTCTTTAGTAATTAACTCATAATGGTACCCTTATAAGGACCTACTGAATCAATTCTTTTAATGTTACAAACATACTCTGCTTTCTGGCCTCAAAGGCCTATCATGGTACATTTTCTGTCTCATTAAATCTACTCACAGACATTTGGAATGTCTTTGTTTTTAGCATTGGGTTGATACCAACTAGACTGTTTCTGAGCTTTGTATTGAGCATTTTAGGAGTCTAGCTGTCTCAACTTTACCAGTTTCAATGTTGTTAATCCATTTTACTAGTCCCATCATATCTGATCAGTACAACCAGAGGAGCCACGAACAATTTATGAGCCAACATGGAAGTACCTGATAACATTTAAGATACCTGGTTTGCTTAGCCAATTCCTGCTGCTAATCCATGAGTGCATAGCTGGTCCTGTGGATCCTGTCCTATCTATTAGACCCACAGAAATGTCTGGGAAAAACCTAGGCACACTTAAGTGGTCTCTAGCACTTATCATTAGGCAAATGAAGGATGTGCTTAGACATCTAGCTCAAACATATTCACCTCTCAGTAGATAACTGTATTGAGGTCTTCATAATACAGTCTTCTTTCTACCCAGTGATAGAGATAAAATCACATTTTAAGTGATAAAAAATAGTAAAGGCAGTCCACAAAACTCATTGTGTAATTCTGACCTCTGATTGTCACTCCAAAAAATCATGAAAGTCCCAGAGCTTCTGTGTTATATCTGCCAGATGGCTAGACATAATAATGTATCCTGTTAGATGTTTCAGGTGATGTTAGATCCCTTTGCCTGGGAAGGTGAATCAGGTTACTAATGTCAGACAGATCCTGCATTTCCTAACACTTGTAAATTTACCTTTCCAATACATATTGACTTTTCCACCTAGCTCTGAGTATTCAGAGTAGAAATAGTCTTTCCATGATGCAGTCTGAACTTTACTTACATTCCACATGACCAGATTTTTGTTTCATATACTTATCTATATCTTCAGCTATCACAGTATCTGTGCATAATCTATACTTATAATTAAAAAGTTCATCCCTGAATTTTAAAGTAGTAGTTCAATCACAGTGTCTAGTTTCTCTTGAGCAAATCTCACCAGGAAATATTCTCTAAAGCAGCTGTTTGTGCTGCAAACATCTCTCTGGTGAATACAGTGCCTTTTCATTCTGTAAGACACATTTACTATTCTTCTTCATGGGTGTCTTCTGCCTGTCTCTGTAGCCTTTTGGAAAGTGGGTTTGAATCTTGCAGGTTTAACAGTCCTATGTGAAGTTAGGACACTGCAAAAATCTAACAGTTTCCTCTGCATCATAGGTGCTCTTTGCTGTTTCTTGACCATTTTCAGTCTCTTGGAGACTTTACTTTTGTTTTGCCTCTGATGCTACTGTGAATTCATGTTTTGAAAAACTCAGCCAAAACTTTTCTCCTCTAAATATGTAATCTGTTCTGATTACATTCTGGCAAATAACATAATTGCTTTTTAAAGACTGAGTTGAGATGTTCTATCTCAGGTCTCTGAGCACGGTCATAATCTGGTCTCAAATTAGGGATTTCACAAACCCTTTAAAATTACATGTCTGACTTAATGGCCTCAGAGGTCATGTAAAAGCTTCAAAAATTTCTCTCTGTTATTGATTTCTTATGAAACTGATACAGAACTTTCTTTTCTCTGGAAGCACAATATTATTTCAAATCTCTTTAGAACAGTTAGGTAACAGTTCATTCTTCTTTCTGTAAGTGCAGGCTGTTAAGCAAATTCAACACTTCAGACACAGCAAAATAGAGGAAACAGAAAACTTTTACTCAGGTTAGTTTTCAGTAGCTCTGTATACTTTCTTGAAAAACAGATTTTCTCTCTGACCATCTGTGTTATGTGTGGCATTCCTAGGTAGTTTAAGCTGCAAAGGAGTAAAACTGTAGTGCCATCAAATATCAGGGGGATTTTGTCCTCTTTTACCACCTTCTTCTTCTGTTCAAGCACTCATCTTCATCCCTTATATATAGTAGTACTACTCAATGCTCAGAGTTTCTGTGTAGAGTTTATAGGCTTTAATATAATAAAGAACTAAATGAAAGATTGTATGAAAAACCTTGAGAGGCAGAGAAAAGAAAAGAAAAGAAAAGAAAAGAAAAGAAAAGAAAAGAAAAGAAAAGAAAAGAAAAGAAAAGAAAAGAAAAGAAAAGAAAAGTTATCACAAAAATGACTTTTCAAGTTAAAAACTGTAGAAACAGAATGTTCCAGAGTGCTGAATTTCAGCTTTAGCTGCAAAAGTCTGAATGTTTTAAGAAACAACTGCTCATAGAACTAGCGTATATTTGAAGATACACACTGGGTAATCACCTTGGTGAAAAGCTAAAAGGCATAAGAAATTCTAGGATATCTTTCTTTCTATGATGCTACTATTTTTCCTTTTTTTTTTTTTTTTCTTTATAGCTCTATGTCCTTATTTGTGTGTGTTTGTGCACATGAATGTGGATGACCAAATAAAAAACCTTATACATATATTTGAAAAAAAAAGAAAATATTAATATACAAATATATACATGAAGAAAGTGGACAAGGAAGTTTGCTTAGTCTGTGTATCCCTTACTGTCTCAAGCAGATTTCTTTGAGAAATCTTGATCAAGACACAGAGATATACAGAGTTAAGTTGCACAATAGCAACATACTCTGCATTTAAATTCTTCATCAGGATGTAATTGGCTATCTGTAAGTTTTTTAATGTAATAAGTAGATTATATGAAAGAAGAATTCCAAAAATTAAGAAGAAAAAGGGCAGAAAACATTTACTTGGTCCAAACTTCTTTATTTGTAACATCTTATAAAAATAATTCTTCCACAACCACCTTTTCTACCTCAGCCTTTTCAGCTGCATAAGCACAGTTGACAGCACTTCTTTCCTGAATTCTGCAGGAATTCTATGGATTTTTAAAAGAAACTTATACACCTTTCTTTTCATTACATCTTTCCCATTGTGTCTGATTCTGGTTCTGTTTTAGAATATCACATCTCAGCTTTTCCTTTATACATAAGCATATACATACATGGCATATATATTTCCTTTTAGCATTTAATATGAATTATTTTCTTTTTCCCCTAGTGATGGTCATTTGCATTCTGCATGTGGCGACATTCACAAGACGGATAAATATGGGCCATTTGCCCTTTTATAGGCTCCTTAGGATCTTTTTAAAAAAAAAAAACAACTACTATCTGTTTGCCGTTTCCTTTCCTCATTATAACCTTTGTCATGCGTGTGGACTCCCTGGGCTCTAATGTCTCTTTCTTCATGAATTAAAGGGGGGATTCTCCTCTTCCTTAACCTTTTCAGTATTCTACACTTCAGTGGGGTGGCATTTCCACTCCTTCAAGATTAAAACCCACACTGACTAATCGGCCAATAAAATGCCAACTATGAAAGCAAAATCAATTACTGTTTCTGGCAAGACCAAATCTCAATCCAATATATTTCAGCCTCCTCTGCCATCATCCACTGATAGAGTTAAAGCTCTAATGACAGGAATATATGTATATCTAAATGGGCCTGATCCTTTGATGCATACTGCAGAACCTTATAGTTGGCTAACATGAAGAGGAATTGAACTTTTGCTTAATTCAGAGCATGATGTAATAGGTAATTCCAGTGTTAAATTCAGTATTCCCTAGTACTGTCATCTGTGTGACTTTCAGCAAGACTCTGCATGCTTTGACTTTCCCCACACATCCACCCCATTCCACCCCCCAGAAAAAAATATTTGAAACTGTCATTGTTGAATGAATGACTTCCTGTCTCCAGGAAAAGGATACTGGAGTTCAACACCTCATCTACACAGGTCTTCCCCCTGAACTGGTTCGGATGATTTCCTGTCAGACTTCTGGCTACTTTCAAAAGTGAACAGAGTGTCTTGAAGTTCAAGTACATTCTTGAGGCTTATATTTGATATTAATCAACTGTTGGCAGCTTCCTACTCAGTTTTCCAGAGAATTAAAACATCTTATAGTCTTTATAGATCTAGGCGTTACCTATGGTAAATAAGGATAGAAGGGTGTCTCAACTGGGCAGTCTATAGATAGCTGGTATCTCTGTTCATCAGAAGGAAACACATTGTGTGGAGAAGACTCTTCAAATTGGTTTTCCAGATATCCCTCTGTTATGCTAGCCTTCATAGTGTAATGCATCTTTTTGTGCTTTTGTTATTGGTCAGTTAGAAGTCAAGTCTAATTTTCCAGTTTTCCTTTGGACATCCAGGAAAGAGCATGTGTGGTAGTGAATATTACGTCTAACAGACTGGTTCTGAGGATGGCTCCTATTGCAGGAATTATTATGTTGCTTAAAAAGCTTCTTGGAATGGAGGAGGTGATGTTGAAGACATTACAGGAAAGGGTGAGGATTTTACTAACAAAATATTCCTGTCAGTTGTTTCAGACTTGTTATTCTGTTGACCTGTAAAAATATTTATTTTTTACATGCTATCCCCGCCCTTATGTCTAAAATGGTTCTGCAAAGTCTTTACATGAAGATGAAGTGTTACATCATTGTGCTGATTTCCAGATCTTTGAGCTATGAACCCTAACAGCATATAGAAAACTTTTCTTAAAGTCATGGACAATAACAATTTAAAGGATATCAGTTGAACAGTTTCCTGAAAATCTTGTTGGAGATTTGGAAGTAGTAGCAACCAGAATCCCTGGCTGTCACAGCAGGGAAGAGAAAGATTTTGTGGTCAAAAGACTGAGTTTTTTCTTGTCCCTTTTTTCTCACTTCTAAAGGAAGAGGAAATCATACCCCAGGTGTTACTATTCCAGATATGTAGCAAATATTCTCTCATAAGCTGGATACTACTCTGAGATAAAAGGTAAGATTAATCTCAACTACCTTGAAATATCTGAAAGTTAGGAAATTAAAAACTTTTAGGGTGAAATTCAGATTGTTAAAATTAAATGTCTGAAACCATCTCCTGTTTCTTGATCTGAACTACATCTTAAATGTGTGGTTTAGACTAGAGAAAACTCATGACAGGTGTGTGATCTAAATTACTTACATAAGCTCCCCATAAATAAATTACTGAAATGAGACACCTAGCTTTTAGATGAGGCACCTCACTTTTATAGATGATACATACATACATCATACGTATAAGCCAATATGACTTTTGGGAGGAAATTTTCAAGTATCACTTATGGTAATCATCTTGCAAAACTTACACACAATGAAAATTCCTTCAGAAGGTCCAAGTCTGATCCAAAGCTCTTTACTGTCAGTGGGAGATTTTTTGGTCAGTTCTGTAGAGGAAACAGGTTAAGAAGGAAACAACCTTTGCTGACTAGAAAGCAGAAAAGCCTCAAGGGAAGAATCATGCAATGAGATACAGTTTTTTTGTCTCTGCAATGGAGGAGTTTATGATATTTACAGACTGGTATATTTTAACAACCGGAGCATACATATGAGCTGGTTAAGTAGAACAAACATTGCTGACATACAGCTAACTCTCCCTTGGGGCTGTCATGGGCAGTTCATCGATCATTGGAACACATTTTACCTCCCCAGTATATCTTAGTAACTGGGAGTGAAGTCTGCATTGTTTAGAGGATGAGAGCATGACATCTCCATCTTAAGACTTATTGAGGTTTCCAATGCATCTAAGTCCTTTATAAGATTCCTTGAGAAAGGATCAATTTACACTCATTATGAAAGGTTGTTAATGTGTCATTGACTTTGGGTATGTATTATTTGTAAAATTCGAGTGGCTTGTAACATCACAGAGTTTTGAAACATTCTTTTAACATTCTGTTAAAAATAAATGTATTTTATATATTTGCCTAAAATGAAATATATAGTTAGGGGCAGACCAGAGTTAAAAGCAAGAGACTTTAAAATAAAATTGAATATTCAAAATCTGCACAAATAAATCCTACTTGTTTAAGTGTTGTGTGAATAACAATATGTCTCTTCAGCCAAGGAACTGCCTCAATTGCTGATGATCTCAGAGAGTTTTTGCTGTTGTATAGTAACTTATATAGAGCCAGTGTATTTTGTTGTTGTCATTTGTGTCAGGAGCATGGAGCCAGGCTCTTCTCAGTGACATCCAGTGATAGAACAAGGGGCAACAGGTGCAAGCTGGAACACAGGAGGTTCCGTGTAAACATAAGGAGAAACTTTTTCACGATGAGCGTGACAGAACACTGGAACAGGCTGCCCAGGGAGATTGTGGAGTCTCCTTCTCTAGAGACATTCAAACCCCAACTGGACACATTCCTCTGTGACCTAATCTTGGTGATCCTGCTCTGGCAGAGGGGTTGGACTAGATGATCTTTTGGTCCCTTCCAACCCCAAACATTCTGTGATTCTGTGATTTGATTATGTCTATAAATGTTGGGTTATTAAATTTCAGAGAATATCACTAACAGCACAATGCTTAGGAATAAATCCCAGAACATGAAAAAATGCTCATCTGAAGCAGTAGCTATCTTTTTGTCTTTGCATCTCTCCATCAATTTACAGAGAATGCTCTTGTGTCGTCTCTCTAATGACCTTGCATAGTCACTCTCTGTGGTTAACACGCAGCCTTGCCTTAGCTCCCAGACATCATTTTTGGAGCCCAAGAAACAACACTGGCCTATTCCTTTCCATGAAAAACATAGAATCATAGAATGGTTTGGGCTGGAAGGGACCTTAAAGATCATGGAGTTTCAACCTCACTGCCAGGGGCAGGGACACATGTCACTAGATCAGGTTGTTCAAAGCCCTATCCATCCTGGCCTTGAACACTTCCAGGAATGGACCATCTACAGCATCCCTGAGCAACCCATGCCACTGTCTCACCACCCTCACAGTGAAGAACTTCTTCCTTAAATCTAATGTAAATCTACCCTCTCTCAGTTTAAAGCCATTACCCCTTGTTCTATCACTACATACCCTCATAAAAAGTCCTTCCGCATCTCTCTTGTGGGCCTCCTGTAGGTACTGGAAGGCTGCAATAAGATCTCCCTGGTGCCTTCTCTTCTCCAGGCTGAACAACCCCAACTCTCTCAGCCTGTCTTCATAGGAGAGGTGTTCTAGCCCCATGATGTTCTTCTTGGGCCTCCTCTGGACATACTCAAGCAGATCCATGTGCTTCTTACACTTGGGGTTGCAGAGCTGAATGCAGCTCATTAAAGATTGTTCATATTCTTTGGATCTTTTCTTTATACCTAGTTTTTTTGGGGGTTACTATAATTCTTCACTGTTTGTCAATGTAAATCATATGCCTTATTGCCATTATTATTATAAATTCTAACAAGAAAGAATAATAGTGCAATTACAGCAATTGCAGCCTGGCCTCCTTTCTCAGGTAAGTCCAATAGTCTTCTGAGTAATAAACTGTTATGCTATTTTCTTCCTGCAAACAGTTTGAAAGCATTTGGGGAAACATTTTTTAATCTTTTTCTTTCACCTTTTTTAAATGTCATCCTTTTTGTACCAAGTAGGTACAATAAATAAATAGAATAATAAATAAATAGAATAAAAAATAAATAGAAATCACACTTGTAGAACTGCCCACTGGGTATATTAAGGAACACTGGGGAGCTAAGCACACAAGCTATACAGGTGTCATTTATGATTTTGAATAAAACCAGAAAGGAAACAAAGAAATTAGAAAATAGAGGGAGAGAGTAGCTATTTCCCTTTCCTCAGGAGGGAAATAGCTATGGTTAGTCATTATCTGCACTTTCAGAGGGAGTTTCTATTCAAAAGGCCTGGAAAAGATCAGAGAAAGAAAGATGACAGTCCTCACAAAAGACATGTTTCAGTTTATAGGATGTCATTCTAGAGTGAGAAAACAAACAACGTATTTCAAATTGTCAACATAGAAGTGACAATAAGCTGACAGTAGGAACAAGCTAAAACCCTAGGATCCCTACATTTCATTGTAAAGAAGATTATAATGACGGCATATTCAGCAAAGTTGTTCCATATTGTTTTCTAGCACTTTTTTCAGTTGTGGTAGGAAAGAAAAAGTGGTAGAAACTGCAGAATGTATACATTTCACAGTCACATGTTATTTCTATGTGTGAAACTTTCTTTTAGATCTACCTATATTTAAATCTTTGAGCCATATGAAGAGTCATGTTGGGTCAGATTAGAAGTCTGTCCTTAATAGCCTGTTTCCAGTTATAATTGGAAGTAAAGAGCGTATAGGAATACGTAAATACAAAGCAAGTATGTTCTGATAATTCTCCTAAATACTTATGCAGTTATTGCCAATTTTATGTATAGAGACTTTTATCTCTTGACCAAGAAAGATTAAAATATAAGCACAAAGGAATATATACCTCCTAGATCTGAGGGAGGACAAAGGATGAGGACAAGAGGACAAGACTGATAAAATTAAGCCGTCTGGTCAATGCAATTGTGTTTATCTTTGCTATGTCTTGCAATGTCAGCTTGTCTTGTACTCAGGATTGAAGATACGAGGGCTAAGAATTTATCTATGCCTAGGAATAAGATATTTTGCAATCTAAGGTCCCTATCCAGTACCTCCAGAAGGAAAATATTCCCACTTTTCTTTATTTATTCTGTTATGTTGGGATTGATGACTGTCCAGTGGTGCCTATTTTATCACAAGACACACAGACACAGCTAAAATTTTACACAACTTAGACTTTGTTAAATAACTTATTGTGCAAGAATGGGCTAATTTTTTTTATATATATATATTTATATTTTTTTTCCCCTCAAATAGAAACCTCAAGATATTAAATAGCAAATCTATTTTAAGTTTCATCAACCTAGTTTAATCATTAAAGACAAATATTTTTTCAACTATTGTAACTGGCTTATTGTTAGTATAAGTAGAGAGAGAGAGAAGGATCAGGGCAACCAGAGTGACTAGAGTACAAGTCTGGACAGACTAGATGACATAATTTGGCAGTTTCTGAATATCCTTTAAACTAGACTAAACTATAACTGCAGTTCTTTAAACTGCACTCTCAGTAATTCTGCAGACCACACTAAGTCATGCAAGAATGTTGATCAGATTGAGGGTAGGGAGAGTCTACAGAGGGATCTGGGCAGGCTGGATCGATGGGCCAAGGCTCAGCAAGGTTCAACAAGGCCGAGTGCTGTGTCCTGCACTTGGGTCACAACAATCCCATGCAATGCTACAGGACTGGGAAAGCGTGGCTGGAAAAGTGCCCAGATGAAAAGGATCTGGAAGAGTTGGTCAACAGTCTGCTGAATATGAGCCAGTGTGTGCACAGGTGGACAAGAAGGCCAATAGCATCCTGGCTTGTATCAGAGATAAAGTGTCCAGAAGGACTAGGGCAGTGATTGTCCCTCTTTATTGGGCACTGGTGAGGCCACATGTCAAATACTGTATTCAGTTTTTGGCCCTTCTCTACAAGAAGGACACTGAGGTTCTGGGGTGTGTCCAAAGAAGGGCAATGGAGCTGGTGAAGTGTGTAGAAAACAGTGTAGAGAACTAAAAACTAGTGTTTAGCCTGGAGAAAAGCAGGCTCAGGGGAGGCCTTCTTGCTCTCAGCAACTTCCTGAAAGGAAGTTGTAGTGAGGTAGCATTTTGCCTGGGAAGATGACCCAAATTTTGAGAGTAGAACTGTTACATCCATCAATTAAATTTATATCAGATGACTAGCAAATCCCTTTAGAATATGTATATAGAATCATAGAATCATAGAATCATAGAATCATAGAATCATAGAATGGTTTGGGCTGGAAGGGACCTCTAAAGAGCAAACGAATCTAAAGAGCAGAATTACCTCTCTCAATCTGCTGGCCACACTTCTTCTAGGATGCAATTGGCCTTCTGGACTGCATGTGCACACTGTCTGCTCATGTCCAGCTTCTCATCCACCAGCATCCCTAAGTCCTTTTCTTCAGGGCTGCTTTCTATCACTTCTTCCCCCAGCCTGTATTGATAGTGAGGATTGTTCCGGCCCAGGTGTAGGACCCTGAACTTGGTCATGTTGAACCTTATGAGGTCCACCTGGGCCCACCTATCCATCTTGTCCAGGATCCCCTGGATGACATCCCATCCCTCTGTCATATTGACACCACAACTCAGCTTGGTATCATCTGCAAACCTGCTGATGGTGCACTTAATCTTGCTGTCTATGTCATTGATAACAATATTAAACAGTACAGGTCCCAGTATAGACCCTGAGGGACACCACTTGTCACTACTCTCCATCTGCATTTTGAGCCATTGACCACTACCCTCTGGATGTGACCATCCATCCAATTCCTTATCCACTGAATGGTCCACCCATCAAATCAGTATGTCTCCATCTTGGTGAGTAGATGTTGGTGGGAGACTGTGTCAAAGGCCTTGCTGAAATCCAGATAGATCACATCCATAGGTCATGCCTTGTCCATTGGCGTAGTCACTTTATCATGGAAAGCCACTAGATTTGTCAGGCAGGATTTGCCCCTAGTAAAGCCATGTTGGCTGTCTTTGATCACCTCCCTGTCCTCCATGTGCCTTATCAGACCTTCTAGGAGAATCTGCTTCATGATCTTCCCAGGCACAGAGGTGAGGCTGACAGGCCTGTAGTTCCCAGGGTCCTCCTTTTTGCCCTTTTTAAAAATGGGTTTAATGTGTCTCTTCTTCCAGTACCAGGGACTTCAACTGACAGCCAGGACTTTTCAAATATTGTGGATAGTGGCTTGGCAACTACATCAGCCAATTCTCTCAGTACTCTGGGATGCATCTCATCAGGTCCAATCATGATTAACAGTCTTACAGCGCTACAAGATATGCACATGGTCAAAGAACACGGTAAACCACAACATTTTCCACAACCATTTTTTACAACATTGCTAGCACATGCACACACACACACAAAGAAAGAAAAAACAATCCCAGGTATTATTAATAGTTAGAAATATTTTTATTTCTTTGTTCAAAAAATTAATTATTCATCAGAAGGTGGAATGCCATTAGAATGCATTTCACAATCTAACAAGTTTATGGCTGTAAGACAGTGGCTATAATTCGTGGGGAAATGTGCTGGATAATATTCAGCATGAATAAGATTATTCAGGCTTCTGGGAGATAAAAAGCTTGATAGGCTGTGAGGTATTAATAACACTGCACTACTTTTGTTGGCTGTGCCAGATCGTGACAAACTCATTTCAGATCATCTCAGGACATAAAACAGTCTTTAAATAAAGATTAATTTACAGTCTATAAATAAAGATTCATTTACATAGTATCTGGACTGTGTATTGCCTAAAAACTGTAGACATACTTAAAAAATAAATAAACTGCTCTTTAAAATTTTCTTTAATTTTTTTCTCTCGGGAGACACATAGTATAAAATGTTGGTTCAATCTCCTTGCTGCTTTTTGAAGAGAGATTCCAAGCAATGAACAACCAAATGTCTCTCAATATGATTTAATGATTCTGCTATACATGTTCTCTAATAAAAATAAGATTTAAGCTGGAATTTGTCTGAAGATATAAATAGATAATATTATTGAAGAATTTATGACAGCTATATTTCATCAACACTTTTGACAAGCCCCAGTTCCAGAGTTTAAATATGGTTGAACTGTGATGTGATCTTTGATCCAGTTTTAGTCTGCATTTCTGGATTTCTTTCCAGAGATTGCATTCACAGATTCTTAGTTAAATGAATGACCACTTGTGCAATAGCCAGTTGTTGACACCAGCTCCTTCAGAGGCTTCTCTAGTTATAAATAAAATTTCATTTTCTTGTAGTGCTGACATCCAAAACTAAATTGAAAGTAACTAAGATGAAGCTTCCCATGGTTTTTTTTTTCTCCTTTTAAAAATTAAAATTCATCTTGAGACAATTAACTTTCCTCTGCAAACACTATGGGGAGAAAAAACCAAAACCAAACCACTGTTTTTCCCCTATCAATCTCAAATTTGATAGAACGTGCATATTTGTGTAAAACATGACAATTATTATTTTTGTTTTAGAAGTAGATAGATCTATAAGTGATATGAAGAAAAACACTGAAGCCATTCAGTGGTGCCAGCTAAAGTAAAAGAGCTCAAGCACTGGCACAGTTCACTAAATTACTCTAAATAAAGCTTGCCTGCCTGTATTATGGGACATGTGTAATGGGAAGCTGTGGGTAAGTGATTGTTTGATACCATGGATAACCTTTTTTTTTTTTTTCCCGCAACCTGACTACATTAACCATATACATCATGTATCAATATATTTAATTTCTGAAATGTCTTGACTGAAGCCTTAAAAACAAAGTGAATAAATATGTTAAAATATTTTTCTTATTCAAATATTGTTTGTTTACTTTTACCAAGAAGAAATATCAAATATTTAATTATTTGTGAAAGTTACAGACTTGGAGTTTTCAGCAGCTGATCCTCTTCCTTGCTTCTGAAGGAATTTGAGCAGAATAATTCTGAAAAATTCACTGAACTGATGACTAAATTTTTTTTTCCTATTCTTTGTTGCCAAATAAAAAGGCATTTTTACTTGCAAGTGTCATTCCGTGGTACCACAAAACACAAACATTCAATTTTCACTTCTACTACCTCTATGTCACATGACCGATTTTAGACAGATGCATATATATTAACTTCTTTCTCAATTTGCTATTTATTTCTTTTGGGTAGAAACTCAAGGACTGCAGACCTCTAACTCTTAGATGCTTAAGTTACAGGTAGTACATCCTAGGCTTAGCCAAGCTGCCTGTGTATACAGATAACATGTGATCACCATATTTACGTAAGTGTAAATAGAAGGCAAAGGAACCAAAAATGATGAGAAATGAGGAAACTTCTGCCCTTACCAACATGTCACAGTTCATGTCAGTATCTCCTAAAGCGATTACAAAAGTCATGATTCAGCCTGATGGCACTTTCAGCAAAGATTGTGCAAAGATGCTGTAGCTTTATGTAACCAGTCAAAAGCTGAAGTTGGCAGGAATCTCTGGACATTGTTTAGCCTCATCACCCTGCTCAGAGAAAGGTCATCTAGAGAAATCTCTATATACTATATATACTAGGTATTCTATATATACTAGGTATTCTTTATATTAGGTTTAAAGAATCCACAACAATTTCAAGTGTAAGATGAGGTAGCCTCTAAGACACCGTTGCTAAGAAGTACTGCTATGGGTAACCACATCCTTGCACATTGTTACTGAATTCCATTTTCTGCCAGAGGCACGGATCAATTATATAACATACCAACACAATCTAACTCTCTACCACCACTGCCTATCTATTGTCATAAGCAGATGTAAGACTCAGGGTTGAGGACTAACAGATACTGTTTCAGGATTCTCTAACAAATCTCTAACAAAGCTAGAAGAGATTGGTTCAAGCTGTAAATTTTTGTCCCATTAAGATCCTTATGCATTAAACTTTAAAACTTGTTGTCTGATTCTCCTCACAGTTAAACCCACTGATGATATTGGGGATTCTCTTTCCATGTAACATGAAAGAATGAGAGGACACAAAAAGCAGTGATTCCTATGTGACCACAGAGAGTTTGAATATTGTAAGACTACAGAAGGAAACTTCTGGACTCTGATTCTGTATCACTGGCAGATGCCTACAGTGATCATCAAACTAAGGTGAGCAAGATCCAAGGATGGCATAGCTGTATCAACCTAATCCTTTTTCTCAGTGCAGATAGCTGTCTGAAGAGTCAGAGATTCATTGGTGCAGAGATTTAGAAGGGACCTTGAAAATCACCTAGCTCCAACTCCCCTGCCATAGGCAGGAACATGTCCCACTAGACCAGGCTAATCAAAGTCCCATCCAACCTGGTCTTGAACACATCCAGTGGTGGAGCACCCACTGCTTCTCTGGACAACATGTTCCTGTGTCTCACCACCCTGATGGTGAAGAACTTCTTCCTAATTTTTAGTGTAAATGTAGTCCCTTCCAGTTTGATGTCTTTACACCTCATACTATTACTACAAGACCTTGTAAAAAGTCCCTCCCCAGCTTTCACAAGGTATGCTCCCTTCAGGTAGTGGAAGGCTGCAGTATGGTCTCCCCAGAGACTTTTCTTGTCCAGACTAAACAACCCCAACTCTCTCATCCTGTACTCATAGAAGAGGTGTTACAGTCCTCTGATCATCTTTGTGGCCCTACTCTGGACTCACTCCAACAGGTCTATGCCATTCTTGTGTTGGGAGCTTTAGAGCTGAATACAGTACTCCAGGTGAGGTTTTATTTTGATGCAGTCCAGGATACAGTTGTCTTTCTGGACTGCAAATGCACATTGCCAAATCATGTGAAGCTTTTCATCAACGATCAACCCCAAGTCTTTCTCTTCAGACTCTTTGAAAAATCATGTAACAAATATTAATTATGTCTTAGGATGCTCAGAATGTGATGTGAGGTCTGGAGGAGATTCACAGTGATGATTTATGGTCAAAAAAATCTGCTTTATCTAAAATTTAATTTAATATTTATTTAAATTACCTAAAAATTCCCCTTTACCTAAAATGGAGAAGGATTTTTGTTCTGTTTGACTTTTCATAATAAGTATAGGTTAAGATGATGACTGGTACTGTCACCACATTGTTTAAATGTAGCTGATAGCCTGCATTATACTTAGCAATTTTAGTGTTGCAAAATGCTTGACTGAGAAAGGAAATTGTGGAAGAATCTCATTGCTGAAGAGGTCTTCTGTGATGTGCAGAGGTTCATTCTATGCAGGGCTGTTCCTTTAAAATTCAGATCTTAAAAAAATCCCAGCAGTTCTCTGTCCCAAGCTTTTGTTCAGAGAATTTTATTACCAACAACAGTTTGAATGTGGGTATTCATTTATGGTGTTGATAGAAACACCAAGGTCAGAATTCTGTGGAAAAACAAGCAAAAAACTCAACAAGGATTATTCAGGTAAAATCTCTACTGCAGTTACCTGAATGATGTTAGGTTCAAGCATGACAGTGATTTAATTCCCCCAACACCTGATATGGTGAAAAGACAGCTCTATAAATAACAGTAGAATGAAAGTCAATATTTATATCGAATGTTCATTCACATTTACATCTAAGAAATAAAGAATTTTTTGAAACAGCAGTTGGTTATAAATTCCTTATATCTGACATATTGTTATTATCCCCTCCACACAAAACAAAAATATAAAACTGTATGACTTCTGCTCTTGGTAGAAGACAGCTGGAAAGATGAAGGTCAGGGGCCTAATGAAGATACCACCTTTGCCATCATAATCGATTGAGAATTTATTTTTTTTTAATATGACCTCTTGCAAAATCCATCACAGAAGTGCTTCTGTCCAATATACCTAGGCATTATTAGACCAGATTTTATAGAAGAGAAAGTCATAAAGATGTCTTTTTTTCTACTCTCTCCCCAAGTCTTTGAAGTCTTCACCATAGGGAACAGAACTATGTCAAAATGGATATAAACCCTGGAACCAGGAACCCCAAATTCATTTTCAGTGACACCTGCAACCAAAAATAATATATCTCCATAGAATGCTCTGGCATTAGCAAAGCAGCTCATCTCAGTTCAAGAAGTTTCTTCAAAATACCCAACTTCAAAATAATATTTTGAATTGAATGCCAAACGTGCAAATTTTATCAATGTCTTGCATGAAAATAGAATGGGGGGAAAGATGTCACACAGTGTTCTTCCCATTTTTCCCATGGTAACTGAAAGATCTTCATAGTTTAGGAAGAAACAACAGAGTAGTCCAAGTACCTCTTGCCATCTTATGATGTCATGCCAGGTGACTTCTGTTTCTCTCCTCTTCCCAATGAATTGCAAAAAGCTTCTGCACACAGAATCCTTTCAGTTTCTTACTGTCCTGAAAATAACAAAATTGGCAGACAACTGACACCTCATAGATGAACCCAGACAGAAGGTTAAACATCAATTTCCTGTTCTCTGGCAAATGCTGTTTATCAAATCTGGGAGCTACAACTGGCATTTCAGCTGCCAACCTGATAGATCTTTCAAGATCTTTGTGAAATATAATGGAAAAATGGTACAAGGTGTATCTAGCATGATTTACTCTCATTGCCTCAAGCTAATTGACTTGGTGCAGAAAAAAAAGAATCCATTTTTCTGTCATTCTGTCTTTGATCTTGAAAAGCTAAATTAGAGTATATTAGATGGAAGCTGTTTGATGTTTCTGACAGCACAGTTTGTATTGCCTTCCAGTCAGCTTCTTATTAATGCCATCAAAAAACTCATGCTACTAATCTCTACTCATAGGAGGATCTAATAGACATAGTTTTTTTTCTTCAGCAGTTAAATCAATAGGACACTTTCCAGCCATTACAACTACAATCAAACAATAGCCTAACATGATGTGGGAGCCTTATCAAAGTTGTCTCAACCAAGTCCATCTTATTTATAGCATTCAAAGAAGCACCACGTGATCAGATGGATTGCGAACACTGCTTTTCACATGACAGCATATAAATCAAATTAAAACCCTATGTCTGTTAAAAGAAGTTCAGATGATCCTTCATCATGAACTCTGTGTCATTAAATCTCTGAGTACTTCAGATAAGAAACATCAGTGTTAAAATCCCTGGGCAATTTCAGCTATGCTTTTATGATCAGTTTTCTATAATTTTTTCAACTTAAAACTGGTGCTGGTTTGAGTTGTAAGAAGCACACACAAAAAAAAAAGCCATAAAAATGACATGTAAGTAGAAATTGGTAATAATCCTGCATTTTGTAGTGTGTTTCTTTCAAAAGCTCTATGAAGCAAACATATTTAGAGACATAAGCAGAGATATGGAATCAGTATTTTGGTCTCAGATTCCTGAGACTACCTGAGCAGTTTGTAACTTTGTACAGCTTGGAGAGCAATCATGAGGTATATTTCTAACTGTTGTGTACAAATATCCACATTCTTTGTGTACTGAGTAGTCAAGAACACATGAAGTTCCTCTTGTACCACATCTGAGCCTACACCTTCAAGAGCTCTTAGAAGTATAAGATGCCATCTACAACACTGAGGTTGAAAAGCACCTCTAACAAGTCTGTCCATTCTTTGAGCTGTACTCCTTTGCTGGTCTTTTCTGGACTGGAGAGTTCAATCTATTCCTTCCTGATAAACTTGACTAGACTTTTTGAGCTTAGAAAATATCATTTTCCTGCTTGTAACCTTCCTGTTTCAAAAAAATTAAAGCTCCTCTTCTACATAGTTGTGAAATGAAGAAATTACTTCTTATTTAAGTTATCCCACCTATTGTGTGGTGGAATCAGAAAAAATCCTAGTCAAAAGGGCAGAGAGAGACACTTTCCTGGAACTAAGCTGAGAACTATGCATCCCTGGGACTACCTTTTTGTTTGCCCTGGATCCCATCACAAACACTTCTCAGCAAAATCCTTCTGTTCTTCCTCATGTATATGATATGTGGGACTGGGAATAGATCCTAGGACAAGTGGAGGAAAGATGTGAAGTTCAGTCCAGTCTTGAAGGCATGTCTTTAACCCCATTGAGATTGCCTGACCAAACCTTCTGCACAACGTTGGCTTTTTCTGTATGGCCATAGACCCTGCAGACTGAATGTATGTGTGAGAGCTAAGGCAAAACCAAAACAAAATAAAACAAAACAAAACAAAGCAAAACAAATCTGCCTAGGGCCACTGTCAAGGAACAGAGGTAAGGTGATAGAGAAAGAAGTCTCATTCCAAGAAGGGTGATGCAGTCTTTTCAAAGAGAACACTCCTCTAAGGTTTTGGGGGTTTTTTTGTCTGGTTGGTTTTTTTTTTCTTTCTGATGAGCTGCAGTGCAGTCCTTGGCTCTGGTGTGTCAGGGATGTGATAGTCTCAATATTACATGAGATTCACAGTGCAAATTAGCATAGCTTCTACCAAAGTGGCACAATGATTGACTGGTGATGAATTGGCTGGTGACAGCTGTTATGACAGTACATTGATGTAACCTATGTGAAATACACTGGATAGCTGAAGCTGCTATTCCACTGTCTGAACAGATGAGCTCATTATTTTCCTACAGTAAAGGAATGTGAATGCAGTCTCCATTTCCACTCCTGTTAGGCTATTGATCATTCCCAGTACAAGGTGTGCCAAGAAGGGATTCCCTCCATTTTAAGCAGAATATGGTTCGACTATTAAAACAAATGTGAGAACTTTACTTATGAAATGTTATCATCTATTTAATGGGTATTGAAGACAGATGTGGCTTTAATTAACATTAGGAGAGACACCATGTTGCTTCAAGGTATGATGAGGGTGTGTAACAACAAGTTCTCCCAAGCGAGAGGCAGAAGCACAGCAGACCAGCTGTCCAAATGTCGGAGGAAGCAGGGTGTCCTTGTGAGACCCAAGGTTTGAATGCTCCTCTGTCTGTGCTCTGCTGTGCTACATCCAGCCAGACATTTAGCTGTCTGTTTCAGATACTCTCTACAGTAACAGAAGGGTGTTTGCAGAAAGGGAAGACAGAGAACAAATGGGCGAGAGGAATTGCCAGATTTCTTCAAAATCATAGAATCATAGAACGTTAGGGGTTGGAAGGGACCTAGAAAGATCATCTAGTCCAAACCTCCTTCCAGAGCAGGATCACCTAGACCAAGTCACACAGCAATGTGTCCAGGCTGGTGTTGTGGGAAGCCTTGGCTTGTCCGAGGGACTAGAATGTGAGTTAGATAAATAACCTTGAGTGAACGTCTGTGTACCCTTGAGGAGTCCAGAAAGTCCTGAGAAAAGAACCACCAGTTCACAAACAGAGAAAGCTTATCCTAATTGTGGACAGGTGGTCTTTGATTAGGCCAATCAGGTGTGGTCACTTATTATTAGAAGGATTATAAAAGGGCTTGCAGCTGCAGGAGCATTTGTGGCTTTGAGAGGGAGTGGATGAAGTCCATCTCAACAATGACAAGTTGAGTCATACAACGACAGGTGGGTTTTGAACAGCTCTGGAGAATGAGACTCTGCAACCTCTCTGGGCAGCCTGTTCCAGTGCTCTGTCACCCTCACAGTGAAATTTTTTTTCCTTGTATTTACCCTAAGCCTCTTGTGCTCCAACTTACTCCCATTGTCTCTTGTGCTAACATTGGGTGACACGGAGAAGAGTCTGGCTCCATCCTCCTTATACTCGCCCTTAACATATTTATAGACATTAATGAGGTCCACCCTCAGTCTGCTCTTCTCCAGGCTAAAGAGACCCTGCTCTCTCAGCCTCTCCTCATAATGGAGATGCTCCCCTCCCTTAATAATCTTGGTGGCCCTGCACTGGACTCTCTCCAGTAGGACTCTCTCTCTGTACTTCTTGAACTGGGGTGCCCAGAACTGGACACAGTATTCCAGGTGGGGCCTCACCAGCACAGAGTAGAGGGGGAGGAGAACCTCCCTCTACCTGCTGACCACACGCTTCTTAGTGCATCCCAGTATGTCATTGGCCTTCTTGGCTGTGAGGGCTCATTGGTGGCTCAAGGTCATCCTCTTGTCCACCAGGACACCTAGGTCTTTTTCCCCAGAGCTGTTTTCCAACAGATCAGCCCCCAGCCTGTACTGATCCATGGCATTGTTTTTCCACAGATGTAGCACTTTACACTTGCTCTTGTTAAATTACATTCAATTTCTCCCTGTCCAGGTCACACTGGATGGCAGCACAAAAGACCTAGGTTACCAACTGCCCAGGGGAAGGGAAGATGAGGTTTGTTTTCATTACTTTACAGCAGTCTTTTGAAAAGCAGAATTTAGCTTTATTGCACACTGTTATGCAGTCACCAGAAATCTATGGAGTTCTGTCTCTTGTCACACATAATACTCATTGGGAAACCCATCATCTTTTCCTCTTCAGTAGTCGTTGGAAAGGTGTTTACTGACACTGCTGGCTGGAGTGAAGGATCCTTTATGGACACCAAGTGCTGAAAGCCCCCTCACAGAGCATAGGTGGTGCAGTTGCACCTTGGAATGTGGCAGCAGGCAGTAAAAGCCTTAATATTAACAGGGAATGGAGGGAGGTGAATTCAGTCCCTGCCTGGTAAATCTGCAGCTGTAACTCATTTTACATCCACAGCATGTTTGAAAGGTCTAGATCATGACAATGTTACCTCATTCCCACAGAGCAGTAAAATGGGCTGTACCCTGTGCCTGTGATATAAACTCTAGTATGGAATCATTTGTCAGCAGAGTTTGTGATGTGCTTAAAGTGGCCAGGCAGAGCAGAGGCAGGAGAGGTTTGGATAAGCTCCTACCCATTTTTATGCTGCAGCTGTTAGCCCAAGACAAATGGTATTCTGTCCCTGCTTGAAAATAAGGCCTTGTGAAGAACTGAAAATACAGGTGAATGTTCAGCCTGTGCTGATTTCTGCTGCATTCTTGTCTTTTCTGGGAAGCTGATTGATAACCATCCAAGCCTAGTGCATCCCCCAAGGAGAAAGGAGGCTACACCCAATGTGCTTATTCCAGTTCTGTCTATGGAGAATAGGAGAAGGGTATTGCACACATTTGCTCAGACATGCTTAGTCTTGACCAAATATTAATGGAGGGGGGAGTACAATGCAGAAGTCAACTAGAAGCAGTGTTTTGTTTGACAGCTGTTTCCACATGCAGAGAATACCAAAATCACTTCAAAATGGTCTCTTTCCTAAACGATAAAGAGATAGATGCATTCAAATTTATTGTGTGAATAAATTTATTGTGCTGATAATAGCTTCTGTGATGGTATTGAACACCTGCATTCAGTTTACATATATGTAAAGTGTGTGTATAGGGTACAAGAGGTGAATCACAGGGCATCAAACACCTCTTAATGACAAAGAGCATAGTACCTGTCAGTGCTGAGGAACTAACTTAGAGGTTTACTCTCTTCCTTTTCCCACGCTCTTGCTTCCTCCGCTGTGCTCAAACCATTTGTAATACAGAGAATAGAAATCCTCTCCTTTTTTTTTCCTCCAGAATCTTTGATCCTCTTTATTCTCTTCTGCTGTTGTTTTGTGAAATGGATAGTGGTAGGAGGAAGGCTTACCCAGTTAGTTACACATATTGCCCTCATCAGTGAATTTGCAATGTGGTATTTTGACTGGGAAGACATTTCCAAGATCTCATTGTCTTGTTATACTTTGTAGATGTCTTGGGGCAAACCCCTCTGAGTCATGGTATTAACTAATACATACTTACTTCTTGGCATAAAATTTACTTGGAAAGGGAGAATGCAATTTTTTGCTGTGCAATTATACAGTCAACTGTTATGTTTGTTTACACTATGGGAACAAGATGCCTGTTTACTGCTACATCTATGAACCTACTCTTCCTTATTTGGGGACCATGGAGACTGAGAAAAAAAAGGGTAATGAAGTCCACTTGTGAAGGGTTGGTATTGGATGCCAGGGGATAGCTTGGTGTGGAGAGTACAGGTACAATACAGAGGATTTTGAATTTCTTCCAAGATCATTCAGAATAAATAGAAGAATCCCAATGAGATGGTCTGTCTAGAATTTACGAAAAACAAAAGAGCAAGGGACTGTTGAAAAATAAAGGATCAGCTCAGGTCTGAAAGGAAGTAGATGATGAAGAAGGAGAAAACAATGTTTACCAAGTACTGAACCTGTCCTTTCTGTCAGGAAGCTCCTTCAAACACTCACCTTGCAATGAGCCCTGTGCCATGGGATTGCTGTCTGCCATGGAAGCCAGCAGGACCTCCTGCAGGAGGAGGGGTATTCTGGGCACAGCCCTGACAGCAAATCAACATGGAGAAGACAGAGCAAAATCCAGCCTTCTGTAAGAAAAGATCCTGCCTGATGTAAATTTTACTGACTGTGAGTAATACCCTTCTCTGTGAGTGCCAAATCACTGCATGGTTTAGAATTGCATAGTGTACTATAACAATAGTATAATTTGTGATATACAGTGGATACTATAACTATACATAGTGTATAGCATAGTCTGTAAATATACACAGAATCATAGCACCATGGAATGCTTTGGCCCTGTGTGTTAGGGACTGTTACAACTGTTTAGAACTTAATTATTATGATGATACATTTGAGTGTCTACGGCTTAGGATCAGGGGGAAGGTCAAGAAGGCTGATATTGTGGTAGGAGTCTGTAGCAGAACACCCAATCAAGACAGAGAGGCAGATGAAACGTTCTATGAGCCACTGGGAGAACTCTCAGCTCCACCTGCTCTTGTATTTTTATGGGACTTCAACTTCCCAGTTATCTGCTGGAAATACAACACAGCAGAGAGGTAACAGTCCTTGAGGTTTCTAGAGTGTGTTGAAGAAAACTTCCTTACACATCTGGTGAGTAAACCTACCAGGGAAGGTGCCCTGCTGGACCTCCTTTTTGTGAACAGAGAAGGACTGATGGGGGATGTGATGGTTGGAGGGCGTCTAGGACACAGCAATAACACAATGATTTTGTTCTTTCTTAGAGAAGTGAGGAGGGGGGCAGCAGAACTGCCATGTTGGACTTCCGAAGGGCAGACTTCGACTTGTTTAGGAGGCTGCTGACAGAGTCCCTTGGGAGGCAGTCCTGAAGGGCATAGGAGTCCAGGAAGGCTGGACACCCTTCAAGAGGGAAGTCCTACAGGTGCAGCAGCAAGGTGAATCCATGAGCTGTAGGACAAGCCAACAGCAAAGACTGGCCTGGCTGAACAGGGAGCTTTGGTTGTAGCTCAGGGAAAAGAGGAGAATTTATGGCCTTTGAAGGAGGGGCAGGCCACATGCAATGACTACAAAGGTGTAGTGAAGCTATGCATGGAGAAAATCAGAAAGTTCAAAGCCCAGGTAGAAGTTAATCTGGCTTTGGATGTAAAAGACAACAAGTAATATTTCTATAAATATATTAGCAGTAAAAGAAGGTCCAGGGAGAGCCTCCACTCTCTATTAGATGCAGGAGTAAATGTGGTAACTAGGGATGAGGAAAAGGCTGAGGTGCTTAATGCTGCCTTTGCCTCAGTCTTCAGTAATAGGACCAGTTGTAATCTGTGAATCCAGTCCCCTGAGCTAGAAGACAGACACCGGGAGCAGAATGATCCCCGCACAATTCAGAAAGAGATGGTCCATGATCTGCTACACCACTTAGATGTACATAAGTCTATGGGGCTTGGTGGAATTCACCAGAGAGTTCTGAGAGAGCTGTCAGAAGTGCTCACCAAGCCACTTTCCATTATTTTTCATCAGTTGTGGCTGACTGGGGAGGTCCCAGCAGACTGGAAATTAGCCAATGTAGCACCAATCTATAAGAAGAGATGGAAGGAGGATCCAGAAAACCACAGGCCTGTCAGTTTGAATTCTGTGCCAGGGAAGCTGATGGAGCAGATCATCCTGAGTACCATCATGTAATACATGCAGGACAATCAGATGATCAGGCCCAGTCAACATGGGTTTATGAAGGGCAGGTCCTGTTTGACTAACCTGATCTTCTACAACATGGTCACTCACTTAGTGGATAAGGGAAAAGCTGTGGATGTTGTCTATCTGGACTTTAACAAAGCCTTTGACACCATGTCCCACAGCATTCTTCTGGAGAAACTGGTTGCTCATGGCTTCAATGGGCACATGCTTCACTGGATAAAAAACTGGCTGGATGGCCTGGCTCAAAGAGTGGTAGTAAATGGAGTTAATTCCAGTTGGAGGCCAGTCATGAGTGGTGACACCTGGGGCTCAGTGCTGGGGTCAGTTCTGTTTAATATCTTTATTGATGACCTGGATGAAGGGATCGAGGGCACCCTCAGTAAGTTTGAAGACAGCACCAAGCTGGGTGGAAGTGTCGATCTGCTCAAGGGTAGGGTGGCTCTGCAGAGAGATCAAGACAGACTAGATGGAGGGACCAGGGACAATGGTATGAATTTCAGTAAGGCCACATGCTGGGTTCTGCACTTTGGCTACAACAACCCACAGCAGCACTACAAGCCTGGGGAGGAGTGGCTGGAAAGCTGCTCAGCAGAGAGGGATCTGGAGGTGTTAACTGATAGCCAGCTGAACATGAGCCAGCAGTGTGCCCAGGTGGCCAAGAAGGCATCCTGGCTTGTGTAAGGAATGGTGTGGCCAGAAGGACCAGGGAAGTGATTCTATCCCTGTACTTGGCACTGGTGAGGCCACATCTTGAGTACAGTGTTAGTTTTGGGCCCCTCACTACAAGAAGGACACTGAGGCGCTAGAGAGTGTCCAAAGAAGGGCAGCAAAACTGGTGAAGGGCTTGGAGCACATGTCTTATGAGGAGAAGCTGAGAGAGTCTGGGTTGTTTAATCTGGAGAAAAGGACAATCAGTGGAGATCTTTCAGGTAAGGAAGTTGTAGAGAGGTGGGTTTGGTCTGTTCTCCCAAGTAACAAGTGATAGAACAAGAGGAAGTTGACATAAATTGTTCCAAAGGAAGTTTAGATTAGACAGGAGGAAGAATTTCTTTACTGAATGGGTTATAAGGCACTGCAATGGCTTGTCCAAAGAAGTGGTTGACCCCCCATCCCTGGAGGTATTTAAGAGTTGCGTAGATGTAGTGCTTAGGGATACAGTTTAGTAAAGGTCTTCTCAGTGTTACGTTAATAATTTTACTAGATGATCTTAAAGTTCCTTTCCAGTCTAGGAAATTCTGTGGTTCTGTGGATTGGAAAGGAGGTATAAAGGCCATCTAGTCCAATCCCCCTGCAGTGAGCAAGGACATTTTCAACTAGAGCAGGATGCTTAGAGCCCCATCCAACCTGACCTTGGATGTTTCCAGATATGGGGCTTCTACCACCTCTCGGGGCAACCTGTTCCAGTTTTTCACCACCCTCCTTGTAAAACATTTTACTATATCTTTTTACTCTATCAATTCATTTCTACATATATACACATATGTTTGTTTGATAATATCAATATGACGGTTACTGCATGTATATGAGTACTATGTAGACAATATTTCATGAATTATCATATTAACACTGGACCTTCAATATGTGTAAAGAAGGGAAGGGAAGAGTTGTGCATTCTCTACATATATCTGTTGCAGGACAAATGAAATAAACTTGTAAATAAATAAAAAAGAAAAACAATAAGAAAGCATACAGCTGTTGTATCATTGATTTAAAAAAACCCCAACTTTCCCTGCAATTGAGAACCAATGTGTTGAGCCTTGACAACTTGGTATAGAGGTAAAGCAGATAATGTTATTAATACCCAGATGCTACTCTAGTGATCTTCACATTGATCTGATCTGAATTGATTTTGTTATTGAAATTTTGAGGAAGCAATATCTACATCAACAAAACAACTTACAAAATTGATGCTTATTTGTTCCACTAAGGGAGGTGAGAGGTGGAGGAACTCAATAGGACATTTTATTATCTTTTAAGCCATACTACAAAATGTCATGCCACACTACTTATACAATCCTATCAGTTCACACCCATATATAAATGTTTTAGATTAAAATTCTATATGTTCATTATTTACCATTTTCTAATTTGAAAAGAAAAAATCTTTTCTCTGTCCCATGTCAAACACAAGTGTTTACAATTGCATGCTCTTGTCAATTCCATATTTGCCATCTGTTCCTGCAAAACTATGATAAATGAAGTTTCAACGAGATCACAAAAGGAGACTTATTGTTTTGACACAAAACAAGACTTAGATAACAAAAATCAATGATAATGCTCTCCCATTTTTGGAATGAAGAATTTACACTACTTCAGAGGCATGTTTGAAACAGTGGTTTAGAGGGAAGAAATAATGTGTCAGATCTTAGAAAAATAACAATGAAAAATGAATTCCTTAGAACATCTAAAACAAGTGTTTGAAGGCCGAAAAGCCTCTGAAATTTCTTGGGATATATAAAGTAGATGAAAATTTGAGATTTTTTTGAGGCTTGATACTGAAACATCATGTCATGTATTCTCATTCAATGCTTGGGTTCACAGAGAAGGGAAAAAAAAACCAACCAAGAACCACTATGTTTTCAAGCCAGACTTCACCAAGTTGGCTGAGACAATCTAACATTCTTTCAAAGATGTGCATAGATTGTACTATATAAACTTCATAATTTTATTTGCATTAAAGCATACATTTTTGAAAGATAATGAAAATTTGGTGTAAAAGCTTCATGTGATGGTAGTGTATTGCATTACCCAGCATATAGATGACCTTTTTTTTCACTTACAGGGGAGGATAAAGTTAAAAGAAAGAAAATGGCCAATTAGCATCATTTTAACTGCTACCTACACTCTCCAAATTCAGTTGATCTGTCGCTAATAATAAGATAAATGAGCTATTGCTTCAGACTTAGAATTTTTAAAGTAGTTTTTTTCAATTTGTATTTAATTATGTTTGAAAAAAAATCATTCAGTCCTTAATTTTTTGAGGAGCCTCAGATTTTCTTCTTCCCAAAGCAGATTGTGCCAATGATTCATTACTCCTTTTTCAAAATTCATTATTTCTTTCTGGTCACTATTCAGCCTCATCTATTAGGACAGCTTCACCAAGACAAGCGTTCCCCTTGTGTGGATATCTGCAGAATGCCATCAAATCTGTGCTTTTAACTTCACATTACTGAAACAGATTGCCTTTCTCTCTACATCACACTTTCCAGATTTGAGTATCTTGTCATGTAGTCTATTCCAGTGATGAATCATAAAATAGAGATGTGCAGAAGCAATTTTCTTGGCCACAACCAGTAACTGAACCAGTGCAGCAAAACTGCATCTGTTCCACCACATTAAATGCCACACAGGACTAGTAAAGTTTAGCAAGTATTTATCCTTATGATGTGAGTACTGAAATAGTGAGCCATGCACTGGAACAGTAGTTGTTTGAGCCAGGGGAACTGTAAGCCTGAGGACCACACATGTTAAATGTTTGGTTTAGAGAACACTCATCCCTCATGACAAGAGAGTACAAAGATAGGAGATAGAATGGGTTGTGTGATATCAAATGTCACAGAATGTCAGGTGCCATTTTCAGTAAATTATCCTGGAAATCTTTTATTATGGCAATTGAGAAGAAATCGGTCTTAAACAGAGATGTAGTGAAATGGGCTAGGTAACTAGACTCAGGAGTCTTGGTATTTCATGTGAATAAAAGTGACTATCACTAATGCATACTGCTTTTCATCTTCAAGAAATCCCAAGCATTTTGAAAAACCAATAAGCTAATATGAACTACAGACAAATGAAATTTCATGCATTACTAAAATGCAGCAATCCCTGAATGACATTTGGCAGATGGCAGACTATACCCAGCAAGCACACAGAATGATAAGCTAAAAAATTAACACACCTAACACAACCTTTCCCAGGAATCTGCTCAGACTTTTGAATGAATATATGCATTACTCAATATAGCTGTCAACTTCTGTCCTAGAGGGAGCTGCATTTGGAGGCAAGAACTGTTGGGTGATGTGTCCCCAAAGAAGTACTTTGATCTCCTATGCACATGCAGATGACTAGCCCAATATAAAAGAAGAAAAAAAAAACAACTGATTATATTTATTCTACCTACACATTTTGCTAAAACATAGATTGTACTCTTCCTCTCATTTAGGTTCTTCTCTGCAAGGCTTCTTTTCTTTTCATAGAAAAAGTCATTAGTAAAAATGACTGAGTCAGCAGAGGAAATAATGTTAAATCTCCAACTTGAAGAAGAACTTCTGAAGGGATGGTTCATTCAGAGTTTCCGTGTGGTAGTGATATATGCCTGTGATCTAAAATCAAAGAAGACTGATATGCTAGTCATGATCCAAGTTAGCTGAGTTTATGAAGCTAATTCTGGATGTTAGGCCTAACTGTGTCAGAAATATAAAGTTATTATTTCTGCATTGCTAACTTGGTAAACTAAGTTGATAAAAAATAAACTGAAAAGAAAATTCATTACTTTTTCCATAATGAAACTTTCAAGTTGTGTTTTATCATTGAAAATAGTTGTATGATCACACTGTATTAAGCTGGAATGTACTGCCAAAATGTCTATTGTCAGACCTCTAATTCAGATAGTCTTTTATTTTTTAAAAGTTACATGTTTATAATTTTACCAAAAGTTTCACTTTGATTGTATTGTTCATTTATTGTATTGTGATTCCCAGAAACAAAAAGATCTTGCTTTCATTTTACTAGGCTATATACAAATACTGTAGCTGCTATATAACTGAATGGAGAAGTTTGTGGTGGAGTCTACAGTCTACTTTTCTTGTAGCATTAATGATATAGAGTTGTAGAAACTCAGCATGGACTATTTTCTTAAGTTCTGGGCAAATCAATCTTTATAATCAGTGGATTAATACAAGATGTATAAAATTGTTAAGAATGACTTGAGGAAAAATGAGTGTGGAGAAAGCTTGTCATAACTTTCCTTTCTCTAATAATATATTTATTTATTTTCCCTGTTTCTGATGTCTACTTTTCTAAGCTCTGGTTATGTTTCCAAGTTTCCTTCATCCTCTGCAGTATCTCACCTGTGTGGGTCCCTGTTCCCTGCCACCTCTCCAAACCTCATCTCAGCTGCTGCCAGCAACACTACTGGGCAGCTGTGGCTCATGCTTCAGAGGACATTGTTAAATAGTCAAAAGAACCTTGAGAAATTTCACAGGGCAGTGCAAGGTGGAATGAACAGGGCAAACCTGAAAGGAGAAGTAATATTGCTGAGACAGAGATAGAACTGAAAGGAGAAGCAATATTGCTGAGAAGGAGATAGGTAGCACCTCCAGGATTTAAGATAAAAAAATCACATCAAGAGAAGGCATTAAACTGTACAAAACCAAAGCAAACAAAAAAAAAAAAAAAAAAACAAAACACCCAAAAAAACCAATCAGGAAGTTGTAACATGACAACAGCAGTGTAGGCCAGGCACCCCTTCTGTGTTCTCTATGTTTCCAGTGACATATAACTCAGATTACCTGCAGAACATATTTCTGCTTTTATTTTTCAAACATTTAAAATTAAGCATGTTCATGAGTTGGTCTTCAGGGTTAAGGAGAGGTACATGGGGTTGTGTGCAGATATAATCCAGTAATAGTAATTTGTTAATGATTTTATGATAGAACAACTTACAGTTAGTGAGCATTTAAAATGCATAAAAACAAAATAAATATTAATATAAGACTGGTGAACTTCTAGAAGCTGTCAGGAGTGCCAACATGAAAGTGTTCGCTTTGGCAGACTTTCTTCACTGACTTGGGTATAGTTAATGAGTTGAAGCTAAAGCATACTAAATTTTAGAAACTGAGGTTCTTCTAGATACTGCTATGATAATAATTTAAGCAGGAGCTATTTTAGCACTGTCCTCTTACACAATCCTGATCCAAAGCTCTTTGAGGGCTTTTCACATCCAGTAAGTTTTACACTGGGCAGCTTCTACTGACAGCTTTTCACCATATGTGCTAAGTCATAGAATCAGAGAATGATAAAATGGTTTGGGTTGGAAGGCACGTTAATGATCATCTAGTTCCAAGCCCCCTGCCATGGGAATGGACACCTCCCAGTGTATCTGGTTGCTCAAAACCCAACTTGGCCTTGAATACTTCCAGGGAGGGAGTATCCAAAACTTTTCTAGGCAACCTGTTCCAATGCCTCACCACCTTCACAATGAAGAATTTATTCCTTATGTCTAATCTAAATCTGCTCTTTCATTTTAAAGTCATTATGCCTTGTTCTATCATTGCAGGTACTTTTAAAAAGTCCATCCATTTCTTACAGACCCCCTTTAAGTACCTGAAGGCTGCTATAAGGTCTCTCCAGAGCCTACTCTTTTCCAGGCTGAACATCTCCAACTCACTCATCTTGTTTTCATAGGAGAGGTGTTCCAGCCCTCTGATCATCTTTTGTGACCCTCCTCTGGACTCACTCCAACAGGTCCATGTCATTCTTATGTTTGGGACCCCAGACCTGGACGCACTACTCTAGATGGGGTCTCTCAAGATTGGATTACAGGGGCAGAATCACCTCCCTTGGCCTGCTGGTCATGCAGCCCAGGATACAATTGGACTACAAACACACATTACAAGGTCATGTGCAGCTTTTCATCCACCAGTATCCCTAAGTCCTTCTCCACTGGACTGTTCTCAATTCATTCTTCACTCAGCCTGTATCTGTGCTTGGGATTGCCTTGACCCAGGTGCAGGACCTTGTACTTGGCCTTGTTGAACATCTTGAGATTCACATGGGCCCACCTCTCAAGCCTGTCAAGGTCCCTCTGGATGACAACCCTTCCCTCTACTGGGTCAATCACGACACACAGATTGGTGTCATCAGCAAACTTGCTGAGTGTTAACTTGATCCAACAGTCCACAGTGCTGGTTGAGTGGCCTTTAGCAGACTCCTGTTATAATGTCAGCTGTCCCTGCCTTCCCTTTAATCCTCACCCATAAGCTCTTGTTCAGCTACTCACTCACACTGAGGTAGAGCTCCATGCACTCTAGCCGGCCATTGACATAAAAAGTGACATCCCCTCCTCATGTCCCCTGCCTGTCTTTCCTAAAGAGCTTGTATCCTGCCATTCCAGCACTCCAGTCATAGATGACATCCCACCATATCTCCATGATGCCAATAATATCATAGCCCTGCAGGCATGTGCATGTCTCTATCTCCTCTTGTTTATTCCCTATGCTATGTACATTTGCACAGGGCATTTAACTTGGGCCTTTGATGAAGCTCACTTGCTGTTTGGAATGTCTTGAATTCCTTTGTGTTGCTCTTCAGATGCCATCCTGATGAATTGCAATCCTTCTCCAGGTTCTGGACATCATTGCTGGCACGGGCATCAAACTGGTAGAAGTGTCATGAATTGAGTTTCCCCTCGCCTGTCACCTTTACTTTAAAGCCCTCTTCACTAGCTTGGCAAGTCTATGACTGGAGATGCTCTTCCCCTTCTCTGACAGATGAACTCTATCAACAACCAGTACATCAGGTTTCTCACTACAAGTCCCATGGTCTAAGTAACCAAAACCCTGGCCATGGCCCCAGTCCTGTAACCTTTTGTTGATTTAGCAGATTCAACTGGCCCTTTCAAATCCCTTCCCTTTGACCACAAGGACTGATAAAAAAAAAACCTACCTGCACTCAAGTCCATTACCACCACTCTCAGGGCTTTGTAAACCTTCTTGATAGTCCTCAGACTGCTCCTGGATGTATTGCAGGTGTCCATGTAAAACAACAGCAGTGAATAATAGTCAGTGGACTTTACAAGGCTTGGTAGTCTCTTGGTGACATCCCAGATATGAGCCCTGAGTAAGCAACACAACTCTCTAGAGAGTGAATCAGCTTAGTAGATGTGTGACTCTGTACTTCTGGAAATAGTCACCTACTACTATCACTCTTTTATTAGTTGCACTGGCTGTTATACAGGGAGGAAAACAAGATGTGTAAATGAGCAGTGAAATGCAAGAGAGACAAGGGGTAAGGATGACAATAGTGATGGGGGAGAGGAGGTGGAATTAGGAAAATGGAATGTGCAGAAACAGAATGAAGGATTAACAGATGACAAGGGAAGCTGAAGGAAATAGAATACTCAAGTTATGGTTCAGCTTTCAGGCAGAATGTTTATCATGAGAGCTGCTCTCTTTGTGGTGGTACGAAGATCTGAAAGCTTCACTGACAACGTAAGACTTCTATTGCTGGACAGGTACTGCTGGAGTTGTGCATTATCTTGTATTTTGTTTCAGTGGGGACAAGGAGAGGGACATGTCACTTCAGGAGCAGAAATGTATTTTGATTCAAGGTTAAAAACAAGTTTATTTTTCATTTTTGAAATCAAATAAGAAACTTTTTAATCTCTGTTTCCTAAGTGAAGGGTTATAATCATAAAATGGAATATACTATATGTTGGAAAGTTCTAGTTTTATGTAATATGCATTCTGTACATTTCAGTATTACTGAATACATATTTTTTTTTGCAAGAAATATGTGATGAAACACTGCATCCATCTCTAAAATTATTTCAGGAAAATAACCTTGGATCTAGCCCTAAAGTGGCAATATCTGCATTGTACCAAACTGAAAGACAATGAATTAAGTAAGCATAGTCTGTCCTAGAAAAACAATTATATTAGTTCAGTCCAAATTATACAGTCATTTTCCTCTTTCTGTGCTCTTCTTCACTACCACTTCAGAGCTACATATTAATGCAGTTATACCTTTATATTTTCCTTTTGGTTACATCAAAGTAAATAATTTCTACTAGCAGTTCAAGAATCACCTCTATCCTTGTATAATTGCATCAAAATGAAACTATGAAATAGTATAGCTACTCAGTGCAATATTCCCCCCCCCCCCCCTTTAAAGAGCTACATTAAGTAAATCTTTTTAATGTAGATAAAAATAAAGTAGATAATGAAAGTATCCCTATTGAAGCAGGGTTTCACTTGCAGATAGCTTTCAAGGGACAGTTACATTTCTTAATGATTAATAAGAGACTTAAACTTCAAGTATTATATTAACATAAAAATGGTACAGCCACTTTGTATAAACTTTCCTAAATGTACATTCCAGAGGCATAATTAGGCATGTTACATATTCAAACTGTAGGCTTAACAATAATGATAACTACTTAAATATAAAGCACCTCATTTACAGTCACCTTTCTCTAGTTAATTTGACTTCTTTTTCCTTCTTTTCCTGTATTCTATATGATGTAAAAAGCCGAAGACCAGCACAGCTGTTTTTCATCTCTTTAGTGCCACTCTGAATACCACTAGTTGAAATCCCAGTCTGATGAACTAAATAGACATTTTGTCAGCTGATTAAATTTTCAAACCTTCAAAATCTGCATCATAAGAATTATATAAAGTAAACCCCAGCCCCATTAGTTCATAATCTAAACAGACAAAGAAAATTATGCCTGTATAGAGGATAACATGATGCTTAACAAGCGCTTTTACAGAAGATTATTGAAAGGAAAAAAGGTTGCTTTTCATAATTTTCACTAAAATATATCGAGCAGGTAAGCAAGTGCCTTAATACTTTCAAATCTTGTTCAGGTATTGAAATAGCAGGTGTAAAAAAAAGATTGAGAAATATAAACTTGTACATCTGACAGTAGAAACAGCAATGTCTAAGACAGCTAGCAAGCCATACACATATTTTATACTGCTAGCGAACATTGTGCTTACAATATTTTGGTTTGCCTCTACCCCATTGTTGCATTTCCATTGTGTGTTTCTTGGATAATTGTTTTGTGTAGCGTAAAATTCCATTGACATTTCACAGGATATTGTCAGCTGTAACTATTAGAGACTGTTCTCAAGAGTTGCCTGGTTTAGAATAATTATATTTACATTTAAAGCAATTCTTAGAGAAAGGAAGTGTCATAATATTTAATAATCAATTAGTTGTTATCATAATAGGCATAAAAATCGGATGGATGATGATATACAGAGAAATGCAAGGTTCTATAGTACATGTAATGGCTTAGAAACAGTGACTTGCTGAGATAATATATCCCCTTGGTACTTTTTTCATTAAATAGACAAAATTCTCAGAAAAGGAAGACTGTATATTATAGATGAAATAGCTTTGCCCAAAGAGAAGGATGGGAACAAGATGCTCAAGGAAAAAAACCTTTTTACATTGAGTTTCAATGGAAATTTAGACTTCAGAGAACAAAAAATTTTTGTTTCTTAACTAATTTTTGGGGCCTAAATACAACCAAGCAACTACTGACAAACTCTCAGTCAAGTATGCTATGTCCAGGACCTCTGATAGCTGCTCTTCACACAACTTTCAAGCTATGAGTGGTCTACAAGTCATACTGACCAATGGCTTAACCAGTTTTCAGTTCATTGTTTAAAATGGACTGATAATTTCAGTTGGTTTCATCAAAGACCTTTTCCAGTCTTTGCTTTTTCTAGTGAAAATTCAGAGCAAACTGTTCTGAAGGGAAGACTAATGAGACAAGTCAAAAGCATAAAGAAGCTCTAAATCACAGAGAACAGATCTGTGGGATAGCTCCTCTAAAGTAGAAAGAAGTGTTAATTTTATGTCATTATTAAAAGGCAACAGCTTATACATGGCAAACACCTAAAAAAAAAAACAAACCAAAAAAACCCCCATAATTGTATGCCTGTATAATACTGACAGAAAACAGGATATGCAAAATAGATGAAGATTAGAATAGTGAGAGAATTTTCCATAAATTAATACTAGGATTGTAACAATAGTTTTCAGAGTTCTCTGAGGATAACATACTAAGAAATGTTCACATTAAATAAAATATCCTCGAAGGCTTAGGTAATTAATATTTTAATTGGTAAACCAGTAGAAAATCCATGGTCTGAGCTGTTAAAAATAACTTTTCATTCAAGTACACCAGTCACAGACTGAAATTTTCCTGTTAACAATCATTAGTCAGATAAGAAAATTGCTTTAATTCTGATATCATGGTAACGGATCTGTGAATACTGCAATATAACTTTATTTATAAGTGAGTTCTTTCTCCATACATTTGTCTGCAGTATACCCTGAACAAGTTTGCTGACAAGCTTTCTCCAAAGAGGTCAACAATTAAAGGCAATGGGTCAAATTTCAGATCTTAATCTAATTGAAAAGATAGGCTATTAAGCTGGCATACACAAATCTTTCTTCAAGGTTTTTATGCACTTGTCACACCCATTCAAATACACATCCATTTCTCAATGTGTAATCCATCCAGAACATCTTAACTTGCCACATTAAAGCAGGCATTAAATCTAAGACAACAGACCTTAGTGTGGCAGGAAAGTAATAAACAGGAAAATGCAAGGAATCTATAATAAATGTTGAACCTCTCTATATCAGATGACACACTGTACATTCAGATTATGTTTAGTGCTTTGGTTTAAAAATTGAAACTATATTATGCTAGTTTTGTTTCCCTGTAAATTGGCAGAGCTAAAGTAGTGCAGAAACCTTGACTTACATGTGCAGGTTTGAGTTGCATGCAATGGAAAAGGTTGCATGATCTTTACTCACTTGTCTCTGAGGGCAGGACTGTTGTAGTATTACAAGACAGCCATGAGCCTATGAGAATTTATTTGCTAATAAACATATAGTATGCTTTATATTCCATTTATGATATATATATATATTATATCCAAAATACAGAAAGAAAAAAACAACAATGACAAAGAAAACATTAAAACCAAAGTGACTTCCTTTTTGTAGTCTCAGTAGCAAGACTCATTTTATTGATGAATTTTGTCACTATCCATTTGTATGATGACTAAAAATTAAAAATACTATTTAAAAGTATTTAAAGTCAGGATAGATTATGTGGATTTGAAAATGGCAGAATACTGTCATGTTAAAGTATGTCTGTATTGCAGTCAGAGGAAAAACTTACCAAAGCTGGCTATCTATAACTCAAGAATTTCACAGAAGTAACTGCAATGCAGTTCTATCCAAGCAACTTTTGAGTTATCTAATTCTTCCGCAAAGAGCTAATATTGCAGCAGTGTAGGGCTCAGCATATTTCAGGCTAAAATCCATGTTTGAAAAGTTTGAAATCTACTTATGTGGCTAGCTCCTAAGCAGATCTAGAGGGCTGCAACTTAAATAGGACACAGATGATGCTGGGTTTTCCTGTGCTGAACTGCAGAGACAATAGAGATTGCAACTGAGACTCTGCAAACTTTTGGTAAAATTCACTTCAAGGCACTTATGTAAGTTTACTTAGGATGTCTCAGACTGCTTGTAGAGAGCGACTGTAGATGCTGGGCTGCAGATGAAGCAGAGAAGTCTAGCCTTTCTCCACCACAACTTAAGAACAGGCTGGAGGAGGTGATACAAATATCCTGAAAAAGAACTCCTGTCAGTGGATTTTGGGGTAGGCGTGGGAAGTTCATCATTTCAGCGGACAGCATGTTAGAAGTTTAGGAAGAACTGCACCACACTTTGTGAAATGTCATACTATGTTTAACTGTCTTTGCTGGTGAGAACGTGGGACAAGATGAAGCGAGAGCTGAGGATAACTCTATTGCACACATTATATGTGGTGCAGAGGTCTCTGAGCAATTGGTGAGGAAAATTGTAATTCCTTGTGGTTTGTCATAGTGAGGATTCTGAAGTGGTACAGACAGGTTACTGTGTCCCTGATTAGAGTCGGAGTGCCTGACATCTTTCAAAAGCAGCCACTATGCAAGGAAGCCAGTCCTCATAGTGGTGTTTTCTAACTTATGTCAGTTGGATTTTTCGAAGTATTAACTTTTGGGCAGGCTATGTGCATTTGTGTGAATATTCTCAGCTGTCTTGTGACTTCTGGATGATGTACCTCAAAAGAATGTGAAGCTCTCGTTCACTTCTCAACCACAGAGAGTCTTCCTGTCTTCTCCTAAGGTTAAATACATAACAAGCAAGTTGTATAATATGCCCACAATAGTAATTCTTGACACATTTTGAGCAAGCCTGGATATAGGATATGTCAAACCATATGGAAAGAAGAGATTTTGCAATTTAAAATTAATTTTTTTTGACAAAACTAAATTTTTTGCTCACTGAACTTTGGTTTAATTACCTCAGTTTTGGTAGCTTCTGGGCACTTGTGTATTTTATTTATAAGCTATTTCTGAACACTGCTACAACTTCTTTTTCCAAGGTATGAAAAAACTTTTTCAATCAACTCTGCCAACTAGCAGAAATGTAATGAAAAGAGAATAATTTAGGTGAGATCTTTTTGGCTTTAAGCAGTATACCTGGCAATCACACTGTGTTCATAGTGATGTTAACTGGCTCATGTGGAAGCAATACTTTCTATTAATGCACCAGTCTTCACGATATGCATCACCTGTGAAAGACATTGTTAGGTTGGTCTTCATTCCCTGGATACCATAGTTATTTGGAGTAGAGACATACTATAAGTTCTGCAGTTCTGGGATCTCTTCAGGCACTATAGTTGCAAAATGACCCTACTTAAAAAAAAAAAAAAATAGTTTGACCTTCAAAACCAAGAATGCATATCTAAGCATTCAGAAACAGCAGTTAGAAATTTTGTTTACAAAGATGTTTGCTCTCACCAGAGGAGGCTGAGCTCCTGTCCCACTCCTCACATTGAAGTAGGAACTGAATCCTGGTTTTTACTGCATAGTCAGCAGTGATGGAAAGAACTGAGCTACTCCAATAGACTTTTTTTTTTTTTTTTGACTGTTTGGTTTTGGCTTTTTATTTGTTTTGTTTTGTTTTTTCTTACCTTAACACAATAACTCCTCAGTATTTAAGAAAGAGCTCTTCCCACTTTTCTTTCACCCACAATCACTCTTTATAAATTCATACAATTAAACAGACACAAGGACCTTCAGCTAGGGCATCTCCTAAGCTTTCCTACTATCTAACCCATTACATCTCACAGTCTTCCTAGTAAGAGGTAGCAGTGATTGTTTCTAAAAACCTACATTACAGTATAGAGGCCTCTGCATTTGTGTATCAGAAGTAATTAAATATTGTTTGTCTTGGATTTTTGCCATCCCAGGTAAGGTTTCACAGTGAATAGCCGTAGTGTAGTTGGTCCCATAGTAATTGGTCTTCCTGAAGGAAGAGACACAAATCCATGCAAAAAATGGTGGCAGAATATGATCACACATAATTAACTTATTTACATTATTGTTGTTAATTGGTTTAACTGCAGCTAATAAAAATCATTACTGACCTTAACTGGTATGTATATTGAAGTTAGTTATCATTTCTGTGACTGCATAGCTTATAAAACTGATTAGGTATTAGCAATTAAGATTCTCATGGTATCTCATGTTCTTATTGCCTTATGACAACAAGCACTTATATTTATGTAACTTGCTTGTAAAAGTCCAGAAGAGATACATAATAGAGCAAAGGTTTTCAAAATATTGATTGCAGGTAACAGGAAAATCTCAATATTTCAACAGCAAACGAAATATCTCTTGTAATTTAGTAATGAAAGGTTTATACCAGAACCCTCTTCTTTCACACAGGAAAGGGTAGAGGTGAAAGTTTTCAGACTGATAACATTCTTCTCTGGACTTTTTCAAACCTAGTCCTGAAATCTTTACTCATGTTGATTTTTCATTTAAGTCAGTATAAGTCACATTCCTGTTTCAGTGGCATTCTTAGATGTCCACAGAGTGAGTGTGTGCAGATTACTACATCCTAGGATGCACAGATGATAACAGTCATGGGATGGTGATCAATTCCTATTATGTAGCCCTCATACAATTTATGCTGCTATTTAGTGGATGGAATAGGGATTTTTATTTTATTTCAAATGACATTCAATACTTGGATCATATTTGAACCATATTTCAACCATTATTTTGTGCTGTTAGTAGTCTTCTTTGACTTCTTAAATTACTATTCCCTCCAGAAAACAGGAGAGTATGTCAGAGAAACAGATGAATACCTTTCATTGCTTTCCTGAAATAAACCATAACAGCAAAAGATCTGCATTATCAAATATTTTTAAAGTATGAGGTAAGTATGTACTACAGCAAAACTAAGCCCTATGGAGTAAGAAATTGTAACACTAGAGATCACAGCTTCCCTGAAAAGCTTTTCTCTTCCCTAATCAGGCATAGGCAAAACAGAGAGGGAAAGAGTAGAAGCAAGAAAACTGAAACAGACCCTATCATTTTTTTAAACATTTATGTGATCTATATAAATTGCTTTCAAAAACTCTAACATGGAGTGAGCATACTTTTCTGAACTGGTACTCCAGAAAAAACATAACCAGGCTTTAAGGCTGCTGTTTTTTTTTCTAATAAAAGCCAATGTCCCACGGTGTTCTCATCACTTTCTCAAGTGTATTAAAAATAAATGTCATTCCCAATTAAAATGTAAAGGGTCAGTCCTGAAAAGGAAAAAAAAAAAAAAAAAACCGCTGTGAAACTGCACAGCACTGAAGGAAAAGATTTAAAAGGGCTCTCACAAAGTTGATCTCAACATTCATGTGGCCAAATCTGAAGTTTTGTTTATCTGTGAATTTACTGACACTTGAAGTAAAATTACTTTTGTAACTTGAAATTACTGATATAGTTTTCAGTAAAGTAATGATGTGTAAAACCTGAAGTGTCCCTTGTCCTGAAGGCAAACATGAAGGATAATTTTCTCTATTAGAATACTAAATTTCTGAAGTTTTTATGAAGTTTTAATTTTTCCTTTGCATCAGTGTGTTAGCTTTGAGTTTAGACTCCTGAGTTAGGGGTGGCTCATGGCTATACAACTGTTGCTGCTCCTGTATTAACATTCCTCACCTCAGAAATTCCTTTCTGTGGAAGGGACACCTCCAGCAATCGGTATGTGTGCAGCCAAGACAGGATCCTTCCTTCTAGCTACACAGTTGGTCTCAAGATCCCCAGACACATTTAATAACAATTTGTGTAGGGAAGATATTGCTATTAACAGTAATAAATTGAAGGAGTGATTTGCCAATGTTCATCAACCTATGAAGTCTACTGATATTTTTTGATTAAAAGAGAGACAGAAGACTCAACCAATTTAAATTGATTTCATATAAATGACATAGCTGTCTTGTAAATCAAGTAACTACATTCCCGAGATTGGTATTTTTTCATTCTTATACCAAAGTGCAAAAAGACAACTAGTTGTAAAAGGTACTCTAAATCCCACTGTACCTCTCTTTCCCCTTACACAGAATTTATCTACTCTATGGATTTATCTTTAAACACGAAAGAGTTATTGAGAAGATAATTTATCAGTGAAATGAAAGTCCCTGGAAGGTCACTAGTTAAATATTTTGAAAAATATAAAGAAGCTTGCTTTTTAAAATTCTTATCTCTTCTAATATATCCATCATTTAACACAGTAATTATTTTTGAAATTATGTATAAACAAATAAAACAAGAAAAACTTCTGTTGAATCAAATAAATAGACTTAAGATTAAAGCAAGAGGTGCTTAATACCACGTGTGAAAGTCTGTGTGCTTAGCCTTAGGTTAGATGGATTTTATTACAAATTGCAATATACCACTAAGATACCAAGCTTGACTTTATGAGGTTAGCTGAAGCCCCAGAACCAGTGTAAGAACGCAGTCTCTCCTCCTGTCCATGTGAAGGAAAGCCATGTGAACCCAGATGAGTCTCGTAGAAGCTGGAAGCCCATGCCTTGCCCAGGGACAAGGAGTTATGGCTCATCTCTTTGTATGGGGGAAGGAGCTCCCAGATCTACATCAGTTGTGCAGCCCATTGCCTGTGGCATGTTGCCATCTGTCAGTTGATCCACATGGATCAACTTAGCCTGTCTTGCCCGTGGCTTCTAGGGGAATTCAGTGGAGCACAAAGTACTTCTTGGGAGATGCTAGTGGGTTTGTTGAGGTCCTATGTAAGGCAGTGACAATGCAGGTGTCCAAAATACATTGGTTTTCCTTCAAAGCGGAGTAGTCCATCCAGTGCAAGAAGTGGACTGTACTGTATGACTTTGAACACTGTACCAATTTGAGTCATACTCATGAAGAGATGATACTCCTTATAGGAAAGTGGTGTGGTGAATACACAATTTCTTCTAAAGAATTTTACAGCGTGATTTAGACTAACTACTACGCATCATTAATATGTGTCCAAGCACATATTTTACAACCTTCAGCCGAAGGACAGAGATGCACATTACAAGGGATCTACCCATGGTAGCAGGTGGAGTCAAGAAAAAAACAGACCTTTGCAGTGGTTCTTAGATATAATCTCTCAATTACAAATCTACAATGTAAAAGAATGCATTCAACAGGGCTGTCCCAGGTTCATGATGTATTCCTGTTTCACAAAGGACAGTGCTCACATATACAGCTAATAAACAAAAGCAATATTATTCAAGCATTCACGCACACAACTAATAAACAAAAGCAATGTTATTCAAGCAAACCCAACTAGATACCTAACACGCCCATATACATACCGACCCCAAGGTGGTAGACAAACTGCTGAGCAGGAGAAGGGCATGTAGCGCAGTGCTTGGGGAGAGGAATCAGTAGGTCCTTCCACAGGGTGTCTCCTGGATCAAGATATGCTTGACCTTCCAAAATATACATAATCTCTCCCCAACATAGTGGGCTACTTATATCTCTCCTGGCAGGGGTGTGGAGACTGCTCCAGCAACAGTGCACACATGACCAGTGTGTGCAAAGAGACTGAACAGTATTTTTCCACCCACAGTGGCTAACAGCGGTCATTCCCCCTGCTGGGCATGCATGGGGGTCTTGGGGCACCTCTGGGGGTCATTACTTCATCAATCTTCAGCTCCCTCATCCCATCCTTGAGATGTCCTTTTGTTGTTTCATTCCTGATATTGCTCTCCAGACAACAAGGAGCTGGATAAGACTGGCTGACTGCCTGATTCCCCCATGCACCTGCACATTCCAGACATCAGAGCAAGTACTGTGCTTTCCAGTGCAGTGCAACAACAGATAGTGGTGTGCTGGAGGACTGCAACAGCAGATCAACATGTTCCAGTACAGATACAGGGGACCAGGAAAAGCCAGGAACTGCAAGCACTAGCCTTTCCAGTCTTCTGCAATTTTTTCAGTTTAAATTGGAAAGTAAAAATACACTCTCACATGTCACCCTTGCAAGACTCATAATCTCCACTCTGGTTTATATTCTCTCTCTTTACAGCATCCTCTCCAAGAAAGGATGTAACCTTTAAACAGCTTTTTTTTTTTTGTGCTTATCCTGAATGATCTTTCAATCATTACTTTGCTTAGGAGATTTTCTTCTCAGGGAAGCAAGTACTTTAAAGAATACTGAAATCTATTTAACTTGCAAAATGTAAAGTATTTGTCTCTGCTCACTGAACTGTTACTGTAGGAATTAAAACTCACTCCACAAGGAGGAACCTGCATGTGAACTGAAACTCCATTTGACCGTGGTGGGAAGGAAAGAAATAACCTGTCATCTGAATCACTCAGTTTGAGACTAAATTATTCCTATCATAGAGAAAAGAAAATTGGTGGAATGTTAGTAGAGTTCACTGTTGGAGCAGCAAAGTGCTTTTGTTCTAAGAGGTCATTAAGCTTCTGGGTACCTACAATATTGTCTCTTTCCTTTCTGTTGTGATAGTGCAGGACAATTAACAGGCGAGTATGATGGTGGGAAAGCTGAATGCAAATGCTTAGTTCATGATGACCTATGATTTTAAGGTGATGTTAAAGTTCAAAAATTCAGGAGCAAATTCAAAATATTTTTATGTGACATTCCTCCAGAGCCAAAGGTTGGAATGGCACCCATCAACTATATATCTAGTAATGATGACTGTCATTTTCGTTATTATTGAGCTTTGCTGACTGACATTGTGAATAGGGAGTCTACATGAATATGAAGGACTAGGAAGAGCCACATACAAAGGAATAGGTGGAGTCATAACTAGGGTAAATTACTTTGAATGCAAGTTGTTGCTCAAAACAAGCTCCATTGCACAAGCTGTACACATTATGAATAGATCATGGACTCTGGAAAGACCTTTTTACCAAAACAATATTGAGAGAGAAAAAGGGACAGAAAGTAAGGCATCTAGAATAAGATCAAAACAAGAAGACACTCCTCCTGTCTTCAAGTGATACAATAATAAAAACTATGACCACTTCTAAAGCATTTCACTATACCCCTGTGGTCTTCATTTCATTTGCCAGTCATATGTTTTTCTGCAGCTGTAGTTTCTAGTTTTCTTGCATGATATTAGCCAGAAAACAGTTTTGTATTTTAACTATGGAATGATTTGTGAAGCAGTGGCTTTTCCAGTAGTTAAAATACATTTGTAAACAAAGGAAGATATTTTCCCCAGTTTCCATAGATCATGAGAAACTCAACTGTAGGTGTTACAATTTCTTTCCATACAGATTGTTTTACTTGATGCCCCCACATCATGTGTGGGTATATAAGTGGCCCTTGACCCTCTTTGGGATATATGCAGCTTTATTGATTGACTTCAGAAAATCAGCTATGTTTTTTATGTCTATCATAAATAGTGAGGGAATCACAACACTGATGATGCTAGAAATGTGTCCCTTTTTGAGGTGGTAGAGGAATAAACTTACTAATGATGTTATAGACACCTTCTGAAAACTCTTCTTTACAGATCCAAATGGATATCTTGATATTTTCTATGATTCTATGTTGTTTGTTTATATTTTTTATTGTTGTTTAGGTTTATTTTTTTAAGAGAGACCACGAATTTGTAATAAGTTTTTTATAACTTTCTGAAAAATGGAGAAGCATTAACTGTATTTAGCAAAATGTAGCTAAGATGAGTGTCAAAAAAAAAAATCATATTTGTTCTTCATAGAAAACATTTGTTATTACTATGGTATACCAATAAATTTTGCAAAATGTTCACAAAAATCTGGCTCTTTCTATGACAGCTGCTCTGCCTACACAAGAGAAAACCTATCAGTGTATCTCAGCAGGCTGAGATTATATGGTTATATATTTTCATGCTAGCACATCTCTTCCACTTACTGAACTGCATAAATCTGTGGTACATTCTTATTAATAGGAAGAATTTGAACAATGTAGAAAATCCTTTATGTAAGGTTTGACCTTTGGAACTGTAGACATGAGCTTTCAGCTCCCAAGATCATAAAACTAAAAAGAAGCTTGATAGAAGAAAAAAAAAAAAAAAAAAAAGTCATCTAACTGTGGACACCCTTTTTCAGATACTTAAAGCAAAGGCTAGATCAGGCTCTGAAGGAAGATATTGAATCTCTGTTCAGTAATGAAGAAACTATTTTTCAGGTTTCTGCAGATGTGGTTCTCACCTAATCTGCAGCTGTGAGATCACCATTGGATCAAAAATATGTGGATTGCAGTGAATTATATGGACATGAACGATGCAGCTGTCACCGTGCATATGTTAGTGCAAGTGTAGATTCTTTTGGACATTTTTTCACTAAAGTAAAAGATATTACCAAGTGTATAGGTTAGAATGTGTATATTCTGGTACACTGTTCCATCAAATAAAATTCTAACACTTAAAATTTTTCATATTATTTTATACTGTGCAGGATATTTTCTTTCAAATAGCTCTTTTGAAACATTCTTATAGAAAAGATTTTATACTAAGTACAAATTAACATTATCAAATTTTATGTATTTATAGTTTCCAAATGTCCTTTATATACTCCAAAATCACATAATCTAATCAAGTCTAATCTACCTAGTTCATGTCCCTTCAGTATTCCTGGACAGGTAATGGGAAAATACTTAGAACTTGCCTTTGTCTTTCAAGAATGGTATGTTCCTTTGGCGAGTCAAGTTATTTTATTTTTTAATCCTGTCACTATCAACTACTTCTGCTCTGGTAGAGGTTAATCAATCTCATCTTAATAAAAGGGTATCTTTCCACACGGTTTCCTTAAAGCATTCATACAGAGCACCATCATTTTTAAAACAACTTCTAAAAAGTTTATATCCTTCCAGAGGTTTATGATATAAAACTGTTTCTTTTGCAGAGTAGAGATTAGGTGTTTTGACAGAAACTCAGTATAAGTCAGAAGACATGCTTCTTTGAGAAAAAATGCAGCTGACTACCTCAACTGATCATATCACACCTCCCTGGGTGAAGCAGCAGCTCCTGTCCCAAATTATGTTCAGTATTTAGTTGTGTTAGCAGCTCAAAGTGGCAGCTTCCCATATACGCCTGTCTTCAATACTCCATCCTTCTGGCTTTTGACCTTGTCCTGGCACTGTGTACCATTTAACATCTGCTCACATACATCTTTGGCATCTGTATCTTAGCTTCTTGATTTATGACTATATTGTGTCTGTTCATTTTGACTATTATCACAGCATATGTGCAGAAACTACCGTGAAGTATACTTAGCATTTTCCAGGAAATGTCCCAAGCAAGTGTCCTGGTTTGAGTGAAAACAGAACTAATTGTGTTCAGTAATTTTACTTTTCAGCTCGGTTCTTTTAATTAACTGCACTTGCTGAAGTTAGCAGCCTGTTTTCACAGACAGTGCCTGCTTCTAGCAGTGATAACACCTTATGTTTAGAGTTACTACCAAGGATTGGTATGCAGACCAAGGCCACTGCTGGGTCTTGTGTACCACACTGGGGGGTGCAGAAAGTAAAAGGCTGCACCTTCAGGGAGGAGCGGACAGGACAGGTGACTCTGAACTGACCAACGAGGTATTCCATCCCATATACGCCATATTTGGTCTAGAGCTGAGGGATCTGAAGGGTCTCTGGGCTCTTCTCTCCCCTCTTGGACTGCTTTGCCAGCTTTTGCTTGGCTTGGCTTGGGTCCTCTTTCGGTTCCTTCCTCGGAGCACCCAAGGAGGACTCTGTCCGTTTTGCCTTCGATTCCGATCTGTGTGTTCCTGAACCCGATACCAGAATCCAGCTCCTCAACACAGTTCCCATCTGCTGAGGGGCCCAGTCTGGGACTCCCCCGGTGCCTGCACAACATCAGTGGTGACGGTGATGTAATTACCATCAGGGGGGTTGGGTTCGATACTGGTTTTGTATATATTTGTATATATTCCATTTTTATAATTATTAATTTCATTTTCATTCAAGCTGTTCTAGTTTCCTTTTCTAATTGCTAAGTCTCTCTCTCCCTTATTCCCTTTCTCTTCCCCTCTGGGGAGGGAGGGGAGTTAACAGAGAGCGTCTGTTATAGGTTTAAGGGGCTGCCCTGACCCTAAACCGTGACAGCAAGTCAAAGAAAACTTCAACAATTTTTTTTAGCATGAAATAAACCTTGCTATGAGCAATGATTTATCATACACCCATTACTGAAAGATATTTTATTGGCAGTGCAACTTAGGAAGTAGCTTTGAAACTAATAGAATAAATAGCAAAAATCTTTTCTTACAAATGCCTGAATTAAACCGTTACACAAAGAATCTCCTGGCTTCTCTAAAATTGTCCGTGATCACTCAGTGAATATCATCAGACCTTAGTAATGGAACATGTTATTTAATACATTAAATCATCCTGCTTTTTACTATTCCTTGATGGTTAATTAAGTTAATTTTGTTTCATATTTTATGCTGGCCTTCCATCAACCTATCAGAGTTGATTTTCATTTCAGGTGTGTTACATCTTTGTCCACTTCATCTAATTTATTTTGAGGTTCGCTTGTCTGTTTATAATGTAATTTTTTAATAAGGACAACAACGTATCTAGCAAATACCAGCACTGCCAGAGTAGGCGGAGGTGATCAATACAATATTGTCAAGAAATATAAACAAAGTTTCTTGGTCTGTTATTATCTGCAAGATTACTGACAAAATATTTTAAAATGTTAAAGAATTAAGACTTTTGACTACATTTACATTAAATTCGTCTTTGCCACCTAGTCTTTAATAAATGCAGTGTCAGGGTTTAGGGTTTTGTTTGTTTGTTTGTTTTTACCAGTTGTAGTTTTTGTACACTACATCTCTGGGACATACTTCATGAAGATAATGGCTAAGACAATCTCTTATTTTCCTTAGTCATCCACAGCAAATTTAAGCAAGAAATTGTTGATAGGATTCTGAGACCTCATAAAGCTCAGGCAGGAGTAAGTCACAATAAAAGGAATAATAGAAAAAGTAAGAGTAAAAATAATCTTTAGACGAACTCAAGAAACAATATTTGAAGTTCAGTTAATTTTAAAGACTGAATAGAGAAGAGCCTTCTTCTTCTTCGGAAGAAATAGTTATCTGAACTAACTTTGACTTCTAGAACTGCCACAGTAGATAGAAATTTCTACATATTGTGCAGTGGTAAAACTCCTTTTCTGAGGCAATACTGTTAGAGCCCAATATCCCAAACATCCAGAACTGGAGCTCTAGAGCCATCCATGATATTTTTGTATCTGAGAATAGATTATTTTGTCTATATTAGAAAAAAATAATTCTTTGTATGAAGATACCTTGATACTAAAAAAACCAGAATATAACTTATTTTATATTCGAGTGCAGTATGTGCCTCTCCAGTAGAAAGTGATTTTTCAAGGTAAGCACTTTCTTAGGAATGGATGCTAAGCATTGAAGAGTAGCAAAGGATAGGACTGAACTTCATCTTCCCACACTTCATGTTGTTGCACAATGCAATGTCTTCAACAGACAATTCAGATAAGTAACCTTAAGCATTTGCATGTGGGGGAAAGGTTTCCAAGCTCCCACAGCTCTAGTCAGTCACAGCTCATTGCTCCTAACCTCGTTTTCTCTTTCAGGATGGATTTTATCAAGGCTTCTGCTTATTTCACAGCCCACATGCTTTGCCAGCTGTCCTTGCATAAAGAAAAACACAAGGCTGTTACCTACTCAAAAAGCAAAGCATCCTTTGATTATAGCCTTTATAGAAGCCCCTTCTGCAAACTTTTAAGGTAAATATTAATCATAAGCAGTAGAAAGGATCATAAAAGATAGTCTAAGCTCTTTTTTTTTCCTCTGCTTTGAATGATTTTTTTTATTTGTTTTTTCAATGCTCAAACCAAGTATACAAAGTATATATACATAGCTTTGATGGAAAATCACCTTCTGTCAATGACATGCTTCAAGTGGAAGGAGCTCTTGACACTTGTAATGTTTGGGGTACCTAATAGTCTTTTCTGCCAAAACAAAACTGTGTTCTGAGAAAAATATTTTCTCTAAAACTGCACAAAAACTAATTACTGTATCAAGCTATGAATATTGCCGTAAGCTGCAGTCTGCTAGAAGTATTGCTTTTTATTTGGAGGTTTGATATCTTCATGCTGTCAAGGGCCTCACACTGGTGTTTGGCAGCCAGGACAATGAGTTCATCAAGAATTTTATTGCAGGAGACCCTAAAGCTAGCTTGCAGCTTGGTCCCCAGTGGAATCTGATAATTTTAACAATGATGCTCATTCTGAAATTTTCTAATCAAAATTTTGGCTTTGTCAAGTTGTGAAATGCCCTTCAAACTTGGGAATGACCATTTAGAACAGACAGGATAGGTGGTTATTGTCTGTGTTCCTTCTGAAATGCTACAGTGGTGTGCCACATACTACAAGTTTGGATAAAAATTTAGCAAAACTGCCTTATAAGTCAAACATTAGAACGGAGCTGGAGAAAATTCCCATAAAAAAAAAGAAATATAAGCCAAACCATAAATCAAAACTTCATCACCAGAAGCAAGAAAAAATAGTGTTTATATTAAGGTACACACTTATTCATAAGAGAATGCTCTAAGAGAAAAATGCTCTGTTAGGAGTGAGATCAAGGGAAGGAAATAGTTTGAGTAGTGGAGGCACCTCTCTGATGTCTTTTATATTCAAAATAGACTGTAAAACTAAGCTTCTTGCCTGAATCAACAGTAACTGCCTGTGTTCTGTTGCCTGTAAAACAGAAATGTTAGCTTCTAGCTGTCACATTTTTATTTCTAAATTGACACTAGGAATCTTCATGGGCATATGGTGTCATGGCACTGGGGGGGCTGTCAGGTCCCAGGGTCTTGGGGTGGCAAAGATTTCTGGGGTTAGCGCAACTCAGAGCAGGGCAGGCAAAGGGGAAAACCTGGTTTTGAGCACCTCCCTGAGGATGATACATTGGCCTATGGGTGTGCCTAGCTTGGTATGTCTGGGCAGAGCAGGGCTGTGGCAAAACTGGAGATGGCATCCTCCGATGTTGCTGGAATGGGGTCCTGAGTGATGGTCAGGGTGAGGGGAGTCCCAGTGTCCTGGTAAGGGATATTAAGACTTGTTGATGCCCTCAAGGACCTTACAGATGGAGAGTGGAGTGAAGGTACCAAAGAGTGTTTCCTTTTTATTCCTTGCCTGGACAGGCTTCGAAATGATGCATGTAACACTTCTTCAGTGAAGAGGGTTACAGAAATGAAAGGCAGAGGGCAAGAGAAGTCCATGCAAATTTCCTCTTGGGCTGAGATTCCTGAAATTTCCCTCAGACAATGCTTCCCATGCCCTTTCTTGCCACTGGATGGAATATAAATAATAAAGCTCATCATCTATTTCATAAGCTTTTAAAAAGGCAGTAAAATTTAAACTGACCTTACTTAATTGATTTCTTACCCGAAGACAGCCCTCCAGACAGTCTATGCTCTTGACCTGACTGTCTTTAAGATATCAACTCCCTTTTCACCTTGAATGTATGATGTCAGTATTTACATAAATGTGATTTTACAGCAAATATACAGTATAAAATTGGTGTCTTTGGTCATAATCCATTTATTGTTGAGAATATGTGGGGAAAATCAGGTGGGACAGAACTTCAATTAAAATAGATAAATAAAAATATGTTAAAGGTCCTTCAAATGGGCATGCATTACCATGCATGGACAGAATGGTGACCTTGGTGATCTGGGAGTCAAAGCAAAGTATTATTTGCATTTTGGGTAAAAAAAAAAAAAAAATTGGGGTGCAGTTTGGACGAGATTTTTCATCTTGTGTCTTTGAAAATTTCACTCTGACCCATACTTTCCTTTTCCTTTTCCTTTTCATTTGTTTTTAGTTTGAAAAGAAGGTGAATGCATTAAAGCCTTTTTTTTTCCTGTTGTTCTTTGCCTCATCTTCCAAACTGAAGCCCACAGGCTATATTCTGATTGATGCATTTTTCAGGAAGGAAGTAAAATGACTGCTTGCTGCATCGTGAAATGTAAGATTGACCCGGGTGGAAATAGTTGATTGTTTATTTCTATCTGAATTGAAGATCTCTTCATAGCACATGTTGTCTCCAGGAAAATCTCAGAAAGTTCAGCCATGTACAATTTAAAAATAATTGTGCATGTATACTTGAGGGTAAATCTCAGAAAGTTCAGCCATGTACAATTGAAAAAT